>OY970825.1:68903276-70103276 GCA_963853835.1 Calendula officinalis
AAAAATATCAATATCATAAATGCTATGAAAGCACAAAATATCTTCGTAAAGGATGCCGAGCCTTTCTTGCTCATGTCATTGGCAAGCAGTCCAAAGATCGTAAGATTGAGGACATTCCTATCATTCGTGATTTTCCTATTGTTTTCCTGGTGAATTGCCTGGACTGCCACCTCATAGACAAGTTGAATTCCGCATCGTTTTGATTCCAAAATTCACTCCTATCGCACGTTCTCCTTATCGTCTTGCACCGTCTGAAATGCAAGAACTTTCTTCTCTATTACAAGAACTTTATGATCTTAGTTTCATTCGACTGAGTTTCTCATCCTGGGAGCTCCGGTCCCTTTTCGTTAAAAAGAAGGATGGTTCAATGAGGATGTGCATTGATTATCGAGAATTGAATAAAGTAACCATTAAAAACCGTTATCCTTTTTCCCCGTATTGATAATCTATTCGATCAACTCCAAGGATCAAGTTTCTACTCCAAGATTGATCTTCGTTCAAGCTATCACCAGTTGAAGGTTCGTGATGAAGATATACCCAAGACCATATTCAGAACTCGTTATGGTCATTTCAAATTCTTGGTTATGCTATGTGGTTTGACCAATGCGTTTGCTGTGTTTAAGGATCTCTTCAATAGAGCGTGTAATCAATATCTCGACAAATTCGTCTTCGTCTTCATAGATGATATTCTCATCCATTCGCGAACAAGAGCAGAGCATGAAGAGCACTTAAGAATCATTCTTGTGTTATTAGAGAAGGAGAAGTTGTATCCCAAGTTGTCCAAGTGTGAATTCTAGTTGCGTGAAGTACAATTTCTAGTGCATGTCATCAACAAGGAATGAATCCACGTTGATCCTACAAAGATCGAGGCTATTAAGAAATGGGAAACTCGAAAGACCCCAACAGAAATTTGACAATTTCTTCGTCTTACTGGCTATTATAGAAGATTCATCAAGAATTTCGCGAAGGTAGCTAAAGATTTAGAGGCGTTGACGCAAAAAGATGAGAAATTTGTCTGGGGCGAAAAACAAGAATCCGCCTTCCAAACGCTATAATCCATAATATTTTCCGCGCAAATTCTATCTCTTCCCGAAGGAACCGACAATTTTGTAGTTTTCTGTGATGTTTCGCACCAAGGTGATCGCCTACGCCTCTCTATAATTGAAGATTCACGAGAAGAACTACGCAACGCATGATCTCGAGTTAGATGCTGTGGTGTTCGCATTGAAGATTTGGAAACATTACCTCTTCGGTACCAAGTGCAAGATATTCACCGACCACAAGACTCTGCAACACATATTCAATCAGAAAGAGCTCAACATGAGACAGCGCAGATGGGTAGAGTTCATGAATGATTACGACTGCGAGGTCATTTATCATCCTGGTAAAGCTAACGTCTTAGTTGACGCCATAAGTCGGAAAGAGCAACCCAAACCTCGTCGTATTCAAGCCCTTCCAATTTCCATTCTTTCTAATCTATCCTCCCAAATTCATAAATTCCAAATTGAAGCCTTAGAGATAGAGAACATGAAGAAGGAAGCCGTACGTGTTTTGGAGAAGCAACTAGAAGCAAAGGTGGATGGAACCCTATACATATTGGATCGTATATGGGTCCCTAAGCATGGAAGTGTTCGCGATGTCATCCTATATGAAGCCCACAAGTCCAACTACTATATTCATCCCGGTGCTAGCAAGATGTACAGAGATACCAAGGAACTTTATTGGTGGCCTATCATGAAGAAAGAGATTTCATTCTACATCAACAAATGTCTAACGTGCTCATAAGTGAAAGATGAAAATCGAAAACCGTCTAGTCTTCTACAACAACCAAAGATCCCTTAATGGAAATGGGAACAAATCTCAATGGATTTCATAACCAAGTTACCTCGAACGCCTGGTGGTCATGTTACAATTCGCGTAATTGTCGATCGTTTAACCAAATCAGCTCACTTTATCGCGATCAAGGAAACTGTTCAAATGCAGAAGCTGACAAGAATCTACTTGAAGGAAGTCATGTCTCGGCATGGGGTGCCAATAGCGATCATATCTAATCGCTTCATTCGTTTCACTTTTCGTTTTTGGAAAACGTTGCAAAACTTTCTCGGTACTCGCCTCGATATGAGTACCGCCTATCATCCACATCTATTTCTCGTTGTCTCTCCTGTTCGTTCTTTGTTTTAAATTTCGGGACGAAATTTCTTCAACCAGGGGAGAATGTGACAACTCGACATTTTGGGTATGTTACTATTTTAGATTTCTTACTTTCTATATTTAGAAAGTTTCTATATTTAGAAACTTTCTCAATTTGTAACATTTCTAATTTTAGAAAGTTTCTATTTTTAGAAACCTTCCTCATTTCATATCATTTCTATATTTAGGAAGTTTCTACGTTTAGAAACTTTCCTCATTTAGTTTCATTTCTACTTTTGGCATCCAAACACATAACTAGTTCACCGAACATTTTACATTTTCACCATCATCAGTGTTTGACTATTTTAGTCAACACAACATCTTATATTACTTGTGGTGACATTTATACTCCAAGACATTTCTAATAATGATATATAAGTAATATTTAATCAATAAATCAAAATAATTAACTAAACGTGACTCGTAACGAATTTTATTCCAAACCGACACATCAATTGTTGTCCCGACCACTATGTGGCCGAACCTAGTCCTCCTCCTCCTCTAAATTTCGTCCAAACCACACCAAGGTGGTGTGGTTATCATCTCATTTGAATCTTGAAGTATTATCATATCCCTCTTTCAATTTTATCTATATCTTAATTCAAAAGAAACCTAGTCCTTCTATAACTCTACCATTTAAACCCTAAATCCCTCCTTATAAATACCACATTTAAACTCTTCATTTCCTTCTTGTTGATTTCGTCCCATGCATCCCCAAAACAGCCCCAAACCGATCCCGAACCCTTGTTCGTCCGCAAGCAATCCGCAACACCCCTTTGTCGTTTTCTTACTCGTTTGATCTCGTTTGCTCGTAGATTGCAAGGTATACTGAATTCTTCTTGTTTTATATTTGTTTTCTTCTGTGTTTCAGTCCTAATACTCGAACCCGAGACCTTGTCCAAAGGCCAAGAGGTCTCGGCAATTGCATGATATCGATCCCGACGTGCATGCTTGCATGCATGTCAAAGGATTACTTGATCTAGTCGTTTATTGATTCGTTTTGTTCATTGATTCGTTTGATATGTTATTATTCGTTGTGTTAATTGTTTAACCCTTGTGATCTTGACCGAAACCCTAGATCTAGAGGTATTACTTGTGCTTAACCTTAGATATAGACTTGTATAACCAAAATACCGAAATCTAGCCAAATCTAGCAATAGACCTGAACCATAGACCAAAACCGTAGGGTCTTGGCCATTCGGCCGACCCACACATGAACACAAACCCTAGATTCTGAAACCCTAGACCTAGTTGACTTTTGTTGACTATTTTGACCATTGTTGACCTCTAGATTTGACTAATTTTGACCCACAAGTCAAACCGGGTCAAGGCCGGATCTTGACCCAAAACCGTGACCCAAACCCGAATGTTTAATCGGGCCAAGGCCCGTACTTGGCCCATTCGATCTATCCAGACCCATCGGGCCCAAACTTTAGGTGGCTCATTAGTATCCAAGCCCATTTGGACCAAAGCCCAAACCTTTGGCCCACTTATACCCAAACCGAACCCAATTGGGCCCAAGCCCAATCCATGGCCCAACCTAATCGGACCTAAGCCCAATATGAGGTCCAAGTGGCCCACCTTGTGGCCCATTAATCCCATCTAGGCCCATTAAGTCCATTAGGCCCAATAAGCCCATTATGCCCAATAAGCCCATTAGGCCCAATAAGCCCATTAAGGTAAATCTAAGCCCATTTCATTTCATTTCATTTCGAAGTCCATATCATTTCATTTCATTTCATTTCGACCTATTAAGGTCCAATAACCCAAATTCATTCGATGTCACAAAACATAAAACATAACACTAATATCATATCATATATCATATATCATTATTATTAGATCGTCTGTGTTAACTTAGTCTAATTAGAAGCATTATTGCGTTTAGGCGCTAGGAGTCTTTGAGGAGATTCTTTGAGGCTTATCGAGAGCTAAGCTTCGCCCAGGTGAGTCCACAGACCCCTTTTACTCTTTTAACTGTCTTATAAACTTTGGGGTGGAAAACATAAACACAACTGCTACTGTTTTACTATGACTGTACAACATCTATACATTTTCATTATCGCGTTGGCATGACAAACGATTATTATACCGGACTAAGGTTTGCCAGCAATCATTAACTAGTGGATCTAGACCATGGATATGCAGATAGTACTATTGGCTGACACTCATCCTCCCATCGAACGATTGATCATTACTTGGTTTATCCAAGACATTTCTGGGAGTGTATATCCATAAAAGAACATAACATACTGGAGTTGAAGTGTTGATTGTGGACTTTGGGGTTGGTATATTAACTCAATAGACTAGCTACCTGTTGGGGATAACGGTCATGCGATGTCAAACATAACAACTTGTTCAACACATTTTCATAAACTAAATTAGTAATTGTAGATCTTCTATAATTTACTTTTCGTATTTACTCCTCATATCTTATGAGTGCTGAACCTTATACTTTTCCAGTCATAAAACATTTTCATAACAAACATTGGGTAGCAAAACACTTTACTTTCATCATAAAAAATAACCCTGTGGATTCACTCAATATTATTTGTTGACCCCCTTTTACTTATGTTTTTTCCAGGTGATTATGTGCACAGTGAGACTGGAGGATATGAGCAGTGGATGGTCATGAGCCATGAATGAACATTTAAGTTTACGAACAATCACTTCATTTTCAAAACTTACTATTTTTAGTAACTACTATTTTTGGAAACTTTCCATTTATAGAAGGTAAACCATTTTCGATATGTTATTCACGTGGTTGTTTGTTTACTTAATTTTTGCTATGTAATCATGAACGTTACACCTTCGTTCTTCCGCAAAAACTTTTAAATGAAGTAAAACTCATTTTTAGCGGGGTGTGACATAAACCGTCCCCGCAGCCGAAACCGTCACCGCAGCCCAACCCACTAACCCAGCCCAAAAAGTCCTCGTAGCCCAAACAGTCACTAAAGCCCAACCCATTATCTCAGCCCAAACCATCACCGAAGCCCAAACAGTCCAAGAAGCCCAACCCGACAGCCCAGCCCGAGCAGTCCCTAAACCCCAAACACCCACTGCAGCCTAAACTGTCACTAAATCCCAACCCATTCACACACCCAACCCGACAGCCCAGCCCGAACCATCCTCGAAGCCCAAACAGAACCCGAAGCCCAAACAGAACCCGAACCCGAGAATATTCCTCTTGATCCTCAGTACGACGAGCATTATGCGATGGTATTGGCCGATGCTCCCCAATTTCTCCCACTACTTGATGAATTCTTCAAATATAACAAATATGGTCTTAGTGTTCCTTCCCCTCCGGGTATGTATCCGGAGACATATTCAGAAGGCGTCCCAGCCACCGAGCTTTTACAATTTGCTCGATTCCATTGGGTTGATAGCAGCATGATACATTGTTTGTCAATGTAAGCTTAATATTTTAATATTTGGGTATAATTGTATTTACTAACTTTATGTTGTATATTTAAGGTATTATTATGAAATGGCGGGCAGCAATTCACAATGTGCATTTTTCAATGCACACTATATTACCGAGCCAGAATGTCGCACCAATAATAACCATGTGAGAAAACATATCAGGGATGTTTTAAATCATCATCCAAGCAAGTCATACGTTCTTGCACCATACTATCAAGGTTAAGATTTAATTTTCCATAATGCAAGCAACACTGGATGTTTTAAATCATCATACAAGCAAGTAACTTTGATTAATTGCTTGCGTTTACTTGCAGGAAACACTGGATGCTTTTTATCCTCTGTCCTAAAACGAATATTGCATATATTGTTGATTCTCTAAAGCGTGGAACGGGTCCCAATTACTACACTCTTGTACAACTAATCAATGATATGTTTCCCCGTAGATTTAAATGGATAAAGACAACTGTATGTTTTCAATTTCCATTTTTTACCAATTTATTTAAGATGTATAAAATATACAATTGAAATATTACAGTGCTGGAAACAAGAAGAAAGTTGGGAATGTGGTTACATTGTTGCTCGACATATTGAAGAATTTTTACAGACCATACAGTTTAACATCAAGCAATCTGTAAGCTTATGTTATAGTTTTAAAATATTACTCATTTAGATGTAAAATATATTGATATTAATTGTTTTTCATGAGCAGATGTGGAAGACTAATAAGAGTTTTGAAGCTTCTATGATTCGTGAATACATTGCAAGGTTGTTGCCCCCTATCTCGAATGGATGAAGAGGTGAGAGATAAGTGATGCCACTTATTGAAGGTTAGCAATTAAGCAAATGTAAATTTTTGAATGGTTGTAAATTTTTGAAACATGGTTCATTACACTGATCACAACCTGCAAGTGTACAATTTTTTGACATTAATTTACTGTGCGGTTATACGTTTTTGGGTGCTATCTATAAATATATGAGAGCTAGATTTTAAATAGAATAATATATATATATATATATATATATATATATATATATATATATATATATATATATATATATATATATGTTAATATATATATATATATATATATATATATGTTAATATATATATATATATATATATATTAACATATATATATATATATATATATATATGTTAATATATATATATATATATATATATATATATATATATATATATATATATATATATATATATAAGTGGGATCCTATGAGGACTCTTTTTTCGGTGAGGACTCGCGAGGACACCTTATAAAAATTTCAAAAAATTCTGAAAAAAATATATATAACCCACCATGATTATTATTACATTTGACAAAAAAAAATCAAAAAAAAAATTATGATCCACTTTTTTTAGCGAATCATAACAATGATCCATATTTTTTTGTGGATCATTATTATGATCCATATTTTTTTTTTGGATCATTTTTGGCATTTTTTTTTTTGATCTTATACATAGCGATTTAGATATTTAAAAAAGGAACTTTTTGAAAAAAGTTTGTTTTGGATCATTTTTAGAGTTTTTTTTGGAGTCCTCACAGTACTCGCGAGGAAAAGAGTCCTCACCGGATCCGGACTATATATATATATATATATATATATATATATATATATATATATGTATATATATATATATATATATATATGTATATATATATATATGTATATATATATATATATATATATATATATATATATATATATATATATATATATATATATATATATATTGTGGAATGATTTTTTTTTTGTTTATTTTGAATGTCTAATATTGCGGTTACTTTATCATGTGTGCGAATAATTAATATTGCGGGTATAACATCTAGTGTAGTGTGCGAATAACTAATAGCGCGTTGTATGCTTTAATATTGCGGTTTATTTCTTATTGCGGTCTCCACGTTTGATATTGCGGTCTCTCTTTTGTTGTGGTGTTGGCTTTAATATTGCGGTTTCTTTGTTGTTGCGCTCTGTGTGTTTGATATTGCGGTTTCTCTTTTGTTGCGGTTTGTTTGTTTGATAGTGTGTAGTTTGTTAGTGTGTTCCTTTCCCCGCATTATCAAAGCGTTTTCCCCACAACAACAAATCGTTTATGTAGTAGTGTCAACTACTATGACATTATGACAAATGTTGATTACTTAACTGTAATTAGTTATGTACTCTATTATGTTTACTGATACATAAATTCATATTATTTTATTGACCACCACCAACTACCATCATCACTACTCACCACCATCACCCACCATCATCATCTACCACCACCACCACCATCACCCAACAGCCAACCACCGTCGGCATCATCACTACTACTACCACAACCGCAAAATATAATTATAGGGTATTCGCTGCTGCATTGCGCGAGCATCCTGCTAGTTTATTTAAGGGTGGAATGTGAATGAGAACTGATTGTGAAACTCACCCCTTTTCGTGGGTTTAGAACATGCCTATGTCGTGGGTTTCATACCAATTTTAAAAAAACTCAAGACGAATGAAATCAACTAGTATTGGCAAAACTTACTTGTGGGAAATGTTGCTTTTGTTATGGTCAACGATGTTTGCTTTGACTTTCACACTAACGAAGTTCAACTGTGCGATCATTACACCAAATTTAGCCGGATTTTCTCAATAAGGGTTTTGCTAAAATAATAGAGAATCTGTGATCATCATTTTCAAATGAGTGGTTGTAAAAAAGAAACTAACAAATTACAATTAATTGACTGTTATGGTTTCATGTATTTATAGTTCCACGTTTTTAAGAATTATCATTTAATCATAATTATTTGGTGGATATAAGATTCTCTTCGAGTCTCTTGTTAACAAATCCCTTTTGAAAATAAAGATTTGGAGTAAGTTATATTATGGTAGAGAATATAGATTATCTTCACTCTATGTTAATAGGATTTAGGATTGCAAGAGTATCTCCTATGTATCTTAAGAATTATTTAATTGAACATGAAAATGTTCATTTTTCATAAATAATAGTGAGAGTCTTTTCTGATGTTACGTGGCATGAAATGTCGAAGATTATTAACCATTTAACCTGTTCCAGCTTAATTTTTTAGCCTGGTATTGATGCATTTATATTTTTAATTTTTTTTTTCTAAACCTGTAAAAAGTTTATGCATATTAAATAGAAGTTTATAAAAGATAAAGCTTATAAGTTGGTGGGTAGGGGTGTTAAAAGGATCAACCTGACATGACTTGAACCCGAACCAGATTATGCTAGTCGGGTCAGTGTATTCGGTCTCATTTTGATATCGGGTTTTGAACCCGACCCAAAAGACCCAGGGTTAGCATCATGATACGATAAGAAGAATAACAAAGACCACATGTATATTTAGAGTTATTTACTGGTGAGAACAATTTCTTAGGCGCCGTATGAAAAAACCTATAGCATTGTGTGGCTATTTTTACTTGTTAAGTGTTATTTAAGGAATATACAATAATTTTCATTTTCTTAAATAGTTATTAGTGTTATTCAAGAGATATTTAGAAAATAACTACACCAAATCTGAAAAACTTTACTTATAAAAAAAAAAAAAAAACTAATACTTACGATTTAGTGACAAAAAAAACTTTTCATGTATGATTTTAATTTTAAATATCTAAACTGAAGGACATGATATTCGTTACATCATATCCGCGTCTAATTTTGGCAGCATTTGATAAATGAAGTAATTTGCATAAATGAGTAGTCCCCTTTTGAGATAGTTATGTGACCTCTACTATCATTATCCAAATATTAAATATTGTATTTTTATGAATACCCTTAAATATTTACTAGTCGGGTACCCGCGCAATGCGGCGGCGGGTACCCTGTGACTATATTTAGCGGCGACCAATTGGTGGTAATAGTAGTGACGGCGAAAGGTGGCTTGTCGTGATTGTAAGATTCAGCGATTGATAAAGAAAAATTTGTGTCAAGGAATATATAATTTAGTAGCTTAGTTGTTAGGACATTGTGTTAATAACGCAAATGTCGCAAATTCATGTCCGGAAGTTGCAAATTCTTGATAAACACGAATCGTTTTCAAAATAGTGTGTTGGCTGAAAACTAAAATTTGCTAATTTAGGAAAATCTAAATGCATTATATATATAATAAAGATAGAATGATGTGATGTGATCTCCAATTTCCTGCCAGATTCAAGATGAAACAAAGCACCAATTTTGGATTTTGAACTTGGGTAAATTGATACAAGTATACTGTTCTTTACTTTTTAAGTATTTGTTAAACTTCATTGCTATTAACCAAAAACCCAACTCATATATATTAAGTGGTGTATTTTGCAAATCTTCCTAAAGTGGCTGCAGGTATTTATAGTACAGATACAGAAAATGGGGGGGTTCAGATCATATCAAAGTGACTAACACATTGAAGGAATGGTGTTTTTGCGAATCCATTTAATTTCAGCAGATAATTCTTACCCAGTTGATTACATAAAGCGAAAATGGCACGTGGTTGGAGATGTTGGTTGCAGATGTTGGGTGTTGGTGGTGACAAATTAAACTCTTGGTTTAAGAGATTGATTAATAGTTAGATAAACAATATAGTCTAGTAATTCACTTGGTTAAAGCATTGTGTTAATATCACAGAGATCGCATGTTCAAGTCCAGCATAAGTGTTGACTGGAATATAGTCTTACTAATTTGGGAGGGTACCAAATATTGTAAAATAAAAAGAAAAAAAAATATATGTAGTCTTTTATGAAAAAAAAATGATATAAACATGCAAGTACTTAACTCATTAAGTAAAACAAAATGACAGGATCATTAAAGTAAATTGGTACAATGTATGAAAAATCTCATATGAAACAATTGACTAAGATTGTTCATGCAAGTAGCCACTGAAAACATCTTCAAAACGAAAACACCAAAGAAAGTCTTCATTGTGTGTCCGCTAACAAATTGTATCGGTATTGTTGGAGATTAGATCAGCAACAGACTCAAATGAACAATTACTCCCAGTTTCCCTTTGAACTGTTTCAGCTAGTGACATTGTTGTATGATTTGATAATTAACTGAATCAGATAATTAATCTTTATGAATGATTTGATCAAAACCAGATTCTTTTTTCTGATTTCCTTTAAGCTAGAGGTTGTTCCACTTTTAAACTCTTTAGGTGTGACTTGATCATCAACTCATTCAAATCCTTTGCCCTTTATTTCATCAGTCACACCAACAACGTTTAATCAGTTATTACTGACTTAATGTCAGACGAAGAAAAAAACAGCATGTTTCTCTTCTACACCACTAAAATAACAGTAGCAGGGTACCCGCGCATTGGCGCGGGTACCCTGTGACTATATTTGGTAACGACCAATTGGTGGGGTAGCGACGGTGGGTAATATAATTTTTTTTAATTTAAGATATTAAAAAGATAATTTTATATCAATTAAGGAGTAGCATATTGTTTAGTAGATTAATTGGTTAGGATATTGTGTTAATAACGCATGCATCACAAGTTCAACTCCTACTTTATACTATTAATACATTTCGAGACTACAAGCAAGCAGATTGATAGACAACTTACTTTTATGAGTTTATCAAATCAGGAATTCAATATAGTAGTATATATTTTTTTTGTCAATTTCCTTCATACTTATATGAAACCCAAAATTTACAGATCTTGATATTTAACATGTCATCATTAGCACAACATTAGATTTTATGTTATTTTAGGATAAAAAATTTACAATAGTGGCATGAGGTCACATAATATTCACGGAAAACAAGCAAATCTCATCCATAACATCATAGCAGTAAACATACAACATATGTATCCATCCATACACATGGCAATAAATAAAGAGACAACAACAATCTCCAAGATCGGGAGGTAAAACAAAAAAAAAATTAAAAATGAAATTAAACCACCAACAACAAGACATAACAACCGAAAAAGGCCAAAAGAAGATAAAAAAAAAAAGTTTAAAGCCACATAATCTCACTGATAATACATGAGTTGTCGGGCAGCAACAGCAAAACTCAGGTAACCACCATAATAAATTACATGACTTGCTCCAGCAAGAGCCATATTCATGGTTGCGTGTTTAAGAGCCATATTCATGGATGCTTGTAAAACGAAAATCTTTTTTTCTTTCCAAGATGTATGTCATATGCCATTCGGAACTCATCCAGGATGTCAAAACTCAAAATCTCCCAGAACCTGCAATAATAATAATTAAAAACAAATGCGAAAAAAATATCTACAGAATGTAGTCCAACCTTAAAAACACAATCCATGTTTCGACCACCTACATTCTATGATGTTAAAATAAGAAAGTGTAATACCTTGATTGTGCCGATGTAGCAAGGTTTGTTGGAGCATCGTTACGATCTTCAGATTATTGGGTTCCATTTGCTGATCTAAGAACGTATCAAAACGAAATAAGCATAAAACAGAATTGCGTTGTCTGTTCATCGTTTTCATTACAACAAAAACGAATTTCATGGAAATCCATTAAAACAAAACTGAAATCAAAAGCAGAACGGGAATTGCAAACCTGATCAGAGTTAACGTTAAGCAAAAGATGGATTGTTGTGTAAACCTCGAATCAAAATGTTGATTTTTTGCGGGTAATTAGGGAAAATCAGTATGTTTTGCTCCCCATT
Source organism: Calendula officinalis (assembly GCA_963853835.1). Taxonomy (NCBI): domain Eukaryota; kingdom Viridiplantae; phylum Streptophyta; class Magnoliopsida; order Asterales; family Asteraceae; genus Calendula; species Calendula officinalis. The sequence goes on from OY970825.1 coordinate 68,915,524, forward strand.
CCTTTTGTATTTATAGGGTTTAGAAATCTGTAAGTTGAAGAGGCTAAATTCTTGAATTGAGGTGGGTATTTGAAAGGGGTAATTACAGAATCGAGGTGGTAGAGAAATCGAGGTAAAGGGCATCTGTTATTCGTAAGCGTGATTGCATGTTTCGAGGTTGGGAGATGAAAATCGAGGGAGGCTAGTGTGTCTAATACGTACCTGAAAGGGCGTGTGTATGTGAGACAAGCAGGTCGAAGGCGGAAATTTAAGTGAGATGTGTTCTTAATTTTAAAAGCAATCAAATGCTAGACCTAAGTGGTTAAGTGCATGCCCTATAAATGAGAGGTCATGGGCTCGAGGCATGGTTGGTTCTTTTTTTCTTTTTTTTTTCTTAAAATCTCAAAATGGAAAGAAAATGGCTGAATTTTCAAAATGGTATTTAAAGAAATGTTTAAATGCTTTATAAGTAGTAGAGATGATGATAGTCGTCCTATCAATAATGGTGATTTGGTGTAGGTTCTTTTTCATATCTCCCCTCAATTTTTCTATAATTTTATATACACCCATTAATAAAATTCAGAATATCATATTTATCCATTTTTACTTATATTATTAAAGATAATTTATAATATGACTATTATCCCTTATGTCCTATCAGACTCCTTAAAATTATAAATTATTAAGTTACACATGTTTCCAATCGAACTATATTCATAGTCAATAAAAGATATTGATACAAACCTATGATTTTGTTCATCATAAATTGTGAATTTACACATGTTTCTGTAATCAATTAAACAAATTTTTTTGGTCGATTTAGATGTGTCTCGATTCTCAAAAACTCAAAACAACAAGTCAATTTGAATCATTCGTGATTGTCAAAGCAAACTACGTGTCTACACGATGCAGGAATTGGTAAAGAGATAGGGGCGAGTATTTGGGCCTAAAAACTAAACCGAACTGAAAATCAATCGAAATCGAACCGAAACTAAAATATGTAATCAGTTCGGTTTTCGAATTTGTAATTTCATGATTTTTGGTTTTCGATCCGATCCTCGGATAAGGGTTGGCATTTGGGTTGACAAAACCGAACTGAAACCTAAAACAAATAATCGGTTTGGTTTTCGGTATTGAAACTTCATCATTATCCTTTTGATCCTATTGGTCTCGGTTTGGTTATTGGACCACGTTCACCCCTAGATAGAAGCTTTTTAGCAGAACCGCTAAATATTAACTAAAAATTACCCACATGATATATAAATGTCTTTAGTAAGCCTAAATGCATGAAATTCTTTAAGATCTTCATTAGGCGCCTTATCTTTTCCTTTACTTTTAGTTGCATATCTACCTATTGGACATTTAGTCATTTAACCACCACTAGTTGGTGTTTCTGGATTAGAAGGGACAGAATACTCTACTTCTTATGTAGTCTTCGATCTTTTTATGCTACCACCACTTTCTTCACTACACACTTCACATGTAGAACGAGAACTGTTGTGTTACGTTGTAGCTCTAAGTTCCATTTTTGTATGGTTACACATAAGTGCATTGATAAACTTGCCTCGTAAATTCTATGAACTTCATTTTTAACATATTTCACGCTCATTCCACTTCTTTTTAATCGATATGCTTCTCGGTATGCACTACCTAATTCTCCGACACTTTTGTTCAGTTGTTTCCAACGACCTTTCATTTGACCGATGTTTTTATTACCAATCTTTTGTGGGTTTTCCGCCCGATTTGAGTCATACATTTCCTTTACATATGCCCTCAATGATGTTCATTTCTGGTTCTTTCCAGTAATCTCATTTCCTTTAGTGATACAATATGCTGACATTAATGCGATGTCTTCATTGATACCTACGTTATCGTATTTTGTATTATTTCCAGTGTTTTGTAAGTTGGAATATATGGAAGTTGGTCATGATTTTAGAAAACTAATGGTTTGATAGGTTTGTAATCTTTAAAAATATCAAGAATTATGAAGATTAAAAATGAAATTTGGATATGATGGATCCATTAAGATATGAGAAAGGTTAGGAGTTGAGACTGAATAAGAAATATGTCAATATTATACTCTATACATAGAGAATTTTTTTTATAAAATATAGCATTATTATTTTTATTTTAGATAATATTAGATTTTTAAAAATATTTTTTTTAATATCTAAACTGTTTATAAGCAAATTACATGTAATATTAAAAATATTAAAATAAAAACAAAATTATATGAGCGACCTAGTCTTCCAACATGGCCTAGGCCATCCATGTGAATTTTGTTCACTTTTTTATTATTTATTCCATGTGAAATTTTTTTTCAATTTTTTATTTATTTATTATTTTGGTGTGAGTGCCTGTCCACAACTCAAATAATGGGAGCAGTTTAATAGAAGTTGATCATTTTCTTGCGATATGGAACTATGTAATGGAAAGAAAAGAGGACATAAAGTAGATGTGAAATTGGCGAAAAGGAAAATAAGGGTAAAATTGTCATGAATTTTTATAAAATTATGATTTTAGATTGGATACACGAAATTATTAAAGTTATAAGGAACATATGAAATTCTTCCTTTATAAAAAAGTAAAAATTACCAAAGCCAATTTCTAATTAAAGAACTTTAGAAGTCAAACCCTAACATAAGCATGATCATGACACCCTAACCAAAAAAATGTAACGATTAAAAAGTAATCAAATGTCAAGATTGAAGGTAAAATGTCGCAAGTCCAAAAGTCAAGTCATCGAGAAACAGTTGTATGCATGTAACATTGCTTCATATGAAGACTTAATCAAACCAATTGCTTAGCTTCTACTATTATTCCTAAAAGTTTATTTTACTTTAAAGCCATATTAATATTCTAAAAATATAATACAAAGGCCACATATATCATATGTATAAAGGAATCCATTAATCTTAATAATCTTCAATAAATCTACTACAAAATAAAATAAAATAAGTATGGTGATGGCAATCTAGTATTGATCACACAAATACAAAGAAAACTGTACACACCAATAATCTTTTAAAGGTGACATTTTTTTTCTTCATTCACAAATCAATCTCCCCAACATAATCTACACATGTAAATAATAATAAAAAAAGATTCTATTATATTTTGTCTTTCAATGGGTGCAAAAATGATTTTCTGCATATTTTGTTTTTGTACTAGGTATTAGGTTTCGGGTCGGGTTGGGTCAATCGCTTCATATTTTATTTGGCACCCTTTTATGCATCAGAATTCTCGGTCTGTGATTCGGGTTCTGCGGGATTTGCTTGACTTTTTCGGCGTCTTCGACCCTGTGGTCAAACCAGTTTTTAGTACCAAGAAAATAATGTTTAAAAAGTTAAAATTATTATATCTAAATGGGTCGATTTGGATTATGTTGTATCTCAAACTGGTCGAAACAAAAAGTTAAAATAAACGGTTCAAATGGATGGAAAAGGTACAAATTAGCAAAAAAAAATGTTTTTTTTTTTGAGAAAAAATTAGAATTAGATTATTCTTGTTACTAAAAAACAAACCTCTCGTGTTAATGGATATTCTTCAGATTCAAGCATTCTGACAACTTCACCCATTGTAAGTCTCTTTTCAGAGTCCGGGTCAACGCATCTTAAAGCGGTCAACAGAGCCCGTTTGAGTGCGGTTCTAGATGGTCTTGTGCCAATGTTCGGGTCAACAACCTCTTCTGACCGTCTATTTCCAACCATCATTTTTAACCAATCAACCAAATTCACCTAAAAACACCATAAATAAATAAAACACTTGGTAAATGATTTTGTTAGACTAATAATTAAAATTAACATTTTAAATAAAAAATACAAACCTCGTCTGCGGGACGACCGTAATCCACTGGATCTCGACCCGTGATTGCTTCCAAAAGCAAAACTCCAAAACTATAAACATCACTTTTTTCATTTAAAAGCCCACTATTTGCATATTCTGGAGCTACATACCTATAAATTAAGCAAAATTGAACCATAAATATATAGATAACGATAAACGGCTATAAATTATTAATTATTATAATTATAAATTACTTACCCGAAAGTACCCATAACTCTAGTTGTAATATGACTTTTTCCAGCACCTAATAATTTGGCAAGCCCAAAATCAGACAATTTAGCATTAAATTCATCATCTAGTAATATATTACTGGACTTGATATCTCGGTGCACAACTTTTGGCTCAATTGCCTCGTGCAAGTATGATAGACTGCAAAAAAAAAAATTATAATAAATACGTGACATAATTTTAATATTTTCATTTTAAATCATGAAAAAAATTAGAAAATAAACTTACGCTTTTGCAGTACCAAGAATAACTTTCATTCTAGCCTCCCATGTAAGATATCCATGTTGGCGCATACCTCCATGAAGCCATTGCTCTAAATTACCGTTGTTTACATACTCATAAACCAACAACCTAATATTTTATAAAAAAATATATGTTTATTAATTTACGTTTAATAAAGATTTAAGTAAATCGAATTACCTGTGTGTTCCTTCAATACAATAGCCAAGAAGTCTAACTAAATTTTTATGGCGTACATGCCCAATTGCTTCCACTTCAACTCGAAATTCCTTCTCAGCTTGTCCACTAAAAACAAACAAATTTTATATAAATTGAATTAAATAATTAAACCCCACATAACAGAATATTCAGATAACTAACGGGTAATAAACATTTTTTTATTTAAAAAAAGAGTAAATTACACAAATAGTCCGTTCGGTTTGTACCATATTACATATTTGGTTCTTTAGTTTCATAAATTACACTGGTAGTCCTTATTTATGAAACTATTGACACGTTTGGTCACTTACCTAAACAAACCGTCAAACAAACCGTTTTTTACGGGTGTCAAATTGGTGAAGGAAAAGGGAAGATGACAGATTTACCCCCTCATGCATCACATGTGACCATACTTGACACCATACTTGACAGTAAAGGACCAAACGTGTTAATAGTTTCAGTAATAAAGACGACCACTGTAATTTATGAAACTAAAGGACCATATATGTAACATGGTACAAACCTAAAGGACCATTTGTGTAATTAACTCGAATAAAAATAAAAACTTACACGTTATTAAGAATCTTTTTAACAGCAACAGGAGAACCATTAACAAGATGACCACGATAAACAACCCCATAACCACCTTCACCAACAACGTTATCTTTTGAAAAACGGTTTGTTGCAGTTTCAAGATCCCTTAATGTAAACCAATGACCCCAACCCAAATGAGAGAATTCGGGCAAACCCGATAAAGGTGAACTTTGGGTCATCGGATGTGAGCCCGAATCGGGGCCCGTTTCGTCTTTTTCTAAATGGTTAAAAGAGCCTGATTGACTACTATTATTATCGCCATATTTACTCTTGTCAACACTCGCGCGTGTTAGTAATTTGTCTGAATCTTTATCTTTATCTTTATCACTGAATTTGTCCCATAATGTGTGATTGTTTGAATGTTGACCCATGGCTGAATTTTGGTCAACTCTTATGTCTTTAATTTCTGCTGATACAACGGTTGGTTTTTGTGTAATTGGAAGCCGATCATTTTGGGTTTTTGATTTCTTTTTTGTGAATGTGTAACACCAAAGTAATGCAAGAACAACAACTATTGATAATGCGACAAATATTGCTATTAGATGCCATACTTCAAGATTTAATGCTGGAATTTCTTCGGTCATTTCTTTCTTGAGTCCCATTTTTGAGTATTTTGTATAAATACCCTGCAAAATAATATGTTTTTCTTTTGATTTGGTCAAAAATTGATCTTGAAATTTTGATTAGAAACCAAATTGTGTGTGCGGGTAATAAAGTTCAGATTTTTATGGAATTTAAAGAGACAGATTAATAAGAACACAAGTACTACGACCTGATAATATAATAAAGAGCAACAAACTATGAGTGATGCTTTAATTCATAACAAACAGGTGTCTAAACATAATTGTATCACTATGATATAAAAAAGGGCCCACTTAAAATCTTGAAGAAATTTGAAGACTTTTTGGTCAATTTACATGATATACAAATCACCCAAATCAATTTCTACCCAATCTTTGAAAAAATGCATAATTAAGAAAACTGGAATGTTCAGTTTTGAAATTAAGCTATAATTCTGTAACATGATTGTCAATTTCCAGACTTTTTAAAATCATAATTACTCCAACAATGTATGTGCGTCTGTTTGTAGAGATTAATATCAATTTGAATTTCTATCTCTGAAAGAAATTATTTAAGTTCTAGTTTTAAAAGATAAACAGTACCAAAAATTAGATCTTCAGAAAGGTACAAAAACTATTAAGAAAAAAATAAAAATAAATAAAACTTAAATGCATAATAATATCAAGAATCTGAAAAGGGTATGAAAACAGAATGAACATTAATTATAGATATTACCTGAATGTGAAGATATTTTTAATCTCCAAACAGTATGAACAAGAGTCTAAACCCCAGATCTCTTATAACAGAAGCCAATTTGAAACAAACCCATATGAAAAAGAATCACAAAATTAAAATGTGGGAAATTTCTTCTGCTCAAAAGGGTATCTTTATATATCAAAACCCACAACAGATCCCTTAAATTGAAGAATAAAATTGGAATTCAAGATTTCAAAAAAGAGGGCTTTTTTTTCAAGTTTAAGGGAATTTTTGCAGAGAAAAACACAACAACTCACATGGAATTCTGTGAATATTTAGTGGTGGGGTGAAGATGATAATAAGAAGGCATGGAGTCATCAGTAGTAGGTGATATATATCTATAAAACTAATAGAAAATACTAGTAAAATACAAGCATCAAAGTAGCAAATTCTTGCACTTTTTTTAGTTTATATAATTTGTATAGCTTTTAAAAAGTTTTAAAAATGAGTCTAAGAAGGTGACTGTAACTGGTTTGGGTGTTTGCAGTTACTGCTAAACATCGAGTTATTAATTTGTAGATTGTGGTTAGTAAAAAAGGATAAGCTTTAAATGAGGAAAAGTTATGGAAATAGTCAGGGGCGGTACCAGATAAATTTTTAAAGGTGGGCAAAATTTTAGAGTGCAAGTCAGGTTCTTTGAGTGAGGTTATATTTAAAGTCAAATCATAAACTAAATCAAATCAGTTTTAGTTTGAAGAAAGTTTAAACTTAAACTAAATTAGGCAAAATTAAAATTCACGTGTTAGTTAATTCGAGAATAAAAATTCTAAAATTTAGTAATATAAAAAATAGATTACAATTTTTTATAATGGCAGATTTCGTATACACTAGGGGTGAACATGGTACTGTACCACGTATATTTTTCTCATACCGCGTACCGTACCAACTATAATGGGTACACTGATTTATCTACCATTACCATACCAAGTTTACTTGGTACCAATTTGTTTGGCTACCAGCAATCTTGGTTGGTACAAATTGATAATGGTATATACCAACATCACTAACTTATATGAAATTAAAAAAATTAATAACAAAAGAACAATGATATTTTATCATTATCGACCAGTTAAACATATTAACAAGTGTTCCGAACATAGAAACAAAATAAGCAAAATGATATAATATGTTACGTGCTATATAAACATAATCTAGTACGATAAAGTAACAAAAGATGTAGCTATCTTGTCGTAACTGAATCACTGATTTGTGTGAATGTACATATAAAATATTATATTTTCAAAGATGTTTTTAGTTTTAAAGTTAAAATAAGTATGTCTTATTATATTATATTAGTTTCAGAGATATTTTTTGGGCACATCTATAATTTAAATAAAATATCGTATATTTTAATATCTAATTGGAATCTTGGGCAAATAGGTTGCTAGTTTGTTATAATATATTAAACTAAAAATCATATAATATATATCTTGGTTGGTACGGTATACCGTGGTATTTAAAATTTGTGTACCATTACCGTACTATGATTACACAATTGGTACGGTACTACCAACCAAACATGTTGGCTACCAACATATTGGCTACCAACTATACTTGGTATGGTTGGTAGCATGTTGGCTGGTTTTGTTCGGTACAAATTTGACACCCCTAGTATACACATTTTATGTTCTTAACTCATATTCGTATTCAGTTTTGTTATAAAGTTCTAGTAAGTTTTTAAAGTGTTCATATAGATGATGTGGACTAATATGTCACTGGTTAAATTATATGTGTCATCAAATAAATGATAAGAATAATATTTTAAAACCAATAAACCTAGGGAAAATTAATCAAAAGAAAAGAAAGTTTTAATAGGAAACAGAGTAAAATAAACGTTAAATGGGAAAGAAAGAAAAAAAGATTTAAAAAAATATATATGCATATAGAAGGGATTTAAATTAAATGTTATAGGTTTTAAGATACATGAGTTAGCCACTAAGCTAATATATATGACGTGTATTAGTTATCGCTCATATATTATGTATATTTGAATGAACCAAACTAAAATATGAACTAACCTTAAAAAAATTTATACTAATCGGAAAAATTTTGGGGTGGGCAGACGCCCACCCTGCCCACCACTTGGTACCGCCCCTGTAAATAGTTATGTTTCAAGAAATAAGTAATCGGTGAAATTAAATGAAAAGTTAAATTCTTAAATTAAGTAATGGAAGGTTGTGAGGTCAAATGAACAGACTGGACACATTAATCACTTCCACATTTCCTTAGAAATAAAGTCTAAGCTACATGTTGAAATTAAGAAAGAAAAAGAAATACACACAAACACATGGTCTTCTTCTTATATTAAAAAATAAAAATAAATCTAAGGCACTTCAAAATATTTTACATCAAATAATATTCTTATTGTAAAACTTCAGCGAATTTATCTTCGTAATTTACGTGACATAACTGTTATTGTAAATGTTTTTTTAATTTTTTTTGGTTTTCTGGTAAATATTTACTTGGTAAGAGATTGAATTATAATCTTTTAGAAAATTATTCTGAACATCTTATTATTATATTACTTCATCCGTCCCCAAATAAATTTCTCATTTCTCTTGGATACAAGTTTTAAGGAGAAAGTTAGTGCTGAGAGAGTAATAATTTTGATTAAAATATAAAGTTGATTTGGAGAGAGAAAGATAATTAGTAGTGGAGTCCTTAACAAATATATTATTTTATTAAGTGCACTCCATAACTTGAGAAATGAGAACTTTATTTAGGGACATAAATTTAAAGAGAAATAAAAACTTTATTTTTAGGGCCGGAGAGAGTATGTCACAACCAAAGGGTTTATATCCCAGAGGTATCCGGTTTTTATCATGTCCCACATGGTTATTGGTTCAAGTCCGACGTAAACATAAAATATAAAATTATGGGTATATATTAAGCGGTTAAAAAACAAATACTGTAACTAATTTCTCATAAATAAAATTGATTTAGTTCTATGTAAAGATTTAATTGGAAATAGTATGAAATAAATCAAAAATCATTATTGATTCATGAAAAAATCATTAAATGTATGTGTTTTGAAATGTTAATTTAAATTTTCTCGAGTTTTGTGAAAATTTGAATTTTTGCTATATGAGAACAATTATTAATTGATTAAAAAAATGAATTTTTATCGGATGTTCGCGAACCGTTCGGCGGGAGTTCGTTTATGTTCGTTCGTTTAGCTAAACAAACGAACACAAACAAGATTTTGTGTTCGTTTAGTTAAACAAACGAACACGAACAAAGGCCCGTTCGTTCGTTTACGTTCGTGAACATCCGTTGGACCGTTCGTGAACATCCGTTCGTGAACATCCGTTCGTGAACATCAGTTCGTGAACATCCATTCGTGTACACCCGTTCATTTATTCTTGAATTAAATATAAAAATATTATTCATAATATTGATTAATTATAATTAAAATACAAAATGTGAATATATAAAGCTCTTAGGTTTAGACCTTCTTGTTCAAGTCATTTAGAAACCCACAACCTTAGATTTCCATTACTTGTTTAGAATTAACAATCTTGGGTTGTTCATGTTTTCAGTCATGCAACTTATGTTTCTGATATCCTTAAGGTGGTTTTGGAAATGGTAAAAATATGTTTTCCTGCACTTTGTTCGTTTCTGTTCGTTTATCTTAGTTTTTGTGCGCTTGTGTACGTTTGTGTTTGTTTGTGTACGTTTGTGTTTGTATTTGTTTATGTTCGTTTGTGTTCGTTTATGTTTGTTACCCTCGTTCACGAACCGTTCGTGAACACTAAATTTTCTTAACAAACGCACACAAACACAAAATTTCGTTCGATAAGTGTTCGTGAACCGTTCACGAACATATTTTTTCCTTAACAAACGAACACGAACAGCACCCCGTTCGTGTTCGTTCGGTTCGTTTACAGGCCTAGGTGCATTAGTCAAGGAAACAGACTGGACACCTTTACCAGTTGATGAGGTAAGACTTAAATACCCTTGTCTGATTAGGTAAACTTACATCTATACCCTTGTTTCAGTTTGAAGAAGGAATAGCAACGGAATTTGGAATCAAGCAAATATATCCTGTTTTATACCAACCGAGCCAATCAATTGGTTAAAATGTAAAATTACCTTAATACCCTCTATCGGGGCCCACAAATTTATGTGTCTAACTCTGTTTATTTTGGTTGGCAGATCAAGTAATCCTGTTTTAATTCTTTACCAACCAAACGAAATGAATGGGTTGCCACAAAGGCATAAAGAATAACTCCCTCTTTTGTTGTTAAAGTTATGATCTTTTTACTAATTGTAGGCACCATTAATTATGAAATATCATTAGTCTTCTGTTTGCCGAATCTATCTTTTTTTTTTTTTAACGGAATCTAATCTACTTTATTTTTATCTTCATTGGAGCTTGAACTCATAACCTTTTAGGTAATAGGTAACACCATATGCAATGATATATACATAAGACTTATGTCAATGGTAATTTTCTTGGTCAATTAGTTTTGATGGCTAACCAACACCGTTGACATGGGTTCGTTGGTGACTTTCATCAGTATGGTGAAGGATTGAATGATGAGGAGATGGGGTTGGGTTTTACTAGAAAAATTAATTTTTTGAGTTTTAATGTATTAAAAAGTTTAGTTTTTCTTTCTTTTTCTTTCTTTATTAATAATAACAAAAAATGTTTTTTTAGTTTTGTTTTTTGAATAATGTGATTATTTAAGTACTTGTTAACGTATTTTTTTAAAAATGAATTGATATAATATATTTTTTAATTAATGCAATATTTATTTTATTAATGGTACTTATTTATTTTATAATTATTGTCTTTAATTAAAAAATAATTATGTGTCGCTGATATAGCAAACCTGAAAGGGAAGGAAGAAGTGTAAGTTGTTTTGTCAGTGAAGAAGTGGAATGTGATGCTAATGCGATACAAAATGAAGAATGAAATAAGAGCGAACTGTTGAGACGAACCTAAGTTGTCCTAAGTATTTACATTATAATCGAACTGTGTAACAGTGTAAGTATGTATTTAAACAAATTTACTTAACACTAATGAATAAAACTGAAATCAATCCGTTAACTCCTTTATATCAAATTAAGTTACATGTATGTCATGCTTCTTATTGCATAAGCGGTGGAAGTTGACTAGGTTTCTAACGATAAATGTGCTATCTTTAAAATGAATTTGGTCATCATTAGACGTTTAATTATGTATTTTGTCTGAAGAGAGAGAGAGCTGACGTTATCCTGATATTACAGTTCCCAAATATAGATTTGGTCACAATTATGATTAGTGTTTGACACAATGACACCTATGTACAACATCGACATAATCATTGTAAAATTGAACGATTACAAGTTAGAAAGTGTATACATGTCTCTAACGTTTAGATAGCGTGTCATGTGATTATTTGTTCATTCATTTGCGTAAAACTTCAAAATTTTCAGAAACTAAAATATAAAATTGATACCAAGCTGAGTTACCGTACTTAATGGATTATTTTAATTTTCAAAATTTGAATTCACTGTTATGCTAGTTAAAATCATTTGAAAAACTTTTCTATTTTACAGATTATACAAGTTAGCTATGTTACATTTGTATCTCTATGAGTTAAATCATTTGAAAAACTTTTAGTACGGCTGATGAACAGAAGTAGTAGGGAAAATGAATTATAAAGCTAGTTATCATTACATTTCTTATATATACAATCAAGATTCTAAAAGACGTAAGACGCGACGTGGCGGCACTATCAAACCTCAAGACATGGCGAGACATGGTAAGCCATGGCGTTTCTCACGGCGTGACTTAAGGCGGTAATTTTATATATAATTTATAATTTTATATGCATAATTATAAATTTATAACATAATTAATCAATTTTCTTCATTTTTTATATATTCAACGATTCTTATAACTAAATACCTTTATATATATGATCTATATGACCCAATATCTTTAATACGCTTAAAAACACACCTTATAACAAGTAAAAGTGAGCCAAGTTGGACCTTAACATACGCCAAGCCTTACGTCCAAGCCTTGGACCAAGACGTGACGGCATAGTCAAGCCTTAAGCCTTTTCGAGTCATTACGAAGCCAATGCGGGCTTTTTAGAACTATGTTAATACAATTATGATACATCATTACTCTTCATTAATATTTCTTATATATATGATTATGATATATCATTACCTGTTCATTAATATTTCTTATATATACGATTATGATACATCATTACTGTTTATTAATAAAACAAAATCCCGTTTTCACTTTCTGCCAATAATAACTAACCACGTCACATTCTTCAAACAATCCCGTTGTAATTTTTAACCAAAAGAGGGGAAATCTTCATAATATCTTATATATATTCCAAAAGGGGAAACGTTGGATGCAAGTCAAGTATTGCAGCTGGCTAAGGCGTAGTGCAAGTTCTTAGCAGGTCATGTGTTCAAATCTCAATTATTACTGGTTTTACCTTTTTAACCCAAAAGTTTTAAGTCTTTTTCTTTACTTAGCCCAAATATTTTAACTCATTAATTGTTTTTTCTATAATCAAAATATGATCAATATAAACAACCTTATCAAATAATTATTTTTATAAAATATAATACACTTTTATAAACTTCAAGTTTTGTACTTCAATAAGGAATAAAAAACACATACAATTTTTCGTTATAAAACAAAATAAATGAATAAAAGTCAATCTAAAATTAAGAGGTTTAGGTTCATGATGTTTTTTTACTAATATTATGTCGCAACGTACATGTATATGTAAAATATAATTGGTTTGATATATTCGCAAATAAATACATGTTTTGAGATAGACGCATCAATGCACGGGGAATATTTGCTCGTATATATACAAATGTGGTATTAAAATAAATATTAAAAAAAATATATTTATATTGTTCATTGTGATTCTATTGGTGGATTAGGAAAATAAGGTTTGTTAATGTGAGCTGGTAACATGCACCAACATATTAATTAACACATATGTTTCTAAACGATGTTGTTCTAAAAGATTTATTTGGATACAAATTTTATATCAAAGTTTTTAATGTTTATATTATTGTTAAATCATATCAAGAATAAAAATCCGTAGCGAAGCATGGCAAGAATTATACTCGTTTTATTATATGTGATGTTGATCATAGTTGGTGTAGATATAATAATGACTATAAGATCGCTAACGATCGTTAATGATAGTGACATTTCAGTTTTTAATATAATATATCAGCCGACACCAAACCGATACGAACATCCATGCTAACAATACATATTCATTAAATACTTTTGGGCCCACACATTATATATAAAATAGACACAAAATACCTATTTTTATTCAAATAGTCACATTTCTGTCTCCTTTAGCTTCAGCAAAACAAAGCACAACCGACTAACACCACTGTGCCATCCGTTTCTCTAAACCGAAACCGACGTATCAAAAAGGTTTGTGAGAGCAATATCACCTATAACAAGTGACGTTAACATCAACATCTTCCCAAAGTACTATACTCAATTTTCACTATGAATAAAAAAATATTTAAAAATAAAAATATGGACATGCGATTGAAGCAAATACAATTGACAACATAAAGAAGACTAGAAGACCACATACAATTGCACTAAAGTAAAGATGGGGATATTGTTGGGTTTTCTATGCATTTAGTCATAATTTATTTGTTGCGGAAAAACAAATAACTTGACTGAACATTGACCCGTTTTAGAAAAACTATTTGGATCGTTAGGTTTATAATTCTAATGCAACTAGAATATTTAATGAACTAATTAAATAGGTAATTCGAAACTTACATTCGTAGCACTTGGTGATTACAAGCCTTGAGATCTTGTACGAGCCAGATCAAACACAGCACTAGTAGGATTCAAGTCAGAATCCCTCTATTGGTTCACAGCCAAGGTTTATCAAGAACATGACACTATACCACTAGGTAGTATAAAGCACCTTGAGAAACAAACACCGAAAAACACAAACCGAAAACTCTTTTCGGTTTTCTGGCAACGGCGATGGTGGGGCAGGCAGCGGCGATCGGTGGCTGTGGAGGGGTGTTCGGCCGAAAGCTTTGGAGCACAAGGAACAAGTGATTAAGTGTATTAGGTTAAACCATTAACCTTAATATATATACTTGACCAAACCCAATTAGAGTCAAACTCTAATTGGTCCAAGCCCATCTTTAATTAACCATTAATTAAGCCCACAAGTAATTAGTTAATCTAATAACTAATACTTGGCCCGATATCATAAACTAGTTAATTACCAATTAACTAGATTAGCCCTTCTAGCCCGATAGTCTATTTAATTAAACAAATAATAAACACTATGTTATTTCTCGTATTCTTTGATTCCTCGAGGGCAACCCGAATACGACTCTAAATTACCCGAACCGGAATACCGGTTTATTTGATCTATTGGACACTATTTCCAACAGTCTCCCACTTGGACATCTCATCAACTATAAACGGTATGCGTAAGTGTATCCTTTAGAGTGTGCATAGCATTTGCAGCTGCTGAACTCTGAACTATCAGAAACAGTCATATGATAAGTGATCATATGTCCTTCGTTACACGATATCACATAACTAGTGACATGGACTTGTCAATCACTCTAGATACGATTACGTTTCATAATTCACGATTTATGATGACGATTTGACTACTTAATTGAACTTTCAATTTAGTCATGACCTGCGCATGTACTTCAAGTGTCTCATCAAATCAACATGGGGCCCATAGATATCTCCTCTCTCACTTTGATCAGAGGGAACAGATAAACCTTAACTACACCATCTCTTTCATAGTCATCGCATGACACATGAAACTAATCTGTATAGCTACCAGTTACGAATAACGTTGGAGTTAGATCAATGCATCACGAAATCGTATTAGGGAAACGATGCATCTTGGTTTGAAGACTCATACGATAATGGAATAATTAAATAATATATGAATGATAGAACACTTGCATATTATTTAATCTCTATAAATAAATCATCAATTCATACAATTTAATTTTCACTACAAATTTCAAATGAATAACACTTTATGATAAGTTACTATGAAATCTAATTCCTATCGTCCTCGCATGAGCATCATGCTTAGCACGACTCAGTGCTTTTGTGAAAGGATCAACCGGGTTGTTTTCCGACGATACTCTAGTCACTATGAAGTCACCTTCCTCAACACGCTTTCTCACATAATGATACTATCTGAGTATATGCCTGGTTCGACTATGATCTTTGGATTCTATAGTCAAAGCGACTGCACCTTCATTGTCACATAAGATTTTCAATGGGTCCTTGATGTTTGTTACGACACCAAGATCACCAATGAAATTATTTAACCAAGTAGCCTCTTTTGCTGCCTCACTAGCAGCAATATACTCAGATTCACAAGTCGAGTCTGCGACTGTCTTCTACTTGGAACTCTTCCAAGTGACAACTCCTCCATTTAACAAGGACACCCACCCAAATTGTGAGCACGGATCATCTATGTCCGTTTGGAAACTCGTGTCACAATAACCTTCCACAACAAGCTCGTCTTTCCCACCATACACTAAGAACATATCCTTTATTCTCCTTAGGTACTTGAGAATCGTTTTCACCGCAGTCCAATGATCGTTGCCAGGGTTTTCCTGGAACCGACTCACCATACTCATAGCATATGAGACATCCAGAGGAGTACATATCATGGCATACATGATCGATCCAATCATCGAGGCGTAGGGGACTCGACTCATCTTTTCCAGATCTTGCTCAGTACTGGATATTAACCCTAAGACAATGCTATGCCATGGTTCATAGGTAGATACCCTTTCTTGGAATCAACCATACTAAAACATTTTAGTATTTTATCCATGTATGTACTCTGGCTCAATCCTATTAGACGTCTTTCTCTATCTATGTATATCTTTATACCGAGTATGTACGTTGCATCTCCTAGATCCTTCATTGCGAAACATTTTCCCAACCAAGACTTCACATCTTGCGGTGTAGGAATATCATTTCCAATGAGTAGTATGTCATCTACATACAGTACTAGAAAGACTACAACGCTCCCACTAGCTTTGATGTAAACGCAGGACTCATCTTCACTTCTAGAGAAACCAAAATTCTTGACCTTCTCATGGAAGCAAAGATTCCAGCTACGAGAGGCTTGTTTCAATCCATAGATTTATTTCTCAAGCTTGCACACTCTATCAGGATATTTCTTGTATATAAAACCTTCTGGCTGTGCCATATAGATATCCTCAGTAAGTTTCCCGTTAAGGAAGGCAGTATTAACAATCACATGATCCTGCACCGACCTCTGCCGATGCTAGAAGGGAATCTGACAGAGTCTCAGGTATGAATTTCTAAAAAGCCCTTAAACTTATATATATAAGGGGGAGAAGAGACAATGAGATACTGATCCTCTTCCCTCCCCATCCAATGATAACAATAAGGGGGAGAAGAGACAATGAGATACTGAGGTTGATCAAACTGAGCCATCTGCTCAGGGGGAGAAAAGAAGAAGATTGAATGAAGCTCAACCTCCACAACAAGAACAACAGCATCAGCAAAGCCCTCATACTAAGCCACTTCGGATTCAGTATGAGAGAAGAAGACAAAGAACTAGGTCAGCATTACAAGTTCAAGACCCACTTGAGCCATCTGCTCAGGGGGAGACTCACACTGACCAACCACAGCAAACTTATTCTGAGCCACCTGCTCGTGAGGAGAATAATTTGCAAATTGTGGTCTATAGGCCTTTCATCTGGCCTATTGCTGATGATGAAGATGAAGAACCAGATTTAGTGAACTATGCACTAAATCTGGTAGAACAACAAAGTTCTTCATCATCATCCTCGGATGATGAAGAACCAGAAAATCTAGTGATTAGAAGAAGGAGTTCCTTATCAAGAAGACCCATCAATGCAGTTCTCACTTCTTCTGAATCAAGTGAGGAATCTGCTCCTTTGGTAACAAGACAAAGAAGACCTGTTCACACATTGGACAGTGATACCGAGCAGGCTCCAAGAATGACTTTTCAACAACTCTGTGCAGAACAAGAAAGATTTTTATATGAGCAGGAGTTGGGAATCAAAGCTGAACCAGAATCTGACCCAGATCCTGATACTCCTGGTCCTTCACATAGAATCTCAAGAAAGGGTCCAGACCATATTCAATATTATTGGAATATGGTTGCTGCTAGGACTCAGTATAAGGAGGAAAGGAAGGAGGTTTTGAGGACCAAAACATTTCCAAATGTAAGGGGGATACATTGGTTGAATCTGGATGTCAATAAAGTAAAAGTGAAGCTCAAAGAAGGAAGAATCACTATCACTTGTACTGGCTTAACCAGTCCTCCCATGACGATATTTATTCATGATATTCAAAGAATTGGCCTTCAAGACTGGGTGAAGATCACAAGACTGATCAAAGAGCTTCCAAAGAAATCAACTTATGATCAAATAGTCTTGGATGAGATCTGTGCAGTAGCTGCAGTATGTTATGAGAAGGACTTGCTTCATGAAATAGAGTATAGAACACTCAGTGTGATGACTGAGGCTTACTCAAACAACAGACCAGAATGCCTTCATACATACAAGTATCTTAATAAGTACCCTCTTCCTCCTAACCTTGTTTTTCAGGATCAAAAGAGTGTCATATATCCAACTTCTGGATATATGTATACTGACTCAGAGGATAGAGAGTGCTTTATTTCTGAAGAAGATCTACCAAGAGCTCAAATCAGTCACCTTGTTGGACTGAAATGGATGATCATCAAGAAAGAAGACTCTTGGTTCAGAAAGAAGATTGTTGCAGTTCTTAATTGTAGAAGGGATGAACTCAAGAGCAGAGAAGAGTTTGTCCACATCAAACAAGAAGTCTTCTATGAGAATGAAGCCATCAACAGAAGATGAAGAAGAAGATTTTGCTACCTATGCTGTTGCATTTTTATTTCTTTGTATCTCTTTGTAATTGTTTTGTTTTCATTAGATAGGGGGAGATTGTTAAGGCAAAAAGCCTTACCCCTTTGGATCTTAAGATAACAAAACAACCTAGACTAGCTTTGATTAATATGTAGAATAAAATAGCTAAGTCTAGGTCTGATACTGAGTTATCAGTATTGGAACTCAGTATCAGAGCTCAGTATCAGATAGTGATACTAATGGTGATTTTCGGTTAAAACAATTAACAAAACGCAGCGGAAAATATTTATCACCATGAAAGGATCTTGATATTAATCATACAATTAAACTAAAATAAAAATCAAAGAGAATGGTATAAGAATCATACCCTAGTTGCCTTTGATCAATGATGAATTCGGATGGATATTGTGAGCAACCGAAACCAAGGATTCCAATGGGGAATACCTCTAAAGCAAGTCCACACAACACTTGCAAGAACACCAATGTAATGGATGCTAGTCCTAGAGTCTTGAGAGCAAAAGAAAGAAAACAAAACACCTACCAAGTGTGAGAGAGAGGACGGCCAAGGTGGTGGTCAAGAGGGAGTTTATGGACCATTATCTCTCTTAATGGTGCCATTACAATCCTTTAATGATTTCCATAAATCATTAGTCTTATTTGCCCACAAGTCCCTATCTTTTGTTTCTTCTAGTTTGCCCACAAGAAAGTTTCAATATTAACTTTTAATATTAAACTTATGATAGACAAGCTTATAGCTTATATATATATTAATAATTAATGTAATTACACTAATTACACTAATTATATAATGGTGTTTAGTGTTTAAGTGTGTGACCCTTTAGGCTCACAAACAACTAGCCATATAACTATATGTTATTCACGTGAAGCATATTCCAACAGCTCCCACTTGCGCACGTGATAACATCAAGTAGTTATACAAGCAAAGGTTAGAGTCTAGCAACCCGCCAATGCCCCTAGAAGTACATGAGGAGTTTCATAAAATCTTTGTTCAAAGTTTTCGAGCAGTTATCCTTTTGTTACTGATACTATGTTGAATTTTAGACAAGGATAAATGTCAATCTAAAATTTCAACGATTCTGTTTCTCGATCTATACATTGAAGTAGATTACCAAAATCAATCAAGATTCATCTTGATTACCTTTTGGGTGTGGCCACACATACATCTATTCAAATCATCGAGGGGCCCAGTAGTATCTAATCCACATGTGTGGAGGAACAAATTCTTTATTGACTGCACGTGTCCGTCATATGCTTAATGACAAACCCGATAATGGTTGTTATAGCAGCCTTATTCAGGTCAGCGTTTAGCCATATCAAAGTTTGCCCCTCTACATACACAAACCAACTTGCATCTCAAGTCAGAGGATAAGTGACAAAGCCTTTGTGAGATTCACTTGTGACATAAATCCATGAAGTGATTTCTCATAGGTTGGGTCAGTCCAATTGTGCATCAATATGAACAACATGTGAGTTTGATTTCATCATCCTTAGTCATACTAAGATAATGTCATCAATGCCCTCAGATTTGTCTTAATAATATTCCCATATTATTAATATGACAATGGACAATTTAGAATATAAAACGCAGTAAATATTCAAGGATATAAACATGCAAATATAGAACACAGTAGATATTCATATAAAAATGATCATATCAAATATATCAATTTATTCCAATATAAACTGCTCACAGTTCCATTATCCAAATACTAAAACAGATTTACATGAAACTACTAGCTTGTCGAAATCCAACGTTCCATTCATATTCAATATGTTTGGTACAAGACATTGAGTTCGATGAAACGTCAGCTAGCTAGTTATCTGTTTGAACTTTAAGAGTACGAATTTCACATATCTTGATAATATTCGAATGTAGTGAACCTTCGTAAATAGGATCTAGCGTCATCACGACCTATTTCAAACCAACATAAGTATAGCAAGTATACTTAGTTTCAGTTCGATATCTCCACCATAGCCAAGGAACATATATCTAGTATTTCAAAATACTTCAATGTGTTCTTAACAGCAATCCAGTGACTCTCTCATGGATTCTGTCGGTATTTTCTAGTAAGGTCCCCTAAGGACGTTACATTTGGCCTAGTGCTCCTTACAGCGTACATGATGAATGAAGTAGCCGATTCATAGGGGATTACATTCATTCGCTTCACCACATCAGGTGTGCAAGGTCCTTGAGTCTCACTCAAGTTTACATTGTGTGGCATACGAGGACTTCCTCGTTTGGGAGTACCATTCTAAACCGTTTAGAATTTTATCAATGTAAGCACTTTGACTTAAACCAATTAACCGCTTTGATCTATCATTATAGATTTTTACTCCAAGTATGTATGTCGTATCCCTACAATCCTTCGTGTCAAAACATTTTCCAAGCCAAGATTTTCATCTTGTAGCATTGGTATATTGTTTCACATGAGTGACATGTCATCAACATGTATGACTTTGAGAAACGACAATGCTCCCACTAGCTTTCATATATACACATGCTCAGATTGGGTTTTAGGTGAAACAAACGTTTTGATTTCATTATTAACCAAATCTCATAGTCATAGTACACTACTTTGACTATAAGAATCCTAATGTCTTTAGTAACAGGCGAGAAGGTTTCATCATTGTCAATCCAGTATGATTGAGTGTAACCTTTTGTTACTAGAAGAGCTTTATAGGTGTGTATATTTTCATCCATGTCAACAGTCTTACTGTTTTGAGAAGGATCAACTAAGTTCAAAACTTGATTGTCTCTCATGGATTTCATTTTCGCATTCATAGTTTCAAGTCATTTTTCGAATTCAAAATTCGATAATGCAACTTGATAGTTAGGGGGTTCATTATGATCCTCAAAACTTTACTCCTCGGCATCGACATAAATCTATATCGTTCAGGTGCATGAGGTGTCCTTGCGGACCTACGAATGGGAACAACATCATCCTGTGGTCCAACATCTATATGTCCAGCCTCAGAATGATATTTGCTAGTGTTACCAGAAGGTTGTGTATCTTCACTTTGAATCTTGTCAAAGTCTATAGTGCTCCCACTTGCTTTGTGAAATGAGATAGTTCTCAAGAAACTCAGCATACCGAGTAACAACAATTTGTTCTCAGTTGGGAAGTAAAATAGTAATCGAAGATATACTTGATGGATATGGGCTCAAGTTTATTTGGCATGTCTCGTTCCACGAGATCCTCACAACCCCAGATCCTCAAGTAAGACAAATTAGGGACTTTCCCACGCCATATCTCATATGGTGTCTTTTTAACCTTTTGGTCGGAACCATATCAAGTATTCGAGCAGCAGACTTCAGTGCATGCCCCTCAAAAGGATAGTGTAAGAGTAGTAGGACTCATCATAGATCGCACCATGTCATACAGGGTCCGATATCTCCTTCCAGACGCACCTTTATCGTGTGGAGTGTATGAAAGAGTGAATTGTGAGACAATCTCACGATGTGAGGGATGATCCAGAAACTCTTGACTCATGTACTTTCATCCTTAATCAGGACTGAAAGCCTTTGTTGTCTTGCTGAGTTGATTTTCTACTTTTACTTTAGAAAGCTTTGAACGTTTCAAAGATTTCATGTTTATGTCTAATCAAGTAAACATAACCATAGCGACTGATATCATTAAAGCTTCCATGTTGATGTTTAATCAAGTAAACATAACCACATCGAATGATATCATCAGTGAAAGTAGGTGGCACCTTCCCTAGTCTTAGTTCTAAAAGGGCCACATACATCAGTATGTATGAGTCCAAGTAGATTTGTAGCTCTTTCGCCAACTTGGGAGAAAAGCTTTCTTGTTATCTTTCCATAATATACAAGAGAGGCATTTTAAATGATTCATAATCATTTGTAAAGAAGCCCGTCGAGTTTTAGTATCAAAATGCGTTTCTTGTTTATGTGGAAAAGATGACGATGCTCTAGGTAAGTAGAATCCAAACCAATTTGGATTCTTGAGTGCTACATTTGTATATAGAACTATCGTTTGAATTAGGATCATGCATATTAATTTCAAACATACTATTACAAGGAATAGTTATAAAAAAATGTTATTTTTCATAAAACAAAATATCATAATCCATTATTCAACAAACGATAAAGCTAAACAATGCATAATTTACAATTGTTCAAAACAATAATTAACGCATTAGGAAGGATAAGATCACAGCTTCCATTCATTTAGCTTTCTACTTCACATTCAATCTTGCACATCTGTGTAAATGTGAGTTCCACAACTAGTGTCATACACTCAAGATTTATTACGAAAAGTATAGAGTTCTATAATGAAGATACCTAATGTGCTAACTAGAACACATTTGTCCTTCATCAACTCTGCCAAGTAGGCAGGACAATTCCTCCTTCAATGGCCAGTATCATCGCAATGATGGCAAGAAATATCCTTTTCAGGGTGCTCCTTTTTAGCAGGTGGGGGAATCGTAGGTTTGGAAAAGTAAAACTAGCTTACCCTTACCTAGACTCTTGCCTTGTGCTTGCGGTTTTACCTTCCCTGATTGCAAGAAAAGTATTGGGTAACCCTTGCTCAACCAGTTTTACCATAGCATGTTCAACGATTGTCTTCCCCATGCTATGTACTTTTAAAACACTTTTCAAACTGGTCATAGTCCTTGGATAGTGAGGTAAGAATCAAGCTCATTCCAAGAACTTGTGGTAAGGGGTAACCAAGACGTTCCATTGTATCAAGATAGCATTGCATATTCAAGATGTAAGTGCTAACTGATTGGCCGTCCTCCTGATTGCAAGCGTGGAATGCTTTAACTGTTTTGAACAGTTCAAGTTCTGCCTTTTGCTGAAATATCATTTTCAACTCGCTTATCATGTCATATGCTGTGAGTTCCTCGAAGTACTTTCGAATCTCGGGGTTCATGCTCACAAGCATAGGAGTAGCAACTTCTTGG
The DNA here is from genome assembly GCA_963853835.1 of Calendula officinalis. Taxonomy (NCBI): domain Eukaryota; kingdom Viridiplantae; phylum Streptophyta; class Magnoliopsida; order Asterales; family Asteraceae; genus Calendula; species Calendula officinalis. The sequence goes on from OY970825.1 coordinate 68,938,777, forward strand.
TGTTCGTTAAACGTTTCGGTAAAGGCTTGACGAACAGTAGCAGAATCACTGACAGGAGGTGCCTCAGGTAAGGCCTCTTATAGGTGTATCAACTTTCTCATCTCTAAGGACAATCCTTAGAATTCGATATCAGTAGATAAAGTTGATATTAGTAAGGTTCAGTTTTCAAGAACTGATTTTTGAGTGGAGATACTTAGGTTTTGATGTTGTTGTTATCTGTATAACAACCAAAGTTCAAAAAATAGTATTTTCAATAATAATTTCTTTTAATCAATTAACTACCCAATTAATTTTAATTAAAAGCTAAGATCCCATTGAGCTTCTATCACCGCATCAGTTGATCTGCTAGAGGTGATAGATCCAATAGGTAGGTGACGATCAGCAATTGCATTACAAGTGCAACTCTTAGAGGTATGGGACTTCATGGCACCTAGTGAACAAGCATCTAGGGTCAAGTGGCATGTTTGTCGCATCGTCGCCTCGAGTCAAGGTCTCACCGTTAACTCGATTAAGTCATCCAATGTGAAATCATGTCAAAATAGCTCTAGGTCTCACGCGTAGAGAATAATGACCTCGGATCTAGATTCAAACCACGTCTCACGTGAATTCAAAAATAGAAGCAAGTGATTTACAACCGATTGGACGGCGTGACTTAAATTTTAGGTATTTTAAATTTTAATTTAATAAAATTTTATTTAAGATATGAATGAATCATGTACTTCATTCATACCACTTCATAAGTCTTGTAATAAACGGTAAAAACTTTTAGCGATTATTAAGTGATAAGTTTCAAATTATATTTAAACTTAGTTTAATCTCAAAACTATTGTTAGATTAAAGGTTTAATCATCAATGATTAACTAGTAATCATCGATGATTAAGGTTTTGAATGTTTTCATGTTTGTGTCTAAAAACCATTTTTAATTTGTTTTACTATTTGTATCTAATAGAAAAGAAAAACAACCACAAACATAAGAATAAAACATGCAACAAAATTTTGTGCAAACCTCGACCAATGAAATCCTAGGTTCGGTCACGTGAGTCATCACGACGGACCGAAGGGTCAAACTAGGGGACGGGCCAACATGAACCCAAACGGGCCTACATAAACCCAATGGGCTCCCACTTGCTCCAAGACATTCTTGAGCAAGTAGAACCCAAAATTGTGAAAAAGTGTAATCTGCCAGAAAATTCCAGCAGACTTTGAAGCCCGAAAAGTCACTGAAGGAGTCTTCGTTGGTCTTCCCGGCCTTCTGGAAAGTTGTAGCCCACGACTTTGCAAGCATTTTAGGCTTTTGAATCGCCCAAAAAGGAGTCTGTATGCCTCTGGAAAACCTGTTTTCGTACAGCCCTCGCTTTTGTGACGGAAATTTGTTGTTTTCTTCATTAGTCTTCAATATTTGTTGTCAACAATTTACAATAAAAAGATAAAATAAATACAATCTATTCTATTACTTTTACATTACAAATTGCCCCAAAAATGGCACCAAAAATAAAATAAAAATAAATGAAACAAATTACAACAATTAAGCCAAAAAAAAACAAGGCTTTTCCCAAACAACCAAACATCAAACACATTCATTCACAAATGGTCTAGGCTTTCATTGGTTTGCACAAACAAGCAACAATTGACAAGGCTTTGGCTTGGGATATGGCAAAAATACATGTTTTGCCATATCAACAAAATGGAATTAAAAATTAAATTCCAAGCCAAATAATCAAAAAAATACAATAACAAGATTAATTTTTTGATATGATTTTGTAACAAGTGACAATGGGGTTCCAAAAATACCATATTTTAACCCACATTTTTATAAAAATCCGAAAATTAAAATAAAAAACCCGTAGGGTTTTGTTTTTGTCCGATCGGAATTTTAACAACACAAAACCGGTTGATTTTTGCCACTTTTCACAAAATCTAGCTAATTATATGATTAATATAATGACTCGTGATACCACTAATGGTGATTTTCGGTTAAAACAATTAACAAAACGCAGCGGAAAATATTTATCACCATGAAAGGATCTTGATATTAATCATACAATTAAACTAAAATAAAAATCAAAGAGAATGGTATAAGAATCATACCCTAGTTGCCTTTGATCAATGATGAATTCGGATGGATATTGTGAGCAACCGAAACCAAGGATTCCAATGGGGAATACCTCTAAAGCAAGTCCACACAACACTTGCAAGAACACCAATGTAATGGATGCTAGTCCTAGAGTCTTGAGAGCAAAAGAAAGAAAACAAAACACCTACCAAGTGTGAGAGAGAGGACGGCCAAGGTGGTGGTCAAGAGGGAGTTTATGGACCATTATCTCTCTTAATGGTGCCATTACAATCCTTTAATGATTTCCATAAATCATTAGTCTTATTTGCCCACAAGTCCCTATCTTTTGTTTCTTCTAGTTTGCCCACAAGAAAGTTTCAATATTAACTTTTAATATTAAACTTATGATAGACAAGCTTATAGCTTATATATATATTAATAATTAATGTAATTACACTAATTACACTAATTATATAATGGTGTTTAGTGTTTAAGTGTGTGACCCTTTAGGCTCACAAACAACTAGCCATATAACTATATGTTATTCACGTGAAGCATATTCCAACAGATACTGAGTACAAGGACTGAGTAGAAGGACTGAGTTACATTTGTTATGTAACGGACTAAGATCAAATCCCCTGATCTTAGTCATTTTCCTAGTTTAGTCCTTCGGTTACTCCTTTGCTCATTATGTAAGATCTCTATATCATTATAAATAGAGATCATCTTGCAAAGGAGAAACCACCAATTCACTTTACACTTTCATACCTTTTGTAATTGATCAGTGGTCTTGTTATTCCGCAACAAGCCACACTTAGTGGAATTATACATTTGACTCATATCTTGTTCTTATACAATATTTGTCTTAAGTTATAATTATCTAATCAATTAACCATCTAAACCAGGGTGTTGTGACATAACAAGCTTGTGTAAGATCATATCAATGGCTAACTCGTTAGAGATAGGCAAACCAAGACTTTCTGAGTTGTTTATGTATCCTCTCAACTTTTCGATGAAGCTACATATAGATTCTCCATCTTGCATTTTTCACTTCTTGATGAGTTTCATTTTTTCATGAGCATCACGAGTATTGTCCAGATATTTCACATAATCAAATTTCTCAATACCATTTCGAGATGAAACCTCATTGAGAGATGACTTTGACCGACGTGGTAGTGTAAGTATAATCGGAAGTGATGGTGGAGGAGGAAGTGGGACAGTGTTGTTGTTATTGTTATTGTTGTTGGAAGCCATCTAAAAAAGAAACAATTTCTTTGTTAGTGTATTCATTAATAATCCTTATAATAATTTTCCAAATCTTTATTCTATAAGGCTATGATACAACCACTAGTTATTTGATGTGAAAAGGGATGCCGTATTTCACACTGAATAATTTCGTATTGGAGGAAAACTATTGTCAATTTCAATCTTATGAAATCCCTGGTTCTTTGAGATTCATTCTTGTAGAAGAATGGTATGTTAATCTAGAATCAATGCTCTTTCTAATCTATATGACAGGGATGTCGTGGATCATATATTAGAAGGTGAAACGACCATAAAACACCCACGTAGATTCCCGGCTCAAGTTCGCTTGGGTATCGCGAGAATCGTTTCACTCATAAAATAATCTCACAATTAACGTACCGGTTAACCACGCGAGTTCCGTTAATCAGGATATAATACGAGCGCATGTTATTTTATGGAGAGCACACGATGTTCAAATTTATATTAAACGGGAAGATTTGTTTAATTTTATGAGTATACTTTTAATCTTGATATCATCTTATCATGTCTGTTCGGTAGCTCCATTCTAAGACAAGGGAAGCGGCGGGCCAGGTCAGCGCAAGACGTATTAAAAATGCAACCCCGTTTAAAGATCTATATCTCTTCCTTTTTATCCTTTATATGTCTTAGACTATGGGTGAGCCTACTAGTGACATGAGCGACGATGCATTTAACTTTAGTTATAATATATATAAAATATTATATAATTATATTCAATGATAATTAAGACTTTTTAATTTCTTTTGCTAAAGTTCTATATAGTTTAAATTAATTCTATTAAACGTGCGAGAACGCGGCGTTTTAATTATTATTGAAACTATATTATTTATATAATATTTAATAAACTATTATTACATAATATTATATATATATAAGGGAAGAATATCAAATCACATTTGATATAGGAATTTTGAAATTTATATATTATATATATATATATATATATATATATATATATATATATATATATATATATCCATAATTAAACTTTTAATTAATATATATAATTATATAATACTTTTAATTATTAGTCCATTATTTAATTCATAAACAGTTCTAAGTTATAAGACAAAAGAATTAAATATTCAAAAATCCAATCCCTTTTAAATTATTTAAAATTTCCGAAAATAACATTTTAAATATACTCGCGGATCTTTTCACAAAACCGTTGGATGAAACCAGGCTCCGTTATCTAATTGGCAGGCTTGGTATGCTGAATGAAAAAAAAAACTCGTGCCATCTGAAAACTGGATTATCCTTCGATCATCAAGTATCCTTCGACCTTGACTATTTCCGAACGGACAAAACTGGATTATCTTGAACCGAACCAAGACTTTGATGATCTTCCTGAAAGTGAGGAAGACAGAGCGATAGTTCTTCCATACATCAAATACCGGGGGTCATTTTCAGCAAGGGTATAGAGAACTAAAATGGGTCCCCTATGGTCTGCATTTTTCATGATGGTCTCTCAATGCTTAACCAACAAAACATGGGGATTTGATGCTGTATCCGATCATGCATTTATCTTAGGATCCGCCCTATTCACAGATACACAGATCGACTATGCATCTCGTGTCTTCTTGCAGCTGTGTCAAAAAGTTAGTGCTCCAAAAAGGGAGAATCTGGTACCTTTCCCTCGATTTCTCTGTATGGTATTCTTAAATTCTCTAGGGGAAGAGGCTTTCTATGCAAACGTTGGGCCCCATTTCACGTCAGGTGTCGTTGGTGACTCAAACTTCACTAGTCAAGGAAGAGAAGCGGCTCCCAATCTTCCTCCAGGTATGTTATTCTTTATCAAATCTCCTCCACCCAGTCCTCCAAGAGTAGAAGCTCCTGGTTCAGTAAACAATGCCTCACACACAAACCCTTCCGATTCTGAACATCATAGCTCCCACCACTCTCCACCTCATAAGAAACCCTCAGCTCGATCTCTCCATCCAACTCCACAGACACAACGTTACTCGTTTAGAAACTCAACAACCAGGAATCGTCAACCCATGACCGGGTCAGGCAAAGGCTGGTTGATCGCTGATCCTTTGGACCTGGAAGGAAGTGATGACACATGGATGAGACCCCTCAAAACAATGAAGCCTCAAAATCTCCTGAACCCACATCTGAAAAATCCCCAGCTGATGCAAGAAAATCCGTTGAACGATCGGTTGAATCTCCAACCGCAAATTCTCCAAAAGTTCCAAACTCAACTCCCACTGACGTTCCTGAAAGCTATAAGCGACGTAAAAGGACCACAGTTCCGAAAACATTCAGACGTTGTGGTACTCTTATGAACTATTGCGGATAGAGATGCCAATTTTATCCGTGGATTTGGTACCCGCGGGTAATGGGGCGGGGACGGGTATTAATTTTTACACTCGAAGCGGGTGCGGGTCAGGTACGGGTATTCCTCTACCCGCACCATTTTATACCCGAATATATGTACGTATATATATTACATTTTTTATGTAAAAATACTACGTATATTACATATTAGTACATACTAAGACAAAATATAATTTTTATTTATATATGCCCTTCCCTTTTTATAAGGCAATTCTACACGATTTGTTCTTTCAAAAGGCAATGTGAGACAACAACAAAGAAAATAAGATCCCACATTGATAGAATAAAACTTATAAACAAACATTTCCATCTATAAAAATGTATACTCTCCACATAGCAAGTTATTATCATCTATCAACATAGATGCACATATGTGTGTATTAGAATACGTCAACCACATGTGTTGTGTTAAATTTTTTTTTCTTGAACATTTGAACAAATACCCATCGGGTTACCCGTACCCGCACAGAGATTTTTCTACCCGAACCCGCCGGGGATTATTCGGGTGCGGGCGGGGACGGGTATGGGGATTGGAGTTCGGGTGCAGGTACGGGTTTTGCAGTATCCGCTACTGCCCGCCCCCGTTGGCATCACTAATTGCGGAACAATCAATGCAAACATCCGGTTTCTCAACAAAACGCAGAGGGCTCTGAACAAATATCAGGCCATTTTAACAAAGAACATGCAAACTACATACGATGCAGTTTCTGTCCAATCTGAAACGATCGAGGCACTTGAGTCTGCTGTCAACAACATCAGTGCTAATCAGACTGCTTACTTGAATCAGTAAATGCACTTCATTCCAGGTTTGATATTCTTACCGAGTTGGTTCGAAATCATTCTGCTGAGTCCCCTGCTGTGCATGAGAATGTCTCCTTCTGTGCCAGCTCTCCTCCACATTTTCAGGAGGAGAACACAGAGCCTCAGCAAGGAGCTCCGGAGAAGGTTGTTTGTGAACCGACCGGAGCTTCTCATCAAAGGAATGAGAGAGCTGGAGGATCAATGTCTAGAAACTTGTCTCCTATTCAGATAGTGAGGATGATAGCATTCACTTAACTCCTCTCAGTGACAAATTTGTAAAAGGTTTCTCCAAAACTCCAACCGTTCAATCAGGCATCTCCATCATCCCAAAGAAAACCGCCCGCATGTCTGTCTCACTTGGAGAGAACGTTCTTCTTGGTCCCAAATCAGATGCTCATCCTTCCTCCCGTGATAAAGGAAAGGGTCCTGATGCTCCTCCTAAACCCAAAATGAAGAAAAGAAAAGGACCAGGTGTCCCGATCGAGGAAAAAGCAAGGATGTTAGCAAGGACACTGAAAGTGTCTGAGGCAGAGCTTCAGAAAGCAAAGGAGAAAGAAGAACTGGTGTCTGAGCTAGGGAGTCAGAAAAGGAGAAAGAAATGATGGTGATCCTCAGATGATGCTGGGTGGGGGTTTCTATTTCAAAAACAATTGTCTGTACTTTAAAACAATTTAATTTCCTGTTGCATGCTACAAAACAGTTAACTCTTTTATTATTGCTTGGCCGTTATGCATGAATATCATCAGTTAATGATGATGATTTTGACATACCTGAGTTTACTTGCTTGATAGATACTTAGAAAAACTCAAAAAGAAAACATGAGTTATAAGCTGTAGTGTGATCAGATTTTATCAGATCACCATATATAGTAATGTTTTCTAGGTACATCGAAGACCCTTTGAATTGTGAAAAATACTCAAGGTTAAATATAAAACCTTCACATATTCAGGGGGAGTTGCCTAACTATTTGTCTACATCAAATAGGGGGAGATTGTTGGGTCGCTGAAAAGCATCCCCCACTGAAGTAATTTAATGAAGACAAAAAGGCAAATAGTTAGAAGACAATCTGAGGATTAGTTCCTCAGATTGTGGGTAACTGTATTTGATCAATTCGGATTTCATTTACCCAGTTACACTATCTGATCACTATCTGAAACAATGATTAGTTCCCCGTGCGGAATCAGATGCTGGTCAACAGATCAGATAGTGTAACAGGTTCAGCGTAATGGACAAAACGCTGAACCATCAGACAGATAATTCTCTAAGCAAAACTCTTAGTGAAGGTCGCTGAAGCTGAAGGCCATCTGAAGAAGCATGAGTATCCGAAAACTCATGGCTTCCAAAAGTGTACAAAGGCCCAAAGTTTCATCGTCACAGAAAGACACAAGTAAAGCACAAGTTTGTGCATCGCTGATTATAGGAATATCTTGCAAATCTTCTAGAAGATATCAGCGATCACAAGACGGTAGAAAGTACTGTCAGAATTCCGTTAGTCATCCAAGTCCCATGATATATCCTCTGCACCAACGGAATTCTCACACGTGGAATCGATCGATCATTCCTTTGGCTCTACGTTTCCCAATGATATAAATTGAGGACTTAGACGATCGATTCCAGTGTGCACCCAACAAGGTTACACGCTGCTGAATTTACTCCAGAACTTTATTCTCTTGAGTAGAGTGTAAACCACCATTTAACTTAAGTTATCTTATTCGAGAATTGAATCTGTATACGAAAGTGTCTGGTCTTGTGCTTGATCATTTGTTGATCATAAACTTGTCTTAGATAATATCTGTTGTTGTCTATCACATGCAAGCATTTTAGTTAGGATTTGTCCTTAGCTATTCCGCAAACTGCTTGCATCTTTATTGTATCAATTATTGATTAATAAAGAAAAGTTTAAAATGTGTTGAGTGTCTCCATAAATTTAAATTGGTCAGTGAAAGCGTATAGGTGTTATATTTCACTTATTACGGGACTAAAAATTGGTATCAGAGCAGGACGATTAATTCATAATTGTTGATCTTCTTACTCAATGATCAAAATGAGCGATGTTGTCTCCAAACTGAACCTCGGTTCAAAATTCAATGCTCTAGTCTTCACAGATGACGAATTTAAATGTGGAAAGTGCGATTTCTGGGATTTTCCAAACACCAACACGAACTTGCTTCTAGCATTCTAGAAGTTGGTCCTTTTGTTCCACATTTCCTCAGTCATAAACCTGTCATCTTCAAAACGGAAGAAAGTTCCTCTAAAGATAGAAAAGAAGAAAGTTCTCACTCAACAGAAGAAGAAGAGTTTCTTTCTCAAGATGAAGAAAACTTTGTATACGAATCTAAGGAAGCAAAACCCAAAGAATTATGGACTGAAGATGAAAAAGAAAAGGCAGGATTAGACGCAAAATTGAAGTTTCTTCTTCAAACCTCTCTACCGAATCACATTCTTATTACAGTCAAAGAATATAAAACACCCAAAGAAATTTGGAATATACTGGTGATGTCATATGAAGGAACTGACGCCGTTAAAACAAGTAAAAAATCTATGTTAAATCGAAAGTATGAAGCATTCAAGGTCATTCAGGGTGAATCTCTTAAGAAGTCATACAGAAGGTTTGTGATTTTAACAAATGAGCTTAAGGAAGCTGATATTAAGAAGGATACACAAGAGCTGGTGCACAAATTCCTGGAAATTCTTCCAAAGGAATGGAGCATCATCTCTACAATCTTAAGAACAACTGGAATATTGAAAAATATGAATCTGAGCAGTCTCTACAGCACTTTGATGAACTTTGAAAATGCGAATACTATGTATTCTGAACTAAATGGTGAACACTCTGTTTCTCCTATTGCTGATACATCTCTAAAATCATTGATCTTTGAAGATGCAAGAGACAGATACTCCAAATATACAGAAGAAAAGACGTTATCCGAGAATGATGACAATGATCTGGAAGAAGACTCTGCCAGTGATTACTCTAGCGATAACGCACTCAACCTGGTAGAACAAATGGCTGCTTTCGTGATAAGATACAACAAAGTCATGAAACAGAATGAATCTGAAGCATTTGATCCTCAAATACATAACAAGTCAAATGAATGTTTTAGGTGTGGTCAAACTGGTCATTATAGAGCAACTTGCAGAGTAAATCTGAAGAACAATCAACGAAATTCAAATCTATACACATCTGATTCTGTACATATGTTGAATATAAAAGAAAGTATGAAGCATTCAAGGTCATTCAGGGTGAATCTCTTAAGAAGTCATACAGAAGGTTTGTGATTTTAACAAATGAGCTTAAGGAAGCTGATATTAAGAAGGATACACAAGAGCTGGTGCACAAATTCCTGGAAATTCTTCCAAAGGAATGGAGCATCATCTCTACAATCTTAAGAACAACTGGAATATTGAAAAATATGAATCTGAGCAGTCTCTACAGCACTTTGATGAACTTTGAAAATGTGAATACTATGTATTCTGAACTAAATGGTGAACACTCTGTTTCTCCTATTGCTGATACATCTCTAAAATCATTGATCTTTGAAGATGCAAGAGACAGATACTCCAAATATACAGAAGAAAAGACGTTATCCGAGAATGATGACAATGATCTGGAAGAAGACTCTGTCAGTGATTACTCTAGCGATAACGCACTCAACCTGGTAGAACAAATGGCTGCTTTCGTGACAAGATACAACAAAGTCATGAAACAGAATGAATCTGAAGCATTTGATCCTCAAATACATAACAAGTCAAATGAATGTTTTAGGTGTGGTCAAACTGGTCATTATAGAGCAACTTGCAGAGTAAATCTGAAGAACAATCAACGAAATTCAAATCTATACACATCTGATTCTGTACATATGTTGAATATAAAAGAAAGTATGAAGAAACTGAACGAGAATTTCAGCTTCTAAAGGCCAAACTCGCAATAGCACAAGAAGAAGTGAAATCTTAGCCCTTAGAGCTACATGTCAGTCAAAGACATACTATACAGAATCAGATAGTGTTGAACCATCTCATAAAGAATCTGAAAATTCCTCAGACAGCAATAACTGCAAGTGTCTGATGGCAAGATCATCTGATTCATCAGACAAAGTTAATGATATCTGGTATATGGACAGTGGTTGTTCCAAACACATGATGGGCTATAAATCACTTCTCAAAAATTTCACAGACAAAGCTGGTCCTAAAGTTGTCTTCGGCGATAATTCATCCGGAAAGGGAGTAGGCCAAGGTGAAATCTCTAACGGGTCATGTACTTTCAAAAGGGTACTCTTTGTGGACGGCCTCATGCACAATCTGATAAGCATAAGCCAGCTGTGTGACGCAGAGTACATGGTACTTTTCATTGATACAAAAGGCTACATCATTAATCAAGAAGGAATAGTGGTAATGGATGCACCAAGAAAAGATCACATGTACATTCTCGACATGACCTCTGCTTCTCCTGAAAAGGTACTATGTTTCTCCGCTGCTGCTCCAGCTGATGTTAACTGGCTTTGGCATAAAAGACTCTCACACCTAAATTTCAAAAATATATACAACATCAATAAAAGATGCTTAGTCGAAGGGCTCCCAAAACCGACTTTCACCAAAGACAAGATATGCTCTGCCTGTGAGAAAGGAAAACAACATCAAGCATCTTTCAGATCCAAAGTTATATCCGCCTCTACAGCTTGCTTAAACTTAATTCATATGGATCGTTTTGGTCCTGTAAACGTAGAAAGCTTGGGTGGAAGAAAAAGGTATACTCTTGTTATCGTAGATGACTTCTCCATATTTTGTTGGGTCTTCTTTTTAAGAGAAAAAAGTGATGCTGCTGAAGAAATCATTAACTTCATCAAGAAAACTAAAGAAAGTCTTGGAGTTAAACTTAAAAGTATCCGAAGTGATCGAGGAACCGATTTCACAAACGTCATATTAGAGGATTTCTGCAACAAGAAAGGCATTTCTCAAAACTTCTTAGCTCCAAGAACCCCGGAACAAAATGGGGTTGATGAAAGAAAGAACAGAACCTTAATTGAGGCAGCCTGTACCATGCTGAACGCAGCCGATCTTCCAAGTCAATTCTGGACGTATGCAGTTCACACAGCATGTCACACTCAAAACCGTGCAGTAATTGTCAAGAGACACAACAAAACTGCTTATGAAGTCGTCAGGGGAAGAAAACCAAACATTGAATATTTCAGAGTCTTTGGTTGTCCATGTTTCATTTTAAACAATAAAGAGCATCTTGGGAAGTTTGATCCAATAGCTGAAGACGAAATCTTTGTCGAATACGCTGAACAGTCCAAATCATACAGAGTCTACAATCTGAAAAGATCTACATTTGGAGAAACTGTTCATGTTACTTTCAACGAAAAACATATTTTGGATCTTTACCCTCCCTCTGAAAATGATGAAGAACTAAATTTCAACGAACCAACCTCAACATATCTAGCTGAAGATACAGAACGCTCTTCAGAAAGATCTGACACCCCTTTGGTCAATAACCCTTCAGAAAGTCAAAACGATATTCCAAGTGATAATCCAAAATTTGATAATACCCAATCTGAAAATTTTACACCATCCAAAAATGAGCCTGCTACTCCTATCAGAGATACAGTGTCTGATCAATTAACCTCTGTCCAAATTACCTCTTAATCTCAAGCAAATGAAAACACGTCCTCTCCAGACACCATACCCCTCTACATTCAACTACCCCCACTTTTTTTTAGCGAATCATAACAATGATCCATATTTTTTTTGTGGATCATTATTATGATCCATATTTTTTTTTTGGATCATTTTTGGAATTTTTTTTTTGGATCTTATACATAGCGATTTAGATATTTAAAAAAGAAATTTTTTGAAAACAGTTTTTTGGATCATTTTTAAAGTTTTTTTTGGAGTCCTCACAGTCCTCGCGAGGAAAAGAGTCCTCACTGGATCCGGACCCTATATATATATATATATATATATATATATATATATATATATATATATATATAGAAGTGGGATCCTGTGAGGACTCTTTTTTCGGTGAGGACTCGCGAGGACACCTCATAAAAATTTCAAAAAATTCCGAAAAAAATATATATAATCCACCATGATTATTACTACATTTGACAAAAAAAAATTTCAAAAAAAATTATGATCCACTTTTTTTAGCGAATCATAACAATGATCCATATTTTTTTTGTGGATCATTATTATGATCCATATTTTTTTTTGGATCATTTTTGGAATTTTTTTTCCGATCATTTTTGGAATTTTTTTTAGATCTTATACATAGCGATTTAGATATTTAAAAAAGAAATTTTTTGAAAAAAGTTTGTTTTGGATCATTTTTAGAGTTTTTTTTGGTGTCCTCGCAGTCCTCGCGAGGAAAAGAGTCCTCACCGGATCCGGACCCTATATATATATATATATATATATATATATATATATATATATATATATATGATCCATATTTTTTTTGTGGATCATTATTATGATCCATATTTATATTTTTGGAGTAAATTACACGAATGATCCTTTAAGTTTGTACCAAATTTCACCAATGTTCCTTTAGTTTCAAAAATTACACCGATGGTCCTTAATTCTGAAAGGTTTTTCCACCCATGATCCTTTACACTAACTGATGTTAATTTTTTCTGTTAACTTACCCCATATACAATGCACGTGAGGGTAAAAAAGTCATTTTTCATTTCATTTCTTTTTTTCTGAAACTAAAAACTTCTATTTAAGATAAAAAAAATTAGTTTAAGAATGACAAGAAACTAAAAATGACTTTTTTACCCTCACGTTCATTGCACATGGGGTGAGTTAACAGAATAAATTAACGTCAGTTAGTGTAAAGGACCATCGGTGAAAAACTTTTCAGAATTAAGGACCATTGGTGTAATTTTTGAAACTAAAGGTCCATTGGTGAAATTTGCTACAAACTTAAAGGACCATTCGTGTAATTTACTCATATTTTTTGATCATATTTTAATTTTTTTAATTTTTTTTAGATCTTATATGCTGCGATTTTAATGTTTAAAAAAGAATATTTTTGAAAAAAGTTTGTTTTGGATCATTTTTAGAGTTTTTTTTGGAGTCCTCGCAGTCCTCACCGGGAAAAGAGACCTCACCGGATCCTGACCCTATATATATATATATATATATATATATATATATATATATATATATATATATATATATATATATATATATATATATATATATATATATATATATATATATATATATATATATATATATATATGTTTAAATACAAAGATAAAATGGAACATTAAATATATATGTTATTTTGATCATAGTTATAATATTAAATAACTATAAATTTGTATTAAGTTATAAAGAACTAAAATCTCTATTTTAAAGTTTAACATAAGGTTTAAAAGTTTTTCAAAGTAAATAAAACAAGTACGTTTTGTTAAGATAAGGTTTTTCACAAAACTTAGTAATATCTGGTTGTACACCTCGTTTTAAGGTATACAAAGTAAAATCGACAAAATTTAAAACTTAGAGCTTTAAAGGTAATTTTAGAAAGGCGTCTTGTGGAATTAAGTACACGAATTGCAAGTTTTTAAAATTAAGGATTAAAATTGGAATAAGGTTTTAGTTTAGTTTAGACTTAAACAAACCCAAAAAAATCTTAGATCGAAGTACTAGCCACCTAATGGAACACCTCACTTGTTAAACGATATTCATATTGTAGTGAGAAAGAACCTTGGATTCAAATCATTCTGATTGTTAGGGTGCATAAGGTTTTGTGATAATCGAGAGTCCCGACGCAGAGCATCGCATTGTCTTAGATGGTCTGATCTACTTTGGTGATAATCGGGAGTCCCGGCCCAAAAAGTACTTGAATAGAATAAACATAGTAGACTTTATTGCAACTTAGAAATGTATGATTAAAATTGTACATGGTTGTAATAAGTTATAAGTCTAAAGATTCTACGCCCCCTAGGAATCGTGTCAAGCCTTGATATGATCGGTAAAGATGTTACCTACCAGAAACAACATGTCTCGTCGGGAAGTGCCCAAACCTTGCGGCGAGAATGTGATATATGGATCCTAGGCCTAAAATATTAATTATGGGTTTATAATATATTTTAGAGAACATTTATTGATAATTACTAATTAAACTGGGTTTGATTTGTAGATGGCATCAACAACCACAACGACAAGTACCAACAATCTCTCACTTCGCTCGATCCTCGAAAAGGACAGGTTAACTGGGTCAAACTCTCTCAGTTTGGAGCGCAATCTTCGTATTGTGCTCAGGCATGTGAGAAAGTGGTATCTCTTGGAGAGAGAAGTACCAAATGTCCCTGCCGTAAATGCTAGAGCTGAAATGAGGCAAGCTTATCATAAGCATGTCAGTGATGCACTCGATGTGAGCTGTCTGATGCTCGCCACTATGAGTCCCGAGCTACAAGCTGGACTTATGGATGTGCCTGCGTTTGAGATGATCCAACAACTAAGGGATTCATTTCAAGAGCAAGCTCGCACTGAGAGGTTTGACATCAATCGAGCCTTCAACTCGTGCAAGATGGTCAAAGGAACACCGGTGAGTTCCCACGTCATGAAAATGAAAGGGCACATGGATCACCTCGCTAGACTTAGTTACCTCATTCCGTTGCAGATGACAACAGACACTATACTCAATTCGTTGTCTGATGACTACAAGCCTTTTGTGGTCAACTACAACATGCATAATATGGAGAAATCCATTGCTGAGCTACATTCTGTGCTCAAGACAGCTGAGTTGAGTTTGGGATCAAAGTCTAAGGATGTTCTGATCATCAGTAATGGCGGTGGCAATGGGAGGAGAAACAGGCATGGTGGGAAGGGTAAGACCAATCCCAACCAAGCAATGCCGAATGGTAAAAGTGTCAAACAAAAGGTCAAGAAGTCGAAGCCTAACACCGCGAGGACCGAGAATCGGTGCTTCAAATGTGGCGAGGCTGGGCATTGGAAAAGAGATCGTCCAAAGGTTGCCGGTGGTGGAGGACTTGCTAGTTCTCCAGGTAACACCACTGAACTTCTAAATCACTTTAAGTTACTTGTAAAGTACATTACGAGTAATCTAACCTTTGCAATCGTTTATTGCAGGAGGGAATGGAAAGTGATGATGACCGGCATGAGATGAAGATCCCACAAGCACCTTTTTTAATCAGTATTTTTCGTATGGATTCAGTAAAACAATTTTCGTTTTTAGTTGTTTTTTTGAACAAAATTACATTTTTTCTATTTATGATAAATTTTGGTTTTTAAGTTTATCATCATTGAATCCATGGTTGAATTATATTGTGTGTGCATGTGTGTTGATTATACTAGTCAAGTTTTATGACTAGATTATAAAGTCAAGTATTGACTTAATAATGATCTCATTTTTTTATATTTGTTTGATAGTTGAATAATTTTTTAGAAGCTTAAATTACGTAGATACTAGTAATTAGAAAGTTTTTCTGATGAAAGTATTTAAGTGTTTTATGGAAAGCATAAAGTTCAAAGTACATTGAACTTATTTAAAACATCTTAAGTAATGGTTACTTATGATAGTAAGTTTTAAAGTATTAGTATTAATATAGTATGATCATATTGGATATAATGAAGATAGACTTTAAAGAGTATTATTACAAGTTTTTCATACTTGTGATAAAGGAATTTAATGAAGTCATAATTCCCTAATAGGAATAATTGGATATTCGTATAATCCAAGTGGAGTGACTTAGACATTTAATGAACTCTTAAAAGTTCAAACTATATTAAATTATTTAAGAATTAAAAGGTATTATTGCAAGTCTTTTATACTTGTAATAGATACAATATTTATACTTGGATATTTGAGAAATCCAAGAAATGACTTTGGCATTGAATAAAGTTCTTAAAAGGTTACTAATATACATTTAAGAATTGGAAGTATCGTTTCAAGTGTCTTATACTTGTTAGATACGTTGATCAATGAAAGTCATGATTCCCTTAAAATGAATGTTGGATATTCGTAAATCCAAGGGATGACTTTAATAATTGATTAATTCTTAAAGGATTAAACTATAAGGTTTTGACTAGGTCAAAGCAATAGTTTAAGCGATGCTTAAATTCCATAAATTTAGTGGGAGCTATGACTAACGTATTCATTAGTGGTATTAATGAATATAGGAAGTTAGTAGGATATTGACAACAAGGTTTTACCAAGTCGTTTGCCAAAGAGTTAAGAGAAATAATAAATGATCATTAATTAGACTATTGCAAACCTAATAGCGTGATTACAAAGTCTTGTGATTAATTATTGCATGTCTAATAGGTGTTCACACTCCAGTGAATAACATAATCATTTAAGGAAATTTCTTTAACTAGCAACAAGATACCTACAAATCAAGTAACTAAAAGAGGCTTTAGTTACAAGGTAAATTTTATGAATTCAAGAAACTAATGAGTTATTTCCAATACTTCTATGTTTACCGAATTGCATAAAAGGAAATACTAGAATATGTTCTAGAATGTTGAAAGAACAAAATCTAGCAAAGACAAAAGTAATAGTGTTTTTCCAAATACTTGTCTTATGTCTTTAGTTTAATGGGAATGACTAGATCAATGATAAAGACAAGTAAAATTGTAAAAGTCATTAAGTAATCAACACGAACAAAAGGAATAAGTAATGATGTAGTAATAATTCCGTATCTATGTCTAGTGAGGAATAATACATGAGTTAGTATCATTGTTATTCAAGACTTTGTATGTTTTACAACATCTATGAACAAAAGTCTATTTATTCAAAAGATATAACCCGTGACTACTCGTCTTGGTGGGAACCTTGATGGGATGTTAATGTCATCGCGGTATTTGGTGCATTTTAGACAATTCTGAAATATGATTGTCATACGAGGCCTTACCTGGTACGGAGGAAGTTGTATTTTGAATCGAAATATAACAAGATGGTAATTGCACCCCTTTTTAGGAGAGATATTTATGGGTCCTTTGACATGATAAGAAAACTGGTAAGTGCATGGCCATGCCCAAACGAACTGATTTGTTCTTTGTTATCACAAATATGCTCGTATTCGTTATCACAAATATCGTGCTGCAAGGGATGAACCTAACAACGTTGCCCAAGAAGTAGAGACATGGTGTTCTTTACTAGGAGACGCTATTAAAGAGTTTTCCGAAACTATACCTGGGTTACATAAGCTGTTTTTATGGGGTTTGTTACCTACATGCCCATCTAGAGGGCCACTGTAGCTCGTGTCATTAAGATAAAGGTTACAAACTTGCACAAGTGGGAGTCTGTTGGAATTATGTGCACACTTAGTCAACCTATGATGATACATCCAAACCTACGAAACACTTAAGGATCACACTGGTGAGTGCATGTAATACAAGCAAGATATGCAATGACACTTGGAAGAGGAATGATTCATAATAGTCATTATGAATCAGTTAAGTATTAAGTTAAGTTTAACTTATTACCGGATTAGTTTAACTAAGTAATTAATACAAGTATTTGTACATTTACTAGTTGAGTAAATATATAATGTGTTAATTATAGATTATCTATAATATGATTTAAAGCTATTAAATCATATAGTGAATGGATGATATTATTGTCTGATTAATTATTAAAGGTATATAATACAAGTATATATTTCATGTATGTATATATACCGAAATATGTAAGTGTATAATACTAAGACATTTGATGATTAAGTGTGACAATGATAACTAGTAAAACGATGAGGGTTTAATGTGTAAGAGATACGTTTAATTAAGAGATTGATCTTAATTAAGCTAGAAGGGCCCGAAGTGAAAGTCCTTCTATTATAAATAGAAGGCCTAAGGTTCCCTTATTGTGTTACACTCCATCACACGAAAAACCCTAGCCTCCCTCCTTCTTGTTTTGGCCGAGAGCAAGCAACACCAAGCTTTGGTGTTCTTCATTCTTCGTGTTCTTCGTGTTCTTCAAGTTTTGAAGAACAAGTTCATTGATAGGATCAAGTGGAAGGTCGCTCGTTGTGTTCATCATCAGTGGACTTTCTTAAGCAATCATTAAGGTATGTTTTGGGAAACCCTTTTCCCCTCTTCTCCTCTTGTTCGAATTCGGCACCAAGAACCGGTTCTTGGTATTGGTAGTAGTTGTCAAGGCAAAAAGCCTTACCCCATTAGGATCTTAAGATAACAAGACAGCATAGACTATCTTAGTTTAGTTTGTAGAATAAAATAGCTAAGTCTTGGTTTGATACTGAGTAGGCAGTACTGAACACTCAGTATCAGAACGCAGTATTGGAAATCCAATACTGAGTGGAAGGACTGAGTTACATTCTCAAATGTAACTGATCAGATCAAATCCCTTGATCTTGGTCACTTTCCTTGTCCAGTCCTTCCATCATTCCTTTGCCCATTTTGTGAGATCTCTATAACACTACAAATAGAGATTACTTGGCAAAGGAGTACTTACCAATTTACGTATTCACTTTCACATCTTTGTAATTGATAAGTGGTCTTGTTTTTTCCGCAATAAGCCACACTTAGTGGAATTATACATTTGACTCTAATATTGTGTTAATCACTTTAATTGTCTTAAGTCTAATTAATCTTTCAATTAAACAAACAATCCAGGGTTGTTGTGACCTAACAACTGGTATTAGAGCAGATTAAATATAATCTTATTTAGTCGATCTATTACCCTGGCAGCCATTCCCTATACATACCCTTCCCAACCTACAAAATCCAAAATATCTTCCATTGTTGCACCAGTTGTGTCTGGAAAAGGTGTGCCAATCTTTGATGGCAAAGACTTTCATCAATGGAAGTTGAAGGCACAATGGTATCTTGAATCCATTCACCATGAAATGCTCACGGTGCTGATTGATGGTCCCATATTCCACAAACTGTGGACCCCGTTGCAGCCACTGATGATGCTCCTGAAAGCACAAGAACCGCTCCAAAACTGAAGCATACATGGACTGATACTGACCGTCAGTTATTCAGTCTGGACTCAAGAGCCAAAGGTGTAATTGGTAATGCTGTTACAAAAGAAATACTGAATGCAATCATGAAGTTGCCAACATCAAAAGCTATGTGGGATAGCTTATCCATCACCTATGAAGGCACAACAAAGGTGAAGTTGCAAAGAAAAAACAACATGGGAAGAAAATATGAAAACTTCTTCTCAAGTCCTAATGAAGACATCACCTCTCTCTATAACATGTTCAATACTGTTACTCATGATCTTATCAGTGTTGGGATTGTGAAGGAAGAAGGAGAACTCTGTCAAAAATTTCTGGACAGTCTTCCTCAACAATTTCTTGACATGATAAATTCTGTCAATGCTGCTAACAATATTGAATCATACACTCTTCAAACGTTGTATGGTTTAATGTTGAATCATGAAGAGAACAATGCTGCTAGACTGATCAACTGGAAGAAGACTGAAAAGACTTCCACTGGCATGGCTTTAGTTATGCAACATGCCTATACTGTCACTGAGCCTGAAGAGCCAGAGGTTGATCTTGCTGATGCTGAGGTAGAGGAGGTTGTAACTCAAATGGCTCTCATGTCTATGAAGCTGGATCAATTGAAGAAGAAGAGTTTGGGTGTTAGCTCTTCTAATACTGTCCCAAGATCAGGTCTATGCTACAGGTGTGGAAAGCCTGGACACATTGCTGCCAACTGTCATACTAAGTCATCTGAAACTGATCAGAATGACAAGATCGCATACCGAGCTAAACAGTATAGGGACAAGTATGTCAAGTTGAAGAACTGGAGCAAGGGCAAAGGTGCCTCAGGGAATGGAGCACCTCATCAGGCACTATACTTTGAAGCTTGGATGGATGAAGAGCTCAGTGATGATGAGGAAGAAGTTGAAAATAAAGCCTTTATGGCTTTCACTGAAGAAGATTTGAAGAGCACCTTTGAGAAGGACATCACAGAAGCTGAGAGGATGAGTGTTTATACTGATTGGGATTCTACTCAGTTGTACAAGGTGAGTTCCTTTCAAACTTATTCAGTAAATGAAAAAGAAAAGATTTTTAAATACATGATTGTTGATCTTAAAACTTTTGTACAGAAAGAAAAAACTTTAATATTAACTATTCTTGAACTTGAAAAGGTAAATAACGAACATTTAGATAAATTAGCAAAATTTAAAGATTTAGAATTAAATTTTTTGAACTTACAAGACATGAACCAAAGATTAGCTGATAAAGCTCATTTACACAAACTGGAAAAAGAAAAATTTGAAAAACAGTGTAAATCTTGGGGAAATGCTTCTATTAAATTAAATAAATGTCTAAATCAACAATTTCCAGAAAATGTGAGGGCTGCACTTGTTGTTGATCCTCAGCTAAAAAGTAGAAACAATTTGCTGATTTATGTGAAGAATTTTCAGATATGAACCCAATTCAGTTTGTCAAATCAAAAACATTTTGTGAAGTTGGATGTCAAACTGAGTCAGATGATGAGGAGAAAATCATATTTTATAAACCCATTGGTCCTTCTATCTATTCAAAGTGCTATACTGAATTACAAGAGCTTATTATTGAATTTCCTAAAAATGAAATTTCTGAAACTAAACCCGATGTAGGGCAGTATGACACATCTACTGTTCCACCATTTGAATTATTATTTAATACAAATACATTTGAAAAATATAATGAAAATGAAACAACTTCTACATCAAGTGTTATAACTGATACTGAAGTTGCAGGAACAGATAATTCATGTATTGAAAAACCTAAAGAGCCTGTTCAAGTTGTCATTTTAAAACACGATAATCAAAAACCAACTTCAACAAGATCTTCAAGTGGCAAAAGCAGGAAGTCTAAACATAATAAGACTTCTTTGCCAAATAAAAAGAGGAAACCAGATTCATCTCCTCCTAAATCGGTTAAAAATAATATTAAACCACCCATTAAAAATGACAAATATACATTTTAAAATCTGTTGGTGATCAGATTAAATTTTTAAGTCAAAAGTTTGCAAAACTTACTCATACTGATCAACTAAGAGAGAAACAATTTTCTAAGATTCCTTATGAAAACATGTTTATGAATAGGCCTAGAAAATGTTATAGATGTCATCATACTGGTCATTAGGGAGATGAATGCTGGACTGATCTCTCAAATCCTAGGTACTCAGTACCAAAGAAGAAGAGGAACACTCAGTCAGTATCACCAAAGAAAACCTCCAAGGTTTCTCCTTAAGTAATACTGACCTCTCCATTTAAAGAGATCAAGTCTAAACCTGTTTCTCCTACCAAAGGTCCCATTGAAAAATGGGTTCCTAAAAAGAACTAATCATAATTTTGTGTCTTGTGCAGGGTGACAGAAAATGGTACCTAGATAGTGGCTGCTCAAGACACATGACTGGCAGTATGGAGTACCTTCTAAATTATACACCAGAGAAGGGTCCTTCTGTCAAGTTTGGGGATGACTCAATAGGGAAAACAAGAGGTTATGGAGTGATCAAGGCGTGCAACATAACTTTTAAAAGAGTTGCCTATGTAGAGGGTCTGAAACACAATCTGCTCAGTATCAGCCAGATGTGTGATGATGACAACGAAGCTCGCTTCAGGAAGACTGCAAGAATCATCTACAATGACAAGGGGCAACCTGTACTCATTGCTCGAAGAGAGAAAGATGTCTATGTGGTCAACTTGTCTGAACTAGACCCTACTATTCGAGTATGCCTGCTTTCTAAAGTCAATCCAGAACTGAACTGGATGTAGCAAAAGAAACTCTCTCACATCAACTTTAGAAATATTAATGAGCTTAGTATGAAGAAGTTGGTGAGAGGGTTGCTCATAATTACTTATTCAAAAGATAAGTTGTGTACTGCATGTGAAATGGACAAGAAGAAGAAGAGTTCATTTAAATCAAAAGTCAACCACTCAATAAATGAACCTCTTACCATGATACATGTGGATCTCTTTGGCCCCCATCAGCACACCATCACTGGCCAAAAAGATCTATACATTAGTCTTGGATGATGAATACTCAAGATACACTTGGGTCATCTTCCTCAAGACCAAATCAGATGCTACCTCATAAATCATTGCCTTTATCAGAAGAGAAGAACTTGAGAAAGGCAACAAGGTCAAGCAACTGAGAAGTGACCATGGTACTGAGTTCAAGAACTTTGTATTAGCAGATTAGTGTGAAGACAAATGAATCGTACAAAACTTCTCTACAGCCTACACACCACAACAAAATGGTGTTGTAGAAAGGAAAAATAGAACATTGATTGAAGCTGCAAGAACTTTGTTATGCCATGCTGGACTGGCACTGAGCTTCTGGGCTGAAGCTGTAAATTGTGCTAACTTTACACAGAATAGAGCCACAATAGTCCAGAGACACCACAAGGCTCCTTATGAGTTATATCATGGCAGGGTTCCTAATGTGGAATATTTCCACATCTTTGGGAGTAAATGTTTTGTACCCAGTACTAAACAAAATCTCAACAAATTTGCTCCCAAAGCAAATGAAGGTGTGTTCATGGGCTATTCACCACAGTCCAAGGCCTTCAGAGTGTTCATTATATCTACAAAGGTGATTGAATAATCCATCCATGTTTCTTTTGATGAAAATCCGGATGTGAATTCTACTTCAACAAAGGAGGACATAAGTGATATAGAAACCTTATGTAATCCAGAAAACTCCAATGCTGACCAGCCCAAGTCTCACCCATACTATGTTGAACATGGTATAAGTGATACTGATCAAGCCATAACTCAAAATAATCCAACTGCAATAAATACTGAGGTTCCCATCTATGAGAACCCCACCACTGAGTTCCCAAATATTGATCTGAACAACTCCACATATGAAGAAGGTGAAACATCCAACACTTCCCAAGAATCCACCTCAGTATCGGATGAGTATGATGGGAGAACTTACTTATTTTCTTGGTTTAGAAGTTGATCAAAAGCCTGATGGCACTTTTATAAACCAAAGTAAGTATGTGCATGACATGCTAAAGAAATACAAATTTGAAAATTTATCTTCCATGCACACTACTATGGGTACTCAGGATAAAATAAGTAAGGATGAGACTGGTAAGCCAGTATGTCAATCCACATACCGAGGTATGCTCGGTATCAGGCTGATCCTAAAGAATCACATACGAAAGCTGTTAAGAGAATCTTTAGATATCTTTCAGGTACTCCTAACATGGGTCTTTGGTATCCCAAAGAGTCAGAATTTGACCTTGAAGGGTATACAAATGAAGATTTTCCAGGTTGTAGGTTAGACAGGAAAAGTACAAGTGGAGGATGTCAATTCCTTGGTGGCAGATTAGTTGGTTGGTCATCCAAGAAGCAAAATTCAGCAGCAACTTCCACAGCAGAAGCAGAATATGTTGCTGTAGGATGTTGTTATGCTCAACTCTTATGGATGCAGTATCAACTTATGGACTATGGGTTCAACTTTCAGAAGACACCCATTCATTGTGATAACAAGAGTGCTATTGCTATCACTGAGAACCCAGTCCATCACTCAAGAACAAAGCACATTGATATCAGACACTACTTTATCCGAGATAATGTAGAGAAGGGTAAGGTTGATGTAGATTTCGTTCCCACAGAGGACCAATTGGCTGATGTGTTTACTAAACCTCTCTCTGAAGAAAGGTTTATGTATCTACTATGGCAATTGGGCATGTTGAACCCTTAAATCTTCTCAAAATTTTCTTATACTGTCTGCTCAGTATTATTGCTAATACTGACCAGCTTAGTATCACTCGTCTGATTTATCAAAATTAAATAATTTTTATTTTTTAATTATTTATAGGTTAAATTAAATGTTTTTATAATTTTTATTTTTTATAATTTAATTTTTTTTAACTCGGTATTGGATGTCCTGGAGTGTTAAAACTGATTCTAACCCTCATACTCCCCAACGGTAACCTTTCTTAATAAGAAAGTTACCATTGGAACAGGATAAGGTTGTCATTTCAGCTAGTTTAACTTCCCAATACCGTAATTATTGCCTTTTTACTATAAATAACCGTTTTTCTTCTCATTTTAAATCTTTTAACAATTATTTCATACTTTCCTCGTTCAATTCTCTCAGCGATTAACGTTCTAATTTCATTTTGCAAGCAAACTCTCAATTGTAATCACAGTTAATGGTGAACTATCAATTTGTCGCACGTGATGCTGCTCCAGCATCGCGATTCAGAAACGATGAACTACCCAGGTTTGCGAGGAACAACATAACTGCAAATTTCATTATTCCTCAAGCCTGGGTCTGCCCTGAATTCACACACATCATTAAATACATGTAGAATAATCCGATTGCTCGAGCTCTGCAACTCTCTCCTCGGGCTATATATCCATAAATGCTGTGCGAATTCTTGTACCCTGCAAAACTCGATTCTCCTGATATGATCACTGGATGGGTTATTCGTGATCAAAGACGAGTTTTTTTGTCTACTGCTATCATTCGGGAAACTCTATGCCTTCCCGCTCATGCTCAGTATGAGCCTTTTGTTGATCGAACTGAGGCTAGATCAGTGTTACCCTTTATTGGCCGCAGAGGTACCACTGGAATTATAAAGAAAAACGAATTTGGTCAAATGTGGGGTGTTCTTATTTCAACAATCATTCGGTGTATGACCCACAAAACTGGAGCCCTGGACCAACTCAATGATTTTGGGATGCAGATAGTACATGCCATGTACCATGGTCGGGTTATTGAATATGCAAGGCTGATATTCAATGAGCTAGCTGCTCTGGTTAGGGCTCAAACCAGAGAGTTCAATGTACCTTTCTGCAGATTTTTGTCTCTTATCTTCCAGAACTCTATGGCTGCACATATTTATGATGAGTTCAACAGTCCGAGAGTTGATCTTCCTCCTCTAAATGAGAAGATCTTCTTTCACAGACCAAGGGAAGAAGAACCCTTGTTGAGTCCGTCCATGTGGGCTATTGTTCAAGCTCACATAAATGATGAAGAAGATGATGATGAAGATGATTTTGATACTGAATCGAATGCAGATAGTGATGATAATGATAATGATGATGATATTGGTGGTGGTGGAAATGTAGATCAAGACGTTGAGATGGTGGATGTTCAACTAGAACAAGAACCAGTGCAGCCAAACATTCCACAACCTCAACAGGATCCTGATGCTCCTCATACTGCATCAGATTCTGATACCGAGTTACTTCCACAACCTTTCTTTGCTGGAAGAAGAAGAAGAAGAAGCTTGACTCCAGTAATAATGGGTGCTCTATCATCAGAAGATGTGCTGGACACTCAAGTTCCTTCATTAACTGCATCACTTGAAGAGCAGAACTTAGTTGCTACAACTGCAGCCCTTCGAGGTTCTGAACCAGAACCTATTGCCCAACAAATTGTGGAACCTCATGTTCCTCTTGATGTGGAAATCCAATATGAGCAACAATCACTGGAAGGTGCTCAGGCTAGAACACAAGTAGGTCCTGAGAGTGCTGGAGGCTCAAATCAACATACAAATGATCCAGCACAGACCTCTGCAGATGGGAGAAGGGAATCCGACAAAGTCTCAGGTATGAATCTCTATAGAACCTTCAACTTCTATATATATATAATATTTTCCCTCATAGAGACTAAGTATTGGCCAGTACCAACTCAATACTGACCAAAGTCTCAAACGACCTTTCAAATATATATTCTATTATGGCCAACATAGTTAGCCCACTGCTACTATGCAACATTCGTACACTGAACATTTAAATGATCACTGTCAGTCTACAGTTGTCTCAAAATTTGAAGAGACAATGGTGGTTGATGTCACACTGACACCCACTGGTGCTGCTTGAATCATGTCCAACTTATTTTTGAGTTGGATCACATGATTTAAGAAGTGATCACAAACCCTTAAGCCACAATAGCCAAATATTTTACATGGGGTTTTAGCCACATTTCTGTTATCACTCTAACACCGAGTGATAGACATTGAAAATAATAAGAAGCACATCCCAGGCTTCGATTTGCCAAACCCAAACCTTTTCAGAAAAATGTGACTTATCCTACACTGAGCTACTAAAAACTCACACTCACTTTTTACTGAAAATTTCTTACACATGCTTTGCAGTAGTTCACAATATTTCATCATAAACCAGATGAAATACAGACTTCAAAATGCTATTTAAATGATTATAGAGTTAAACAAAAACACAATTCTATTTGATAAACCTTTCTTACTAACCAGTTTTCTATTTTTGTTTCTTTAGCACCATTTGTGCAGGGTATTCAAGCATCTCAGCCTCAATAAGAACAGGTGACTCTGCAAACAATCATGCAGCAGATCCTGGCCATGCAGAACACTCCGAACAATATTCTGGCCAGGATGAACACCATGAGTAGTAAAATTGACTCACTAAAACAGTCAGTGGCACTACTCCAACAGCAACATCAACCTCGACCGACTACACAATCTCAACACGGTGGAAACAATGAAGATGAAGGTGGGGATGATACTGAGCCAAGGAAATCACCCTCCAATGTTGATCCTGAGGGTGATACTGATGCTGCCACCGAGCCTATGCCTTCCGCTACACATGATGATCCAGAAGGGGAAATAGGTGGTGATATTGAACCTCTTCCTTCCCCATCAAATGATAATAAAAAGGGGGAGAAGAGACAAAGAGAAGGTGAGGTTGATCAACCTGAACCATCTGCTCAGGGGGAGAAAAGGAGAAAGATAAATCAAGATCAACCTCCTCTACGGCAACGATCGTCTCAGCAACTCACTCATACTGAACCACTCCGGTTTAGGTATGAAAGAAGAAGATAAAGAGGAAGGTCATTACTACAACAACTTGAAGAACTCTCTGAGCCATCTGCTCAGGGGGAGACTAACACTGACCAACCTCAGCAAGTTGATACTGAGTCACCTGCTCTAAAAGAAAACAACTTGCAGATAGTTATCTACATGCCATTCATCTGGCCCATAGCTGATGATGAAGATGAAGAACCAAATCCAGTGCCAAATCAAAACTTCCTCAACTATGCACTGGAAATGGCAGAACAAGAAAGCTCTTCATCATCATCCTCCGATGATGAAGAGCCAGAAGAACCTCAAGTGATCAGAAGAAAAGGACCACCCACAAGAAGAATGAAAAATGTGGTCCTCACCTCCTCTGAATCAAGTGAGGAACCTGCTCCCTTAATCACCAGACCAAGAAGACCTGTCCACACCATGGATAGTGATACTGAGCAGGCTCCAAGAAAGACTCGCCAACAACTTGTTGAAGAACAAGAGAAATTTTTATATGAACAAGAGTTGGGAGTCAAAGAAGAACCAGTCTCTGACCCAGATACTGACACTCTTGGTGCATCTCACGGAATTACAAGATATGGTCCGGATAATATTCAACACTATTGGAATATGGTTGCTGCACGGACTCAGTATAAGGAAAGAAGGAAGGAGTTCTTGAAGACCAAGGCATTTCCGAATGTGAGAGGTATTCACTGGTTAAATCTTGATGTCAACAAGGTGAAAGTGCAGTCCAAAGAAGGAAGGATCATTATTACCTGCACTGGTTTAATCAGTCCTCCCAAGAAGATATTACTTCATGACATTCAGAATACAGGTCTTCAAGACTGGGTGAAAATCACAAGACTGATCAAAGAGCTTCCAAAAAGATCAACAAATGCTCAGATAGTCTTGGATGAAATATGTGCAGTATCTGCTGTATGTTATGAGAACGGACTACTCCATGAGGTGGAGTGTAGGGCACTCAGTGTGATGACTGAAGCATACTCAAACAACCGACCTGAGTGCCTCCATACATACAAATTTTTCAGGAAATATCCTCTTCCTCCAAACCTTGTATTTCAGGATCAAAAGAGTGTTATATATCCAACCTCTGGATATATGTACACTGACTCAGAGGATAGGGAGTGTTTCATCTCTGAAGCAGATCTGTCAAAGGCACATATCAGTCATCTGGTGGGACTGAAATGGATGATAACCAAGAAGGAGGACTCTTGGTTCAGAAAGAAGATCATTGTAGTGCTAAATAGCAGAAGGGATGAACTGAGGAAAAGAGAAGAGTTCATCCACATCAAGCAAGAGGTCTTCTATGAGCAGGAATCCATCAACAGCAGATGAAGAAGAAGATTCAGCTGTTAGATGAAGATTCTTATTTTTGTTTTTTATTTTTCTTGATTCCTTCTCTTTGTATTATTGTCTTGTTATCATTAGATAGGGGGAGATTGTTAAGGCAAAAAGCCTTACCCCATTAGGATCTTAAGATAACAAGACAACATAGACTAGCTTAGATTAGTTTGTAGAATAAAATAGCTAAGTCTTGATTTGATACTGAGTAGGCAGTACTGGCCACTCAGTATCAGAACTCAGTATTGGAAATCCAATACTGAGTGGAAGGACTGAGTTACATTCTCAAATGTAACTGATCATATCAAATCCCTTGATCTTGGTCACTTTCCTTGTCCAGTCCTTCCATCACTCCTTTGCCCATTTTGTAAGATCTCTATAACATATAAATAGAGATCACTTGGCAAAGGAGTGCTTACCAATTTACGTATTCACTTTCACATCTTTGTAATTGATAAGTGCTCTTGTTTTTCTGCAACAAGCCACACTTAGTGGAATTATACATTTAACTCTAATATTGTGTTAATCACTTTAATAGTCTTAAGTCTAATTAATTTATCAATTAAACAAACAATCCAGGGTTGTTGTGACCTAACAGTAGTTGACGAACACACACAAGCAATGTGAGTGTTCGAGTTCTTCGAATAAGGTTTCTTTCTTGCTAATCAAGTTTGATTTCAAAGTTCCTATAATCCTTTAGGGTTTAAGGATTAGGTTTAATCTCAGTTCCGATTTTAGGGATTAAACCAGCTAGTTGGTTTAACCGGCAAGAACACTATCATATTCTTGTCAGTATGGTTCGAACCAAGCGACTAGGTGGTCGACCCAATGGGTTGGTCAGTGTTATGAAACCCTTCAAAATCTCCTCCACCCAGTCCTCGTTGAGCAGAAGCACCTGGTTCAGTAAACAATGCCTCACACATAAACCCTTCCGATTCTGAACATCATAGCTCCCACCACTCTCCACCTCATAAGAAACACTCAACTCGATCTTTCCATCCAACTCCAAAGACACAATGTTACTCGTTTAGAAACTCAACAACCAGGAATCGTCAACCTATGACTGGCCAGGCAAAGGCTGGACAATCGCTGATCCTTTGGACTTGGAAGGAAGTGATGACAACATGGATGAGACCCCACAAAACAATGAAGCCTCAAAATCTCCTGAACCCACATCTGAAAAATCTCCAGCTGATGCAAGAAAATCCGTTGAACGATCGGTTGAATCTCCCGCCACAAATTCTCCAAAAGTTCCAAACTCAACTCCCACCGATGTTCCTGAAAGATCTAAGCAACGTAAAAGGACCACAGTTCTGAAAACATTCAGACGTTGTGGTACTCTTATGAACTATTGCGGAACAATCAATGCAAACATCTGTTTTCTCAACAAAACGCAGAGGGCTCTGAACAAATATCAAGCCATTTTAACAAAGAACCTGCAAACTACATACGATGCCGTTTCTGTCCCATCTGAAATGATCGAGGCACTTGAGTCTGCTGTCAACAACATCAGTGCTAATCAGACTGCCTTACTTGAATCAGTAACTGCACTTCATTCCAGGTTTGATATTCTTACCCAGTTGGTTCGAAATCATTCTGCTGAGTCCCCTGCTGTGCATGGAAATGTCTCCTTCAGTGCCCGCTCTCCTCCACATTGTCAGGGGAGAACACAGAGCCTCAGCAAGGAGCTCTGGAGAAGGTTTTTTGTGAACCTGCCGAAGATTCTCATCAAAGGAATGAGAGAGCTGGAGGATCAATGTCTAAGAAACTTGTCTCCTATTCAGAGAGTGAGGATGAGAGCATTCACTTAACTCCTCTCAGTGACAAGGTTGTGAAAGGTTTCTCCAAAACTCCAACCGTTCAATCAGACATCTCCATCATCCCAAAGAAAACCACCCGCATGTCTGTCTCAGTTGGAGAGAACGTTCTCTTGGTCCCAAATCAGATGCTCATCCTTCCTCCCGTGATAAAGGAAAGGGTCCTGCTGCTCCTCCTAAACCCAAAATGAAGAAAAGAAAAGGGCCATGTGTCCCGATCGAGGAAAAAGCAAGGATGTTAGCAAGGACACTGAAAGTGTCTGAGGCAGAGCTTCAGAAAGAAAAGGAGAAAGAAGAACTGGTGTCTGAGCTAGGGAGTCAGAATAGGAGAAAGAATTGATGGTGATCCTCAGATGATGCTGGGTGATGGTGTCTATTTCAAAAACAATTGTCTGTACTTTAAAACAATTTCATTTCATGTTGCATGCTACAAAACAATTAACTCTTTTATCATTGCTTGGCCGTTATGTATGAATATCATCAGTTAATGATGATGATTTTGACATACCTGAGTTTACTTGCTTGATAGATACTTAGAAAAAGTCAAAAAGAAAACATGAGTTATAAGCTGTAGTTTGATCAGATTTTATCAGATCACCATATATTGTAATGTTTTCTAGGTACGTCGAAGACCCTTTGAATTGTGAAATATTCTCAAGGTTAAATATAAAACCTTCACATATTCAGGGGGAGTTGCCTAACTATTTGTCTACATCAAATAGGGGGAGATTGTTGGGTCGCTGAAAGGCAAATAGTTAGAAGACAATTCGGAGGATTAGTTCCTCAGATTGTGGGTAAGTGTATCTGATCAGTTTGGATTTCATTTACCCAGTTATACTATCTGATCACTATTTGAAACAACGATCAGTTCCCCGTGCGAAATCAGATACCGGTCAACAGATCAGATAGTGTAACAGGTTCAGCGTAATGGACAAAACACTGAACCATCAAACAGATACTTCTCTAAGCAAAACTCTTAGTGAATGTCGCTGAAGCTGAAGGACATCTGAAGAAGCATGAGTATTCGGAAACTCATGGCTACCAAAAGTGTACAAAGGCCCAAAGTTTCAGCGTCACAGAAAGACACAAGTAAAGAACAAGTTTGTGCATCGCTGATTATGGGAATATCTTGCAAATCTTTTAGAAGATATCAGCGATCACAAGACGACAGAAAGTACTGTCAGAATTCCGTTAGTTGTGCGCGTCTCATGATATATCTCCTGCACCAACGGAATTCTCACACGTGGAATCGATCGATCATTCCTTCGGCTCTACGTTTCCCAATGTTATAAATTGAGGACTTAGACGATCGATTCCAGTGTGCACCCAACAAGGTTACACGCTGCTGAATTTATTCCAGAACTATATTCTCTTGAGCAGAGTGTAAACCACCAGTTAACTTAAGTTATCTGATTCGAGAATTGAATCTGTATGACGAAAGTGTCTGGTCTTATGCTTGATCATTTGTTGATCATAAACTTGTGTTAGATAATATCTGTTGTTGTCTATCACATGCAAGCAGTTTAGTTAGGATTTGTTCTTAGCTATTCCGCAAACTGCTTGCATCTTTATTGTATCAATTATTGATTAATAAAGAAAAATTTAAAAAGTGTTGAGTGTCTCCATAAATTTAAATTGGTCAGTAAAAGCGTATAAGTGTTATATTTAACTTATTACGGGATTAACAAATACTTCTCACAAAGTTGGTCTGTCTTTTGTAACTCATTATTTGAAAATAAATCATTTGACGGAAGACATATTTCTCTTTGTGAATGTCGCTTTCTAAGATCGAATAACTAACTTACTTACTGGCCGTTAAAAAAATTTTGTATCTTATGTAATGGAACATATATGATTAGTTATTAGTTATGGGAAGATATAAAATTGCAACGATGTGAAATTTGTGGTTTATATCTTTATTTTTTAATTTTATACACCCTTAAGGCCTTAAACACGATGTAGATACAACATTACACTTGTCAAGTTTTTCACTCCATTCTTTTATTCTCTAAGGCCTAAGCTACCTCCACAAACACTTCACAAAAATTTCTCTTTAAGTTTTTATCAAACAATTTATATAAATTTATCTTCTATTAGAAAATACAAAAAGAGTGATCAGTTAACAGCTCGTCATCTAGTAAAATCCTGACATCAAACTCATTTGCATGCCTAAGATAGTCATCCATTCAATGTTTGACATATATATTTAAACCTCTTATCATTATAGTCGTAACTCAATTTGCAAATATACAGACAAAACAAAAATGGATTATCAAAAGTTATAAACAACTTAAATTGGTTCTTCTTCTTTTTTTCTTTTTTGTCAAAATTATACAAATATGTTAAATTAGATAGTAATTAAACAATTATGTATTATCAAAGGTATAAACTACATGCTAACAACTACTTTGAAGAAAAAACTTTTTCTTTCATTTTACACTACCCTATAACCCGTGATAAATAACGGGTGACCTATAAATATTTTTACAATATTTTCATAATTTTTTTCTTCTTTAAAAGTACTTATCAAGTCAGAAGTTTACAGTAAACCATCTTGCCATTGGACTCTATTGACACTGCATTTACCGGATCTATTAACAAACATATGATCAATTGTGGAAGCATTTTCAAGCTAGGGATTAGGACATATCCATTAGTGACCGAAGCATATTTTGACAGGATTATTAGTATAATAAAAAATTAAACAATGCTAAAATTTAGAAGAAATGTACGAACTAAAAAATGTCAAAAATATATAATATTTATTAAATGATGAAAATGGTTTGTATTAAAATTAAATAGCCTAAAAATCGTGATTTATCACAGGTAACTTGTAGTAGTTTTCATAATGTTTCAACCCATTTACACTATCAAACGGGTTGAGTAAATGGGCCAAAGGTTGGGTTGATCCAAATTCCAAAATATCTTTTTGTCCAAAACTTCAAAAAAAAAAACTTGTTTATTTTATATTTTTGCCAATAATGATGTAACAAAAATCAAATTGACTCGTTTATAAAAATAAATTTAATCAAATTTCATTTAACACTGATTATCATAAATTAAAACTTAATGTAATCGTCAATTTTTATCAATAGCAATCGTCAAAAAATATAACCAAGTGATCTATCGTATAACAGAATATAACCAAGTGATCTATTGCATTGCATTGCATTTAGATTTACATATAGGAAGGTTTTTATGTGGTGGGCGATTATTTACATGTAGTAAAATATAGGAATTGACTCTTGTAAATGTCACTAAAAGAGAGGTGGCTTAAAAGTGAATATGCGGACTTTTAGGTGGCAATAATGACTTGGCATTTAAGTGCCAAGTGGCCTCATATATGGCATAAGGTATGATGTTCCATTATGACATGGTTTAAAGATTTCAAAAAAACCTTCTTTTAATATATTGAAATTGGTTCTTGTAAAGGTCACTAAAAGTGAGATGATTTAAAAGTGCATATGTGGACTTTATGACAAATTTCATAGAAAGAGATGTCTACGCCGTGTTCCTGAGTTTTCATTGAGTTAGAACCTGCCCATTTGGGTAACCTTTTCTACCAATAACTTTTTTTTTGGTTAGTCTCGTGCTCAGTATAATCGGGCTAAGGGACGTCATACTGAACGTGTTGAAGTTATTGATTTTTTCTTGATGTTGTTAGGAATGAGGCTGAGAATTGTCACAACTTACAAGGTAAAAAAAGTACATTATTATTTTTGTCAATAATGATCTGAATTCCAATATATCTTTTTGTTCAAAACTTCAAAAAAAAAAACTTGTTTATTTTTTATTTTTGCCAGTAATGATGTAACATAACTCAAATTGACCCGTTTATATTCAAATGGGTTGAAACTGCCATTAATGATGTATCATAACTCAAATTGACCCATTTTTAATCCTGAATTTGTTAAATTGTTAACTTCCACTCCTAAAATTTGTAGAACATTAACTTTGCTACAAATCTTGACAGCAAAAACTAACTACTGATTTATAAACAATTTGTAAATATGAACTTCCCACTCCTAAATTTGTAAAAACTAATACTTTCACTCCTAAATTTGTGAAATATTGACTTTCACTCATAAATTTATTAAAAACTAAACTTCCACTCTTAATGAGAGTGAAAATTACGCATATAGTCATACCAAAAAATTGTCAATTTTAAAATTTTCAGCTACTTTTTTATTGTCAATTTCCCCTTATATGAATCGTAGCAGACTCTAATCAAATTTAATTCAAATCAATAGTTAATCAAATTTAAAATAATAATGTACTTTTTTACCTTGTAAGCTGTGATAATTCTCGGCCTCCTTCCTAACAACATCAAGAACAAAATCAATAAGTTCAGCACGTTCAGTATGTCGTCCCTTAGCCCGATTATACTGAGCACGAGACTAAACAAAAAAAAAATTATCGGTTGAAAAAGTTACCCAAATGGGCAGGTTCTAACTCATTGAAAACTCAGGAACACGACGTAGACATCTCTTTCTATGAAATTTGTCATAAAGTCCACATATGCACTTTTAAGCCACCTCACTTTTAGTGACATTTACAAGAGCCAATTTCTATATATTAAAATAATGTTTTTTTGAAATATTTAAACCATGTCATAATGACACATCATACCTTATGCCATGTATGAGGCCAATTGGCATTTACCAAGTGATTATTGCCACCTAAAAGTCCGCATATGCACTTCTAAGCCACCTCACTTTTAGTTACCTTTACAAGAGCCAATTCCTATATTTTACTAAATGTAAATAACCGCCCACCACATAAAAACCTTCCTATATGTAAATCTAAATGCAATGCAACGCAATGCAATGGATCACTTGGTTATATTCTGTTATACGATACATCACTAGGTTATATTTTTTGACGATTTCTATTGTTAAAAATTGACGATTACATTAAGTTTTTGTTTATGATAATCAGTGGTAAATGAGTATTGATTAAATTTAGTTTTATAACCTATATATTTATTAAGTTTTAATTTAGGGGTTCGCACGTTGGCATATGACGTAATTAAAGTATTTATTATCCATTTAATGTACTTAAATATGAATAGTTTTGAATAACAATGAGGTTTTAAATAATTTAATTTATAGTTTTAACACGAATTCTGTTTCATGAAAAAGATTTCAACTTGACCAAAGTGCAAGAGCAATGGTAGTTGGAATTATGATATTCTGTAACGTTGGGCAACTATTGTTATGTATATATTGTCGATCATGTACCAAAGAAATAGTGAAAGCTTAAGCCAAGATTACTATTTTATATGTGTTATTGTGTGCGAAATAAAGAATAAATGAGCAACGAAAACAGGTAAACTGATACCCTTAAAAGTGTGTTGCCTTCTCGAATGAGTAGGGGCGGTTTGCTAAACATAACCCTTATCAATCATTGTATTTTGGCTGTATATAATCTAAATGGGTCAAATAGAAAAGTTTGTCTATAGTAAATCAAAATAGCACATCATCATTTGCTACATAACTTGGTTATATTATCTTTATATATAATAAAAGAAGGTTTTTTTGCCATCTAAACAATGACATGTCATAATAGCACATCATCATTTACTCCATATCACCATGCCACGTATGCTCTAACTACCCACATCACACTGCCACTTAATCTTTCCCCACCTCAACTTAACGCCACCGTGTTAGCCCTTTCACCTTTCATGCTGCTCAAAATTGAAAACATTTCTCGACATAAATTAATTCATTCATGATTCATCAAAATTTAGCAACGCCCGTTTCTTGATCTTTCATCAATCTGTGCCCATAGTATAACGAGTGCTTGGAGCTTTCTAGGGTTCTTTTCCTTCTTTCTTCTTGAGTCTGTATATGGTTGAGATTCATTTTTTTGTTCAGTTTTGTTTCACAATTTTTTTAGGATGTTTTTAGTGCAAGAAGGGGAAAGAAGAGAAAAGGGCATGGTGGTAAGGGAAAGGGTAAAACCTATCCTAACCAAGGAGTGCCAAATTGTAAAGGTGTCAAACAAAAGGTCAAGAAGGTTAAGCCTAACACTGCGCGGACCGAGAACCGGTGCTTCAAGTGTGGTGAGGCTGGGCATTGGAAAAGAAATTGTCCAAAGGGTGCAAATGGTAGTGGAGGAAACGCAAGTTCCTCAGGTAACACAACCACACTTCTTAATCACTTTAAGATACTTGTAAAGTACATTACGAGTAATCTAACTTTTGCAATCGTTTATTGCAGGAGGAGATGGAAAGTGATAGTGACCAGCATGAGATGGTGATGACCCCACGAGCACCAAGTTTTTATAATTCAGTATTTTTGTAGATTCGTTTTAAACAATTTTACTTTATAGTTTTTGGATAATTTTATTTTTGTTAAAACAAGTTCCATTTTGGTTTTAAATAAATTTCGAATCCATGGTTGAATTATATTGTGTGCATGTGTGATAATTACACTAGTCAAGGTTTATGACTAGATTGTAAGTCAAGTTTTGATTTACTTATGTTTCATGTTTATATTTATATATTTGTTTGATTGTTGTATAAATAATGTCTTGATAGCTCAAGGTATTTAGATACTAGTAATTAGAAAGTTTTTCTAATGAAAATATTTATAAGTTTTATGGAAGTATAAGGTTCAAGAGTTATTGAACTTAGTTAAAACATCTTAAGTAATAGTCATTACTTATGATAGAAAGTTTTAAAGTATTAGTATTAATATAGTATGATTATATTGGATATAATCAAGATAGACTTTAAAGAGTATTATTACAAGTCTTTTACACTTGTAGTAAAGAATTTAATGAAGTCATAATTCCCTAATAGGAATGATTGGATATTCGAATAATCCTAGTAAAATGACTTAGACATTAAATGAACTCTTAAAAGGGACAAAACTATATTAAAGTCTTTCAAAATTAAAAGGTATTATTGCAAGTCTTTCATACTTGTAATAAATACAATATTTAATCAAGTCATAATTCTCTAACATGAATGATGGATATTTGAGAAATCCAAGTAATGAATTTGGCATTAAATAAAGTTCTTAAAGAATACTAATGAATTTAAGAATTGATAGTATCGTTTCAAGTGTTTCATACTTGTTAGATACAGTAATCAATAAAGATCATAATTCCCTTAAAAGGAATGTTGGATATTCGCAAATCCAAAGGATGATCTTAATTATTGATAGAATTATTAAAAGATTAAACTACAAGTTATTGACTAGGTCAAAGTAGTAGTTTAAGAGATGCTTAAGTTCCATAAAAGTAAGTGGGAGCTAAGACTAACGTAATTCATTAAAGATGTTAGTGAATTCAGTAAGTTAGTAAGACATTAACAACAAGGTTTTACCAAGTCGTTAGCCAAAGCGTTAAGAGAAATAATAAATGATCGTTGATTAGATTATTGCAAACCTAATAACGTGATCACAAGTCTGGTGATTAATTATTGCATATCTAATAGGTTGTTGACACTTCAGTGGATAACACAATCATTTAAGGAAATTTCTTTAACTAGTAAAAATATCTACAAATCAAGTAACTAAAAGAGGCTTTAGTTGCAAGGATGATTTTATGAATTCAAGAAACTAAGGAGTTAATATCCAATCCTCCTATGTTTACCGAATTGCATAAAAGGCAAGACTAGAATATGTTCTAGATTGTTGCAAGTACAATATCTAGCAAAGACAAAAGTAATAGTATTCCTAAATACTCGTCTTATGTCTTTAGTTTAATTGAAATGATTGGTTTAGTGATAAAGTTGTAGGGTTTCATATGTACTCGATCAACCACTTGGGTCGACCGCCTAGCATGCTTGGTTCGAACCTTGCTGACCAAGAACATGAACTTATTCTTGACCGGCTAAACCAACTAGCTGATTTAATCCCTAAAAGCGGAACTGGGATTAAACCTAATCTTTGAACCCTAAAGGATTGGGATGTTGGAAATTTAGATTAGGTTAACAAGAAAGAAACCTTGTACGAAGAACTCGAACACACACATTGCTTGTGTGGTTCGTTCGACCATCAACCAAAGAACCCTAGGGTTCTTTGGTCGAATTCGTCCAAGAGGGAGAAGGGAGAAAAGGGTTTTCCCAAAACATACCTTGTTGATTGCTTAAGATTAATCCACTGATGATGAACAAATCGAGCGATCTTCTAGTTGATCTAAACAATGAACTTGTTCTTCAAAACTTGAAGAACACGAAGAACGAACGAAGAACACGAAGAACACAAGACTTGTGTTCTTCCCTTGATCTTGTTCAGTCGAAATAGGGAGAGGAAGGGGCAAGGATTTCGTGTAAAGAGGCTAAGGAACCAACGTCTAGGGTTTAGCATAAGCCTTCTATTTATAATAGAAGATGTTACACTTAAAACCCTTCTAGTTTAATTAAGATTAACTTCTTAATTAAACTTCCTTTTTACACTTCCATCCCTTATAGTTTTAACTAGTTTATTATCATTGCACTTAACTATCAAATGTCTAGTATTAACACACTATAATTTCGGTACCCATATACACGAAATTATACACTTGTATTTATACTTTTAATAGTTAATCATATAATATCCTTTATATAATTTATACAATAATATTATCCAATTACTATATGATTTAATAGCTTTAAATCATATCATGGATAATCTATAATTAACACATTGTATATTTACTCAACTAGTAAACGTACAACTACTTGTATTAATTAGTTAGTTAAACTAATCTAGTAATAAGTTAAACTTAACTTAATACTTAACTGATTCATAATGGCTATTATGAATCATTCCTCTTTGTAGTATCATTGCTTATCTTGCTCGTATTACATGCACTCACCGGTGTGACCCTTAAGTGTTTCGTAGGCATGAATGTATCATCATAGGTTGACTGACTGTGCACATAATTCCTTCAGACTCCCACTTGTGCAAGTCTGTAACCTTTATCTTAATGATACGAGCTACAGTGGCCTTCTAGATGGGCATGTAGGTAACCAACCCCATAAAAACAGCTTACGTAACCCAGGTATGGTTTATGAAAAACTCTTTAATAGCGTCTCCTAGTAAAGAACACTATGTCTCTACTTCTTGGGCAAACTATGTTAGGCTCATCCCTTGCAGCACGATATTTGTGACAACGAATACGAGCATGGTAGAAATTATCAACTCCTGTATTCGAAATCATTTCATGACTTCTTGATTCAAACTGTTGTGATAAACGACAAAGAACAAATCAGTTCGTTTGGGCATGGCCATGCACTTTCCAGTTATCTCATCACATCAAAGGACCTATAAATATCTCTCCTAAAAAGGAGGTGGAATTACCATCTTGTATATTTCGATTTAAAATACAACTTCCTTTGTACCCAGTATCTTCCTCGTATGACAAACGTATTTTAGTATTGTCTGAGTTGAACCAAAGCACAAACCAAATACCTCAGGATTAAGGACAATCCTAGTGAACAATACTTTTGAACTTTTCAACCACGAAGTATTGTCACGGTGGTCAATCCAATATTCGTCGAGCTCCAACATAATATCACCGATATTTGGTTTACACAAAACTTGTGTAGCTATCTTCGAAGAACTTTCGAATCTACCACCAAATACCGCGATGACGTTAACGTCCCATCGAGGTTCCCACCAAGACGAGTAGTCACGGATTTTGTTTCTTCTTGAATAAATAGACTTTCATTCATGGATCTTGTAAAACATACAAAGTCTGAACAAGAATGATACTAACTCAAGTATTATTCCTCACTGGACATAGATACCGAATTATTACTGGATCATTACTTATTTCTTTCGTTCACGTTGATTACTTAATGATTCTTACAATCTTAATTGTAACTTTATCACTAAACCAATCATTTCTATTAAACTAAAGACATAAGACGAGTATTTAGGAATACTATTACTTTTGTCTTTGCTAGTTATTGTTCTTGCAACAATTGAGAACATATTCTAGTCTTGCCTTTTATGTAATTCGGTAAACATGGGAGGATTGGAAATTAACTCCTTAGTTTCTTGAATTCATAAATCATCCTTGTAACTAAAGCCTCTTGTAGTTACTTGATTTGTAGATATTCTTACTAGTTAAAAGAAATTTCCTTAAATGATTGTGTTATCCACTGAAGTGTTAACAACCTATTAGATATGCAATAATTAATCACAAGACTTGTGATCACGCTATTAGGTATGCAATAATCTAATCGGTCATTTATTATTTCTCTTAACTCTTTGGCTAACGACTTGGTAAAACCTTGTTGTTAATGTCTTACTAACTTACTGAATTCACTAACATCTTTAATGAATTACGTTAGTCTTAGCTCCCACTTACCTTTATGGAACTTAAGCATCTCTTAAACTACTACTGTGACCTAGTCAATAACTTGTAGTTTAATCTTTTAAGAATTCTATCAATAATTAACATCATCATTTGGATTTGCGAATATCCAATATTCCTTTTAAGGGAGTCATGATCTTTATTGATTACTGTATCTAGCAAGTATAAAACACTTGGAATGATACTATCAATTCTTAAATATATTAGTATTCTTTTAAGAATCTTATTTAATGCCAAATTCATTTCTTGGATTTGTCAAATATCCATTATTCCTATTAGGGAATTATGACTTGATTAAATATTGTATTTATTACAAGTTTAAAAGACTTGCAATAATACCTTTTAATTCTTAAAGACTTTAATATAGTTTTGTCCCTTTTAGGAGTCATTTAATGTCTAAGTCATTTTACTTGGATCATACGAATATCCAATTATTCCTATTAGGGAATTATGACTTCATCAAATACTTTATTACAAGTATAAAAGACTTGTAATAATACTCTTTAAAGTCTATCTTGATTATATCCAATATAATCATACTATATTAATACTAATACTTTAAAACTTTCTATCATAAGTAATGACTATTACTTAAGATGTTTTAACTAAGTTCAATAACTATTGAACCTTATGCTTCCATAAAAATTTTAAATACTTTCATTATAAAAACTTTCTAATTACTAGCATCTAAATACCTTGAGCTATCAAGACATTATTTATTCAACAATCAAACAAATATATAAATATAAACATGAAACATAAGTAAATCAAAACTTGACTTACAATCTAGTCATAAACCTTGACTAGTGTAATTATCACACATGCACACAATATAATTCAACCATGGATTCGAAAATTTAGTTAAAACCAAAATGAAACTTGTTTTAACATAAAAATAAAATTATCCAAACAATAAAGTAAATTGTATAAAATGAATCCACTGAAAAAACTGAATCATAAAAACTTGGTGCTCGTGGGACCATCTCATGCCGGTCATTATCACTTTCCATCTCCTGCAATAAACGATTGCAAAAGTTAAATTACTCGTAATGTACTTTACAAGTATCTTAAAGTGATTAAGAAGTGTGGTTGTTTTACCTGAGGAACTTGCGTTTCCTCCACTACCACTTGCACCCTTGGACAATTTCTTTTTCAATGCCCAGCCTCACCACACTTGAAGCACCGGTTCTCGGTCCTCGCAGTGTTAGGCTTAACCTTCTTGACCTTTTGTTTGACACCTTTACCATTTGGCACTCCTTGGTTAGGATAGGTTTTACCCTTTCCTTTACCACCATGCCCTCTTCTCTTCTTTCCACCGCCACCACCGTTACTGATCATAAGAACATCCTTAGATTTGGTCCTTAAACTCAACTCAGCTGTCTTGAGCATGGAATGTAGCTCAGCAATGGATTTCTCCATATTATGCATGTTGTAGTTGACTACAAAAGACTTGTAGTCATCAGACAACGAGTTGAGTATAGTATCTGTTGCCATTTGCAACGGTATGGGGTGACCAAGTCTAGCGAGGTGATCCATGTGCCCCTTCATTTTCATGACGTGGGCACTCACCGGCGTTCCTTTGGCCATCTTGCAAGAGTTGAAGGCTCGATTGATGTCAAACCTCTTGGTGCGAGCTTGCTCTTGAAATGAATCCCTAAGTTGTTGGATCATCTCAAATGCAGGCAC
This sequence comes from Calendula officinalis, assembly GCA_963853835.1. Classification (NCBI taxonomy): domain Eukaryota; kingdom Viridiplantae; phylum Streptophyta; class Magnoliopsida; order Asterales; family Asteraceae; genus Calendula; species Calendula officinalis. The sequence continues at coordinate 68,981,171 of OY970825.1, forward strand.
ATCCATAAGTCCCGCTTGTAACTCAGGACTCATGGTGGCTAGCATTAAACAGCTCACATCAAGTGCATCACTGACATGCTTATCATAAGCTTGCCTCGTTTCAGCTCTAGCATTAACATCAGGGGTGTTTGGTACTACTCTCTCCAAGACATACCACTTTCTCTCATGCCTGAGCACAATACGAAGATTGCGCTCCCAATTGAGAAAGTTTGACCCAGTCAACTTATCCTTTTCGAGGATTGAGCGAAGTGAGAGATTGTTAGTACTTGTTGTCGCAATCACATTTGTTGCTGCCATCTACAAATCAAACCCGGTTTAATTACTAATCATCAATAAACATTCTCTAAAATATATTATAAACCCATAATTAATATTTTAGGCCTAGGATCCATATGTCACATTCTCGCCGCAAGGTTTGGGCACTTCTCGACGAGACATGCTATTTCTGGTAGGTAACTTCCTTACCGATCGTATCAAGACTTGACACGATTCCTAGGGGTCGTAGAATCTTTAGACTTATAACTTATTACAACTTTGTACAATCTAATCGTACATTTCTAAGTTAGTAATAAAGTTTAGTATGTTTATTCTACTCAAGTACTTTTTGGGCCAGGACTCCCGATTATCACCAAAGTAGATCAGGCCATCTAAGACAGTGCGATGTTCTACGCCGAGACTCCCGATTATCACAGAACCTTACGCACCCTAACACTCGCAATGATTTGAATCTATATCTAAGGTTCTTTATCCTTATAATATGAATATTGTTGAATAAGTGAGGTGTTCCATTAGGTGGATAGTACTTCGATCTAAGATTTTCTTGGGTTTGTTTAAGTCTTAAACTAAACTTAAACTTTTATTCCAATCTTAATCCTTGTTTAAAATGTGTGACTTGAAGAATTGAATGGTTCAACAGGACACCTTTTTAAAACTTAAGAACTATTCTTTAAAACTTATAGTTTCAAGATACGATTTTACATGTATACCTAAAACGAGGTGTACAAAACGTTTTACTAGGTTTTGTGAGAAACCTTATTTCTAATAAAAGTTACTTGTTTTATATTATTTGAAAAACTTATAAACTTATGTTAAACTTTTAAAACTTTTATGATTCATAAACTTGAAACATAAACCTAGTTTAACACACCTAGCTTTTCAAAATGTCTAATAACGAAATTAAACATTTATTTCTTACTTATTAATTTCGACCATAACTTATGCCTTAACGACACACTTACAAACTTTGTGATTTTCTTGTGTAGCTCCCACTAGCTTCAACAACCATGATGAAGCTTAAGCTAACACAATCACCGGTTTATACTTGGTGAAACTAATAAACTTATTATATAAAAACTATATATAATAATTCTTAGTTTGTTTAAACCTTTCTTATATTTAACTTAAACAAGTTAAATATAGGTTCTTGTTATTTATACTTGATCATTAATCTAGTATATTACATAACTTGTAAAATACTTATATCATACTTGTATAATTATCTAGTTATAATATCTTATAACTTTATACATCTTAATATACATAATAATATAACTTTGTATATTTCTAGTTAATAATATAATTTCAACTTGTACAATTACTAGTTATAATGAAATCATAACTTTGTACAATCTAGTTTCAATTATATTATAACTTATACAATAACTAATTACACTATTATTTCTTTAAAGATCAAAATAACATTATCCTTTTAATTGTTCCATTTTATCTTGTATTTAATGTACATAAATTCACATATATGTATATCTATAATAGTAAACTTGTAACATTCTAATAAGAATACTACACCTAATTTATACTTATACATTTTAACTTGAACTAATTAAAATGTGTATAAACTTATTATATCTTTTAAAATTCAATTTTACTTAATAAAAAAAACGAAAAATCTAAATTCATATATATATTTATACATAATTAAATACACCTTGTTAATTTTAGAACTTAAAAATTAACACCTTCTTTGTCAATTCCCAAATTAATTAGATGAACCCTAATCTTGTTTTTGACCAATCAAAACTAGGGTTTTGACTTTCTTGATCAAAGACATTTTTTCTAATTAAAAGACTAATTTTAATCAATCCTTTTAAACAATAAACTTTGTTTAAATTCTAAGATAGATTATAACTTTTAATAAATGTATTTAAACCTTTTAATTTAAACCTTATAGACAATAAAACTTTGTCTAAATTACTAGGTTTAAAGAACTAGCTTTAATAAACCTATCAAAATAATAATTAAACCTATTAGACATAAACTTGTCTAATTAACTAGGTTTTAGATTATTATCCTAATTAATACTTTTAAACTTATTAAACTTAAACTAGTTTAATATTCTAGGGTTCTTTAGGGTTTCGAAAATCTTAACACTAAGAAACTTTTCCACGAATTAAACTAGGCTAGTTTAACATACTTGGTGTCCAAGTTTCCTCCTAGATTTCGAAATTTCTAAGGTAACTAGGAAAGAATCCTTTTGATCAATTAAACATATATTGTTTAATATACTTGATCCTAGGGTTCTTTCTAGGTCACGAAAATTCTAGGGTTTATGGAAAGAATCCTTTTGATCAGTTAAACATATCTTGTTTAATATACTTGATCCTAGGGTTCTTTCTAGGGTTTCGAAAATTTGCTAGGGTTTTTTAGAAACCTTCTTGACCAATTAAACTTAGACTAGTTTAATGTTCTTGGTCTTAGGGTTTCTTCCCTTATTTTCGAAAAACATGAAGAAGAAAGAAAAACTTGAAACAAAAAAAACTTGTAAATTAAAGTAAACAAACAATCTTTGTTAATCTAGTCTAGATCTCTAAACCAACGCTCTGATACCACAGTAGGGTTTCATATGTACTCGATCAACCACTTGGGTCGACCGCCTAGCATGCTTGGTTCGAACCTTGCTGACCAAGAACATGAACTTATTCTTGACCGGTTAAACCAACTAGCTGATTTAATCCCTTAAAGCGGAACTTGGATTAAACCTAATCCTTAAACCCTAAAGGATTGGGATGTTGGAGATTTAGATTAGGTTAACAAGAAAGACAAAGGCAGGGCGATATCTCCCGACTGTCATCCGGAAGGGCGACATGGTTAAGTTGACCCCGTACGATCACATGAAGAAGTATTACAAGTTATCAGGGATATCCATAATCAAGAAACTCATCTAAATCTTAGATCTGATTTGGTGGAACACATTTGAAATCGACATAATAACCAGTAGTTTTTTTTTATTAACGTAATGTTCTTTTTATCAATGTAATGTTTTTTTTTAATTATTTTTAATGTAATGTTTTAATTATTATTGAAATTTAAAAAAAAAGTTATCGATCATCCATTACGGGCTATTGGCCGCTGTTTGATCATGTGTTTGATCAGGAGAGAGAAAGCTGATGTGGCGCAGAGGTGGCAGGGGTGACCGATATGGTATCGGTCACCCATTAGACTGTGCGTAATGGGTGACCAAACTAAGTTTGGTCACTCCTGCCACCTTTGCGCCACATCAGCCCGACCAAACACATAAAAAATCCCAACCAAACACACGTAACCAGGCGACCAAATCATTCCCCTTTGAAAAAATCTCCCCCCTTTGAAAATTGGTCGGTCGTCTGGACGACCGATGGACACCTTCGACACGTCAAAGTGGTGTGGGCGTAAGGATGGGACACATCCTTTGGTGGGATGTGGCAGGTCACGACCAAATTCTTGGTCGTGCGTTACATTGAGTCTTACGCACAGTCTTAGGTTATATTTTGATAGTTGTGGAATGTATACGGATGTAAAGTGTAAAACAAAAGAAGGAAAGACACCTGAAGCCACCTTCGTGTAGCTAATCTAAATTAATGAATAAAATTCAACATAAAAATATGTGTAGTGTTCCTACCTTACTGCAGATGGCATCTCTAATTGTTCCCCAAATCAAGTCTATTGGACCCATTTTTATTTTCTCACTAAATTATGCAAAGTTTATTTTTTTTGGAACCGTAAATTATGCAAGTTTATACAATCTATAAATTAAAAATGAAATAACACAAAGTTAAAGTATTTTAGAGATATATGAATCCTAAAGGTCACTTTGAAAGTTCGTTAGGGAACCAAATGTTTTTTAGTAAGATGGATCCGACTTGTGTTTTGAGTCGACTAATCTCAGTATGATCACTCGCTTTTTGGGTATCCTGAAATAAGTGTAAAGGAACCCCTGACCACGAGTTTTTTTTTGTTTTAAAGATCGAACATGAGACTATCTGAAATTTTATTTTTTTTGAAACCATATTCAATCGTTATGTCATCGAGTTGTAGATGGGAACCAAATGGTTGTAATACCTCTAAACCTAGTTTTGTATTTGTCGTTTGTTAGACTCATATAAGTTTATTTTCTGTTTTATATTAACACCTTTTAACATGTTGTTTTCGTATTTTTATTATATCGTATCATTTTACATTCGTAATTTCAAATTTCGAATATAAAATCTAAATTTTGTACTTGTGAACATGTCACCTTGACAATAACCTCAAACCTATCATTCCTACAAGTATCAATTCGTTGTAAAAACATAAAGATCAATAAAGCTCGATTTAAGCCGAGGCAATCAAGCCACTAAATTTCTCTTTGAATGCATCTAACCACAAACCTAACTTTGATAATTGTTTATTATGTATTTCGTTATTATAATACAAGTATTTTATCTTACAGAATAAATATATAAATAAATAGTCGTGCATGTACCCTATGGCAGATGTACCCAAATGATGATGACAGTTTAATTCAATAAGAAATTGAAATTGGATTAGTTGTTGGTATAAAGACTAAACCGAATTGTATGTCTGTTTAAACCCCGAAATCTTAATTGGCCCCATAAATCTATTTTTTAGTCCCTCTACAATTTGTTTATTTGTAAATTATGGCCGTCCATTCCAAATACACCACCATATCATACTCATATTTATATCTGTATAAATATATTCAAGGTATTCTTTAATATTTGTAGTCCCAACAAATAAATTTTTAACATTGATCAATAATAATTACTAGTAATAACTATGATCAATTACATATTTTATGCATGGAGAGATATTTTTATCATTTGACACTTACATAATATTTATTATTTTATTTTATATTTCATTAAAAAAGAATAAATTATGTAATAATCACAAGTGATTGTATATTTGATTATATGTGATTGTACAAAAAATCATATGTGATCAAGTATATAATCACATGTGGTTATACAATTATACTCGATCACATGTGATTGTATAAAAGCATCATATGTGATCAAGTATATAATCACATGTGATTATACAATTATACTTGATCACATGTGATTGTACAAAAGCATCATATGTGATCAAGTATATATTCACATTATATATAATCACATGTGATTATACAATTAGTTTTTTTTAACAAAAAATGATAATAAAAATAAATAATTTTAAAATTAAAAAATACAGTAATTTGGATTAAAATTTATGTGCGTGTTAAATGACTAAAGTACCCTCTTAATATATAAAATGTATGATTAGTCTTGACCATTAATTATTATTTATTAATAATTAAGATTTATCACCCGGAACTACAGAAAAATTACGAATTAGCTTGAACAATTACCTATATCTATATATAATGTAATGCATGCATCAGACATAATCCTTGTAGGGTTGATGTCTAAGGTCTCCAAAACAATGTCCTTCATTGGTTGTGCACACATAATTGCGTATATTTAGATATGTAAATGAGTCGAGTGGAGCTGAAGCTCGGTTCATCTTAAACCTTATGTGTACAGGTCGAGCTCAGCTCGTGACGGATTTTGAGGCTCAAGTTCGACTTTTCTCGGCTTATATATACACACTAAATACAAACTTTTTACGTAAATATAATCATTATTATATGATATAAATATTTTTATTTTTATTATATGAGCTACTTTAATAAATGAGCTTGAAGTTAAGTTCAAACTCAGTTCAAATTCGTTTAACTCGAGTTTTTATTAAGTTTTTCACGAGCAGGCTCGAATTGATTGCGAACAACTCGGCCCAATTAACATTTTATTGGATTTACGTATAATATAAATTATAATTATGTTTATGTTATATTGCAGAAGAATATAAGATTGAATATAAAAAGTACCCAAAATTTTGTCTCCAACACGTGTAATTGGTTTGAGAAATCGACGATATTGAAAGGGCAGCATCAAAATCAAATAGTATAAAAAATTGATGAAGGATGTGTATATGGGGGGTTGGTATTTCCTCTTCATGTCATCATCTTAATATAATGCTAATTGTAAATACATTCAACTTAGAAGGCAAAATGTCATGGTCGCTTAATTCTCTCTTTATATTTTTATAAAATGTTATGATTCAAGTCCTGATGTATATAGAAATGAGGTATAATTAGAGGTATGTGTTAGCATAAATTCAAAATTTCAACTTACTTAGGGCGTGTTTGGGAGAGCTTATTAATGCAGTTTATGAGCTTTTAAGCTTATTTAAGTTTAATAAGTGTTGGGTTGCTGAAAACATCCCCACCGGTAGAGATTTAGTGAAGACAAAAATGCAAATAGTTAGAAGACAAGCTGAAGATTTGTTCTTCAGATTGTGGGTAACTGAATCTGATTTGTTTAAATTCCAGTTACTTGGCTACACTATCTGATCATCATCCGAAGCAACGATCAGTTCTCTGTACGGAATCAGAGACTGATAAACCGATCAGATAGTTGTACTAGGTTCAGAGTACACTTGACAATAACGTTGAGCCTTGAAGACAATTACTTCTCTAAGCAAAACTCTTAGTGAAGGTCACTGAAACTGTCCGCCATCTGAAGAAGCATGAGTATCCGAAGACTCATGATGATCTGAAGCGTATAAAGGTCTGAAGTTTCAGTGACACAGAAAGACACAAGTAAAGTGCAAGGATGTATGTCGCCGACAGAGGGAATCCTATGCAAATCTTCTAGTAGTGCTCGTCGCATGAAATATCCTATGCACCAACAGAATCCTTACACGTGGATTCATTCGTACATCCCGTAGCTGTCATGCTTTTGCAACACTATAAATAAAAGACTTGATGAATGAATTGCGTGTGCACCCAACAAGTTCACACCTTGCTAGAATTTTTCTCAGATATCATCCTTTGAGCAAAGTGTGAACAACCAGTGATACCTTATGTTACTTGATTTGAGAATTGAATCTTAATAACAAAGGTGTCGGGTCTTGTGCTTGATCATTTGTTGATTAATACTTGTCTTAGATAGTATTTTTTATTGTCTACATCTTACAAGTAGTTTAGTTAGGATTCATGTTCTTAGCTATTCCGCAACTACTTGTATCTTTGTTTATCATTATTGATTAATAAAGAAGAGTTTATAAATTATTGAGTGTTACCAATTTTAAAATTGATCAGTAGAAGCGTATGAGTGCGAGTTATCACTTATCACGAGACTAACAATTGGTATCAGAGGGGGGCAATTAATTTATAATTGTTGATCTGGTCACTTACTGATCAAAATGAGCGAAAATTTCTAAAATGAGCCTTGGTTCAAAATCAAATGCTCCAGTCTTCTCTGATAATGATTTTGGGATGTGGAAGGTACACTTTCTGGGTTTCGCCAAACACAAACACAAAATGGCTCCAAGTATCCTTGAGTTTGGTCCATGTGTTCCCACAATATTTGTCCCTAAAATTCCCACCTCAGATGAAGAAGACGAAGAAGAAGGAGATGAAAGAGAAGAAGAAGTTTTTCTTTCACGAGATGAGGAAGAATCAGTAACTGAAACTGAAGAAATAAAGCCCAAAGATCAATGGACGAAAGATGATAAAGAAAAAGCACGGTTAGATGCTGAGCTGAAGTTTTTGCTTCAGACATCTCTACCAAATCATATTCTTATTAGTGTCAAAAAAATGTAAGATAGCCAAAGAAATATGGGATATATTGGTAACATCGTACGAAGGCACAGATGCAGTCAAAGCAAGAAAAAAGGCCATGTTAAATAAAAAATATGAAGCATTTAAAGTTATTCATGGTGAATCGTTAAAAATGTCATACAAAATATTTATTATTCTCACCAATGAGCTGAAGGAAGTCGGTATTAGCGAAGATGTTCAAGAATTAATGCATAAATTCTTGGAAATCTTACCAAAAGAATGGAGTATTATATCCACGGTTCTAAGAACAACTGGTCAAATAAAAAATATGAACCTGGATAGTCTCTACAGTACTCTGATGAACTTCGAATATGAAAACAAAATGTATTCAGATCTAAATGACGATCCTTCGGTCTCTCTCATTGCTAATACTTCCAAAAGGTCATCAATGTCAAGAATAGAAGAAATACTGATCCTAAAGACATTTCTGATGAACTCCCATCTGAATCTGAAAACAATGATTTAGAAGAAGATGGCTTAAGTGACTATTCAGGTGAAAGCACATAGGATCTGACAAAACAAATAGCCTCTCTCATAACCGTATACAACCATGTTATGAAGCGTTAAAATTCTAAGGCATTTGTTTCCCCTGTGAACAAAAGAACAAATGAATGTTTCAGATGCGGTCAAATTGATCATTTTAAAGCTGCTTACAGAGTAAGATTGGATTGTATACGACAAAGCTCCTCAAAACACACTTCAATCACCAGTTCTGAGTCTGAAGAAACTGATGAATATAACAGGAAAAGTGAGGAAACTGAACGAAAGTTTCAAGTCTTGAAAGCAAAACTAGCTATAGCTGAAGACGAAATCAAGACTTATGCACTAAAAGCATCCATCCAGTCATGGGTCAGAAATTCAATCTCAGACGATGAAGAAAAGATTGACAAACAATCTGAAATTATATATCAGATGGTGAAGACTGTTGGAATTATGTGCATAGTTAGTCAACCAATGGTGTCATGTCCATGCCTACGAAACACTTAAGGGTCACACCGGTAAGTGCATATTATACGAGTTAGTTATGCAATGATACTTGGAGAGGAATGATTTATAATAGTCATTATAAATCAGTTAAGTATTAAGTTAATTTTAACTTATTACTAGATTAGTTTAACTGACTAATTAATACAAGTATTTGTACATTTACTTGTTGAGTAAATATACAATGTGCTAATTATAGATAATCCATAATATGATTTAAAGCTATTAAATCATATACTGTTTGGATAATATTATTGTACAAATTATATAAAGTTTATTATATAATTAATTATTAAATGTATAATATAAGTGTGTATATATTACGGTATTTATACCGAAATTATATAAGTGTACTATACGTAGTATTTAATAATTAAGTGCAACAATAATAACTAGATAAACTATAAGGGTTGGAAATGTAAAAGTAGAAAGTTTAATTATGTATTAAAGTTAAATTAAACTAGAAGGGGCCTAAGTGAAAGTCATTCTATTATATATAGAAGGCTTGGGGTTCCCTTGTTTCTCCTGATCCTTCATTCGAAACCCTAGCCCCTCCATCCCCCCTATTTCGGCCGAACATACCAAGGAAGAACACAAGCATTGTGTTCTTCAGTTGTTCTTCGTGTTATTCAAGACTTGAAGTACAAGGATCATTGCTAGGACCAACTAGAAGGTTTCTCATTGTGCATCATCACCAGTGGCCTAACTTAAGCAGTTAAGGTATGATTTGGAAAACCATTTTCCCCATTCCTCTTGTCTGATCGGACGAACCCAAGAACCCTGAGGTTCTTGGTGTTCGTCGAACACCACAAGCATGTGTGTGTGTGTTCAAGTTTTTCGTACAACTTTTTGTTTTTGTTTTTTTTAATCTAGTCTAGATTTCCAACATCCCCAACCTATAGGGTTTAAGGATTAAGTTTAATCTCAGTTCCGCTTTAGGGATTAAACTAGCTAGTTGGTTCAACCGGTATGAACAAGTTCATGTTCTTATCAGTCTATGGTTCGAATCAAGTGTACTAATTGGTTGACCCAATCGGTCAATCAGTGTTATGAAACCCTACAGTGGTATCAGAGCGTTGGTTAAGAAATCTAAACAAGACTAACAAAGTTTTTTTTTTGTTTGTTTAATTCCAAAGTTTTTAATTGGTCTAAGTATTTTTCCTTCCCCCCTTAGATTTCGAAAACCATAAATAACCCTATGACCAAGAACATTAAACTAGCCAAGTTTAATTGGTCAAATGGATTCTTCCCCCCTTGTTTTTCGAAATTTAGAAGAACCCTAGGACCAAGAATATTAAACAAGTTTAGTTTAATTGGTCAAAAGAATTCTTACCCTTAAACTTTTGAACCCTAAAGAAACATAGGACCAAGAACATTAAACTAGTTTAGTTTAATTGGTTAAGAGGATTAATTAAAAACATAATCTAGAACCTAGAAAATTAAACAAATTCATGTTTAAGATGGTTTGATTATTGTTTTAATGACTTTAATAAATCTTTTTTTAAGCCTAGAAATCTAGACAAAGTTTTTGTCTAACGGGTTTAGATTAAAAAGTTTTAATAAATTTATTAAAGTTATAATCTATCCTAGAATTTAAACAAAGATAATTGTTTAGATAGGATTGATTAGGATTCAAACAAGTATTCAAAATAAAATCTAGAATTATAGGATAAATACTAGTTAGTTTGAATCCTACGATTTAATTAGGATTTATTATTGAGTAAATGATGTTTTTGATCAAGAAAGATAAAACCTAGTTTTGATTGATCAAGAACAAGATTAGAGTTTGATTAATTAATTAAAATTAATAAGGATAAAAAGGAACTGTCAATTTTAAAGTCTTAAAAATTAAGAAGATGTATTCTATATATGTATATGTTTCGAAAAATACACATAAATATTTTTTATTTTTTCGAAATTCAATAAACATTTAAAAGGTGATGCATTTTAAAAGATAAAACACAATTTATATATATTTTAATTAGATTAATTTAAAATACATAAGATTAAACTAATGTAATATTCTAATTGGATTATTATAAGTTTTTAAGAAAACAAATTTTGTATATATAAATACAAGTTAAAAATGGAACATTAAATGAATGTTATTTTGATCTTAAATATTATAATACAACTAGTTTTTATATAAGTTGTAATATAATTAAAATTAGAATATACACAATTAAAATCTCATTATAACTAGAAATTGTACAAGTTAAGATTATATTATAAACTAGAAATATAAGAAGTTATATATTATTATTATAAGGTGTATAAAGTTATAAGTTATTATAACTAGTAAATTATACAAGTATAATATAAGTATGTTACGAGTTACGTAAAATACTAGATTAATGATCGAAAGTTAAATAAAAAGAAAAATTTATAACCTATATTTAACTAGTATAAGTTAAATATAAGAATGGTTTAAACAAATTAGAATTATTATATACTAGCCTATTTACCCGTGATAAATCACGGGCGGCTTATACAAATTTTCATAATATTTTGATAATTTCCATAATGTTCTACTTTTTTACAGATACTTTATCATTCAAAACCTGTACATTTGAAATAATTTCATAGCTAAACCAAATGTTTTCATATATATTTCAAAGCATAAACTATAGAGATTAAAAATTTAGTAGCAAATAAAAATGCTCCCTAAATTTTACCCATTTGAACGGATATAGATAGAATACAACTCAAAGCCTAACCCAATAATAAGGAAATGGGTCAAAGTTGCCTCAACCTCTATCCATATATAGGTCATGCTAGTGAGTGTTTATGATGGTGGGCTTGTTCAGAACGCAATACCATCAAACACAATCCAAGATCAAGCATAAGTTATAAAATAGTAATGAATTAAATTTGGGCGACTTTCAACATGGTTAACCATTTGCCCGTTCACCCCATTTCCTTTTTACCTATCATTTACTATGTACCTCATTTAAATAACACAAAACTGAAGTTGTTGCATTGGAGTAAAGGGACAACTTACCTCGGTGAGATTGTTCCTTATCCAACATCAAGATGAGGATATTACAGACGGATGTTACAGATACCCCCGTGAATCCATCTTCTTTACAAAAGATTGTTCCACAATGGCTGTGCAAACGGAACACGCCAGGCAAGATTATCAGATTAGGGCTATATATGATCAAAACAAAATTCAACATACAACTGCATCTACATATTCGAAAGCATCTTTAATTCTAGCATCTTCTTTGTTACTTCTCTTGATGTTAAAAACATATAAGCATCTTCAATTCTAGCAATCAACACCAATCATATCGATCAGAAAATACAAATTAAAAAAATTAAAAGTTTAAAGGACCTGCATATAAAAAAATATGAAGTTTAAAAGACTGAGATATCCATTCCCCAAAATGCAGCCGAAGCCTAAATGTTGAAGGTGGCTGCAACATCCAGTTAACATATAAAAAGCCAACAAAATTGATATTCAGAAACAACTAACCAATTCAGAAATCCAATTAGTTAGAAAAATTACCTACACAATACAAACCACAAACACCAATTTCACATCTAGAAAGCATACCGTTTTGTCTTCTTAGCTGCAACAACCTTCGGAGTCTTCATGTCAATTAATTTTCTTATTTGACCATTTGAGATAAAGTAGGATGCAAATTGGCCCTTTCGTGACACAATGTGTTGGTTGAGTTCAATTTAACAGCATGCTAAGTTCCCACCCTAGAAAATTTTTTAATCATATATTAACAGAGTTGATATATACAATCCACTGTACAAATCCATGATTTGTAATTGTGATTCACAAAGATTAAGAGTATAGTGATTTAAACTAAACGACGATACTAAAGAAATAAGTATAAAAACTGTACGAAGAGTAGTAATTACTAATTACCTTCTTCTCGTTGCCTCAATGGGGTCAGAACCACACAATGAAACACTACCTGCCATCTATGTTTGCTAAACATAGTAATTCAAGTACTTTAAACATAGGTTAATTTGGCAAATGGGTGCCATGTATGATGTTAAATTACCTGATGAATTCAAGATAGAAAGTAGAGAATGAAAATTCATCACTCGGGCCTTTTGTAAAGAAGCTTATAACAATACCTAATTATAACATGATTGATGACAACCACTGCATCATAGCACAATAACACATTCAAAGTTAAAAGCTTTTCCAAATTATGTAAACGTATTGTGATAATTTGTACCTTGGCTTTAATTTTTATTGGAGGTAATTCATGGTCAGGAATTGTTCATTTGAAACCAGAAATTGGAAGAGTAACATGATAAATTATAAAATGAGCAACCTAAATCACCATTTGAAGGTAATATTATAACAAAAGCCAATATGCAATTATAAAACGAGATGCATTTAGCAGATTCTTTATAAGATAGCCGTTATAATACAAAATCCATACACACAGAAATAGTCGTTAGAATAGTAAATCACCATTTTGAAGAGTTTATGAAATGAGTAGCCATTACGGCCCGTGGTAAATCACTTACCCTCTTATGTGCAAGTATGTTATTTGTGATTTTGAGTAATTTGCTCTATTATAATATTCCCTGCATAAAACATATCTGGAAATAACTTATAGGGTAAAAAAGGTGCGGAGAACAGACAAAATGCATACTTTAGCGACATCAAGAGGGTTAACAATAATGGCGGAGAGGAAGGTAGCAAAAACGGCAGTAAACTTGTCATTGAGGCTGGGTTTCAAATCATCAAAGCATTAGCAGATTATTAGAGAGAAAGAGATTTGAAACGACTTTTTGAGGGTGGATGTTTTATGAAATTACGGGATCTGGTTTAAGAGGCATTCAATGTTTTCGTAACGTTCAGTGATTTTGGTTAGGACTTGAATGAGGAAGAAGAAAGTGACGCAGAGCTTGGAGAGGCAATGGCTGACATGTGGACTTTTACCATTTACCTTATACGTTTCCATAATTATTACCATGAATAAAATATTCTCATACTTATTACCATGTATAACCGAATGTCTTAAATAGGGGATCCCGGCATACACTCATACACGCATAATGGTATACGGAACACACTGACTTGGACTTCCATGTCATTCACGAGGTGGCTGAAAATGCCAAGTGTCTTTTTTCAAAAATACTAAGTGGCTTTATTAATGAGGCAAGAATTCAAAAAAACTCTCCTTTATTATATACTAGCCTATAACCCGTGATAAATCACGGGTGGCTTATACACATTTAACTAATAATATACTAATTTTCGTAATGTTTTACTTCGTAATAATACTTTATTAGTGGAAATTTGTATACCTATAAATAATTTTATAATTAAAATAAATATTTGAACATCAACCATAGAGATTACAAATTTAATGTCATAAAAAACATCCTTTTATACAATGTGCAATCAACCCGGAGAAAAACAAAATATAATTCCCATGAAATAACACAATTTGTATACACTTGAGAGAAAATCTCAAAATTGGCTCTTAAACGGTTGTATCTACTACTTTTATGCAACATTTTGTAGTATCTTCAACCAAATAACAAAAACCAATATTTGATTCGAAGCATTAGTCATTGGGTCAACAGTTGATAAACTGGAGTATAACAAATAGAAAATCAAATTCAATTAAAAAACATCCAAATAACAATCTTAGATAATTAAGCATCTGTGTATATCTTTAAGTTTTATCTTATAACTGATTGTGGGTCGGGTTGACCCGCTAATATTTAACCTGGTGAAAAAAAGAGAGCTAACTTAATGTGTTTTCTTAATTTTCAAGAACATTTGCTATGTATCAGTATTAACCCATTTGCTACTTTTATATTAGATAGTGTTAAATAAAGGCGCAGAGGATAAATTAACATAAATTGGGCTTACGCAGTTCTTCATGTTCCTTATTCAGCATCCCCAAAACTTGACTGAAATTTTCATACCCAAAATTTCAAGTGAACGATTTGACATACCCTGATTTCATCCGCAAAATTTAATCCCATAAATTTCCTTGCAGAGTATTACCATACAACATGATTATGAGTTACAGATAATTAGACATGAAATAGCATATCACCATCAAATTGCATATCACTAAAGATTATCCTAATAACATAACGTACCAATAATTAGACATTAATGATTCATGGGAGTTACATATAAATATGATTGGAAATCTAGAGTTGTATTCGCATAGTTAGACATTGTGCAGCGTTCCAAAGAATAATACTAACTTCTTGCAGCTCGTTTCATCTCGACTTGTAAACTTGGTCAGCAAGATCCAAAAGGTAAATCCTTATTTTACAAGTACTTGCAAGATCCAGTTCTAATCGTTTCTACAGCTCATAATCATGCATCCTAAAAAGCCAAAGAGCTTGCATGCTAAAATACATTTAATAACCAGATACGATATTTCAATATCATTTCTATAACATAATGTGAATTTTTAATCAATGGAGGACTTACAATCCCAGCAAGTCCATTGTCCACATACATCAATACACACTTTTCAACCAACCTGTTTTAACCCATTACCCAACTCATGACACACGGATAATTATAGTAAATCACATTTACCTGACTGCAGTTTTAGTACCTCTAAAATGACTTGTAAGTGTTTTTTGGATGTTATATCGACGATAAGCTAAAAAGGACTTTTAATTTTTTTGACAGACTAATATATAAATAAATTCTTGTATCTGAACGCCATCAAAATATTTATATCAGTCAAAATATAAATCAAATACAAGTAAATTAGAGCCAATTTTAAGCTAAAAATAACAAAGTTAAGAAAATAAGTTCCTGGAATTACATAATCGCTATCAATCCTTGAATTGTTAGAGCCAATTTTTTGCATAAATTGGCAATTAAATCTAATCTTCGCCCTCAGTCTCGTAAGTCATAACTGGTAAGCACTATCATTAACCTCCAGATCAGCTAATGTTGACGAACAAAAATGCAAGATATGGGTTAAAATTACCTTCTATGAATGAATTTAAAGCATGAAGTGATTTGGGTTATAACCATCAAAATTAAAAACGGCATACGTTTCACTTGATAATTAGAAGTAACCGTAGAAAACACATTAATGTATTGTGACTCAAACCTAAACCATGAACGTGTTTATATAGAATTATTTCAGTTGAAAAACGTAACGTTTTATTGATTTTAATACATAATAATCAAAAAGTCAATTATGATTTGTAGAATGGAGTGGCCTAAATTTAATAGCATTTGAATTTGAAAGAAGGCATGAGGTTGTGCCAAGTGTTAATAAATAGGTGGCCTAGAAGTGCCAAGTGGAATTGTCTATGTGGCACAAATTCAAAAAAACCCTTGTTTATTATATATAGAGATATAGATAGTTTTTATATAATAAGTTCATTATTAAGTTTTGCCAAGTATAAAGCGGTGATTGTGTTTGTCTCAAGTTCCACCATAATTGTTGGAATTAGTGGGAGCTACGCAAGAAAATCACAAAGTTTATAAATATGTCTGTCATTAGGGCATATTTTTGGGCGACCCTAATAAGTTAAATTAATGGTTTAATAATTTATTAAACAATGAAAGACAAGGTGTGTTAAACTAGGATTATGATTCAAGTTTATGAGTCATAAAGGAATTAAAATTCACATTTTAAAGTTTAACATAAGGTTTATGTTTTTCAGGTAAATAAAACAAGTTTGTTATATAAAGAAAAGGTTTTTCTCAAAACTTAGTAAACGTTTTGTACACCTTGTTTTAGGTATACAAGTAAAATCGTACAAATTTAAAACTATAAGTTTTAAAAGAAATTTAAAAAGGCGTCTTGTAAAATTCTTGAGTATACAAGTCGCACGTTTGAAAAAGGAAATTGGAATAAAGTTTAAGTTTAGTTCAAGACTTAAACAAAACTCAAGAAAATCTTAGATCTAAGTACTACCCACCTAATGGAACACCTCACTTGTTCAACGATATTCATATTGTAAGGAGACAGAACCTTAGAGATGAATTCATATCATTGCGAGTGTTAGGATGTGTAAGGTTATGTGATAATCGGGAGTCCTGGCGCAGAACACCGCACTATCTTATATGGTATAATCTGCTTTGGTGATAATCGGGAGTCCTGGCCCCAAAAAGTACTTGAGTAGAATTAGACATACTAGACTTTATTGCAATTAGAAATGTACAAAGTTATAATTTTATTACTAGAATTGTACGGAGTTGTAGTAAGTTAAAAGTATATATATTCTACGACCCCAAGGAATCGTATCAAGTGTGGTGCGATTGGTAAGGATGTTACCTACTATAAATAGCATGTCTCGTCAGGAAGTGCACAAAGCTTGCGTCGAGAATGTGAAATATGAATCTTAGGCCTAAAATATTAAGGGGTTTTCTAATGTATGCCCTAGGGGCATACCTTAGGTGTGATTAATGAACATCAAGTTTCCATTTTAACCGATAAACGTATTTATTGCGTCTCTCTAAAATGGTAAATATTAAAGTTCATTACTGTTATCCAGAATATATTAGGAAACACCATACATCATTAATCGCACCTAATGTATGCCCCTGGGCATACGTTTGAAAACCCAAATATTAATTATGGGTTTATAATTTATTTTAGAGATGTTTATTGATAATTACTAACTAAAATGGGTTAGATTTGTAGATGGTAGAAACAACCACGACGACGAGTACCAACAATCTCTCACTACGCTCAATCCTAGAAAAGGACAAGTTGACTAGGTCAAACTTTCTCAACTAGGAGCGCAATCTTCATATTGTGCTCAGGCATGAGAGAAAGTGGCATGTCTTGGAAAGAGCTTTGCCAAATGTCCCTGCCGCGAATGCTAGAGCTGAAACGAGGCAATCTTATGATAAGCATGTCAGTGATGCACTTGATGTGAGTTGTCTGATGCTCGCGGCCATGAGTCCAGAGTTACAAGCGGGACTTTTGGATGTGCCAGCATATGAGATGATCCAACAGTTAAGGGATTCATTTCTAGAGTAAGCTCGCACTGAGAGATTCAGTATCAATCCAGGTTTCAACTCGTGCAAGATGACCAAAGGAACATCGGTGAGCGCCCATGTCATGAAAATGAAAGGGCATATGGATCACCTTTCTAGACTCGGTCACCCCATACCATTGTAGATGGCAACGGATACTATACTCAACTCATTGTCTGATGACTACAAGCCTTTTGTGGTCAACTACAATATGGGTAATATGGAGAAATACATTGCTGAGCTACATTCCATGCTCAAGACCGCTGAGTTGAGTTTGGGGTCCAAGACTAAGGATGTTCTGATGATCGGTAATGGCAGTGGCGGTGGAAAGAAGAGAAATGGGCATGGTGGTAAAGGAAAGGGTAAAACTCATCCTAACCAAGGAGTGACAAGTGGTAAAGTGGTCAAACAAAAGGTCAAGAAGGTGAAGCCTAACACAGCGAGGACCGAGAATCGGTGCTTCAAGTGTGGTGAGGTCGGGTATTGGAAAAAGAATTGTCCAAAGGGTGCCAGTAGTAGAGGAATTGCTAGTTCCGCAGGTAACATGACCAAACTTCGTAACATTCACTTTAAGATACTTGTAAAGTTCATTACGAGTAATCTAACTTTTGCAATCGTTTATTGAAGGAGGAGATGGAAAGTGAAGACGGCCTGCATGAGATGGTAGTGATCTCACGAAGCACCAAGTTTTGATTTTATAATTTAGTATTTTTCGTTTTGATTAAAAAAACAATTTTGATTTAATTTTTGTTGGATAATTTTTTATATGATAAATTTTCGTTTTTTTTTTTAAATTATATTGTGTGTGCATGTGTGATAATTACACTAGCCAAGTTTTATGACTAGATTGTAAGTCAAGTCTTGACTTACTAATAATCTCATAATCTACATATGTTTGATTGTTGGATAAATGATAATATATTAGAAGCTCAAATTACTTAGATACTAGAAATTAGAAAGTTTTTCTAATACAAGTATTTAAGAGTTTTATGCAAAAATCAAGTTCAAAGTTTATTGAACTTAGTTAAAAACATCTTAAATAATAATCAATACTTATGATTGTACGTTTTAAAAGCATTAGTATTAATATAATATGATTATATTGGATATAATCAAGATAGACTTTAAGAGTATAATTACAAGTGTTTCATACTTGTGATAAAGGAATTTAATGAAGTCATGATTCCCTAACAAAGAACGTTGGATATTCGCAAAATCCAAAGAATGACTTAGACATTAAATAAACTATTAAAAGGGTTAAACTATATTAAAGTAGTTAAGAATTAAAGGTATTAATACAAGTTTTTCATACTTGTAATATATATACAGTATTTAATCAAGTCATAATTCCCTAATACGAATACTAAACATTTATGAAATCCAATAAATGACTTTGGCATTAAATAAAGTTCTTAAAAGATACTAAAGTATTTAAGAATTGAAAGTATCATTACAAGTTTTTCATACTTATTGAATACTGTGATCAATGAAAGTCATGATTCCCTAAACAAGAATATTGGATATTCGCAAAATCCAAAGGATGACTTTAATGATTGATAAATTCTTAAAAGATTAAACTATAAGTTCTTGACCAAGAAAGTCAAAGTCTTGACTTAGTTAAAGTGATAGTTTCAGTGATACTTCTATTCCATAAAATTTAGTGGGAGCTATGACTAACATATTCATTAAAGGTATTAATGAACTTAGTAAGTTAGTAAGATATTAACAACAAGATATTACCAAGTCGTTGGCCAAAGAGTTAAGGGAAATGATGAATGATCGTCAATTAGATTATTATAAGCCTAATAGCGTGATCACAAGTCTTGTGACTAATTGTTGCAAATCTAATATGATATTCATATTCTAAGTGAATAAATTAATCATTTGAGGATATTTCTTTAAACTAGTAAGTATCTACGAATCAGTAACTAAAATAAGTTTAGTTACAAGATGAAAATTTTAAATTCAAGAAACTAAGGAGTTAATTTCCAATCTTCCTAAGTTTACCGAATTTTATAAAAGGCAAGACTAGAATGTGTTCTAATATTGCAAGAACCAAATCTAGCAAAGACAAAAGTTATATATTTTTTTAAATACTCGCCTTATGTCTTTAGTTTAATAGAAATGACTAAATTGTAATTAGTGATAAAGTTACAATTATAAAAGTCATTAAGTAATCAACACGAACACAAAGAATAAGTAATAATCCAGTAATAATTCAGTATCTAGGAATTGGTGTCTAGGAATAAGTAATCAACACGAACGCGAGTTATCACTTATCACGGGAATAACAATTGGTATCAGAGTGGGGCACTTAATTTATAATTGTTGATCTGCTCACTTACTGATCAAAATGAGCGAAAAGGTTTCTAAAAAGAACCTTTGTTCAAAATCAAATGCTCCAGTCTTCTCTGATGATGATTTTGGGATGTGGAAGGTACGCTTTTAGGATTTCGCCAAACACAAACATGAAATGGCTCCAAGTATCCTTGAGTTTGGTCCATATATTTGAAGGGTTTCACATAACACTGATCGACCACTTGGGTCAACCTCCTAGTATACTTGGTTCGACCATAGTGACCAAGAACATGAACTTGTTCTTGACCGGTTAAAACCAACTAGCTGATTTAATCCCTAAATGCGGAACTGGGATTAAACCTAATCCTTAAACCCTAAAGGATTGGGATGTTGGAGAACTAGATTAGGTTAACAAGAAAGAAACCTTGTACGAAGAACTCGAACACACACATACTTGTGTGTTCGTCGACTACTACCAAGAATCCTAGGGTTCTTGGTTCGACTTCGAACAAGAGGAGAAGGAGGAAAGAGTGTTCCATGAATCATACCTTAGGTTAATGCTTAAGATAAATCCACTGATGATGAACACGACGAACGATCCTCTAGATGATCACTTGCAACGATCTTGGATCTTCAAGACTTGAAGAACACGAAGAACGAAGAACACCAAGTGGTGGTGTCTTAGGGTTCGACCGAAATCTCCCAAGAGAGGAGGAGAGATTTCGTCCAAGTGTATCAAGGGAATAAGGGTTACCCTAACCCTCTTATTTATATACAAATAAGTTACGCTTAGAACCCTTCTAGTTTAATTCATATTAGAACTTTAATTAAACTTCCTTTTAACAATTCTATCCCTTATAGTTTATCTAGTTTATTATTATTGCACTTAACTATCAAATGTCCAGTATTAACACACTATAATTTCGATACCCATATACACGAAATCATTTACTTGTATTCATACTTTTAATAGTTAATTATATAATAACCTTTATATAATTTATACAATAATATTATCCAATTACTATATGATTTAATAGCTTTAAATCACATCATGGATAACCTTTAATTAACACATTGTAATTTACTCAACTAGTAAATGTACAACTACTTGTATTATTTAGTTAGTTAAACTAATCTAGTAATAAGTTAAACTTAACTTAATACTTAACTGATTCGTAATGACTATTATGAATCATTCCTCTTCGTAGTGTCGTTGCATAACTTGTTCGTATTACATGTACTCACCGGTGTGACCCTTAAGTGTTTCGTAGGCATGGATGTATCATCATAGGTTGACTGACTGTGCACATAATTCCTTCAGACTCCCACTTGTGCAAGCCTGTAACCTTTGTCTTAATGATACGAGCTACAGTGGCCTTTCTAGATGGGCATGTAGGTAACCAACCCCATAAAAACAGCTTATGTAACCCTTGGTATAGTTTTATGAAAAAACACTTAATAGCGTCTCCTAGTAAAGTACACTCTGTCTTTACTTCTTGGGTAACGTTGTTAGGCTTATCCCTTGCAGCACGATATTTGTGATAACGAATACGAGCATGGTAGAATTTATCAACTCCTGTATTCAAAATCATTTTATGACTTCTTGATTCAAACTGTTGTGATAAACGACAAAGAACAGATCAGCTCGTTTGGGCACGGCCGTGCACTTGTCGGTTTCTTATCAAGTCAAAGGACCTATAAATATCTCTCCTAAAGAGGAGGTGCAATTACCATCTTGTTATATTTTGATTTAAAATACAGCTTCCTTTGTACCCAGTATCGCCTCGAATGACAAACGTATTTCAGAATTGTCTGAGTTGAACCAAAGCACATTAGTCATCGTATCCTAAACCAAATACCTCAGGCTTAAGGACAATCCTAGTGAACAATACTTTTGAACTTTTCAACCACGAAGTATTGTCACGGTGGTCAATCCAATATTCGTTGAGCCTCCAACAGAATATCACCGATACTTGGTTTACACAAAACTTGTGTAGCTATCTTCGAAGAACTTCGAATCTACCACCAAATACCGCAATGACGTTAACATCCCATCGAGGTTCCCACCAAGACGAGTAGTCACGGATTTATATCTTTTTGAATAAATAGACTTTTATTCATGGATCTTGTAAAACATACAAAGTCTGAATAACAATGATACTAACTCATGTACTATTCCTCACTGGACATAGATACTTAGTCATTACTGGATCATTACTTATTCCTTTCGTTTGTGTTGATTACTTAATGATTCTTACAACCTTAATTGTAACTTTATCACTAAACCAATCATTTCTATTAAACTAAAGACATAAGGCGAGTATTTAGGAATACTATTACTTTTGTCTTTGCTAGATATTGTTCTTGCAACAATCTAGAACATATTCTAGTCTTGCCTTTTATGTAATTCGGTAAACATAGGAGGATTGGAAATTAACTCCTTAGTTTCTTGAATTTATAAAATCATCTTTGCAACTAAAGCCTCTTTTAGTTACTTGATTTGTAGATATTCTTACTAGTTAAAGAAATTTCCTTAAATGATTGTGTTATCCACTGAAGTGTTAACAACCTATTAGATATGCAATAATTAATCACAAGACTTGTGATCACGCTATTAGATTGCAATAATCTAATCAATGATCATTTATTTCTCTTAACTCTTTGGCTTAACGACTTGGTAAAACCTTGTTGTTAATGTCTTACTAACTTACTGAATTCACTAACATCTTTAATGAATTACGTTAGTCTTAGCTCCCACTTAGTTTTATGGAACTTAAGCATCTCTTAAACTACTAGTTTGACCTGGTCAATGACTTGTAGTTTAATCTTTTAAGAATTCTACCAATAATTAAGATCATCCTTTGGATTTGCGAATATCCAACATTCCGTTCAAGGGAATCATGATCTTTATTGATTACTGTATCTAACAAGTATAAGACACTTGAAATGATACTATCAATGCTTAAATTCATTAGTATTCTTTAAGAACTTTATTTAATGCCAAAGTCGTTTCTTGGATTTCTCAAATATCCATTATTCCTATAAGGGAATTATGACTTGATTAAATATTGTATTTATTACAAGTATAAAAGACTTGCAATAATACCTTTTAATTCTTAAAGACTTTAATATAGTTATGTCCCTTTTAAGAGTCATTTAATGTCTAAGTCATTTTACTTGGATTATACAAATATCCAACTATTCCTATTAGGGAATTATGACTTCATTAAATACTTTACTATAAGTATAAAAGACTTGTAATAATACTCTTTAAAGTCTATCTTGATTATATCCAATATAATCATACTATATTAATACTAATACTTTAAAACTTTCTATCATAAGTAATGACTATTACTTAAGATGTTTTAACTAAGTTCAATAACTCTTGAACCTTATGCTTCCATAAAACTCATAAATACTTTCATTAGAAAAACTTTCTAATTACTAGTGTCTAAATACCATGAGCTATCAAGACATTATTTATACAACAATCAAACAAATATATAAAAATGAAATATAAGTAAATCAAAACTTGACTTACAATCTAGTCATAAACCTTGACTAGTGTAATTATCACACATGCACACAATATAATTCAACCACGGATTCGAAATTTAATTAAAACCAAAATAAAACTTGTTTTAACATAAAATAAAATTATCCAAAAACAATAAACTAAAATTGTTCAAAACGAATCCACAAAATACTGAATTATAAAACTTGGTGCTCGTGGGATCATCACCATCTTATGCTGGTCACTATCACTTTCCATCTCCTCCTGCAATAAACGATTGCAAAAGTTAGATTACTCGTAATATACTTTACAAGTATCTTAAAGTGATTAAGAAGTGTGGTTGTGTTACCTGAGGAACTTGCGTTTCCTCCATTACCACTTGCACCCTTTGGACAATTTCTTTTCCAATGCCCAGCCTCACCACACTTGAAGCACCGGTTCTCGGTCCTCGCAGTGTTAGGCTTAACCTTCTTGAGCTTTTGTTTGACACCTTCACCATTTGGCACTCCTTGGTTAGGATAGGTTTTACCCTTTCCTTTACCACCATGCCCTTTTCTCTTCTTTCCACCGCCACCGCCATTACCGATCAAGAGAACGTCCTTAGATTTGGTCCCCAAACTCAACTCAGCTGTCTTGAGCATGGAATGTAGCTCAGCAATGGATTTCTCCATATTATGCATGTTGTAGTTGTCTACAAAAGACTTGTAGTCATCAGACAACGAGTTGAGTATAGTATATGTTGCCATTTGCAACGGTATGGGGTGACCAAGTCTAGCGAGGTGATCCATGTGCCCCTTCATTTTCATGACGTGGGCACTCACCGGCGTTCCTTTGACCATCTTGCAAGAGTTGAAGGCTCGATTGATGTCAAACCTCTCAGTGCGAGTTTGCTCTTGAAATGAATCCCTAAGTTGCTGGATCAATTCATATGCAGGCACATCCATAAGTCCCGCTTGTAACTCATGACTCATGGTGGCGAGCATTAGACAGCTCACATCGAGTGCATCACTGACATGCTTATCATAAGCTTGTCTCGTTTCAGCTCTGGCATTAACAGCAGGGGTGTTTGGTACTACTCTCTCCAAGACATACCACTTTCTCTCATGCCTGAGCACAATACGAAGATTGCGCTCCCAGTTGAGAAAGTTTGACCCAGTCAACTTGTCCTTTTCGAGGATTGAGCGAAGTGAGAGATTGTTGGTACTTGTCGTCACGATTGCATTTGTTGCTGCCATCTACAAATCAAACCCACTTTAATTAGTAATCATCAATAAACATTCTCCAAAATATATTATAAACCCATAATTAATATTTTAGGCCTAGGATCCATATATCATATTCTCGTCGCAAGGTTTGGGCACTTCCCGACGAGACATGCTATTTCTGGTAGGTAACTTCCTTACCGATCGTATCAAGACTTAACACGATTCCTAGGGTCGTAGAATCTTTAGACTTATAACTTATTACAACTTTGTACAATCTAATTGTACATTTCTAAGTTAGTAACAAAGTCTAGTATGTTTATTCTACTCAAGTACTTTTTGGGCCGGGACTCCCGATTATCACCAAAGTAGATCAGACCATCTAAGACAGTGCGATGCTCTGCGCCGGGACTCCTGATTATCACAGGACCTTACGCACCCTAACACTCGCAATGATTTGAATCCATATCTAAGGTTCTTTATCCTTACAATATGAATATCGTTTAACAAGTGAGGTGTTCCATTAGGTGGATAGTACTTATATCTAAGATTTTCTTGGGTTTGTTTAAGCCTTAAAACTAAACTTAAACTCCTATTCCAATCTTAATCCTTGTTTAAAATGTGTGACTTGTGAATTGAAGGGTTCTACAAGACACCTTTTTAAAACATAAGAACTATTCTTTAAAACTTATAGATTCAAGAATTTACACGATTTTACATGTATACCTAAAACGAGGTGTACAAAACGTTTTACTAGGTTTTGTGAGAAACCTTATTTCTAATAAAACTTACTTGTTTTATATTACTTGGAAAACTTATAAACTTATCTTAAACTTTTAAAACTTTTATGATTCATGAACTTAAAACATAAACCTAGTTTAACACACTTAGTTCTTCATATGTCTAATAATGAAATTAAACACTTATTTTGACTTATTAGATTCGACCAATACTTATGTCTTAACGACACACTTATAAACTTTGTGATTTTCTTGTGTAGCTCCCACTAGCTTCAACAACCATGATGGAACTTAAGCTAACACAATCACTGGTTTATACTTGGTGAAACTAATAAACCTATTATATAAAGACTATATATAATAATTCTTTAGTTTGTTTAAACCTTTCTTATATTTAACTTGAACTAGTTAAATATAGGTTCTTGTTATTTATACTTGATCATTAATCTAGTATATTACATGACTTGCAAAATACTTATACTATACTTGTATAATTATCTAGTTATAATAACTTATAACTTTTATACATCTTAATATATATATATATATATATATATATAGAGAGAGAGAGAGAGAAGTGGGATCCTGTGAGGACTCTTTTTTCAGTGAGGACTCACGAGGACACCTCATAAAAATTTCAAAAAATTCCGAAAAAAATATATATAACCCACCATGATTATTACTACATTTGACAAAAAAAATTTCAAAAAAAAAATTTATGATTCAGTTTTTTTAGCGAATCATAACAATGATCCAGATTTTTTTTGTGGATCATTATTATGATCCATATTTTTTTTTGAATCATTTTTGGAATTTTTTTTTTGGATCTTATACATAGCGATTTTAATGTTTAAAAAAAGAATTTTTTGAAAAAAGTTTGTTTTGGATCATTATTAGAGTTTTTTTTGGAGTCCTCACAGTCCTCGCGAGGAAAAGAGTCCTCACCGGATCCGGACCCTATATATATATATATATATATTTATATATATATATATATATATATATATATATATATATATATATATATATATATATATATATATATATATATATATATATATATATATATATATATATATATATATATATATATATATATATATATATATATATATATATATATATATATATATATAAACTTTGTGATTTTCTTGTGTAGCTCCCACTAGCTTCAACAACCATGATGAAACTTAGGCTAACACAATCACCGGTTTATACTTGGTGAAACTAATAAACTTATTATACAAAGACTATAACCTTTCTTATATTTAACTTGAACTAGTTAAATATAGGTTCTTGTTATTTATACTTGATCATTAATCTAGTAAACTACATGACTTGTAAAATACTTATATTATACTTGTATAATTATCTAGTTTATAATAATTTATAACTTTTATACATCTTAATATATATATATATATACATATATATATATATATATATATATATATATATATATATATATATATATATATATATATATATATATATATATATAGGGGAGGCTTCATGCGAGAAGTCTTTTTTTTGCGAGAAATGCGAGAATAAATCCTGGCCACTCATCTAATTTAAATAACATTTAAATCTTAAAGGGCATTATGGTCTTTATATAAATTTTCGGAATTTAGAATTAAATAA
The DNA here is from genome assembly GCA_963853835.1 of Calendula officinalis. Lineage (NCBI taxonomy): Eukaryota > Viridiplantae > Streptophyta > Magnoliopsida > Asterales > Asteraceae > Calendula > Calendula officinalis. The sequence continues at coordinate 69,008,460 of OY970825.1, forward strand.
ATTAAATATATAATACAATTTCCTTAATCAGGTCAATCAATTCCTATTTTGGTGGATACGGTTATCAAATTCCAGTCAAGATTTCAGTCCAATCAATTAATATTTAAGAACTTCCATTCTTATTTTCCAGATTCAAAAGTGCATAATACGATTTAACATAATGTTTTACTAAGGATTCTACTTTTATCATAGATATTCATTGGTGAACATTTTAACAGGATGCTTTAAAAAAAAATATTAGTTGTGATTCATTTGTGAACGTTGTGGTCCAAACAAATGCTTTCTTGAATATATTAGTAATCGTTCATTACTGAATCCAGAAAGATGACCATTTCATTCCGTGTTCACAGTTAAATACAAATTTTACAAAATTACAAATGAACACAAATCATGAATGTACACGTATCACAAATGAACATAGATCACAAAATGATGAACATATTACTACCGAACGATGTTACAAATCCAAAAAGTGTTCATCGTTGTTACAGATCCGATCACTAATGAACCCCAGTAATCGTCGATCTGAACCCTAGCCGCCGCCTTCAATCTGAAATGATGTACGAACCAGGTGTCGGAACCCTAGATACACCGTCTTCACCCTAGCCGGAAAACCGAAACCGTAGTCCACCAGATCTGAGATGAAACGACCCAGATCTGAGATGAAATGACCCAGATCTATGATTAAATGAAACAGATCTGTGATGAAATGAAACAGATCTGAAACGGACGTCCATCAGACTTTGTTGCGGTGGTCGGCGGTGGGTATGGTGGTGACGGTTGTTGGTTGCATTATCGGTCGTCGCCGGCTACGTATTGCAGTAGGAGAACGACGATGGTGAGGGGGTTAACGAGTTGTAGTAGAAGAACGAAAGTGCTGAGGGTGGCAGTGGTGCTGTCGGGTGTGGTGCCGGTGGCGGTGGTCGCCGGACATTTGGGGAAGAAATGTCGCCAGAATTTTGGGAAGAAAGGTGGAGTTGTTTGAGAGAAACTTCAAAAACACATGTGTGTGTGTTTGTATGCGTGGATCTGCTACCAATATTGAGGGGAGGGAGTTTTGTTAAATTAATTAAATAATTAGTTTATTCCATAAATAACCATCAGTTAAATTGACTCTTTTACCCTTTTCCTCCTTAATATTACACCATTATTATTCATTTATTTACACAAGTGCCATTGTTAATCATAGCCTTTGATCTCTAAATCTAATGGTCAAGATTGATTCTCGCATTTCTCGCAAAAAAATCACTTCTCGCATGAACCTTCACCTATATATATAGTGATGGATTCCATACAGAACCCATATTATTTACAGAACTCTTAGAACTCAATCTAGAGCATTGAATTATAAAACTAAGGGTCAAGATTGATTTGGTATTTTTCCTAAATAAAAGCAATTAAATTTTGGTAACTAATAGTGAAAAGGGTAAAATAGGTATTGAAAAAAAAAGATTACACATTTAAATCCTTAAAAAACTCGTTATCTCCCCACTCTGTTATTCTTTCCTTATATCTCTCATCCTCCCAATTGAGAATTAATTACGGATCTTGAAATTGTGAACAACCACCATTGAATAAACGAAGCTCAATAATCGATTCAGATCTTGAGGTTTTCACTGATGACTTTGTAATTTCATTGTTTCGTTGATCTTTTGTTATTTCATTTATCTAATTTTTATTATTTCATATATCTAATTTCATTTAGTTACTATTTAATTTCATTATTTAATGATTGTTTCAGAACTCGTGGTTTTCAATTAATTCATTATCAAATTTCATTATTTCATTTATCAATACACTAGATCATGTTTACAAAACTACCAATTACAAAACTCGCATCTAAACACTAGGATTAAAATTACTATTTGTTTAAATTAAAATTTTGAGAATAGAAGCAATCTTGTTGACGAATTGCACACCGATTGTTTATGATAACATTTATGAAAACGCACATCTTAAACTCTAGTTTTTGTTTAGAATTTTGTTTGATTGATAGTGTATGTGTTTGATAGATTCATACATAATAGATCATATATTGATTCTTTGTTACATAATTTGCAGGTTACTGATGGTACATCTATGTCTGAAGTAAAGTAATTATACATCTATGTTATGATACATCTATGTTATTTGTTACAGATATGTTATATGATACATATATGTTCTCTGGTAAACCGATTTCGACCGTAGGGGAGGATACATCCATTTTCTGTGAAACACATATGCCCAAATGGTTCATAACACTGACTAAAATCTCTCAACATGTTCGCCTGTAACATTGATTTATATGATAATTGTAGGAAAAATACGTACATGAATGTTTTTGGTCAAAATTGCATGAATGTTGATAGTTATTTGAGTAAAACAATGGTGATTCAAGGTTTACCATGTCATATATCGAAGGTTTTGTTTGGTTATTGTTTTTGGCTAAAACATAAATATATTGGTTAAAACATAACATGTATGTTTATATAGGATAGTATTAAACCAGTTGCATCTTAGCATACCGTTTGCATGTATGTTTGGTTTGGTACAAACACACATGTTTGGTGAAAATGCATTGTTAAATTTGATAAATAAATAAATTTAAAAATAGAATTTGTGATAGTCTGAAAATATTGAAAATTAAATAAAATAACATGCACGAATGTTGTATCAGTAGATAATGGTCATGTATAATTAAGGAATATATAATTAAAAAACCAAGTTCCCTTAAATATAGGGGGCATTAAATTTTCGGAAGTTACAAAAACAAAACAAAAAATTGTAGTTCCAATTATACCCTTATGAATTAAATAAATAAAAATAAAAATACTTAATTATGATTGGTGGAAAAAAGTTCTACGTGTTCTGTAAATAATATGAGTTCTGTATGGAACTCGACCCTATATATATATATATATATATATATATATATATATATATATATATATATATATATATATATATATATATATATATATATATATATATATATATATATATATGTATATATATATATAACTTTGTATATTTCTAGTTAATCATATAATTTCAACTTATACAATTTCTAGTTATAATGAAATCATAACTTTGTACTTTCTAGTTTTAATTATATTATAACTTATACAATAACTAATTATAATATTATCTTTAAAGATCAAAATAACATTACCCTTTTTAATTGTTTCATTTTATCTTGTATTTTAATGTATTCGTATATATATGTATATTTTATAATAATAAACTTGTAACATTCTAATAAGAATATTACATCTAATTTATACGTAAGCATTTTAACTTAAACTAATTAAAATACGTATAAACTTATTATATCTTTTAAAATTCAATTTTACCTAATTATTAAAAATTCCAAAAAATTAAATACATATATATAACTACATAAATACACCTTGTTAATTTTAGAACTTAAAAATTAACATCCTCTTTATCAATTCCCTAAATTAATTAGATGAACCCTAATCTTGTTTTTGACCAATCAAAACTAGGGTTTTGACTTTCTTGATCAAAGATATTATTTTTAATTAAAAGACTAATTTTAATCAATCATATTAAACAATAAACTTTGCTTAAATTCTAAGATAGATTATAACTTTTAATAAATTCATTTAAACTTTTTAATTAAACCTTATAGACAATAAAACTTTGTCTAAATTACTAGGTTTAAAGAACTAGCTTTAATAAATCTATCAAAATAATAATTAAACCTATGAGACATAAACTTGTCTAATTAACTAGGTTTTAAATTATTATCCTAATTAATACTTTTAAACTATCAAACTTAAACTAGTTTAATGTTCTAGGGTTCTTTAGGGTGTCAAAATTCTTAAGGCTAGGATACTTTTCCGCCAATTAAACTAGGCTAGTTTAATAAACTTGGTGTCCAAGTAACCTCTAGATATTTCGAAAATCCTAAGGGATTAGGAAAGAATCCTTTTGATCAGTTAAACAAATCTAGTTTAATATACTTGATCCTAGGGTTTTCCTTGGTCACTAAATTTTAAGGGATTATGGAAAGAATCCTTTTGATCAATTAAACATATCTTGTTTAACATACTTGATCCTAGGGTTCTTTCTAGGGTTTTTCGAAAATTGCTAGGGTTTTTCTAGAAACCATCTTGACCAATTAAACTTAGACTAGTTTAATGTTCTTGGTCCTAGGGTTCTTCCCTCTTTTCGAAAATTATGAAGAAGAAGAAGAAAACTTGAAACAAAAAAAACTTAAATTAAAGTAAACAAACAATCTTTGTTAATCTAGTCTAGATCTCTAAACCAACGCTCTGAAACCACTGAAGGGTTTCACATAACACTGATCGACCACTTGGGTCAACCTCCTAGTATACTTGGTTCGACCATACTGACCAAGAACATGAACTTGTTCTTGACCGGTTAAAACCAACTAGCTGATTTAATCCCTAAATGCGGAACTGGGATTAAACCTAATCCTTAAACCCTAAAGGATTGGGATGTTGGAGAACTAGATTAGGTTAACAAGAAAGAAACCTTGTACGAAGAACTCGAACACACACATACTTATGTGTTCGTTGACTACTACCAAGAACCCTAGGGTTCTTGGTTCGACTTCGAACAAGAGGAAAGGAGGAAAGAGTGTTCCATGAATCATACCTTAGGTTAATGCTTAAGATAAATCCACTGATGATGAACACGACGAACGATCCTCTAGATGATCACTTGCAACGATCTTGGATCTTCAAGACTTGATGAACACGAAGAACGAAGAACACCAAGTGGTGGTGTCTTAGGGTTCGGCCGAAATCTCCCAAGAGAGGAGGAGAGATTTCATCCAAGTGTATCAAGGGAATAAGGGTTACCCTAAGCCTCTTATTTATATACAAATAAGTTACGCTTAGAACCCTTCTAGTTTAATTAATATTAGAACTTTAATTTAAACTTCCTTTTAACAATTCTATCCCTTATAGTTTAAATAGTTTATTATTATTGCACTTAACTATCAAATGTCCAGTATTAACACACTATAATTTCGGTACCCATATACACGAAATCATTTGCTTGTATTTATACTTTTAATAGTTAATTATATAATAACCTTTATATAATTTATACAATAATATTATCCAATTACTATATGATTTAATAGCTTTAAATCATATCATGGATAACCTTTAATTAACACATTGTAATTTACTCAACTAGTAAATGTACAACTACTTGAATTAATTAGTTAGTTAAACTAATCTAGTAATAAGTTAAACTTAACTTAATACTTAACTGATTCATAATGACTATTATGAATCATTCCTCTTCGTAGTGTCGTTGCATAACTTGTTCGTATTACATGTACTCACCGGTGTGACCCTTAAGTGTTTCGTAGGCATGAATGTATCATCATAGGTTGACTGACTGTGCACATAATTCCTTCAATATTCCCACAAAATTTGTCCTCCAAAATTCTCACATCAGATGAAGAAGGCGAAGAAGAAGGAGATGAATGAGAAGAAGAAGAAGTTTTTATTTCACAAGATGAGGAAGAATCAATCTCTGAAATTGAAGAAATAAAGCTCAAAGATCAATGGACGAAAGATGATAAAGAAAAAGCAAGGTTAGATGCTGAGCTGAATTTTTTACTTCAGACATCTCTACTAAACCATATTCTTATTACAGTCAAAGAATGTAAGACATCCAAAGAAATATGGGATATATTGGTAACATCGTACGAAGGCACAGATGATGTAAAAGCAAGCAAAAAGTCCATGTTAAATCGAAAATATGAAGCATTTAAAGTTATTCATGCTGAATCATTAAAAATTTCATACATAAGATTTATAATTCTCACCAATGAGCTGAAGGAAGCAAAGATGTTCAAGTATCAATGCATAAATTCTTGGAAATCGTACCAAAAGAATGGAGTATTATATCCACGGTTCTAAGAACAACTGGTCAAATGAAAAATATGAACCTGCATAGTCTCTACAGTACTCTGATGAACTTCGAAGCGTAACTTATTTGTATATAAATAAGAGGCTTAGGGTAACCCTAAAACCCCAGACACCACCTCACGAAATACTTCCCCTCCTCCTCCTTGGCTTCGGCCGAAATACACACACAACACAAGTCTTGTGTTCTTCGTGTTCTTCGGGCTCTTCAAGTCTTGAAGATCCAAGTTCATTGCTTAGATCAACTAGAGGATCGCTCGATTTGTTCATCATCAGTGGATCTATCTTAAGCAATCAACAAGGTATGTTTTGGGAAAACCTTTTCTCCCTTCTCCCTCTTGGACGAATTCGACCAAAGAACCCTAGGGTTCTTTCATTGATGGTCGAACGAACCACACAAGCAATGTGTGTGTTCGAGTTCTTCGTACAAGGTTTCCTTCTTGTTAACCTAATCTAAATCTCCATCTTCCCAATCGTACGTTTAGGGTTTAATGATTAGGTTTAATCCCAGTTCCGCATTTAGGGATTAAATCAGCTAGTTGGTTTTAACCGGTCAAGAACAAGTTCATGTTCTTGCTCAGTATGGTCGAACCAAGTTTACTAGGAGGTCGACCCAAGTGGTAGATCAGTGTTATGAAACCCTACAGTGGTATCAGAGCGTTGGTTTAGAGATCTAGACTAGACTAACAAAGATTGTTTGTTTACTTTAATTTTAAGTTTTTTTTTGTTTCAAGTTTTCTTCTTCTTCTTCATAATTTTCAAAAAAAAAAAAAAAGGGAAGAACCCTAGGACCAAGAACATTAAACTAGTCTAAGTTTAATTGGTTAAGAAGGTTTCTAGAAACCCTAGCAAATTTCGAAAACTATAGGAAAACCCTAGGATCAAGTATGTTAAACAAGATATGTTTAATTGATCAAAAGGATTCTTTCTTTACTTCCTAGAATTTTCGTGGACCAAGAAAGATCCCTAGGATCAAGTATGTTAAACAAGATTTGTTTAATTGATCAAAATGATTCTTTCCTAATCCCTTAGGATTCTCGAAAATCTAGAGGTTACTTGCACACCAAGTTTATTAAACTAGCCTAGTTTAATTGGTGGAAAAGTTTCCTATGCTTAAGAATTTCAAAACCCTAAAGAACCCTAGAACATTAAACTAGTTTAAGTTTAATAGTTTAAAAGTATTAATTAGGATAATAATCTAAAAACTAGTTAATTAGACAAGTTTATGTCTAATAGGTTTAATTATTATTTTTATAGATTTATTAAAGCTAGTTCTTTAAATCTAGTAATTTAGACAAAGTTTTATTGTCTATAAGGTTTAATTTAAAAAGTTTAAATGAATTTATTAAAAGTTATAATCTAAGAATTTAAACAAAGTCTATTGTTTAAAAGGATTGATTAAAATTAGTCTTTTAATTAAAATAATGTCTTTGATCAAGAAAGTCAAAACCCTAGTTTTGATTGGTCCAAAACAAGATTAGGGTTCATCTAATTAATTTGGGGAATTAATAAAGAGGATGTTAATTTTTAAGTTCTAAAATTAACAAGGTGTATTTAATTATTTATATATATGTATTTAAATATTCGGAATTTTTTTTATTATTAAGTAAAAATTGAATTTTAAATGATATAATAAGTTTATACACATTTTAATTAGTTCAAGTTAAAATGTATACGTATAAATTAGATGTAATATTCTTATTAGAATGTTACAAGTTTACTATAAGAAATATACATATATACGAATTGTATATATTAAATACAAGATAAAATGGAACAATTAAAAGGATAATGTTATTTTGATCTTTAAAGATAATATTATAATGAGTTATTGTATAAGTTATAATATAATTAAAACTAGAAAGTACAAAATTATGATTTCATTATAACTAGAAATTGTACAAGTTGAAATTATATGATTAACTAGAAATATACAAAGTTATATATATATATATATATATATATATATATATATATATATATATATATATATATTAAGATGTATAAAAGTTATAAATTATTATAAACTAGATAATTATACAAGTATAATATAAGTATTTTAGAAGTCATGTAATTTACTAAATTAATGATCAAGTATAAATAACAAGAACCTATATTTAACTAGTTCAAGTTAAATATAAGAAAGGTTTAAACAAACTAAAGAATTATTATATATAGTCTTTGTATAATAAGTTTATTAGTTTCACCAAGTATAAACCGGTGATTGTGTTAGCCTAAGTTTCATCATGGTTGTTGAAGCTAGTGGGAGCTACACAAGAAAATCACAAAGTTTATAAGTGTGTCGTTAAGACATAAGTTTTGGTCGAATCTAATAAGTCAAAATAAGTGTTTAATTTCATTATTAGACATATGAAGAACTAAGTGTGTTAAACTAGGTTTATGTTTCAAGTTCATGAATCATAAAAGTTTTAAAAGTTTAACATAAGTTTATAAGTTTTTCAAGTAATATAAAACAAGTAAGTTTTATTAGAAATAAGGTTTCTCACAAAACCTAGTAAAACGTTTTGTACAACTCGTTTTAGGTATACATGTAAAATCGTGTAAATTCTTGAATCTATAAGTTTTAAAGAATAGTTCTTATGTTTTAAAAAGGTGTCTTGTAGAACCCTTCAATTCACAAGTCACACATTTTAAATAAGGATTAAGATTGGAATAAGAGTTTATGTTTAGTTTTAAGGCTTAAACAAACCCAAGAAAATCTTAGATATAAGTACTATCCACCTAATGGAACACCTCACTTGTTAAACGATATTCATATTGTAAGGATAAAGAACCTTAGATATGGATTCAAATCATTGCGAGTGTTAAGGTGCGTAAGGTTCTGTGATAATCAGGAGTCCCGGCGCAGAGCATCGCACTGTCTTAGATGGTCTGATCTACTTTGGTGATAATCGGGAGTCCCGGCCCAAAAAGTACTTGAGTAGAATAAACATACTAGACTTTGTTACTAACTTAGAAATGTACAATTAGATTGTACAAAGTTGTAATAAGTTATAAGTCTAAAGATTCTACGACCCCTAGGAATCGTGTCAAGTCTTGATACGATCGGTAAGGAAGTTACCTACCAGAAATAGCATGTCTCTTCGGGAAGTGCCCAAACCTTGCGGCGAGAATGTGATATATGGATTCTAGGCCTAAAATATTAATTATGGGTTTATAATATATTTTAGAGAATGTTTATTGATGATTACTAATTGAACTGAGTTTGATTTGTAGATGGCAACAACAACCATAACGACAGGTACCAACAATCTCTCACTACGTTTGTTTCTAGAAAGGACGAATTGACTGGGTCAATATGTCTCTATTGGAGGCGTGATCTTCGGATTATGCTTACGCATGAGAGAAAAGGAAATGTCCTAGAAAAAGCAATACTAAGTACTCCTGCCGTAAATGCTAGAAATGAACCAGGACAAGCATATTACGCTTGTAGGGTGTTCAAATCTCGCAAGGTGGTTAAAGGATCATCGATGAGTGCTCATCATGGAAATGAAAGAGCACATGGATCATCTTGAATTAATAGGATACCCAATACCGTTGCAGTTAGCAACAGTAATGATACTCAACTCGTTGTTAGGTGACTATAAGTCTTATGTAGTCAACTACAACATGCATAACATGGAGCAATCCATTGTTGAGCTACATTCCGTGCTCAAGACTACTGGGTTGATTTGGGGACCAAGTTTAAGAATGATCTCGCAGTAACCGATGATGGTAGTGATCATAGAAAGAAGCGCAGTGGAAAGGGAAAGGTTAAAACCGATCCCAGCCACGGCGTGCCTAAAGGGTAATGGAGTCAAACAAAAAGGGTCAAGAAGGTAAATCCAAACAAGGACCGAGAAACGGTGTCTTGGTTGTGGCAAGGGTCAAAGGGTAGGAGGCAATGCTTGCTCCTTAGTTAACTTGACCAACTTCTAGATACTCGCTTCCTTCTTGTAAAAGTTTATTACAAGTAACTCAACTTTAGCAATCGTTTATTGCATAAGATGATAAGTGAGATGACCGGCATGAGATGGTGATGATCCCACAAGCACCAAGTTTTATGATTCAGTGTTTTATGGATTCGTTTTAAACAATTTTACTTTATTGTTTGGATAATTTTAATTAATCTCGAATCCATGGTTGAATTTTATTGTGTGCATGTGTGATAATTACACTAGTCAAGGTTTATGACTAGATTGTAAATCAAGTTTTGATTTACCTATATTTCATGTTTTATATATTTGTTTGATTGTTGTATAAATAATGTCTTGATAGCTCAAGGTACTTAGATGCTAGTAATTAGAAAGTTTTTCTAATGAAAGTATTTAAGAGTTTTATGGAAGCATAAGGTTCAAAAGTTATTGAACTTAGTTAAAACATCCTAAGTAATAGTTATTACTTATGATAGAAAGTTTTAAAGTATTAGTATTAATATAATATGATTATATTGGATATAATCAAGATAGACTTTAAAGAGTATTATTACAAGTCTTTTATACATGTAGTAAAGGTTTTAATGAAGTCATAATTCCCTAAAAGGAATAGTTGGATATTCGTATAATCCAAGTAAAATGACTTAGACATTAAATGAACTCTTAAAAGGGACATAACTATATTAAAGTCTTTAAGAATTAAAGGGTATTATTGCAAGTCTCTTATACTTGTAATAAATACAATATTTAATCAAGTCATAATTCCCTAATAGGAATAATGGATATTTGAGAAATCCAAGAAATGACTTTGGCATTAAATAAAGTTCTTAAAGAATACTAATGAATTTAAGAATTGATAGTATCGTTTCAAGTGTTTCATACTTGTTAAATACAGTAATCAATAAAGGTCATGATTCCCTAAACAGGAATGTTGGATATTCACAAATCCAAAGGATGATCTTAATTATTGATAGAATTCTTAAAAGATTAAACTACAAGTTATTGACTAGGTCAAAGTAATAGTATAAAAGATGCTTAAGTTCCATAAAAGTAAGTGGGAGCTAAGACTAACGTAATTCATTAAAGATGTTAGTGAATTCAGTAAGTTAGTAAGACATTAACAACAAGGTTTTACAAGTCGTAAGCCAAAGAGTTAAGAGAAATAAATGATCATTGATTAGATTATTGCAAACCTAATAGTGTGATCACAAGTCTTGTGATTAATTATTGCATATCTAATAGGTTGTTGACCCTTCAGTGGATAACATAATCATTTAAGAAACTAAGGAGTTAATTTCCAATCCTCCTATGTTTACCGAATTGCATAAGAGGCAAGACTAGAATATGTTCTAGATTGTTGCAAGAACAATATCTAGTAAAGACAAAAGTAATAGTATTCCTAAATACTCGTCTTATGTCTTTAGTTTAATAGAAATGATTGGTTTAGTGCTAAAGTTACAATTAATAGAAATGATCCAGTAATAATTCAGTATCTATGTCCAGTGAGGAATAGTACATGAGTTAGTATCATTTTTATTCAGACTTTGTATGTTTTAGAAGATCCACGAATAAAAGTCTATTTATTCAAGAAGACACAAAAGCCGTGACTACTCGTCTTGGTGGGAACCTCGATGGGACGTTAACGTCATCGCGATATTTGGTGGTAGATTCGAAGTTCTTCGAAGATAGCTACACAAGTTTTGTGTAAACCAAATATCGGTGATATTCTGTTGGAGGCTCAACGAATATTGGATTGACCACCGTGACAATACTTCGTGGTTGAAAAGTTCAAAAGTATTGTTCACTATGATTGTCCTTAAGCCTGAGGTATTTGGTTTAGGATACGAGGACTAATGTGCTTTGGTTCAACTCAGACAATTCTGAAATACGTTTGTCATACGAGGCGATACTGGGTACAAAGGAAGTTGTATTTTAAATTGAAATATAACAAGATGGTAATTGCACCTCCTCTTTAGGAGAGATAATTATAGGTCCTTTGACTTGATAAGAAACTGGCAAGTGCACGGCCATGCCCAAACGAACTGATTTGTTCTTTGTCGTTTATCACAACAGTTTGAATCACGAAGTCATAAAATGATTTCGAATACAGGAGTTGATAATTTCTACCATGCTCGTATTTGTTATCACAAATATCGTGCGGCAAGGGATAAGCCTAACATAGTTTGCCCAAGAAGTAGAGACAGAGTGTTCTTTACTAGGAGACGCTATTAAAGAGTTTTTCATAAACCATACTAGGGTTACGTAAGCTGTTTTTATGGGGTTGGTTACCTACATGCCCATCTAGAAGGCCATTGAAGCTCGTATCGTTAACACAAAGGTTACAAACTTGCACAAGTGGGAGTCTGAAGGAATTATGTGCACTGTTGGTCAACCTATGATGATACATCCATGCCTACGAAACACTTAAGGGTCACACCGGTGAGTGCATGTAGTACGAGCAAGATAAGCAATGATACTACGAAGAGGAATGATTCATAATAGTCATTATGAATCAATTAAGTATTAAGTCAAGTTTAACTTATTACTAGATTAGTTTAACTAACTAATTAATACAAGTAGTTGTACATTTACTAGTTGAGTAACTATACAATGTGTTAATTATAGATTATCCATGATATGATTTAAAGCTATTAAATCATATAGTAGTTGGATAATATTATTGTATAAATTATATAAAGGTTATTATATAATTAACTATTAAAAGTATAAATACAAGTATATATAATTCGTGTATATGGGTACCGAATTATTAGTGTATTAATACTAGACATTTAATAGTTAAGTGCAACAATAATAAACTAGTTAAACTATAAGGGATGGAAGTGTTAAAAAGGAAGTTTAATTAAAGTTCTAATATTAATTAAACTAGAAGGGTTCTAAGCGTAACTTATTTGTATATAAATAAGAGGCTTAGGGTAACCCTAAAACCCCAGACACCACCTCACGAAATACTTCCCCTCCTCCTCCTTGGCTTCGGCCGAAATACACACACAACACAAGTCTTGTGTTCTTCGTGTTCTTCGTGCTCTTCAGGTCTTGAAGATCCAAGTTCATTGCTTAGATCAACTAGAAGATTGCTCGATTTGTTCATCATCAGTGGATCTATCTTAAGCAATCAACAAGGTATGTTTTGGGAAAACTTTTTCTCCCTTCTCCCTCTTGTATGAATTCGACCAAAGAACCCTAGGGTTCTTTGGTTGATGGTCGAACGAACCACACAAGCAATGTGTGTGTTCGAGTTCTTCGTACAAGGTTTCCTTCTTGTTAACCTAATCTAAATCTTCAACATCCCAATCCTTTAGGGTTTAAGGATTAGGTTTAATCCCAGTTCCGCATTTAGGGATTAAATCAGCTCGTTGGTTTTAACCAGTCAAGAACAAGTTCATGTTCTTGCTCAGTATGGTCGAACCAAGTTTACTAGGAGGTCGACCCAAGTGGTAGATCAGTGTTATGAAACCCTACAATACTTGGAGAGGAATGATTCATAATAGTCATTATAAATCAGTTAATTAGTATTAAGTTAAGTTTAATTTATTACTAGATTAGTTTAACTAATTAATTAATATAAGTATTTGTACATTTACTAGTTGAGTAAATATACAATGTGTTAATTATATATTATCCATAATATGATTTAATGCTATTAAATATACAACGTGTTCTTCAAGACTTGAAAGTACAAGGATCATTGCAAGGACCGACGAGAAGGTTTCTCGTCGTGCATCATCAGCAGTGGCCTAACTTAAGTAGTTCAGGTATGAATTGGAAAACCCTTTTTCCCCTTCCTCTTGTCCGATCGGACGAAGCCAAGAACCCTAGGGTTCTTGGTGTTCGTCGAACACCACAAGCATGTGTGTGTTCAAGTTTTTCTTACAAGTTTTTGTTTTTTTTAATCTAGTCTAGATTTCCAACATCCCCAATCCTTTAGGGTTTAAGGATTAAGTTTAATCTCAGTTCCGCTTTAGGGATTAATCTAGCTAGTTTGTTCAACTGGTATGAACAAGTTCATGTTCTTATCAGTCTATGGTTCGAATCAAGTGTACTAGGTGGTTGACCCAATAGGTCGATCAGTGTTATGAAACCCTACAGTGGTATCAGAGCGTTGGTTAAGAAATCTAGACAAGATTAACAAAATTTTTTTTGTTTGTTTAATTTCAATGTTTTAAATTTTTGTTCCATGCCTTTTTCCTCCCCCCTTAGATTTCAAAAACCATAAAGAACCCTAGGACCAAGAACATTAAACTAGTCTATTTCTAATTGGTCAAAAGGATTGTTCCCCCCTTGTTTTTCGAAATTTAGAAGAACCCTCAGACCAAGAATATTAAACTAGTTTTGTCTAATTGGTCAAAAGGATTCTTACCCTTAAATTTTTGAACCCTAAAGAACCCTAGAACCAAGAACATTAAATTAGTTTAGTTTAATTAGTTAAGAAGATTAATTAAAAACATAATTTAGAACCTAGAAAATTAAACAAGTTCATGTTTAAGAAGGTTTGATTATTGTTTTAATGAGTTTAATAAAACTTTTTTTAAGCCTAGAAATCTAGTCAAAGTTTTTGTCTAAAGGGTTTAGATTAAAAAGTTTTAATAAATTTATTAAAGTTATGATCTAGCCTATAATTTAAACAAAGATAATTGTTTAGATAGGATTGACTAGGATTAAAAAAAGTATTCAAAATAAAATCTAGAATTAAAGGATAAAAACTAGTTAGTTTGAATCCTAGGATTTATTTTTGAGTAAATGATGTTTTTGATCAAGAAAGTTAAAACCTAAGTTTTGATTGATCAAGAACAAAATTAGGGTTTGATTAATTAGTTAAAATTAATAAGGATAAAAAGCAAATGCTAATTTTAAAGTCTTAAAAATTAACAAGATGTATTTTAGATATGTATATGTTTCGAAAAATACACATAAATATTTTTTATTTTTTCGAAATTATATAAACATTTAAAAGATGATGTATTTTAAAAGATAAAATATAGTTTATATGTATTTTAATTAGATTAAGTTAAAATACACAAGATTAAACTAATGTAAAATTCTAATTAGAATATTATAAGTATTTAAGAAAACAAATTTTGTATATATAAATACAAGTTAAATATGGAACATTAAATGAAATGTTATTTTGATCTTAAAGATTATAATACAACTAGTTTTTGTATAAGTTGTAATATAATTAAAACTAGAATGTACAAAGTTATAATCTCATTATAACTTGAAATTGTACAAGTTAAGATTATATTATAAACTAGAAATATACAAAGTTATATATATTATTATTATAAGGTGTATAAAGTTATAAGTTATTATAACTAGTAAATTATACAAGTATAATATAAGTATGTTACGAGTTACGTAAAATCTATACTATATTATTCAGCAAACACACTTTCCATTTTTATCTTTGAATTGCGTTTAAAAATTAAAGCATGGGACAAGATTCGAACACGGGACCAACAGGTTCCAGCAAATGCGCGCTAACCATCTGATCTACAAGTTGGGATACTTATTGCTTCTTTAAACATCAAAATATCCTAATTGTGCTGACCATACTTCCAACGCCTAAAAAGAAACCGCCGTTTCACATACCCCTTAAGTCCTTAACCATTCAATTTAGTCGATTGACATTCCAAAACTGCCCCATCGTTAAATTCAATACTTTTGCAACCCCCTCGATTCCTTCAACCACCGCCTCAATGGACCTATGGCCATCGTATACATCAACCTACATATATTAACAACACACAAGATGCTGTACGAACGTGCACAACCACCACTGCATTCAGCCGGAAATCTCATCTCTTCTCCGCCAGAGTTCCAAAATTCTATGACGGATGCTCCTCCGAAACATGTGGCCTTAGCAACGGTCATTTGGCCCATTCTAAGAGACACATCACCCACATTAGACACGGTTTCGGCTGCCTCCTTGAATTGAAGCCCTCCTTATCGCCGGACAATAGTCTCAACGTCCACTTCTTATAAACCCTTACGTATGATCCTTCAAGAGGAAGCTTCTATACGTCAACACCTTCAGAATCTTCCAACTATTGGTAACTTCCTAATTTCATTTTTCAGTTTATCAGCTTGGAAGCAATTATGGTTTCAATTCCCGTTTTGTCTTTTGCTTATTTGTCTATTGAACACTAGGCATTTAAAGATTATCCAAAATTAATTAAATCTGGTAATTGCTCGTTGTAAGGTTTGTGTTAATGTGTTTTACCAGTTTGAACAATGCATAGAAATGAGTGATTAAACTCTCAAATTATGTGAATTTAAATTGGGGAGTGGGTTTTGAACTTTCAATTCGTTACACTTGAGATCTGTATTTCCATATTAAATGATGAAAAGTTGAATATGCATGCTTTTAAAGCTCCAATAACATCTGCTTCATCGAAGGTACAACTTAATGCTCTTAGAGAATTTTAATGTATCGGTACTTTTTAGTTACTACTAAATTCATGTATTTTTTCACAATTGTTTTATATATTTGTGTGTGGAATAATGGGTAATGTTGTTGCTTTCTATACAGGGCTACAATTTTAGTGCTTGTGGTTTAGATGGGACTGATAGTCTTGGAAGTGATTATGATTTTGTCTTGTTAGTCTCCTGATACATGTTTGATCATTGTTAAAAAGGGGGATGCGACGCTGCATAAGTCATAGAAATCCAGCATCTTGAGTGCTAAGTCAGTGAACATGATTTGATCCGTGGTTCTACACCATAAATTTATTCTAATTTTGTTGTAAACTTATTTGTGTTGGATAGAGATAGGTTTTGGTGAATGCCTGAATGCTATATTTGTCGTAATACGATTAAGTATCTTAGAGTTCCTGATCATGTAAGTTTATATGCCATTCTCTTCTCGATAACTATGTGAATACTTCTTATTAATGTTGGTAATGCTTGGTTATGTTTTCTTTGGCTTCATGTTTTTTGTTCAGGAGTCAAGGCCATCCTTGGTTACATGTTAAGGCAGGCCCCTACTACATATTGTTATAGATCAATAATTACAAATTAACAGGGATGATTTTGGGTGCTTTTAGAAAGGAATGCTAAATTGATTCTTGATGGTGATGAAACTCCCGGATGAAAAGTGGTATTAATATAAAAACCTCTTTACACCCAAAGGTAAAAAAGCATGATTACCAGTAATAATAGAATATTAGTTTAGGAAAGTCTTTCGTTTCAACTCTATTGCTAAAGATCGAGCGCTCTTTTAAATTTTTAATTCTTAAATAGGCGATCAACCTTTTAAAAAGGTTGTGAATGTGGATACTCTGAATAAAAGCTTTAAGAATCTATTATATTATATTAAATAAGAGTAAAAAGAGGGAAAGAAATATCATGTTAAATTAGAGTTTATTTGTAATTTACAATAATCTTTTTATGCCTATTGTATATATAGGATGATATATCATTCTTCTATTTGAAATGTTATAAAAATTTTGGGTGAATTTGTTTAGTCTAATTCATATTTTGAAATGTATATATAGGATAATATATCATTATTCTATTTTGTATATATAGGATAATATATCATTCTTCTTTTTAATTGACTTTTGATGCAATAATTAGCAAATTTTAACAATAGGAAAAGCTATGAGGTTATTACTAAATATTAACGATAGATAAATCACATGTTCTCCAGTAATACATTATCGCTACTAGAATATTGGATATTAGTACCGATAAATTTTAATCTATCCATGCGCATGGAACACATTCATTTTTTTTCTAAAAATTTTGATTCCAACAATGGAAATTGTCATCAATGTTAACATTCATTATATCCTCGAAGGAGTTTAGACATCAAGACATGTTAACAATCATTTTGTTCTAGGAAATGAACGTGCATCTGAACAACTTTTGTTTGCTGTAAAATATTATTGAAAGGTACCCGCCGCCGCATTGCGCGGGTACCAGCTAGTACTAGATTAATGATCGAAAGTTAAATAACAAGAAAACTTTGTAACCTATATTTAACTAGTATAAGTTAAATATAAGAATGGTTTAAACAAACTACAATTATTATAAGAATTATTTAACATACGCTCCCTCTGATATTAATTGGCTCTGGCATATATGATTATCTCATTTAAATTTCAAAAAAATAAACAACATCAACAAAAGATGCTTAGTTGAAGGTCTCTCAAAACTCACTTTCAGAAAAGATAAGATGTGTTCAGCTTGTAGAAAAGGAAAACAACACAGGTCATCCTTTATATCCAAAGTCATTTCTTCTTCCACTTCATGCCTGAATCTAATTCACATGGACCTTTTTGGTCCCATAAATATAGAAAGTCTAGGTGGAAGAGAAAGGTATACATTAGTTATTGTAGATGATTTTTTCCAGATTTTGTTAGGTCTTCTTTTTAAGATCTAAAAGTGATGCTTTTGAAGAAATTATCAATTTTATCAAGAAACAGAAGTCAGCCTTGGTGTTCAACTCAAGATATCCGAAGTGATCATGGAATGGAATTCACAAATGCCACCCTTGAAAACTTCTGCAATGAAAAAGGTATCTCTCAAAATTTCTCTGCTCCAAGAACACCAGAACAGAACGCTGTAGCTGAAAGAAAGAGTATAACGTTAATTGAAGCAGCTAGAACAATGTTAATGAAGCAAAACTCCCTAGTCAATTTTGGACTTATGCAGTTCATATTGCCTGTCGTACTCAAAATCGAGCAGTTATAGTTAAAAGGCACAACAAAACTTCATATGAAGTAGTAAAATCGAGAAAACCGAATATTGAGTACTTCAGAGTCTTTGGATGTCCTTGTTTCATTCTGAACAACAAGGAACATCTAGGAAAATTTGATCCCAATGCTGAAGATGGAATTTTTGTAGGATATACTCAACAATCTAAAGCTGACAGAGTGTACAATCTGAAAAGATTTACATTTGAAGAGACTGTTCATGTTACCTTCGACAAAAAACATGTATCTGATCATATTCCACCCCTGAAACTGATGAAGATCTAAACTTCAATGAACCTATTTCGGTTTATCTATCAGGGGATAATAAGCAATCTTCAGAAAGAGTTGTACTACTCTAATCAACACCCCTTCAAAAGATCCAAACGAGGAACCTCTAAATATTACCATATCTGAAAACTCATCAGCTGAAGCAGAACCAAACACTCCCGTAAATTCTCTGGTGTCTGAAATTTCTCCAACACAAAATGAAAATATACCTGGAGAAACTGAAGTTCCATCCTCACCAGACACCATTCCCTTATACATCCAACTTCCTCCACTATGCCAACTCAACCTATCTTGCTTACAACTGATGAACCCGGTACCTCAAACCAAGTATCGACTCTTTGGAACAAGAAACATCCGATAAATCAAGTCATTGGAGAGTTAGAACAAGGTGTTTGCACTCGAAGCCAACAAGCTAGTGCCAATATATGCTTATTCGCTGGGTTTGTTTCAATGATTGAGCCAAAAAATGTAAAAATTGCACTTGAAGATCCTCATTAGGTATCTTTAATACAAGAAGAATTGCAAGAATTCAAAAAGAACAACGTCTAGACCCTTGTTCCATGCCTAGTTGACACAAACGTTATTGGAAAAAAATGGATCTTCAGAAACAAATTAGTTCAAGATGGAACGGTGATAAGAAATAAATTCACACTTGTGGCACATGGATATCGACAAGAAGAAGGAATTGATTTTAATGAATCTTTTGCACCAGTTGCGAGACTCGAAGCAATTCGCATGATCCTTGCATACGCCGCTTTCAGAGACTTCAAAGTGTATCAGATGGACGTCAAAAGTGCTTTCTTAAATGGAAAACTTTAAGGAACAGTCTTTGTAAAGCAGCCTCCAGGGTTTGAAGATCATACACATCCAAAATATGTTTATCATTTGATAAGGCCCTTTATGGCATAAAACAAGCTACTAGAGCATGGTACAATACCTTGTCTCAGTTTCTGTTAAAAAGTGGTTTTACACGAGGAACAATTGATAGTACTCTCTTTATCCGAAAACACAAATCTGATGTTCGGCTGGTTCAAATATATGTTGATGACATCATTTTCGGGTCCACAAATGATATTATGTGTCAAACGTTCTCGAAACTAATGACAGACAACTATGAAATGAGCATGATGGGTGAATTGACGTATTTTTTGGGCTTACAAATCAAACACTCTGAAGAAGGAATCTTCGTCAATCAAGAGAAATATGTTTCTGAACTTCTGAAGAAATTTGATCTTGAAAAATGTTCTTCCATGAAAACTCCAATGGCCACAAATCTGAAATTAACAGATACCTCTCAGGGAAAGCTGAAAATCTTACAACTTACAGAGGAATGATTGGATCACTTCTCTATCTGACTGCAAGTCGACCAGACATCATGTTCTCCACGTGTTTATGTGCCAGATACCAAGAAAATCTAAAAGAGTCACATATGCATGCTGTTAAAAGAATCCTTCGATATCTGAAAGGTACTCCTAGCCTGGGTCTCTGGTATCAAAAAGACAATTGTTTTGCTCTAGTCGGATACTCAGATGCAGATTATGATGGATGTAATATGGATCGAAAAAGTACAAGTGGAGGATGTCAGTTACTGGGAGTTAAACTGATAAGCTGGTCAAGCAAAAAGCAATCATCTTATTCAACCTCTACATGTGAAGTTGAATATATAGCTGTCGGGGCACGTGTGGCTCAGATTCTTTGGATGAAAAATCAACTTTCAGATTTTGATCAACATTATGAGAAGGTTCCCATTTTATGTGACAACACAAGTGCTATAGCTATTACCAACAACCCCGTCTTTCAGTCTCGAACAAAACACATCGATGTCAAGTATCGTTTCATTTTAGTTCATGTTGTAAAGGGTGATGTTCAAGTCCATTTTATTCCCACTGAACACCAACTTGCTGAGTTATTTACTAAACCATTGGATGAATCCAGGTACAATTATCTAATCAGCAGGCTTGGTATGTTAAATGCCTAAACTCATGTTTTTCAAATAAATGTATCTGATCACTTGAGATACTTAAATATCACCTGACTTATCAACCATATTTTAGCGCCTCATTATGATCAGATATAGCGCATTTAGTTTCAGTTTAAAGGAATCAGTTAATAATAAATAAAATCTATCTCACCTAGTACTATTACTTCATAGGTAAAAAAAATCAGATTCAGATCCTCAAATTCTATCATATTCTAATGCTTACCCAAATTAAGGCACAATCTAGCTTTCACTCAAATCTGAGAAGCCATCAGCGGGTGATGATGTGGTGCGCTCTAATTAAGGCCTTAATTGAAAAGATACTCGAGTTCCATCGGTCATTATCTCTGATATGGCAATTAATTTGGACCTTTCGAGTTCCTAGTCTACCTACAAATAACCTCTCATCCCCACCGCACGATTGACTACCGACTAAAATTCCAATCAGCAATCAAAACCGCCAGTACCTCCCTACCCACTATCTCCACATTTTCCTCAAAATTTCAAAACCAAATTCCTAAGTTTTCTCTTGCAAACACATTATGTAGGGTTTCATAACACTGATCGACCCATTGGGTCAACCACCTAGTTTACCTGGTTCGAACCATAGACTGATAAGAACATGAACTTGTTTTGACCGGTTGAACCAACTAGCTAGTTTAATCCCTAACGCGGAACTGAGATTAAACTTAATCCTTAAACCCTAAAGGATTGGGGATGTTGTAAATCTAGACTAGATTAACAAGAAAGAAAAGCTTGTACGAAAAACTCGAACACACACACACACAACTTGCGTGTGTTCGTCGAACACCAATAACTCTAGGGTTCTTGGTGTCATTCGAACATAGGGGGAGAAGGGAAAAGGGTTTTCCAATTCATACCTTAATCTGCTTAAGTAAGTCCACTGGTGATGGACACGACAAGAAACCTTCTAGTCGGTTGATGCAACGATCCTTGTTCTTCAAGACTTGAAGAACACTAAGAACTAACGAAGAACACCAAGACTTGGTGTCTAAATTTCGGCTGAATCTTGGGGAGGGAGGAAGAATATTTCGTGGGTGGTGTTTAAGGAAAAAAACATTAGTATTAAATTAAACTTTAAGCCTTTTATTTATAATAAAATAAGTTTCATTGAAGACCTTTTAGTTTAGTTAAGATTAACTTCTTAATTAAAATTTTCCTTTTACACTTTCAACCCTCATAGTTTATCTAGTTCTTATTGTTGCACTTAATTATTAAATGTCTAGTATTATACACTTATATATTTTGGTATTATATATACAAAATATATACTTTGTAATTTATACTTTTAATAATTAATTATATAATATACTTTATACTACCTCTGTATCAAAATAAGTGATACAATTTCCTAAAAGGGGTGGAACAAAATAAGTGATACATTTTCTAAGTTTACTTTATTTGGAAACTTTTTGTATGAGAACTTACCCTTTTACACCTACTTAAATTTCTTAAACATCATTAACATTGTACTTTTACCTCAAAAACCGTGTTTCAAAGTTTCTATTTCCTAACAAAAAGTGTTTAAAAAGTTGTAGGACCACTTAATCAATCTTTGTAACCACTTAAAAGTTTTACATCAAAAACCGTGTTTCAAGAAGTGTATCACTTATTTTGATACGGATGTAGTATAATTTAGACAATAATATTATCCAAACACTATATGATTTAATAGCTTTAAATCGTATTAAGAATAATCTATAATTAACACATTGTATATTTACTCAACTAGTAAATGTACAAATACTTGTATTAATTAGTTAGTTAAACTAATCTAGTAATAAGTTAAACTGAACTTAATACTTACTGATTTATAATGACTATTATAAATCATTCGTCTTCCAAGTATCATTGCATATCTTACTCGTATAACATGCACTCATTCGTCTTCCAGTTTTGTTATCCAAATCAATACTCCTGGAATTTTGGTACACATGTACAGCTTCGTTGAGCACGGGGAAGAAGTCATCCCTGGCACCATTCTTCGGGGGAGTCACATGGTTTCTTTCAACCTCAAAACCTTCAGAATCGCTACGAAAATGGATTATCTCGGCCCTTGGCAAGAGTTTGAACCTACTCCCTCCGTTGAACAAGCACGAAAAATCGTCCTCCCCTACATTCGCTATAGAGGATCTTTCTTCAAAGGTGTTTCGCGAACTCAAATGGGTCCTCTATGGTCAGCGTTCTTCATGATAATTTCTCAATGTTTAACAAGTAAAACAGGTGGTTTCGACGCAGTGTCCGAACATGCGCTCGTTATGGGAGCAACTTTATTTGTCGATACAAGGATTGATTATGCATCACTTATTTTCTCCATGCTATTACAGAAGGTGCATGATACTAAATGTGAACCTATAATTCCGTTCCCTAGATTCCTAAGTATGATATTTCTTCACTCTCTTGGGGAATGGCATTATTATGAGAAAATTGGACCTTGTCTTCGACCTGAAATGGTATATATCTCTTCATTCTCTCTCCTCCGACCAGTCCCTTTAACAAGGAAAACAAGGGGTCTGAAAACAGTGCCATGCACGCACAATCTTCGGATTCCCGAGAGGCTGGATCTTCTTCTTTTGGGGACATGGAGGTGACTGTACATTCATCTTCAGACCACTCCTCACCACCACATGATAATCCCTAAAGTCCGACTCCGTTCCGCAAGACCCACCGAGTGCTTGGGAAATCTGAGCATAAGGAGACTCAACAGATACACCATTATTCAATAAGAAGCTCGAGGTCTAGGGCTGCGTCTACCCCGAACCCAACCAATAACAAGGAACCCCAACCCCTTCCCACTATAGTCTCTCGAAAGACTGTGAATGATGCTTCGGACCCCTCCCAGGTCCATCTGATGTCTGAGTCTGGTCGTGGTAAGTCTACTATTGATCCGCTGAATGTTGATGTCGTTGAAGAGCATGCCGTGAACGTTGTTGCACCTCAGGAGAAGATAGCTGAAAATGTGAACCTACCAAAGGAGTGAAGCAAAACTCCTGTTGAAGAAAGAAATCAATCTTCCCATCCCGATTATAAATTGAACATAAGTTGGACATCAGATTCCGATGAAGAACCCATCACCACACCAAACAAATTGCCCAAGTCAGGTACGACCGATAAACGAGAGGCTTCAAGGAACGAGATGCATCGGCCAATGCACATCTACCTGGGTCTGATGATATTTTTTCTACAATTCTTAAAAAGTTTGGTATTCTGATGCGTTCCTGCACGATCAAAAATGATAACATCAAGAATCTGAACGAATCACAGGGAACCTGATGGCTTTCAGGATATTCTGGCCAAAAATATGCAAACAACTTATGATGTTGTCACCGAGCAATCTGCCAAGCTTGAAACTCTCTCCGCTGATATCACCAATATCAATAAAAGTCAGATCATCTTGATTGAATCTGTTGTCGGGCTTAACTCCAGGTTTTATTCTCTTGGAAACTCACCACTCACATTTCAAATCATTTTGCATCTATTGACAAATATTTGAACACCATGGCTGAATTTGTAAATATTAAACGGGCTGAGCCACCAATATTCACGGAAAATGTATCTGTCGCAAGGCAACCTCCTCCACATTTTCAGGGGGAGAGAACTATGCCTCAGCAGAGTGTTTCAGAGAGGGTTGTTAGTAAACACTTTTGAACATCTCAGCAAGCCGCTAGAGACAAAAGTGGTGCAAATATGAGTGGTGGCAGTGGTGTATAGGTTAGCTTAAATGAAGATGTTGTTATGGGGACCTCAAACAGTGTCTTTGAGGAACTTGCTGAAACTTACCCCGAAAGTGAAGTTGAAAATGATAGGGAGTTGTTGAGCTCTATCATTAGGAAAAAGAAACAATCCTCAACAGTGAGAGGGTTTGTAAAAACACCTACCGTTCAGCCGGGTCTTTAAATTGTTCCAAGAAAAATTGTCTGCATCTCTATCCCTCCTGGAAAGAAATCCTACACCGCTCCCCAATCAGATGCTCAACCACCATTCCTTGACAAAGGAAAAAGTCCTGCTGCTCCCCTTCCTACAAAGATCAAGAAGAGAAAAGGACCAGTGGTCCCCGATGAGGAGGAAGTATGGATGGTTGCCAGAAAAATTGGTTTGTCTGAAGAAGACCTCGTGAAAGTTAAGGTGGTTGAAGATCAAATCTTCAGGCAAGGCAGTCAGAAGAGCAGGAAGGAGTGAAGAGAGGAAGAAAGGGGATCTGTTGGTGTTCTTGTTGGTATTCTCGTTTCAAAACGATTGTCTGTACTTAACTATTTCTATTTTCATCGTTGCATGTTAAACAATTTACATTATCTTTAGCTCTTCATGTATGAATCTTATCAGATGCAATGATAATATTTTAACATATGTGAGTTGATTGAAATGTCATAACTAAAAGAACTCAAAAATAAATATACGAGTCACCGAACTAAAGTGTGATCTGAAACCTTTAGATCATCATTTCATGTAATAGATTTTTAGGTATGTCGAAGATCCCGTCTGAAGTGTGGAAAATACTCAAAGTTAAATATAAAACCTTCACACATTCAGGGGGAGTTGTCAAACTATTTGTCTACATCAAATAGGGGGAGATTGTCGGGTCGCTGAAAGCATCCCCCACCGATAGAGATTTAATGAAGAAAAAAAGGCAAATAGTTAGAAGATAATCTGAAGATTAGTTCTTCAGATTGTGGGTATCTGAATCTGAATTGTTCAGATTCCAGTTACTTGGCTACAATATCTGGTCATCATCCGAAGCAACAATCAGTTCCCCGTGCGGAATCAGAGACTGGTCAACCGATCAGATAGTTGTAGTAGGTTCAGCGTATACTTGACAATAACGCTGAGCCATGAGAACAAATACTTCTCTAAGCAAAACTCTTAGTGAAGGTCACTGAAACTATCCGCCATCTGAAGAAGCATGAGTATCCGAAGACTCATGATGATCTGAAGCGTATAAAGGTCTGAAGTTTCAGTGACACAGAAAGACACAAGTAAAGCACAAGTTTGTATGTCGCCGACAGAGGGAATCCTATGCAAATCTTCTAGAAGATATCGGCGATTATAAAACGACATAAAGTACTGTCAGGATTCCGTTAATAGTACTCGTCGCATGAAATATCCTCTGCACCAACGGAATCCTTACACGTGGATTCATTCGTATATCTCGTAGCGGTCATGCTTTTGCAACACTATAAATAGAAGACTTGATGAACGAATTGCGTGTGCACCCAACAAGTTCACACCTTGCTAAAAGTTTTC
This sequence comes from Calendula officinalis, assembly GCA_963853835.1. NCBI lineage: Eukaryota > Viridiplantae > Streptophyta > Magnoliopsida > Asterales > Asteraceae > Calendula > Calendula officinalis. Next base: position 69,034,558 of record OY970825.1, read on the forward strand.
TCAGATATCATCCTTTGAGCAAAGTGTGAACAACAAGTGATACCCTCTATTACTTGATTTGAGAATTGAATCTTATTAACAAAGGTGTCTGGTCTTGTGCTTGATCATTTGTTGATCAATACGCATCTTAGATAGTATTTGTTATTGTTTACCTCTAACAGGTAGTTTAGTTAGGATTCGTGTTCTTAGCTATTCCGCAACTACTTGTATCTTTGCTTATCATTGCTGATTAATAAAGAATAGTTTATAAATTGTTGAGTGTTACCAGTTTTAAAATTGATCAGTAGAAGCGTATAAGTGCGAGTTATCACTTATCATGGGACTAACAATAAGCTTTTGTAAGTGTTTGGGAGAGCTTATAAGCTTGTGCTTATATGCTTATTTAAGGGCTTTTAAATAAGCTCATTGGAAGGAGATTATTAGCTTATTTAGGACCTTTTACATCTTTAACCTTTTATTTCAATAACCCTCTTATTTAGAGTTTTCTTTAGACTTTTACAAATGTCCTTTTTAGTAATTTTACGATAAGCTTATATAAGCTCGTCCAAACACTTCATTTAACGAAAAATTATTAATTTAATTAAGCTCATAAGCTTATAAGCTCATAAGCATAACCTTTTTATATAAGTTTTCCCAAACACCCCCTTAAATTAAAATATTTTAAGACAAACTATTTACTATCATAAAAAAAAAACATTTAAAATGTCACTTGACATCTTCTAAAATGTTCATTGCTACATGTCAACTTATATAATTCAGTAATTCAAATTATAAAATGATAATACATATCAGGATAACATTTTTAAATTAATTTAAAATAATATAGAAATATAATGACTGTTTCTTTTTATAATAATTTCAAAAGACGTTATTTTCTAATTAATTTAGGATATTATAACTAGATAATGACCATCTCATTTTTAATAATTTTAAATCCTACTGTCAATATTATATTTACGATAATTAAAATTACAAAACCCTGTAAATATTTTCGGGTTATAACCTAGGGTATATATATAAAAAAGTAGAGGTTGCCAAAATTTTCATCATCTAGTTTTATATAGTTGTTTGCATAACTTAATCATTTGTTTAATATGATTTTGATTTTCATAACAAAACCAATTTTTTTATTGCTCAACATTCTCAATTGAATTTAGAACACGAGAGGGAAATTGCATTTAAGCTAAAATAAATGTGTTTATTTGGAAGTTGAGGTTGGACCGTCTCCAACGTGTTATAATTTATCATGTAGGGGGATGGAGATTGAAACAATTTGATGTCCTCTTTGTTGACAACGTATGGAAACAATGACATATTTATTTTTTAGATGCCAGATTGCAAATCAGATTTGGATCTTGATGGTGCGAGATCCATACATTTGACGGAGATACATTCATACATTGGTGACTTTTTTGTGAAGATGTTGTGCCTTCAAACAAAAAAAGGTGAAGCTAAAGTGATTGGGATTACAACGGGTTTGATCATCTAAATCTGACAGTATCAGAATTCTGTTCTTTTTTATTTCAGTAGTATTCGTAAACAAGATACTGTGGATTTTATTGTTTTGTATTCATTTCAGTGGCAAACCCATAGAAATTCCAAATGTTCGATTTCTTAGATTGATTGACTAAAAATCCCTATTTATTGATTTATTTAGCACTTTGCTAACTTAAGTTGTAAATTTGTCGTACAAAAACAAAAACATATAAGCTAACCAATAATTGACGAGTATTGTTTTTGTCTTTTTCCGTTTCGAAGCAGGTTTGGAACTATGTGTGTCGTTGGTGCAATATGGTAATTCTATATTTTTTGAGTTTATTGTGTTATTTTCTTTTTTTTAGTTAACCCATAAACTTTTAAAATTAAGATTTCTTGGGTTGACTGACTTAAAAAACCCATTGTTTTGATTTTGTTTAGTGAATTGCTAAACACAAGTTATAAATCTACTTTTCAAAAAAATAAAATAAAAAATTAACCCATCTTGTTATGCCTAGGAGTAAGAGCTTTCGAAAGATTTCCTAGAAATCACAGGTTCGATCATTCCATGAGTAAACATTTACCAGATGGTCAGGTGGAGATTCGGAAACAGCCACGATAAGTCGATAACAGTTAAATTCAGTACATTATGAGTAAAGCTCAATAACCTTCGGAGCCCATTATAACAAAAATACTATTTTGAAAAATTGATTTCCCATCAATTGTTTGTGTTAGAGATTAGAAGAAAATGATTTACTTGGGTTGCTAAGCACAAAAATGAGCCTTATTGGGCCAACGTACCTACAAGGCTACAAGTAATTGTTTTTACCATCCATCGCTGCTTCAAAATTGAAATGGTCCCTGGTAATATATAAACATTGATATTTCTTCCTATTATTTAATAACTAGCAGGGTACCCGCGCAATGCGGCGGCGGGTACCCTGTGTAACAATATTTTGCGGTGACCAAATTCGTGAAATAAAATTTCTAACGTGGTTCATCAGAATTATAGTTTAATGTTAAATTTTGTCACGCCACAAGGGTCATCTCCAACAAGTCTAATCGTTGTCTAGTCCTTGTTCGATAGCAAGAAAACAGGGAGCGACTACAAACCACAAAAAGTTTAAACTTAGTGACAATATTCATCACTAAAACAAGACTGTATAAGTAATTGGCTAAACCTTCAAAGAACCACTCAAAATTCAATCTTAATGCCTGCTAAATATCTTTTAAATCAAAGTTTCGGTGTGGTGTGATATATTACAAAATAATACCATGAGAGTGAAATCATATCCCATTTCAGCTAATATTTCTCGATGGTTAATTCCGATCCACAATTGCATATATCACAAATGGATTTTCCAGTATTTCACATCATATAAGATGATAAAACTCATATGACGCGTACACCAACTCGAACATTTGCAGAGATTGAAACTTTTGGACCAATATGTTGGAGTTTTAATTTGTTCCCAGATATCCATTGTTCCATTAGTATATAATAGTAGGGTATCCGCGCAATGCGGTAGCGGTACCATAAAACTATAATTAAATGCAAGCAATTGGTATACATCTTAAGATGAAAGATTCAGGGCCCTACAAAAGTAGTCAATGACCAAGTCAAACATACTTGCAACAACCTATGATATGAGTGAAATAAGAAGCACATTTCCACAATTACCATGGATATACTACCTTTAGACATGGGAAACGCAGATGTCATTTGTTTCACTTTTAAATTTTGTTAATCAAAAATTATTTATTCACAATTACAATACAACTGGAAAAACCAAAAGTATTAATTCAAACCACATAAAATCAGCAAACATATTTTACTTCAACATCTTTCTTATTTTCAAGACAAATCATGTTTTCAAGGGTCAACCTATTTAACATTTTATGTCAACTCCTCAAAATGTCAAGTTTGAACCTGGCTTTTCCACAGATAAATTAGCAGATTCTTTGGATGAAACTAAATCTGTATTCTTTGTATTGTTATTCTCTTTTTTGGAGATGGAGCAGATGAAAAATTGCGCATTTAATCCATATGCAATTACTCATCGAAGCTAAATTTGTACTTCATGCAGATTACATGCCATTGGTTTCTGCAAATAATGAGATAACAGGCTTGAAACATAAGGAAATCGAAAGTAAGACAACCAAAATTTACATGCCATCGGTGTTTCGGTGGCCAGTTGCAGATGATTTTGTAGCTAAAGCATAACTCAAAATTCATAATTGAAAATATAAAACATAACTCAAAAACATTAAACCTTTGATTCTTATCGGTTTTGTAATGATCACAGCTATCCTCATTTACTTCCTGTGGTACATTGTGACCAGATTTATCATGCTGCTCAACCTGTTGGAGCAATGATATGTTTTTCAGTAAAAGGAAGATAATCCAAACCATGCTCTGTAACCAAATTAACACACATTTTAAGTAACTTTTAGTCCATATATCTGAAGAACACACATTGCAACAGTAAAAAAAAAATATATTGCAACACTTGCTGGCAAAACTCAATAGTAATTACTAAAAGAAAAAAACACACCATCTCGAATTTGTGGTTTCATGTAAGAACCCATAGCTCTATCGACATAAGTTCTTGACATTTTATCAAACAGTTGGTGGGCAAAAGTACAAGATCTTTCAATTAATTTCAAAGTAAACAGCAATTAACAACAAAAAATTTTACAACAGTCGAAAAGGTGACCACCAACATCAACTAAACAGATTTAAATAACCTACAAATAGAAAACTAACGAAAAATATAAATTAAAGAGAAATCAGAAGGCTAAAGTCCAAATAACAGCCTAAAAACAAGAACTTGATAGAACAAAAATTAAGACCCGCAAATAAGTTAACAAATTGTATTCTTGTATAGTCGTATAGAGAAATTGGCAGCGTTGAAGATGAAGATGGAGCGGATCAGGGCAGCGATTTGCTTTGTAGGTTCAACCGATTAGATATGTGAAGAAGATGAAGAAGACGCGAATAGGTGGAAGAACCCTAAACCTATTTAAAGTGGAAACACAAACCTGGCGTGTAAAGAATTGCTAGTTCCCAGACGTAGCTTTGCACTTCCCGATTTGCAGGCGTCGTTTGATTACCCAAGGATATCAATCTTCGAAAAGTAGCTCAGTTGGAAACACAAGATATCATGCTCGAATCCCTTCTGGAGTTTTTCTTTTTTAAAATGGGCATATTTCCAAAATTAGCAATAAATTGGCTGAATTTTGAGTCTTCTAATTTTAGAAAGGCCTATATTTTGCGGTGCCGATAGTGATGGTGGTAGTGAGCGGTGGGTGGTGACAATAGTAATGGTGGTTAGTAATAATGGTGGGTAGCAATGGTATTGATTATGATAGTGGATGGAGGTGTGTAGTGTATACCCAGATTTAACTATTTAAGCTCGTGATATCATAGATTGGTAAGCATTTTATTATTAGTGGAGTTAATTCCTAGTCTTTTGTTCTTATGGAACTTACTGTCTAGACACTTATGCATGAAAGCATTAAAAGGAGTGGCCTCTATTGTATGTAGTTGTTTTGGAAAGGTTAATAAACACACATGGCTGACTTTCTAAACCTAAGAAAACACAAAACATATTTTTATAGCCAACCTATTTGAAAGGTTTTTAGTTAAATAATAAAAAACATACATAATTTGGTTCCCGTGATTTATAAAAAAACACTAAACATATTTCCTTAGCAAACCTATCTAAAAGGTTTGCAACTAAATAATAAGGATATTAAAAGTATTTACAAAACATATTCATGTGAATGTTTTAGCGATCACAAGCCCTGCAAAAGTAGCAAATTAAAAGTATTAATTAGCCGAACAAGTTATTAATGGAATTCAGAAGGACTTGATAATCAGAAACAAACAGGACTCGTCTGAATCACTATTTTGCCCAAATTCTTCTTAAAAGATTATTCAAGCAATAAAATAGAGTGTAGTATATGTTTGGCTTACATACTTTGTGACAAAATCACTTAGATCTTGAAGTTGTTGAGATCTGCACAGATTTTTTTAACTATATGAGACACCAACCGGTTGCCGTCTAATAAAATAATGCCCAAAATCTATATGTTTTCTATCTTTGTTGTACTTAAGAAACACAATTCTTAGACATGTGAATGTTTAACCTGCATTTACAAATCTAAGCATACACAAACAAAAAACACTAATTAATTAATTAATAAATACTACTAACTAACGTGTTCTTACAACTCTCAAGTATGGGAACTTTCAATTGCATGGAAGATATTGGTAAATGTGTTCTAAACTTTACTTCGTGAAGTTGCAAAAATGTGCATAAAGAACCAAGTTATATCTGTTCATAAGAACAAAACACAAGATCAAATTAAATTAAATAATCAGCAAGTCAATTACCAATAAACAAAGCATAATACCAATCAACTAAAATGAATAAAAAGGGGTAGTTTTCCTGTAAGAGGCTTCTAAAAAAAAGGGATAATACAACATCTCACTTGCAGAAGCGTAAACGCGCTCAAGAGATGATACTAACCTTTGATAATCTCCTTCGATTATGAGTACATTCGAAAGATGTGAACTGAAGTTGCATGACAATAATTTCCCAAAAAACCTTTAATTAAACAACGTGAAAACTACTAATTAGTGCAGATACCCATTTGTTTAATAAGTTAAATCTATAAATTAAATTTGACTGCATCTAAACATACCATTCCCTAAAAAGGTAGCAATAAGTTCAAGCTATATAATTGTTGTTGAAAAGAAACAGCTCCAACAAGATGGTAAAATTGGCTCAGTAAACGATAAGCTCTGCATCTTAAAACAATGCATGTGGGGATCAACTTCAAACGTAATTGCAGTAAAACAAATCACAAATCAATGAAAAAAGGTGAAACAAATATCCGGTAGTTACTTTAGATTACCTAAATCATGAAAAAAACTGCAAATAATGTAAAATAACTAACCTAACAATAGGATTTCATGCTGCCATTTTCATAAGCAAAATTGTTGTTTGCATCGGTTGCTTTACTCACTAAACAAATTAATCAATTTATTTTTTAAATCAAATAACATTTAGAAATTGAAGGATGTGAAATTAATAGTAACACTACCTTAGAGCAGAGAAATTTAAGGATGTGAGGGAAGAGCTCTGGATGAACCCTAACAAAGAAACCACCAGCAATCAACGATAAATGCAAGCCTTTTTTCGATTTTGTTTCTTCCTGAATCTCGCAAAAAAAAAAAAATACAACTTCATTTGATAAAATTATCCACACCGATCGGATTACTCTTAAAGTACCAGATCTCTGATGGAATGCAGAAGAACGTAAAGGATAAGCATAAACCTTGAAGACTCCAAATTGGATTCAACACTCTTCAAGATTTGTGTTATTAGTAAAATGAACGACGGTTGTGAAAAGCTCGGCTTCCTATATGGGTGTGAAAGGGACGATTTGATTTTTAGGGCTGTGATGATGAGGGCAAAAGAGAGGGAGTGGGGAATATGATTTCAAAATAATCTTCTCAAAGGCTAATTGCAGAATCGAGGTGGGTACTTGAAAGACCTAATTACAAATTCGAGGTAGTTACGTGTTCGAGATGGGTAGGCGGATTACAGTGTTCTAGGTGGGCATATGAATAGCTGAGTGATTAGACCAAGGAATGTGTAGCATTAATTTTCGGCCGTAGTCTTTAATAAGCCAAAGCTAGTGTTTAGCAAGTAAAACCAAAAGTAGGCGTTAGACCAAGTGGTTAGGTTCTTGACAATTAATCGGGAGGTCTTGGTTTCGATTCATGGCCGGATCATTTTTTTAACTCATTTCCTAAAAATCCTAAAATGGCAAGAATTTGGCTGAATTTTCAGTCTGCTATTTAGGGAAAGCCCTAAATGCATTATAAGTAGTAAAGATATTGCATCTTCATACTCACCATAAGATTACATGTGTATTTTATTTATTATCTTTTCTTATATCAACCTCTGATTTTGACATTTGTCTTCGTCTAATGAATATGAAGATTGGTAGAAACAAGTATTAGGAAACAATAACATTTCTCATAAACATTTATTTAATCATATTGCATCTTCATACTCACCATAAGATCACATGTGTATTTTATTTATTATCTTTTCTTATATCAACCTCTGATTTTGACATTTGTCTTCATATAATGAATATGAAGATGAATTTGAAGATTGGTAGAAACAAGTATTAGGAAACAATAACATTTCTCATAAACATTTAACCTTTTAATTATTGCTTTTTAAGAATTTTATTTTAGTAAATTACTCTTCTTTTCTAATATTAAATTCATTTAAGTAATTTAATACTTAATGAGGACAAATAAGTAAATGGATGTAATTCTTTTTTTAAAGTAATTCCTCAAATATATTGACTGTTAATTGCACATTACATATGGTCATATGCCATAAATAGAACTCTTTAAAAATTAATACAACTTAATTGTTAACAAAAGCCATGTACAGTAATACATAACATTTTAAATTACATATAGCAAGAATTGTAAAATATGGAAAGATGTAACATGAAGCAATATAATATTTAAATCTTCAATTTTAACCGCCTATAATTGAAATTCAGTGTAATTGATAAATAAAAAACAACTAAATTTTACCATGTCAGACAGATCTTAAAAATCCTTCAAAACTTCACCTATTTTCTTCAAAAACAATTAAGAATCAGCACAATCTAACGATCGTAATGCGCTTAAACCAATTGTGTGTCCCAAATCCATGTTAATCATAAGAAAATCTAGAGAGAATGCATAGAGAGAAAATATGAAGCAATACTCAAAGTTATAAATTGCATCATCAGAAAACCTCTTTATGCTAATGTCATATACATGGTAGATATATTGTGTACTGTGTAGCACGAGGTAATCCGTACTACCCATCAAAATTTTCCAAATAGTATTATAAAAAATAAAATTTATTTTACAGTGCACTTGATAAGAAAAAATATGCAACTAATAATCAGTGGCGGTATCAGAAATTTTTTCAAAGGTGGGCGAAATTTTAGAGTGCAAGTCAGGTTCTTAAGTGATATTTTTTAAGGTTAAATCGTAAACAAAATCATATAATGAATTTTAGTTTGAAGAAAATCTAATTATAAATTAAATCACTCAAAATCAAAATTTGCTTGTTAGTTAATCTATAAATCAAATCAGTCTAATCATAAAAAAATTTATAACATTGAAGAAATTATTTAAAGTGTTTATATATGAATGATGTAGACTAATATGTCGCTTGTTAAAAATACATATGAAATCAAATACATTGCAAACATAACATTTTTAAATTAAGAAAAATGAGGGAAATTAGTCAAAAGAAAAGAAAATTTTAGTGGAAAATATAGCAAAAAAACGTTAAAGGAAATAAGGAATTTTTTTTTTTAAAATATGCATAAGAAAGAGACTTGAATTTAATGTTATATGTTTAAGATATATGAGTTAACCACTAAGCTAATACACGACGTGAACTAGTTATCGCTCATACATTATAAGCAAAAACCAAAAATGAGTTGATACATAAAAAAATTTATACTAATCGGAAAACTTTTAGGGTGGACAGATGCCCACCCTCTGAAACCGCCACTGCTAATAATACCTTTCATCTTTTTTACTAGGTCCACCATCGGTCATATGAATACTTAAAGTGTATGAATAGTCCCTATAACTGGCACGAATATTTAAAGTGTATGAATAGTCCCTATAACTAGTACGAATATATAATTTAGACAGTTTACAAAAGATTTTGAATTATGATAAGCATTTTAACTCACATCGACTCTAAGATAAAATTAATGCTAATATAAAATAAATTTCAATGGTAAGAAATAATGGTGTGATGAATGGCGCAAGGTAAATGCATCATATATACTAGCTATTTTTCTCATAATGTTTGTTAAATGTTCGAAAAATTGGAGTAAATTAGGTATCGTTAAAAAAACATAAACTAAATTCAATGTGGGACAGTGGGGGTAAAGATACCGCAACTTGATTGATAGCCGAACCTATATCACACGCATGTGAAAATACCGATACCAAACCTATATCATATCAACTTTCTTTTTTAAAATCAAACACCTCATAAATTCCGATCAAACTCCATGTAATAATGAATAAACCCATGACCAATTCTAAAATTGATATTATTCATGTACCACTTACCATTCATAATGTACAAGAAACAAATGTACACAGACCAACAACCGGCATCAGTCGCCTAGACAAACAAATGCAAGGGGTTTGTTGCGGTCGCCGGCCGCCGTAATGGCGGGGACACGTCACATGGGGGTAGACAGACGACGACTGAGGGCTCCCGACGCACCATTACACTTAGCCTAATACACAATCATCTTTGATGCATGCCCAAGTGTGGATGAATTAATGAACCATTTTCTTTTTAGGGACCTAGGTAAAAGAGTTTATGATATGTTAATTGATTGAGTCTTTCATTAACATAAGGATCCCTATATATAGGGTATTACAAAGAGATAATATACAGAATCTACATATTCAAATATAAGATATATACAATCAAACTAATCTAATACTAATATATATACGTATTTACTAATAGTCCCCCACAGTTGGAGCGGGAGGACACTGGACGCTCAAACTGTCACAGAACGTCTCAAAGAGTTGTCGAGGTAGACCCTTGGTAAAAATATCGGCATATTGATAAGCCGATGGCACGTGTAATACTCGAATATGTCCTATTTTGACCTTCTCTATGACAAAATGAATATCAATTTCAACATGTTTGGTACGTTGGTGTTGAACTGGATTTCCTGATAGGTATACCGCAGATACATTGTCACAGTACACGATGGTTGCTTTGCGTAATGGTTCATGAAGTTCTAGCAATAAATTACGTTACCAACTTGTCTCAGCAACGGTGTTTGCGACCCCTCTATATTCGGCTTCGGCACTCGATCTTGATATCGTAGTCTGTCTTTTCGATGACCATGAAATAAGATTGTCTCCAAGATATACACAATAACCTGATGTAGATCGGCGTGAATCGGGACATCCCCCCCAGTCGGCGTCTGAGTAGGCCGTAAGGTCACGACTAGGGTAGTTTATGATGCGTATTCCATGATTAATAGTACCTTTGACATAACGTAAAACTCGTTTCATGAAATTGAAGTGTGCATCGCGAGGTGAGTGCATGAACAAGCAGATTTGTTGTACCGCGTATGATATGTCAGGCCGTGTGAAGGTAAGGTATTGAAGTGCTCCGGCTAGACTACGATGTAGGGTACCGTCGGCCAAAGGTTTTCCGGCAGTGGCGCTAAGTTTGGAGTTTGTATCAACCGGTGTGTGACTTGGATTACATGTGGTCATGGATGCTCGTTGGAGAATATCTTGAGCATAATGTGATTGGGATAAAAATAGCCCGTTTTTGTCACGTGAAACCGCAATGCCCAAGAAGTGATGTAAATTCCCGAGATCCGTCATCGCGAATTCTTGTGAGAGAGTGCGAATTGTTGAGTTTAAAAATGTGGTTGATGAAGCCGTAAGTATAATATCATCAACGTAGAGTAGTATAAATGCTGTTTGGTCCCCGTGACGGTAAACAAATAACGAGTTGTCACAAACGCTACTTCGGAACCCGTTTTTGATGATATAATTTGCAAAGCGATTGTACCAGGCCCGAGGTGCTTGTTTCAGCCCATATAGTGATTTTCGCAATCGACATACGTGATTTGGAGCATTTTTATCTGTAAATCCAGGTGGTTGATGCATGAATACTGTTTCGTTTAGGTCACCATGGAGAAAAACGTTTTTCACGTCTAGTTGATGTATGGGCCATGATTTGGAGACTGCAAGGCTAAGTACGGTACGTATGGTGGCCGGTTATACAACCGGGCTAAACGTGTCATCACAATCTATACCAACCGTTTGAGATTTTCCATTTACGACCAATCGTGCCTTGTATCTTTGTAAAGTCCCGTCCGCGTGAAATTTGTGGCAAAATAGCCACATGCAACGAATTACGGGTCGGTCAGCGGGACGGGGTACAAGCTCCCAAGTATCATTTTCTATTAACACATTATATTCATCTTTCATAGCACTATACCAATTTGGATCCTGGAAGGCCTTAGAGTAAGTGGATGGTGTAGGTGATATGGGAGGGTTGGTGGAGGTGTGTAGGTTAAGGGTGGCACGGGGTTTGAAGATGCCATCTTTGGCACGGGTGGTCATGGGGTTGGTATTTGGTGGTGGCAGCGGGTTGGTGTGGGCGGGATGGGGTGGCGGAGGGCTGTGTTGGGGGGGGTTGGGGTGGCGGTGGTTGGTTTTGAGCGGGTGGTGGTTGGGGCAGTGGGTTGTTAGGGGGTGGCATGGGGCTGGGTTGGGGTTGGTTGGGTGGCGGCAGTGGGTTTTGTGATGGGGGCGGAGGTGGGATTTGAGGTGGTGGTGGTGGGTTTGTCGGAGGTGGGGTGGGAGTATCGTGGAAGGTGGTGGGAAGGGGGTCATCGAGGAAATTGTACGAGGGGGAGGTGGTGTTGTGGGAGTAGGGGAAGGAGGTTTCATCGAATATGACATGGCGGGAGATGTGGACTTTGCCGGTGGTTGGGACTAGGCAACGATAGCCACGAAAATTAGGAGGGTACCCTAAGAATATGCATCGGATAGATCGGGGTTGGAATTTATGGGTTTGGGTTGCGGATGTGTTTGGGTAGCAGGCGCAACCGAAAACATGGAGGTGATCGTAGGTGGGATGTCGTAGGTATAGGTCATAGGTGGGAGTGATGGATTTGAGGCTTTTGGTGGGAAGTATATTGTGTAGGTATGTGGCGGTGTGGAGGGCTTCGACCCAACATTTTGGTGGGAGGTGGGCATGTGCGAGCAAGGCTCGGACGATGTCGTTAAGACGTCGTAGCATGCGTTCGGATTTACCGTTTTGTGGGGATGTTTGTGGGAAAGAAAATCGGAAGGTAAGTCCATGTGTGGAGGCAAAGGTTTTGAAATCATTATTATCGAATTCTCCCCCTAGGTCACATTGAAAACTTTTGATTTTGCGGTTGAATTGGGTAAGAATAAGGTTGTGGAATTTGGTGAAGTTGGTGAAGGTCTCGGACTTATATTTTAATGGGTAAATCCACACATATTGTGTGAAGTGGTCAATTAGAACCATATAATATTTATAACCGGAGTTACTAGGTATTGGGGAAGTCCAAAGATCACAGTGAATAATATCGAAAGGTGCAAAAGTAACGTTAGTGGAATCATAAAAAGGTAATCTTTTATTTTTAGCTAATTGACATGAATGACAAATGCTAGAAGGTTTAAGTTTATTACAAGAAATAAAAAAACGAGAACGTAAAAAATCTAAGATAGTGGGGCCCGGATGACCGAGCCGGTTGTGCCATTGCTCCGTTGAGGTGGTGACCAAGTGTGCGGAAGGTGGTGGTTCGGGTTTGGTGAATGGATAGAGGTCACCCGAGCTATTGTGGCGCGAAAGAATCGTCACAGTCTTGAAATCCTTCAAGAAAAAACCGTAAGGGTCAAATTCAATAGAGACATGATTATGACGAGTAAATTTACGAACGGATAAAAGGTTTTTCATAATGTTGGGTGTGAATAGGATGTCACGTAAATGGTAGGTGTCACACCCCGCCAAAAATGAGTTTTACTTCATTTAAAATGTTTTGCGGAAGAACGAAGGTGTAACGTTCATGACAACATAGCAAAAATTAAGTAAACAAACAACCACGCAATAATGAAAAATAAAGGTTTGTTTCACTTTCCAAAAGTAGAAAGTTTCCAAAAATAGCAAGTTTCCTAAAATAGAAATTGTTTGAAATGAAATGATTGTTCGTAAACTTAATGTTTTAATCATGGCTCACGACAATCCTAATGCTCATGTCCTCCAATTCCACTGCACCTAATTACCTGGAAAAACATTAATAGTAAAAGGGTCAACAATAATGTTGAGTGAATCCACAGGGTTAATGTTTATGATAAGAGTAAAGTGATTTGCTACTCAAAATGTTTGTTATGAAAATGGTTTATGACTGAAAATGTATAAGGTTCAACACTCATATGATATGAGTAATGAGTATGAAATGTTTAGTATAGTTGTAGAATGTATACAACTACTAGTTATGTTTATGAAAAAGTGTTGAACAAAATGTTGTGTTTGACATCGCATGAACTGTTATCCCCAACAGGTAGCTAGTGTATTGAGTTAATATACCAACCCCTAAGTCCACAATCAACACTTCAACTCCAGTATGTTATGTTATTTTATGGATATACACTCCCGGAGATGTCTTGGATAAACCAAGTAATGATCAAACGTTCGTTGGGAGGATGAGTGTCAGCGAATAGTACTATCTGCATATCCATGGTCTAGATCCACTAGTTAATGATTGCTGGTAACCTTAGTCCGGTATAATAATTGTTTGTCATGCCAACGCGATAATGAAAATGTATAGATGTTGTTGTACAGTCATAGTAAAACAGTAGCAGTTGTGTTTATGTTTTCCACCCCAAAGTTTATAATACAGTTAAAAAGAGTAAAGGGGTCTGTGGACTCACCTGGCAAAGCTTAGCAACAAGAGACTTAAGACAGAGGAATCCTCGGGAGACTCCTAGCTTCCTAAATGATTTAAGTACTGATTAGACTAAGCTAACACAGGCGATACTATATACGATATAAGATATAAGATATACGTTAAATGTTATGTTATATGTTTTGTGACATCGAATGAACTTGGATTAATAAAATGAAATGAAATGAAATGCATTGGGTTTTATAAAATGAAATGAAATAGGCTCCAAAATGAAATGACATGAAATGAAATGATTCTCGAAATGAAATGATATGAAATGAAATGGATTGGGCCTAGATAGGCCTAATGGGCCACTAGGTTGGGCTACTTGGGCCTCATATTGGGCTTGGGTCCAATAGAGTTGGGCCAAGGATTGGGCTTGGGCCCAATGGGTTCGGTTTGGGTATAAGTGGGCCAAAGGTTTGGGCTTTGGTCCAAATGGGCTTGGATATTAATGGGCCAACTAAGGTTTGGGCCCGATGGACTAAGGTAGATCGAACTGGGCCAAGTACGGGCCATGGCCCGATTATATGTTCGGGTTTGGTCCACGGTTTTGAGTCAAAATCCGGCCTTGACCCGTTTTAGGTTGTGGGTCAACATATGGTCAACAAAAGTCCACTAAAGTCAACTTAGGTTTATTTTGGGTTTGATGTGTACGGTTTTAGGATTAGGGTTCGGGTTGGTTTATGGTACCGTATTAGGGTTAGGGTTTTCAAGGATTTCGGGTCAATGAAAGTCAAATCCAGTCAACAAATGTCAAAGAAAGTCAACCAAGACGAGGGTTTCGGTTTCTAGGGTTAGAGTTCGGCTAGGGTTAGAGTTCGGCTAGGCCAAAACCCTACGGGTTTCAAACTAGATCGGTCTAGGTCCGGGTTCAATGGCTAGGTTTCGGGTTTGTGTGCCTAGATCGGGTATAGGTTCGAACTAGTGACTAAATCTATAGTTTTAGCATGCCAAAGTCGAGATCTAGGGCTCCTATGTACGGATCTAGCAATCAAAACAAACCCTAATCACACACACGCACCCGTTCGGTTGAGTACATGTATGTGTTCGGTTTTTGGAGGCTAACCGAGACCACATGGCCTAGGGCCATGGTCTCGGGTTCAAAACAGTAGATTAGCAAGGATTAAGCAAGTAGAAACAAGGGTTTTTAGGGTTCATACCTTGGATTAAACGATCAAGAAACGAAGGAAAGTGTTTGGGGTTGCTTTCGATCGGAAACGGACGAAGATGATGATAGTGGTGTTGCTTTCGGCCGAGAAGAGGAGAGGGAGCACAAAAGGTTTAGGGTTTACAATGGTTAAGTATTTATAGTGCTCAAGATCTAGGGTTTAGAAGTAGAGTCCTAGTAGCACAAGGACTTGTTTAAAAGCATTGGATAAGGATTAAATTGAAGAGATAAAGCCACACAACTTGCACCACACCCTAAGGGGTGTTCGGCCGAGTTTGGGGTCAAGCAAGGAGGGGGAGGCCGGCCATTAGGCGGTCGGTCAAACCTTGGTGTCGGTTTAGACGGTTCGTTCAATTCGAGTCACGTTTAAATTGAATCGTTACGTTTATTGTTTAACCGGTAAACTTATCGTTTTAGAAATGATTTAGCTCAAAGTGTGTCACCATAAGTAAATAAAAATGTTGTGTTGACTAAAATAATCAAACACTAATGTATGGTGTAAAATATGTATGTTTGTTGTGTATAAGGAATGCCAAATATAGAATGTCTATAAGTAGAAACTTTCCAATTGTGGAAAGTTCTAGAAATGAAATGAGGTTACATACCAGAAATATCGAGTTGTCACATTCTCCCCTGGTTGAAGAAATTTCGTCCCGAAATTTAAGACGAAGCACGAACAGGAGAGACAACGAGAAAAAGATGAGGATATTTCTTTCGCATCTGGTCCTCACGTTCCCACGTGAATTCAGGACCTCTTTTGGAGTTCCATCTGACTTTAACGATTTTGATCTTGCTTCTTCGCAACTTTTGCTCTTTCCAGTCAGATATTTTAATTGGTTCCTCAGTGAAATGAAGTTTGTCGTCGATGATAATTTCTTCAGTAGGGACGATAAGCGAAGGATCATGAATGAACTTTTTAAGATTAGAAACATGAAATGTGTTGTGAACATTGCTGAGCTCATTAGGAAGACGAAGGCGATATGTAACAGCACCGATTCTTTCAAGAATCTCAAATGGTCCAACATAACGAGGACTGAGCTTTCCTTTCTTACCAAAACGTACAACACCTTTCCAAGGTGCTACTTTTAGCAAAACGTGGTCGCCAACAGCGAACTCTAAAGGCTTTCGACGATTATCAGCATAGCTCTTTTGTCGATCTCTGGCAGCCTTGATGCGATTTTTGATCTTAAAAATCTTGTCAGTCGTTTCTTGTAGAATTTCAGGACCAGTAATCTGACGATCACCAATTTCAATCCAACAAAGTGGCGAACGACACTTTCTTCCATACAGGGCTTCGAACGATGCGGCCTTAATAGTTGTATGATAACTATTATTATACGAGAACTCAGCTAAAGGGAGATGAGAATCCCAAGTTCCACCAAAATCAATAACACATGCTCTAAGCATGTCTTCCAAAGTTTGAATTGTTCTTTCAGTCTGCCCATCTGTTTGGGGATGATAGGCAGTACTCATATCGAGGCGAGTACCGAGAGATTTTTGCAACGATTGCCAAAAACGAGACGTAAAGCGACTATCACGATCCGAGATGATCGCGACTGGCACACCATGCCGAGATACAACTTCCTTTAAATAAATTCTTGTTAACTTCTCCATTTGATCAGTTTCCTTAATGGGAATGAAGTGAGCTGATTTGGTCAATCGATCGACAATTACCCAAATTGTATCATGACCATTAGATGTTCGAGGCAATTTGGTTATAAAATCCATAGAGATTTCTTCCCATTTCCATTCAGGGATCTCTGGTTGTTGTAGAAGACCGGAAGGCTTCTGATTCTCTGCTTTCACTCTAGCACAAGTTAAACATTTGCTGACATAAACCGCGATCTCTTTCCTCATGTTTGGCCACCAATATAATTCTTTGACATCTTTATACATCTTGTCGGCACCAGGATGAATAGAATATTTGGATCGGTGAGCTTCATTCAAGATAACATTGCGAACGCTTCCAAAATTTGGAACCCATAAACGATCCATGAAATAAAGAGTTCCATCCACCTTTGCTTCCAACTGCTTCTCCATACCACGCAAAGTTTCACTCTTGATGTTCTCTACCTTCAAGGCTTCAGTTTGGAATTCATGAACTTGGGAAGATAGATTAGAACGAACGGAGATTGGAAGGGCTCGAACACGACGAGGTTTAGGTTGCTCTTTCCGACTTAAGGCATCAGCTACCACATTAGCCTTACCAGGATGATACTTAATTTCACATTCATAGTCATTCATCAATTCTATCCATCTACGCTGTCTCATATTGAGATCTTTGTGATTGAAGATATGTTGCAAACTCTTGTGATCGGTAAATATTGTGCACTTGGTACCGTAGAGATAATGTCTCCAAATTTTCAATGCAAATATAACGGCACCCAACTCAAGATCATGGGTTGTATAATTCTTCTCGTGGTTCTTCAGTTGTCGAGAGGCATAGCCGATTACTTTGTCATGTTGCATCAATACACAACCTAGTCCTTGGTGTGAAGCATCACAGTACACCACGAAATTATCGGTTCCTTCAGGGAGAGATAGAATAGGAGCAGAACATAATTTAGATTTTAGAGATTGGAAGGCTGATTCTTGTTTTTCACCCCAGACAAATTTCTCATCCTTATGTGTTAACACCGTCAAATCCTTTGCAATCCTTGAGAAATTTTCTATAAATCTTCTATAGTAACCAGCAAGACCAAGGAATTGTCTCACTTCAGTTGGGGTCTTCGGAGCTTCCCAATTCTTTATAGCTTCTATCTTTGCAGGATCAACGTGAATACCTTCTTCGTTGATAATATGACCCAGAAATTGGACTTCACGCAACCAAAATTCACACTTGGACAACTTGGCGTACAACTTTTCTTTCTCCAACAACTCAAGAATAATTCTTAAGTGCTCTTCATGCTCTTCTCTAGAATGCGAATAGATGAGAATATCATCTATGAAGACGATAACGAATTTGTCGAGATACTGTTTGCACACTCTGTTCATGAGATCCATAAACACAGCAGGTGCATTGGTCAAACCAAATGGCATTACCAAAAATTAATAATGACCATAGCGAGTTCTAAAAGCAGTTTTGGGCACATCTTCATCACGAACTTTTAACTGATGGTAACCAGAACGAAGATCGATTTTGGAATAGAAACTCGATCCTTGGAGTTGATCGAATAGATCATCAATACGGGGAAGAGGATATCGATTCTTAATTTTACTTTGTTCAATTCACGATAATCAATGCACATTCTCATTGAACCATCTTTCTTTTTAACAAAAAGGACCGGAGCTCCCCAGGGCGAGAAACTCGGTCGAATGAAACCAAGATCAAGAAGTTCTTGTAATTGCGATGAAAGTTCTTGCATTTCAGACGGTGCAAGACGATAAGGGGAACGCGCGATAGGTGCGGCTCCTGGAATCAGATCAATACAAGATTCAACTTGCCTCTGAGGCGGCAGTCCAGGCAATTCACTAGGAAATACACCAGGAAATTCACGAACAATAGGAATGTCCTCAATCTTACGATCTTTGGACTTTGTGTCAACGACATGAGCAAGAAAGGCTTGGCATCCTTTACGAAGATATTTTTGAGCTTTCATAGAAGTTATGATTTTTATGTTTCTGTTTCTTTGTTCACCTTGAATTATTAATGTTTCTGTTTTGGATAAGGGAATTCGGATTTGTTTGGTGTAACATATTATTTCAGCACGGTTTTTAGACAACCAATCCATCCCTATGACGATATCAAAACTACCTAGTTCTACAGGCACAAGGTCTATATCAAAAATGTGGTCATCTAGGTCAAGCTTACAACCTTTAAAAACTTCACTAGACCTAACAACCTTGCCATTTGCTAACTCGATTTCATAATTCACCTTCAAACGATCAGGATCTAGATTTAAGAAACTTTTAAAGTCGGTCGATACGAAACTCAAGTCGGCTCCCGAGTCAAATAAAATAGAAGCAAAATGATTGTTGATGATAAACGTACCAGTGACGGTATCAGGGTTCTCACGAGCTTCTTGAGCATTCATAACAAATGCACGACCACGACCATTTTGACGATCATTGTTGTTGTTGGCATTGCGATTGTTGTTACGATTGCCATTGTTGTTGTTGCCATTCTGGTTATTGTTGTTCTGAAGTCTAGGGCAACGATTACGATAATGGTTAGAATCACCACACTCGTAGCAGACAGGATTCTTAGGAGGATTGTTGGACGAACACTTTCTGAAATTATGACCCCAGCGGTCACACTTGAAGCATTTCTCACACTGACCATCATGATGCCAGTTACATCTGTTACACAAGGGCTTGTTTCCAGCATAAGACTTAGATTCTGAATTAGACCAATTGTTGTTCTGAGTAGAGGCTGCATAATTCTTAGTCTTTTGATATTTGTTCCCTTTGTGATCACGTTTGTTGTCGTAGGAACGCTTTCCATTTTCATTGTTCACATTATCAGTAGATTTGCTAGACACCACTAGCTTGTCTTTGAACGATCCACTTCTCATTGCATCATCAGTCAACCTTGTTGCACGATTTACAGCATCTTCAAATGTTGTCGGTTCAGAAGCAATAACATGAGTACTAATAAGATCATGAAGACCTTGAAGATACTTTTCAATACGCTTGAATTCAGGAGTAACCAAATGAGGAACGAGACGAGCAAGTTCTTGAAACTTAGTTGTGTAGGTAACAATATCAGATCCAACCATGGACAGATTCCATAGTTCCACCTCAACTTTTTGTAGCTCTCTCCTTGGGCAAAACTTCTGAGTTAACTGATCCTTGAACGTATCCCAAGTCATAGCATCAACAGTTGCACGACCTAAGACTTGCACTTGAGAATTCCACCAGGACAACGCTTCCTTGGACAACGTACTAGCAGCAAACTTCGTCATATTCTCAGGGGCACATTGAATAACACTGAAAATGGATTCCACCTTCTCAATCCAGTGGATGATAGCAATAGCACCTTCAGATCCAGAGTAGGTCGGAGGATGACAGGACGTAAAAGTCTTAAATGACTGACCCTGACGATTGGGATCTGAAGTTTAAACAAATAAGGAAAGAAATTGAATAATGGGTTAAAATAAAATGGAAATAAATGAATCTTCTTTCACGGAGTCGTATAATATACCGTTGTTTCCCACATTAGATGCACCAGAGGCATTTCCTCTTGCAGCGTTCATTTGAGCCATTGCTTCAGCGATACGGCGTTCCACCATTTGTTCGACAGTCTCAGCGTTTCCTCCTCGAGCCATTGATGAATTGCTGATACAAATGATAAGAAATTAAGAGATGAATAATATAGGAGGACTATAAGGGAAATATGTACTTATAATAGGGATCAAAGAGTAGATATACAATAGGCGTAGTAGTAGTAGTAGACGTAGATATAAATAGTCGTAATTATAGTAGTAGTAGAGACATATAGAAAATACAATTATAAGAACAATAGAAATTACTAAAATATCACTTTTATTAAACACATTCCTAATACATAATAGTTTTATAAGTAGGGCATATTTGCCAATACTAAAGAACAAAAATACTGAAATAGCTAAACATAAAATTTAATAATAGAAAAACAAATACAGACGATAGGTAGATGACTAATCATCTTCTTCTGGCTCAGAGTCTTCCATAGGCTCTGACTCTTCTTCTGGCTCTTCCTCTGGTTCTGATTCTTCTTCTGTTTCAGAGTCTTCTCCAGGCTCTGATTCTGCATTCACTTCTGGCTCAGGTTCTCGACGTCGTGGAGTTCTTGGAACAATATCACGCTTGGGTTTAGCAGGCGAACATAGATAAATAATACCGCCCTCACGCTTACGATAGACAATAGGACGCTGACCACGAGCTGGAGTAGGAGGACCATTAGGAATGATAGGAAAGGGACGTCTTCTTGGGCGACGATGCCACGGGATAATAGGAGGTTGTACCACTGCTGGCACTGGAGCAACAGGAACTGGGACTACTGGGACAGCAGCATCACGATCACTATCGGAGTCATATGAGATATCGAGGACACTAGCAGGCGACATTCTACTAAACATGACGCATAAAAGTCTATTAGATTATGAAGTTGTAAGGCTTGCTGACATATGCTAGCTATAACACTAGGGCAATACTAACTAAGGCAAATGTTCTAAACTAAGAACAATGGAACTTTAGGATATGAGACTGAGCATGCCATGATTATTTTGATTTTATAAAAGTGTTTGTTTTTCCCAAAAATCTTTTGTAGTTATAGACTAGGCTTGCTAATTCACTATAACTTAAGCTCTGATACCACTCTGTCACACCCCGCCAAAAATGAGTTTTACTTCATTTAAAATGTTTTGCGGAAGAACGAAGGTGTAACGTTCATGACAACATAGCAAAAATTAAGTAAACAAACAACCACGCAGTAATGAAAAATAAAGGTTTGTTTCACTTTCCAAAAGTAGAAAGTTTCCAAAAATAGCAAGTTTCCTAAAATAGAAATTGTTTGAAATGAAATGAATGTTCGTAAACTTAATGTTTTAATAATGGCTCACGACAATCCTAATGCTCATGTCCTCCAATTCCACCGCACCTAATTACCTGGAAAAACATAAATAGTAAAAGGGTCAACAATAATGTTGAGTGAATCCACAGGGTTAATGTTTATGATAAGAGTAAAGTGATTTGCTACTCAAAATGTTTGTTATGAAAATGGTTTATGACTGAAAATGTATAAGGTTCAACACTCATATGATATGAGTAATGAGTATGAAATGTTTAGTATAGTTGTAGAATGTATACAACTACTAGTTATGTTTATGAAAAAGTGTTGAACAAAATGTTGTGTTTGACATCGCATGAACTTTTATCCCCAACAGGTAGCTAGTCTATTGAGTTAATATACCAACCCCTAAGTCCACAATCAACACTTCAACTCCAGTATGTTATGTTATTTTATGGATATACACTCCCGGAGATGTCTTGGATAAACCAAGTAATGATCAAACGTTCGTTGGGAGGATGAGTGTCAGCCAATAGTACTATCTGCATATCCATGGTCTAGATCCACTAGTTAATGATTGCTGGTAACCTTAGTCCGGTATAATAATTGTTTGTCATGCCAACGCGATAATGAAAATGTATAGATGTTGTTGTACAGTCATAGTAAAACAGTAGCAGTTGTGTTTATGTTTTCCACCCCAAAGTTTATAATACAGTTAAAAAGAGTAAAGGGGTCTGTGGACTCACCTGGCAAAGCTTAGCAACAAGAGACTTAAGACAGAGGACTCCTCGGGAGACTCCTAGCTTCCTAAATGATTTAACTACTGATTAGACTAAGCTAACACAGGCGATACTATATACGATATAAGATATAAGATATACGTTAAATGTTATGTTATATGTTTTGTGACATCGAATGAACTTGGATTAATAAAATGAAATGAAATGAAATGCATTGGGTTTTATAAAATGAAATGAAATAGGCTCCAAAATGAAATGACATGAAATGAAATGATTCTCGAAATGAAATGATATGAAATGAAATGGATTGGGCCTAGATGGGCCTAATAGGCCACTAGGTTGGGCTACTTGGGCCTCATATTGGGCTTGGGTCTAATAGAGTTGGGCCAAGGATTGGGCTTGGGCCCAATGGGTTCGGTTTGGGTATAAGTGGGCCAAAGTTTTGGGCTTTGGTCCAAATGGGCTTGGATATTAATGGGCTAACTAAGGTTTGGGCACGATGGACTAAGGTAGATCGAATTGGGCCATGTACGGGCCTTGGCCCGATTATATGTTCGGTTTTGGTCCACGGTTTTGGGTCAAGATCCGGCCTTGACCCGTTTTAGCTTGTGGGTCAACATATGGTCAACAAAAGTCCACTAAAGTCAACTTAGGTTTATTTTGGGTTTGATGTGTACGGTTTTAGGATTAGGGTTCGGGTTGGTTTATGGTACCGTATTAGGGTTAGGGTTTTCAAGGATTTCGGGTCAATGAGAGTCAAATCCAGTCAACAAATGTCAAAGAAAGTCAACCAAGACGAGGGTTTCGGTTTCTAGGGTTACAGTTCGGCTAGGGTTAGAGTTCGACTAGGCCAAAACCCTACGGGTTTCAAACTAGATCGGTCTAGGTTCGGGTTCAATGGCTAGGTTTCGGGTTTGTGTGCCTAGATCGGGTATAGGTTCGAACTAGTGACTAAATCTATAGTTTTAGCATGCCAAAGTCGAGATCTAGGGCTCCTATGTACGGATCTAGCAATCAAAACAAACCCTAATCACACACACGCACCCGTTCGGTTGAGTACATGTATGTGTTCGGTTTTTGGAGGCTAACCGAGACCACATGGCCTAGGGCCGTGGTCTCGGGTTCAAAACAGTAGATTAGCAAGGATTAAGCAAGTAGAAACAAGGGTTTTTAGGGTTCATACCTTGGATTAAACGATCAAGAACCGAAGGAAAGTGTTTGGGGTTGCTTGCGATCGGAAACGGACGAAGATGATGATGGTGGTGTTGCTTTCGGCCGAGAAGAGGAGAGGGAGCACAAAAGGTTTAGGGTTTACAATGGTTAAGTATTTATAGTGCTCAAGATCTAGGGTTTAGAAGTAGAGTCCTAGTAGCACAAGGACTTGTTTAAAAGCATTGGATAAGGATTAAATTGAAGAGATAAAGCCACACAACTTGCACCACACCCTAAGGGGTGTTCGGCCGAGTTTGGGGTCAAGCAAGGAGGGGGAGGCCGGCCATTAGGCGGTCGGTCAAACCTTGGTGTCGGTTTAGACGGTTCGTTCAATTCGAGTCACGTTTAAATTGAATCGTTACGTTTATTGTTTAACCGGTAAACTTATCGTTTTAGAAATGATTTAGCTCAAAGTGTGTCACCATAAGTAAATAAAAAAGTTGTGTTGACTAAAATAATCAAACACTAATGTATGGTGTAAAATATGTATGTTTGTTGTGTATAAGGAATGCCAAATATAGAATGTCTATAAGTAGAAACTTTCCAATTGTGGAAAGTTCTAGAAATGAAATGAGGTTACATACCAGAAATATCGAGTTGTCACAGTAGGTTTGGTGTGGGGTTTTATGTAAGGCATTTCCGGATCCATGAATCGGTATAGTAGTGCCATTCCCAACAAATACATTACGTATAATAGAATTTGATAAAGGGGTTTGTATTTTACCTTCATCCGAAGTCATGTGTGAGGTAGCGCCGGTGTCCATGTACCAATTTGGATCGGGTTGATTCAAGTGCATTGCTTGAAATGCGGCTCCAATGTCGGTAGGATGGAGAGCATTGTAGTCATGGGTTGCATCGGATGACTGGTTCGGGTCAGCTGCGGCATTGGGCTGTTGGGCGGGCTCCAAGTGCGGTGCGACATGGGTCTGGGCCGGGGCAGCTTGTTTGGATCCGGTGGAGGGGTTGTAGGATCCGGGCCAGCCGTTTGCTTGAGTCGGATACGGACAGGGCGGTGGGGTCCACCAAGCCCACGGTGGGTATGCATGCGGTGGGTAGGGTTGTGGCGGAGGCGTCGGGTATCCCCTGCCACGACCAAAGCTCGAGCCACGTCCTCCGCGATTTGACGAACGACCGCGACCACGTCCTCTTCCGTAGTTCCGGTTGTCGTTTGAAGATTGTGACTGTCCGATTGCGGGTGAAGACTTGGGAGCCGACGGTGTTATCAGGGCGGATCCGGATTGACGGGCGGATTGACGGTGTTGCTCGAGTTGTAGCATGCTGCAAGCTATGTCCCACGTGGGAGAGCTTTGGTTGATGAGCGATGCCACTGTGTCGAACTCGGCAGGAAGGCCACGGACTAATTGGAGAACCATGCGTGTTTGGCTAACCGGGTTATCCATGTCGGTGAGTTGATCAGCTAGGGCCTTTAGTTTTTGGCAATAGTCTTCCATGGATGAGCACGCGGCAAGTGTGAGATTTGTGAAATCGTGCTCGAGAGTGGCGGCTCTAGAGCTTTTGTTGTTGAGGAAGATATTTTCGATCTTTTTCCATGCATCATGAGCGGTCGCATCGGTGTCTAGTACACGGGCCAAGAGATCGTTTGACAATGTTCCGTAGATCCATTGTAGAACGATAGCATCAATCTCGGACCATGTATCATAATTGTCGTCGGTTGCGGCATGGGCCGGCGTACCGTCGATGTGATCTAACACTTTGTATCCTCTAGCATGTAGCTTGAAAAGCTTAACCCAAGAGGAGTATGACACCGTCGTGCCATCTAAAACCCGAACCTTGTTTAGAATGTTCGTAACGGTATAGACGGGGTGGAGAGTCGACGATGTTGGCTTGGGCTTTGCGGAAGTCGACGCATCAGTGGTCGTGACCATGGCTGCTTAGGATCGAATCCGACGGCTAGGGATATCGGCTAGGGTTCTTTGGGTGTTTAGGGTTTTTGCTCTGATACCATAAAAGTATTTACCATATGTTAATTGATTGAGTCTTTCATTAACATAAGGATCCCTATATATAGGGTATTACAAAGAGATAATCTACAGAATCTACCTATTCAAATATAAGATATATACAATCAAACTAATCTAATACTAATATATATACGTATTTACTAATACTAGGATCGTGTGAGAAATAAGGTTGCATTAAAATGGGCACAACGGTTGTCCATGACCAACCAAATCGAAGCTTGTAAGGAAAAGAACATGGTCATAAACCACCGAACTTTCAGACCCAAGATCTCTGTATTTTGGAGTTAGTTGTATTTTAAAAAATTTTGTTTAATTTTTGAACTTTGTTTTAGGCTTACCTTTCAGTCTCTTTGTCATTTAAGGCCCATTAAAAATGTAGGTATACTTTAGGGATTCTTTGACATACTTAAAGTTTTAGTTTTATTTTTTATGAAAGTTTATTTTCTCCGAAATTTTGTATAGTTGAAATGAACCGGTTTTGAACATTAATTTCACAACATTAATTGAAAGTATTATACTTCAATCTCCAACTCTTCCATCAACGGTTCCCAATTCAAAGAACGAAAAGTAAAGGATTATCACCACCAACGGAAAGTTCTCGCAGGAAAAAGAAACCAACGACACTTCAGCAAACCGTGGATGCAAGGTTAGAGAATAAATTATCAACTAACCCCTTGATGGATCCCAATAATACAAACCTGTTGCGTTATGGCTAAGTAAAGACAAGAAAATAAAGAACACACCATATTTTCAATGATTAAGAGTTTATTAAAACAACTTAATGCGGTACAAAGTTTGCGGAAATAGATAGTACACACTAACTAAAACTTTATACTTGAAGTACCACTTTTAATCGCTCAAACTATGATCCTATGCAAGGAGAGTTTATCAGTTGATACTTGTTGGAATTATGTGCACAGTTAGTCAAACAATGATGACACATCCATGCCTACGAAATACTTAAGGGTCACACCGGTGAGTGCATGTAATACGAGCAAGATATGCAATGATACTATGAAGAGGAATGATTCATAATAGTCATTATGAATCAGTTAAGTATTAACTTAAGTTTAACTTATTACTGGATTAGTTTAACTAACTAATTAATACAAGTATTTGTACATTTGTCAGTTGAGTAAATATACAATGTGTTAATTATAGATTATCCATGATATGATTTAAAGCTATTAAATCATATAGTGATTGGATAATATTATTGTCTAATTAATTATTAAAGGTATAAAACACAAGTATATATTTCGTGTATATGTATACCGAAATATGTAAGTGTATAATACTAAGGCATTTGATAATTAAGTGTGACAATAATAAACTAGTAAAACTATAAGGGATGGAAGTGTAAAATGAAAGTTTAATTAAAGATCTAATCTTAATTAAACTAGAGGGTTCTAAGCGCAGCTTATTTAACTATAAATAAAAGGCTTAGGGTAACTGTTGGATCCCAACAACACAAACGTGTTGCGTTATGGCTAAGTAAAGACGATAAAGTAAAGAACACACAATTTCAATAATTAAGAGTTTATTAAAACAACTTAATACAGTACAAAGTTTCACTATTACAAAAATGGGCAATGGTCACACTACAAAACTGTGACCATATGCCTTTAGTCACTAAATTTTTTTCCCACTAATAGTGTGACCAAAGGTCGTGTCATTTTAGGCAATATATGGCTACATTTAAATTTAGTGGTTGTATTAACCGAAAAATAGTAGTCGTAGCCTAAAAGTGTGGCTATTCAAGAAGAAAACCGGTTGTGATAATCATGCATTCTAATTTATAATGTGGCCATAAACTGTTTCTAGACACACATTTTTTATTTTTGTGTGACTATTGTTCAACCAATGGTTACATAAATTTATTTTTATAGTAGCGCTTGCTATTATTTAGTCACACAAATATATGTCTATTATGACTATTATTTACCTTTTAGACACATATAATTACTCAAACAATAGCTAAAAGTATAATAAGGACATACATTTACAAATCTTTAAAAATCGGTATAGACTGGTCGGTCTAACCGGTTAAACTGTGACTCGAACATTCAACCGGTTTGATTGCTTAAAATCACCGGCAAATACTAGACCGGTTAAAGACAACCGGTAATAGTCAAACCCTAGTAAACACTCCGGTTAAACCAAAGGACTTAAGGATGTCAAGCTTTAATTTTTTTAAGAGTTGAAGCCCCCTTGTTTTTATAATGAAACTAATTCTCCCACTTTCTTACAAATACCAATGTGGGATAACATTTAGTCATATTTTAACATATTAATGTGACAGTTGGTAATTTGCAGACACACATTTATAGTCAATTGAAGTGTGACAATTGGTTACTTTTAGCCACATAAGTTGTTATCGCATGTGACCTTTAATAATATTTAGTCATATTTAACCACCATTAACGTGACAAGAACAACGAATTTATGTGGCTAATAAACATACATGCTCAACTATACTTGTACTAGCTTCTCTCTTACTAGTAGTTACACACATAAATTTAATCATGGCTATTGTTTGTGCTTTAACCACATATTTGATTATCACGTGTGACCTCTGATAACATTTAGCCATATTTAACATCATTAATGTGACAACTTGTAGACACACATACATAGTCAATTAAGACCGTGGTTATAAGTTAGTTATAGATACATAATTTTAATTTTACTATTTACATTGCTATTGTTTATGTTATAGCTACATGTAATTTTAGTTTTATCGTGACTATGTTTTTGGGTGTGGCACATATCCATCATATAGCAACACATGCACAAAAAATTGAGTGGCTATTATTTGTCTTATAGCCACATGACACACAAAATAAAGATCGTGGCTATATACTACCTTTCAAAAACAATGAATTCTCGTGGCTAATAAACACTACATTTGGACACACAAGCAATTGATTCATGTGACTAAATACGTGTCTCTCGTCTCACATAATAACCATCACAAAATAATGTCACATATTAACAAACAACCATGACGAAAAGTGTGACATTTGGCCACACTACGTGACTGTGGTTAGCAATGGACACCTTTATTATGTTAAATTGTGGCTAAAGTGTTCGAGTCTAATTTGAGATTGTTACAGTTTTGGAGTTAAATGTGGCTAAAATAACATTAGAACATTATTTGTGACCTTTAGCCACACAAATAAGTCAAACTGTGGCGAGGCTATTTTAAAAAAACTGTGACTGTAGGCTATTTTTGTACTACTGTTTGCGGAAATAGATAGTACACACTAACTAAAACTTTATACTTGAAGTGACACTTTTGCTCGCTCAAACTAGAAATTTATGCCAGGAGAGTTATATCAGCTGATACTAACAGCTGATATTGAATGCCTGAGTACTAACTATGAAGAAGTTAATATCAGACAATAACAAACTCTCAAATAATGTTCTTGTGCTATGAATGCTAAAAGGTGTTTATAAATGTAAGCATTTACGTCTCTACATATAGCCCAAGATCCATGTTCCTTTGTCCACAAGTTAATCTACGTGTAAACATATCATGCGTAGATGTAGACTTGTCCACGGAAACATTTAATGCACTTGCATAGGTTATAGTCCCAATTATACTTTGTGTCAACTCCTTTTGCTACCTTTTCTGACGCACGGTGAAAAAGTGTACTATGATAGTACAAAAGAGGTTGACTTTCCCTTTACATGTTTGGAGGGACAAACGATGAAGTACTGACAAGTTATCTTCTATTCCAAAATAGAAGATCTTCATCATTTTCTTCTTATTTGAGCGGGAAAGGAAAATGTTCAAAGTGTCAAGAACATTTTCCACCAAGTCATTATCTGCAGCAGGTACCATCAGCTGATTCCACTATCAGCTGATTGGTCTTCGGGTTTTTGTCCTTCGGCCATAAACTTCGAATGATCACTCTTGTATAGCTGCTATTTAACTTGATTCCTTGAGCTAAGTACGTACTAAGCTGAAGGTTTATGAATATACTTGTACTTCAGCTGAGATACATACTTCAGCTGGTTTTATTCTTCTTAGCTATCGATTATCAAATCTTATTTACTTAGTCTGGGGACTAACAATCTCCCCATATTTGATGCAATCGAATAGTTGTATAAGTATGAACCTATAATCATTCAGCTGTTTGGATCAGCTGAATGCTTATGTGCTTTGACCCTTTGGGTTCTTTTGACTATTTTTATCTTTTACAATATTTTTACAAATATATATACAAAATAATAATTTTCTATTGATTGAAGCTGATTTAGTACAAGGAAAATCAAAAAACAATTACAAAGTCGTAAATATTTATTCTCTTACGACCTTTTGGTACACTGAGCTGATGGCTGAGTTGATTAATCTCTTCATTTCTTTTCCCTCTTCAGTCGAGGAACTCAACAGTTTGTGATAGACCATAAGTTGTTGAACGTCGCACATGACTAATTCATCAGCTTGTTGAAAGCAATGCCTCTTCTTTTCATCCAGATAGCAAAAAACGTAGATGGGTTCTTTGACAATTTGCCCAGGGATAAAGTTAACTCCTTTGGGAACTGTTCTTGTGAGGTTGAGTCTTAGTCGTTTGGCATAAATTATGGAAGACCCAACCACAGCTGATCTGGGTTCATCGAAGGGCTCGGGGAGAACAGACTTACGTTTCTCCCCTCTTGCAGAGGAGCTTTCACCAACAGGGTCTCTGACTGTTTCAACTTGAGGTTCATGCAATTCAGCTGGTATGCATTCAGCCAAGTCTGGAGAATATCTCTTGACTTTATCGCATAGAGTCTTGAAGGAGAATATTGCGACTCTTACCTCACTTTCCAGATCTGTTATATTAGGCGATGGTTTTGCAGGTCTGGCAGCTGTTAGCATCTCATTTCATTCATCATAGTTGAATTGAGTGCTGATATTGTTTAGAGGTACCCTTTCAGGAACGAAGAGCCCTCCAGCTCTCTGTATATGATGATTTCTTGTGGAGAGTTGGATGATGATTTGGGGCTCCTTATGCTGGTGATTTTTGCTTCTTGCCTTCGTTTATAAATAACCTTATTGAACAACCTAATATTCTCAGTTCTTTCTGCTGCAGCTCTTTGAAACAGCTCTTCTTGAGTTTTCCTTTGGAGAGCAATAACTGTTTCGAGATCAGCAGTGGTTCCAGCTTCTTCTAAGAGAGCATCTTTAAACGAGGCAAGATTTAGCTCCCCCTCAGCAGGTTAAGGAATCTCCTGTATAGCGGGCTGAGGGTTTTGGATTTGCGGGATTTGGACTTGTGGGACCTCAACTGATTTAAAAGAATCAACAATGTTAATGAAATTAGTTGAGGTTTCTTCTACCCTGAGACCTTTAGCAGGGGTGAGTGTTGATTGTATTGATGTCTCACCTGCTGAAGTAATTACCTCAGGTGTTTCCGTAGGGACGAGTGTTGTTAAAATTGGAGTCTCTTCTACTGAAATTTATTATTCTTCTTCTTGTATTCCAGCAGAGGTGAGTGGTGCAGAATGGGAGTCTCACCTGCTGGAATGTCTTCTTGAACATTGGCTCCAACAACAGAGGTGACTATAAATTGTGAAACAAGATGTTCACCTACTGATGTAGCTTGCTCTTTCTCCCCCTCAGAGAGTGCCTGGAGAAGTAAGGAACTCTCTGGTGCAGCAGTAGGATGAACAGCAGTGGCACCCGCATTTAATTTATGAAGAATGAGGTTAAGGGTGCCTTGGAGACCAGCTACTTGAGAGGTCAAAGAGATGACCTCAGTCTCCAGTTTATCCGTCCGTGTGGACACAGCAGAGGCAGATTCCTCAATAGCCTCAGAGAGATGGCTATGAGTATTGGTCAGCAGAGACTCTTGCTTGGATTGTGCAAGACCAATATGATCGACAGCTGATGAGAGAGGAGATACCTTGGAATGCAAGGTATTCAGCTGTCGTTCGACCTCTGCTTCAGTTGCCCGGGCTTCGGAGAGAAACTTTTCTTTCTCGACTATGTCAGATTCGCAAATGGAGTTCAACTCTCTATGAATGTATGCTTTGAGGGTGTTGAACTCACTTGTGTTGATCCGAATCTGATCAGAAAGAAGAACCAGCTGAGGAGTCTAAGTGTGAACCTCAGTATGCAGAGAAGCGATGGTGGAAGAGAGATTCTCAGCAGTAACAGCAAACTTCTTTGGAACATCCCTGCGAAGGGTGTTCATCTGCTTACTCAGCATGGCCATCCCAGGTCGAATCTGGGATGAGACAACTCTAGACATCAGAGCAGCAATGGCTCTGATGGGAATGCTTCCTCCAGCTTTGCTGGTTTTAGCATGTGACACATGGACGCTTTGGGGGAAGGGGTCCGATATGTCTCCAGCTGAGAGGGTGACCTCAGCTGTGGTAGAAGGTGTTCCTGAGTTAGGAGGATGTGCTCCTATGGGATGCTCAGAAGCTATGGGGGTGAGATGGGTCCAGCTACAACTTCTGGGTTTTTGTCAGAAGTGCCGACATCAGCTGTCAAATCAAATTGAAGCCAAGGTTCATCTACATCTTTGTCTGGAGACGAAACATAGGGATGATTGGGATCATCAGCAGAGTCAAACATCATGGCATATGGTGTTTGAGAACCTTGAGCTTCAGTCTCACCAGTCGGCTGAGCTAGTATGGAGACTTGAGGAAGAGTTCCTCTGGGTAGTGTATCAGCTGCCTCACAGCTCAATTGGCGAATACGTTCGCGATCACTGGCAGCTTGGGTGGATGCGTCAATGACATCTGGGTCTACAGTTGTCTCTTCATCGGCGGTGGTGGTTTCCTCGATCTCCAGCTGGTGTAAGCTCGTGACTTTGCGGGAAACAGAAGGAACAGTTTAAAGAATGACTTGGTTTCCAGTCAATCTATCATCAACTGTTGACTCAGGAAGTGATGAAGAAGTTGGTGGTGGTGTGTGTGCAGCTGATTCACTGGTGGCTTGGGATGAGCCAAAAACTTCACCAGCAGTCTGTTGAAAGACTGAGGTTGCTTGTGGAGTTTGTCCCCTTGTTACAACAACTGATAATGAATCAGTCGATGAGCTACGCAGAAGGGTGGAGCCGGCACTAACTCCTAAAGAACAAAATTGCCGTATTGAAGTCTGCTGACTTTGTTGAGAAATCAACAGGTGGAGGACAAAGAGGAAGAGAAAGAGAGAAGTGATCAGCCATGGATGATTGACTAGAACTCCGATTGTTAGTGGAGTTCCTAGAAAATCACAGTAAAACTGAAAATGAGAAGGATTATTCTCAGACGCTGATATAGCTTCTGATCGTAATCCTCCCAATCTGGGACTCGAGTGAGTACCAGAGGATCCTGGCTGAATCCTGATGATGCTGTTGTCGCCAGATCAGCATCATCAGCTTCCACACCTTCTTCAAAGTTAGCAGACCCTCTTACCCACAACTAAGGAGAAGAAGGAGCACGTGAAGTGGGGGAGGATGGCGGAGAGAAGGGAGAGGGTGTGGGAGAGCGATGAGCCTTTCTTTTGACTCATTTCTTCACCACGAGAGGAGCAACCTCCTCACCCTCATTTTCCACATCAATGGGCACTGAGGTCCCTGTTGAGGTGGATTCTTTTTCATCAGCATCTAGCGGACGACTAGCAGCTGAAGAACTCTTCAGATGATAAAAGGACTTACCTTCTTGTAGGGGAGATATCTCCGTTGTGGTTCCCTTTAATTGATCCCTTTTGGATCTAGTACGATCTTCAATGATCTTCAGCATGTACGAGGAAAAGAGAATATCCTTACCAGCTTCCTTAAGGTCGTCGTAATCAATCTTCAGCTTCCTTCTTGTTACCGCCTATGCACTGAATGATGTGCGTGAAGAAATAGGCCCAAGGTCTCGTCACCTGAGACTTCTTAAAGATACGGACCCTGTCATCGTCCTTTTCTAATCGATATCCAGTGATACCGATCAAACTCGCTTTTGCATCATCAGCAGATTTCATCTCCTGATAATGTTGGACAGGGAGCAAGAAGTCGAACCCGCAAGCTGTTCGGAAATCATCAACGGTGATGGTGATTTGATGATCTCCAACTTGCGCAACAATGTCGTCCCCGTAGATGGAGGCGGACATCCAGAAATCACACAAGAGTTCATAAAAACTCTTGGTGAAGCGAAAGAAAGCACCCTTGACAAGGCGGTGGTGCAAGAACTTTCCGACCGGTTGATAGATTTCCTTGACGTTTTCCGGTGGAGAGGTGTTTGCCACTAAGTTCGAGTTTTGAGAAAACTCGATGGAATCTCTGGATAGGGTGGCTTTGGTGGTTTTTCTGGAAGTGTAAATTGTTTTGGAAGAAAGAAAGATAAAGGTTTAAAGAGAGGTTAGGGTTCTTGAGAGAGTTTGTGAAAGAAGTTTTGAGGGTGGTGAAGAAGAATGAGTGATACGTGGGGTATTTATAGGGAGGAGTAGGACGTTTTGGGTAAAGATTTGAATTTAAACCAGATCAAAAATGGATAGTTGGAAACCAACTATGGAAATGTTGGTTTTCGTGCGATGAAACCGCTATGATGTGACAGTGAGGGTTCGTGGAGCCGTTTCGGTGTCAGGGATGTCATGTCCCACATAAATGCCAAATATTTCCAATTGAGTGAAAATATTTGCCACAGAGAACGTGTGGATAGGGATGAAAGATTCCTTTTACTTAGAAAACCAAACGTTTTAACTTATAAAACTTGATAAGTATCATTATGAGATGTTTTATTCAGCTGACTGGTAAATTTAAAATATTTTTAGTCAGCTGAATATACTAAGTGACAAAGTGATCTTATCAGCTGCTGATAGTACTGCAGCAGATGATTTAAGCATTTAACATACCCAGCTCGCTGATTAAAAAGTTGAACCGTTTTTCATCTAAAGGTTTAGTAAACAAATCATCCTGCTGAAGGTCTGTTGAAATGAAGTGAAGTTCTACCTCAGCTTGTTCAATGTGATCTCTAATAAATGATACCTAATATCGATATGTTTGGTTCTAGAATGAAGAACTGGATTGTTGTTGATTGCGATAGCACTTGTGTTATCACAATAGATAGGAACTTTGCAAAAGTTCATATCAAAGTCAATCAGCTGATTCTTCATCCAAAGGACTTGAGCACAACAGCTTCCAGCAGCAACATATTATGCTTCAGCTGTAGAGGTGGAAACAGTGTTTTGTTTCTTGCTTGTCCAACTGACTAGCTTGCCACCTAGCAGCTGACATCCTCCAGTAGTGCTCTTTCTATCCATCTTGCAACCTGCAAAGTCTGAATACGAAGAGCCACTTAGATCAAACCCAGAGTCTTTGGCATACCAAAGACCTAGGCTTGGAGTACCTTTAAGGTACCTCAAAATTCGCTTAGCAGCTATTAAATGAGATTATCTAGGATCAGCTTGATACCTAGCACACATGCAAGTAGCAAACATAATGTCTGGTCTGCTGGCAGTGAGATAGAGTAAAGACCCAATGATTCCTCTGTAGAATGTGATATCAACTGATTTCCCAGTTGTATCAGCATCTAAATTATTTGCAGGAGGCATTGGAGTTTTCATGGATGATGATGAATTCATATCAAATTTCTTTAGAAGATCTTTGATATATTTTTCTTGATTTATAAAGATTCCATTTTTAGATTGTTTAACTTGTAAGAAAAGAAAATATGTTAATTCACCCATCATACTCATCTCATACTTTGTAGACATAACTTTTGAAAAACATCTACAAAGTTTTTCATCAGTAGTACCAAAGATTATGTCATCCACATAAATTTGAACAAGAATGATATCACCTTTGATTTTGCGAATAAATAAGGTTTTATCTATCTTTCCCCTGGTGAAATCATTTGCTAGAAGGAAAGTGGAGAGTGTGTCGTACCATGCACGAGGAGCTTGTTTCAACCAATACATCGCCTTATCCAGTTTAAACACATAGTCTAAATACTTAGGATTTTCAAAACCTGGAGGTTGCTTCACATATACTTCCTCTGGAAGTTTCCCGTTTAAGAATGCACTCTTCACGTCCATCTGAAAAACTATGAAGTTTTTGTAAGCAGCATAGGCTAGAAATATTCTTATAGCCTCAAGCCTTTATACTGGAGCAAATGTTTCATCGAAATCGATTCCTTCCTCCTGTCTATATCCTTGTGCAACAAGTCTAGCCTTATTGCGGATAACTACACCTTCTTCATCCATTTTATTCCTAAACACCCAATTAGTACCAATAATTGTCTTACCAGTTGGTGGGGGCACCAGCTGCCACACTTTATTGACCTCAAATTGGTTAAGTTCTTCATGCATCTCTTGAATCCAACTGGAGCTTTCAAAGGAAGCTTTAATATTTCTCGGTGCTTCAGCTGCTAAGAAACACGACCATAGGCAAAGATTGCATGATGCCTTACTTCTTGTGACCAATCCTTGTTGTGGATCTCCAATGATCAATTCAATTGGATGTTCTGAGGTCCACTTGGATTGAGGAGCAGCTGTAGAAGAGGAAGATTCAGCAGAATTTGATCATCGTTGAGCAGCTGAATGCTCAGCAGGATTGCGTACTTCATTTTGAACTAATCTTCTTCAAGTATGAAGAGGTGGCTTAGAGTTAGATTTAGCCCTGGATGATGCTCTTGCTGTTGGGATTTCTTGTTGAACAGCTGCAATATCTACAAGATATGTAGGAGCATCATGAAACGTATCATCTGAATCATTTATTGAAACTTCAAAAAGATTCAAAGCATCAGAGAATGCTTCAGCTGCATCATCAGTTGATGGTTCGGTTGATCTCTGAAATGCGTCAGATGATTCAGCAGAGGTGGGGTTTAAGGCCTTAGAGTGTTCTTCAAAAGTAACATTTATAGATTCTACAAATGTTTGTCTTCTTTTGTTGAAGACTCTGTATGCCTTAGACACAGTGGAATACCCCAAGAAAATAGCTTCATCAGCTTTAGAGTCAAACTTGCTCAGCTGATCTCGTGTGTTTATGTGACAACTCGATATTTCCGGTATGTAACCTCATTTCATTTCTAGAACATTCCTTATTTAGAAAGTTTCTATTTTTAGACATTTCTATTTCTGGCATCCTAACACACAACAAAACATATATTTTTACACCATACATTAGTGTTTGACTATTTTAGTCAACACAACATTACTACTTTTCTTATGGTGAAACATTTGAGCTAAAAACATACTTAAAATTGTAACTTTTATCGGTTAAGCAATAAATGTATTAAAATTAATATAGCGTGACTCGATTTGAACTACGCTCTTACCCCACACCTTGATCTTTTGACCGACCACTGAGTGGGCGGCCTTCCCTTGCTCGTGGCCTACCTTACTCGGCCGAAACACCCAAGGGGTGTTGGCCATGCCATGCCTTCTTTTCTTTGATCTTATCTCATGCTTATTGTTATCCATAACTCTAGTTAAAAAGAGACCTAATCCATCTATAACTCTCTTTCCCCACACTTCAGTTTTCCCGTATAGATACTAAACGATCTTAACCCTAAATCCCTTTACCAATTTCGGCCAAGGCACACCCACAAGTCCCGAGTTCCGATCGAAGCAAGCAATCCCGAACCTAAACTCGTTCGTCCGATCCCATCATCATCTCCTCTTCGTTTGATCCAAGGTAGTACCCTAAACCCTTGTTTTCCCATGCTTAAATCCTTGCTTGAATTCTGTTTCTAACCCGAGACCATGGCCCTAGGCCATATGGTCTCGGTTAGCCCTCAATCCGTAGCATACATGCATGCGTGCGTATGCATGTGTGTGTTGGTTGTTTGATTCATTAGATTTGCTAGATTTGTTATTGTTTTGATGCCTAAACCCTAGATCTATCCTAGATTGACCGAATGCCTAGATCTAGCCACACACCACATGAAAATCTCGAACCCTAGCCGATCTAGTCCTCAAACCCGAAGGATTTTGGCCTTCGGCCAACCCTAGACCGAACCCTTGATCGAACCTAACCCTAGATTGACTAGATTTGACTTTTGTTGACCAACACCTATGCTAAACCGGAACTCATGACCGAACACTAAACCTAGTCAAAATCTAGAAACCCTAGTTGACTTTTATTGACTAATTTGACCAATGTTGACTTTTAGAATGGACAAATTTTGACCCATAAGTCAAACCGGGTCAACGCCGGATCTTGACCCAAACCATGGACCCAAACCCGAATACCTAATCGGGCCAAGGCCCGTACTTGGCCCATTCGATCTACCCTAGTCCATCGGGCCTAAACTTTAGTTGGCTCATTAGTATCCAAGCCCATTTGGACCAAAGCCCAAACCTTTGGCCCACTTATACCCAAACTGAACCCAATTGGGCCCAAGCCCAATCCATGGCGCAATCCAATCGGACCTAAGCCCAATGTGAGGCCCAAGTGGCCCAACCTAGTGGACCGTTAAGCCAATCTAGGCCCATTAAGCCTAACCCAAGCCCATTTCATTTCATTTCATTTCGGCCCATTAAGGCCCAATGATCCAAGTTCATTTGATGTCGCAAAACATAAGACATAACATTATTTGTATATCATATATCTTATATCGTATCTAGAATCTCCTGTGTTAGCTTAGTCTAATTTGTAAGTTATATTGTTTAGGAAGCTAGGAGCCTTTGAAGGATTCCTCTGTCCTATTTGTCGCTAAGCTTAGCCCAGATGAGTCCACAGACCCCTATTTGTCGCTAAGCTTTACCCAGATGAGTCCACATACCCCTTTTACTCTTTGGCTGACACTCATCCTC
Organism: Calendula officinalis; assembly: GCA_963853835.1. Lineage (NCBI taxonomy): Eukaryota > Viridiplantae > Streptophyta > Magnoliopsida > Asterales > Asteraceae > Calendula > Calendula officinalis. The sequence continues at coordinate 69,072,932 of OY970825.1, forward strand.
CCAACATTATTTGATCATTACTTGGTTTATCCAAGACATCTTTCGGGAGTTTATATCCATTAAAGAACAATAACATACTTGAGTTGAAGTGTTGATTGTGGACTTATGGTTTGGTATATTAACTCAATAGACTAGCGACCTGTTGGGGATAACAGTCATGCGATGTCAAACTTAACAACTTGTTCTATACTTTTTCATAAACAAAACTAGAAATTGTAGATCTTCTACAATTACACTTCACTTTTCATATTTACTCCTCATATCATATGAGTGTTGAACCTTATACATTTTCAGGCATAAACCATTTTCATAACAAACATTTTGGGTAGCAAACACTTTACTTTTCATACAACATTAACCCTGTGGATTCACTCAACATTATTGTTGACCCTTTTATATTTATGTTTTTCTAGGTGATTAGGTGCAGTGGAACTGGATGATATGAGAAGTGGGATTCTCGTGAGCCATGAATAAAACATTAAGTTTACGAACAATCATTTCCTTTTCAAACAATTTCTATTTTAGGAAACTTGCTATTTTTGGAAACTTTCTGTTTTTAGAAAGTGAAAACAACTTTTATTTTCGTTATTGCGTGGTAGTTTGTTTACTTAATTTTTGATATGTTGTCATGAACGTTACACTTTCATTCTTCCGCAAAACATTTTAAATGAAGTAAAACTCATTTTTGACGGGGTGTGACAGTTTAACACAAAACACACATAACCAAATACATGAAAGAAACCGATAAATGGTTTCCTCTGACGAAGAATCTCATAAGAAGTTTTCTTGTGTCTCTTCACGTTGAGAGACCTGTTTTGAGTAAAACAAGTTGTATTAACAGCTTCTGCCCAAAATTGTTTTGGCATGTTTGACTCAGCAAGCATTGTTTTTGCAGCTTCTATTAGGGTTATGTATCTTCTTTCAGCAACACCATTCTGTTGATGTGTTCTAGCAGCTGAAATGTTTTGTGAGATTCCAACTTCTGAGCAGAAGTCTTCCAATGTACGATTTCTGAATTCAGTACCATTGTCTGATCTCAGCAACTTAACTCTTGACCCATTTAAAAGTACCATTTTTTGATGAATTTGATAATTTCATCAGCTGCATCACTTTTGTGACGAAGAAATATAACCCAAGTGTGTCGTGAGTATTCATCAACGATAACTAATGTATACATCTTTCCACCTAGACTTTAAATACTCATAGGACCAAAGAGATCCATATGGAGCATATGCACACAGTTGTCGATGGAGAAACATTGCTTTGATTTGAAGGAGCTTTTATCACACCCGCCAAAAATGAGTTTTCCTTCATTTAAAACGTTTTGCGGAAGAACGAGGGTGTAACTTTCATGACAACATAGCAAAAATTAAGTAAACAAACTACCACGCAATAACGGAAAATAAAAGATATTTCACTTTCCAAAAGTAGAAAGTTTCCAAAAATAGTAAGTTTCCTAAAATAGAAATTGTTTTGAAATGAAATGATTGTTCGTAAACTTAAAGTTTTAATCATGGCTCACGACAATCCCACTGCACATATCCTCCAATTCCACTGCACCTAATTACCTGGAAAAACATAAATGATAAAAGGGTCAACAATAATGTTGAGTGAATCCACAGGGTTAAAGTAAAAGTAAAGTAAGTTTTCTACCCAAAACGTTTGTTATGAAATTAGTTTATGACTGAAAATGTATAAGGTTCAACACTCATATAATATGAGAAGTAAGTACGAAAAGAGTAGTGTAATTGTAGAAGATCTACAATTACTAGTTTAGTTTATGAAAATGTGTTGAACAAGTTGTTATGTTTGACATCGCATGACCATTATCCCCAACACGTAGCTAGTCTATTTAGTAAATATACCAACCCTTAAGTCCACAATCAACACTTCAACTCCAGTATGTTATGTTCTTTTATGGATATACACTCCCGGAAATGTCTTGGTTAAACCAAGTATTGATCAATCGTTCGATGGGAGGATTAGTGTCAGCCAATAGTACTATCTATATATCCATGGTCTAGATCCACTAGCTAATGATTGCTGGCAACTTTAGTCCGGTATAATAATCATTTGTCATGCCAACGCGATAATGAAAATGTATAGATGTTGTACAGTCATAGTAAAACAGTAGCAGTTGTGTTTATGTTTTCCACCCCAAAGTTTATAAAATAGTAAAAGAGTAAAAGGGGTCTGTGGACTCACCTGGCAAAGCTTAGCGACACAGTACTTAGGACAGAGGAATCCTTCAGAGACTCCTAGCTTCCTAAATGATATAACTTACTAATTAGTCTAAGCTAATAAAGGCGATTCTAGATATGATATTAGTTAAATGATATGCAATTAGTGTTATGTTTTATGTTTTGTGACATCGAATGGACTTGGACCACTGGGCCTTAATGGGCCGAAATGAAAATGAAATGGGCTTCGAAATGAAATGAAATGAAATGAAAATGAATAGGGATTGGGTTAGACTTATTAGGCCTAGATTGGGCCTATTGGGCCTAATGGTCTTAATGTGCCACTAGGTTGGGCCACTTGGGCCTCTTATTGAGCTTAGGTCCAATTAGATTGGGCCATGGATTGGGCTTGGCCCAATTGGGTTCGGTTTGGGTATAAGTGGGCCAAAGGTTTGGGCTTTGGTCCAAATGGGCTTGAATACTAATGGGCCAACTAACATTTGGGCCCGATGGACTAAGGTAGATCGATATGGGCCAAGTATGGGCCTTGGACCGATTAGGTATTCGGTTTTGGGTCCACGGTTGGGTCAAGATTGGTCAATGAAAGTCAACAAAGGTCCACGGTTTTGTTATCCAAATCAATACTCCTGGAATTTTGGTACACATGTACAGATTCGTTGAGCACGGGGAAGAAGTCATCCCTGGTACCATTCTTCGGGGGAGTCACATGGTTTCTTTCAACCTCAAAACCTTCAGAATCGCTACGAAAATGGATTATCTCGGCCCTTGGCAAGAGTTTGAACCTACTCCCTCCGTTGAACAAGCACGAAAAATCGTCCTCCCCTACATTCGCTATAGAGGATCTTTCTTCAAAGGTGTTTCGCGAACTCAAATGGGTCCTCTATGGTCAGCATTCTTCATGATAATTTCTCAATGTCTAACAAGTAAAACAGATGGTTTCGACGCAGTGTCCGAACATGCGCTCGTTATGGGAGCAACTTTATTTGTCGATACAAGGATTGATTATGCATCACTTATTTTCTCCATGCTATTACAGAAGGTGCATGATACTAAACGTGAACCTATAATTCCGTTCCCTAGATTCCTAAGTATGATATTTCTTCACTCTCTTGGGGAATGGCATTATTATGAGAAAATTGGACCTTGTCTTCGACCTGAAATGGTATATATCTCTTCATTCTCTCTCCTCCGACCAGTCCCTTTAACAAGGAAAACAACGGGTCTGAAAACAGTGCCATGCACGCACAATCTTCGGATTCCCGAGAGGCTGGATCTTCTTCTTTTGGGGACATGGAGGTGACTGTACATTCATCTTCAGACCACTCCTCACCACCACATGATAATCCCTAAAGTCCGACTCCGTTCCGCAAGACCCACCGAGTGCTTGGGAAATCTGAGCATAAGGAGACTCAACAGATACACCATTATTCAATAAGAAGCTCGAGGTCTAGGGCTGCATCTACCCCGAACCCAACCAATAACAATGAACCCCAACCCCTTCCCACTCTAGTCTCTCGAAAGACTGTGAATGATGCTTCGGACCCCTCCCAGGTCCATCTGATGTCTGAGTCTGGTCGTGGTAAGTCTACTATTAATCCGCTGAATGTTGATGTCGTTGAAGAGCATGCCGTGAACGTTGTTGCACCTCAGGAGAAGATAGCTGAAAATGTGAACCTACCAAAGGAGTGAAGCAAAACTCCTGTTGAAGAAAGAAATCAATCTTCCCATCCTGATTATAAATTGAACATAAGTTGGACATCAGATTCCGATGAAGAACCCATCACCACACCAAACAAATTGCCCAAGTCAGGTACGACCGATAAACGAAAGGCTTCAAGGAACGAGATGCATCGGCCAATGCACATCTACCTGGGTCTGATGATATTTTTTCTGCAATTCTTAAAAAGTTTGGTATTCTGATGCGTTCCTGCACGATTAAAAATGATAACATCAAGAATCTAAACGAATCACAGGGAACATGATGGCTTTCAGGATATTCTGGCCAAAAATATGCAAACAACTTATGATGTTGTCACCGAGCAATCTGCCAAGCTTGAAACTCTCTCCGCTGATATCACCAATATCAATAAAAGTCAGATCATCTTGATTGAATATGTTGTCGGGCTTAACTCCAGGTTTTATTCTCTTGGAAACTCACCACTCACATTTCAAATCATTTTGCATCTATTGACAAATATTTGAACACCATGGCTGAATTTGTAAATATTAAACGGGCTGAGCCACCAATATTCACGGAAAATGTCTCTGTCGCAAGGCAACCTCCTCCACATTTTCAGGGGGAGAGAACTATGCCTCAGCAGAGTGTTTCAGAGAGGGTTGTTAGTAAACACTTCTGAACATATCAGCAAGCCGCTAGAGACAAAAGTGGTGCAAATATGAGTGGTGGCAGTGGTGTAAAGGTTAGCTTAAATGAAGATGTTGTTATGGGGACCTCAAACAGTGTCTTTGAGGAACTTGCTGAAACTTACCCCGAAAGTGAAGTTGAAAATGATAGGGAGTTGTTGAGCTCTATCATTAGGAAAAAGAAACAATCCTCAACAGTGAGAGTGTTTGTAAAAACACCTACCGTTCAGCCGGGTCTTTAAATTGTTCCAAGAAAAATTGTCTGCATCTCTATCCCTCCTGGAAAGAAATCCTACACCGCTCCCCAATCAGATGCTCAACCACCATTCCTTGACAAAGGAAAAAGTCCTGCTGCTCCCCTTCCTACAAAGATCAAGAAGAGAAAAGGACCAGTGGTCCCCGATGAGGAGGAAGTATGGATGGTTGCCAGAAAAATTGGTTTGTCTGAAGAAGACCTCGTGAAAGTTAAGGTGGTTGAAGATCAAATCTTCAGGCAAGGCATTCAGAAGAGCAGGAAGGAGTGAAGAGAGGAAGAAAGGGGATCTGTTGGTGTTCTTGTTGGTATTCTCGTCTCAAAACGATTGTCTGTACTTAACTATTTCTATTTTCATCGTTGCATGTTAAACAATTTACATTAACTTTAGCTCTTCATGTATGAATCTTATCAGATGCAATGATAATATTTTAACATATGTGAGTTGATTGAAATGTCATAACTAAAAGAACTCAAAAATAAATATACGAGTCACCGAACTAAAGTGTGATCTGATACCTTTAGATCATCATTTCATGTAATAGATTTTTAGGTATGTCGAAGATCCCGTCTGAAGTGTGGAAAATACTCAAAGTTAAATATAAAACCTTCACACATTCAGGGGGAGTTGCCAAACTATTTGTCTACATCAAATAGGGGGAGATTGTCGGGTCGCTGAAAGCATCCCCCACCGATAGAGATTTAATGAAGACAAAAAGGCAAATAGTTAGAAGATAATCTGAAGATTAGTTCTTCAGATTGTGGGTAACTGAATCTGAATTGTTCAGATTCCAGTTACTTGGCTACAATATCTGGTCATCATCCGAAGCAACAATCAGTTCCCCGTGCGGAATCAGAGACTGGTCAACCGATCAGATAGTTGTAGTAGGTTCAGCGTATACTTGACAATAACGCTGAGCCATGAGAACAAATACTTCTCTAAGCCAAACTCTTAGTGAATGTCACTGAAACTATCCGCCATCTGAAGAAGCATGAGTATCCGAAGACTCATGATGATCTGAAGCGTATAAAGGTCTGAAGTTTCAGTGACACAGAAAGACACAAGTAAAGCGCAAGTTTGTATGTCGCCGACAGAGGGAATCCTATGCAAATCTTCTAGAAGATATCGGCGATTATAAAACGACATAAAGTACTGTCAGGATTCCGTTAATAGTACTCGTCGCATGAAGTATCCTCTGCACCAACGGAATCCTTACACGTGGATTCATTCGTATATCTCGTAGATGTCATGCTTTTGCAACACTATAAATAGAAGACTTGATGAACGAATTGCGTGTGCACCCAACAAGTTCACACCTTGCTAAAAGTTTTCTCAGATATCATCCTTTGAGCAAAGTGTGAACAACAAGTGATACCCTCTATTACTTGATTTGAGAATTGAATCTTATTAACAAAGGTGTCTGGTCTTGTGCTTGATCATTTGTTGATCAATACGCATCTTAGATAGTATTTGTTATTGTTTACCTCTAACATGTAGTTTAGTTAGGATTCGTGTTCTTAGCTATTCCGCAACTACTTGTATCTTTGCTTATCATTATTGATTAATAAAGAATAGTTTATAAATTGTTGAGTATTACCAGTTTTAAAATTGATCAGTAGAAGCGTATAAGTGCGAGTTATCACTTATCATGGGACTAACAATAAGCTTTTGTAAGTGTTTGGGAGAGCTTATAAGCTTGTGCTTATATGCTTATTTAAGGGCTTTTAAATAAGCTCATTGGAAGGAGATTATTAGCTTATTTAGGACCTTTTACATCTTTAACCTTTTATTTCAATAACCCTCTTATTTAGAGTTTTCTTTAGACTTTTACAAATGTTATTTTTAGTAATTTTACGATAAGCTTATATAAGCTCGTCCAAACACTTCATTTAACGAAAAATTATTAATTTAATTAAGCTCATTAGCTTATAAGCTCATAAGCATAACCTTTTTATATAAGTTTTCCCAAACACCCCCTTAAATTAAAATATTTTAAGACAATCTATTTACTATCATAAAAAAAAAAAAAAAAACATTTAGAATGTCACTTGACATCTTCTAAAATGTTCATTGCTACATGTCAACTTATATAATTCAGTAATTCAAATTATAAAATGATAATACATATCAGGATAACATTTTTAAATTAATTTAAAATAATATAGAAATATAATAACTGTTTCTTTTTATAATAATTTCAAAAGACGTTATTTTCTAATTAATTTAGGATATTATAACCGGATAATGACCATCTCATTTTTAATAATTTTAAATCCTACTGTCAATATTATATTTACGATAATTAAAATTACAAAACCCTGTAAATATTTTCGGGTTATAACCTAGGGTATATATATAAAAAAGTAGAGGTTGCCAAAATTTTCATCATCTAGTTTTATATAGTTGTTTGCATAACTTAATCATTTGTTTAATATGATTTTGATTTTCATAACAAAACCAATTTTTTTATTGCTCAACATTCTCATTTGAATTTAGAACACGAGAGGGAAATTGCATTTAAGCTAAAATAAATGTGTTTATTTGGAAGTTGAGGTTGGACCGTCTTCCAACATGTTATAATTTATCATGTAGGGGGATGGAGATTGAAACAATTTGATGTCCTCTTTGTTGACAACGTATGGAAACAATGACATATTTATTTTTTAGATGCCAGATTGCAAATCAGATTTGGATCTTGATGGTGCGAGATCCATACATTTGACGGAGATACATTCATACATTGGTGACTTTTTTGTGAAGATGTTGTGCCTTCAAACAAAAAAAGGTGAAGCTAAAGTGATTGGGATTACAACGGGTTTGATCATCTAAATCTGACAGCATCAGAATTCTGTTCTTTTTTATTTCAGTAGTATTCGTAAACAAGATACTGTGGATTTTATTGTTTTGTATTCATTTCAGTGGCAAACCCATAGAAATTCTAAATGTTCGATTTCTTGGATTGATTGACTAAAAATCCCTATTTATTGATTTATTTAGCACTTTGCTAACTTAAGTTGTAAATTTGTCGTACAAAAACAAAAACATATAAGCTAACCAATAATTGACGAGTATTGTTTTTGTCTTTTTCCGTTTCGAAGCAGGTTTGGAACTATGTGTGTCGTTGGTGCAATATGGTAATTCTATATTTTTTGAGTTTATTGTGTTATTTTCTTTTTTGTGGTTAACCCATAAACTTTTAAAATTAAGATTTCTTGGGTTGACTGGCTTAAAAAACCCATTGTTTTAATTTTGTTTAGTGAATTGCTAAACACAAGTTATAAATCTACTTTTCAAAAAAATAAAATAAAAAATTAACCCATCTGGTTATGCCTAGGAGTAAGAGCTTTCGAAAGATTTCCTAGAAATCACAGGTTCGATCATTTCATGAGTAAACATTTACCAGATGGTCAGGTGGAGATTCGGAAACAGCCACGATAAGTCGATAACAGTTAAATTCGGTACATTATGAGTAAAGCTCAATAACCTTCGGAGCCCATTATAACAAAAATACTATTTTGAAAAATTGATTTCCCATCAATTGTTTGTGTTAGAGATTAGAAGAAAATGATTTACTTGGGTTGCTAAGCACAAAAATGAGCCTTATTGGGCCAACGTACCAACAAGGCTACAAGTAATTGTTTTTACCATCCATCGCTGCTTCAAAATTGAAATGGTCCCTGGTAATATATAAACATTGATATTTCTTCCTATTATTTAATCACTAGCAGGGTATCCGCGCAATGCGGCGGCGGGTACCCTTATACTATATTTTGCGGTGCCGATAGTGATGGTGGTAGTGAGCGGTGGGTGGTGACAATAGTAATGGTGGTTAGTAATAATGGTGGGTAGCAATAGTATCGATTATGATAGTGGATGGCGGTGTGTAGTGTATACCCAGATTTAACTATTTAAGCTCGTGATATCATAGATTGGTAAGCATTTTATTATTAGTGGAGTTAATTCCTAGTCTTTTGTTCTTATGGAACTTACTGTCTAGACACTTATGCATGAAAGCATTAAAAGGAGTGGCCTCTATTGTATGTAGTTGTTTTGGAAAGGTTAATAAACACACATGGCTGACTTTCTAAACCTAAGAAAACACAAAACATATTTTTATAGCCAACCTATTTGAAAGGTTTTTAGTTAAATAATAAAAAACATACATAATTTGGTTCCCGTGATTTATAAAAAAACACTAAACATATTTCCTTAGCAAACCTATCTAAAAGGTTTGCAACTAAATAATAAGGATATTAAAAGTATTTACAAAACATATTCATGTGAATGTTTTAGCGATCACAAGCCCTGCAAAAGTAGCAAATTAAAAGTATTAATTAGCCGAACAAGTTATTAATGGAATTCAGAAGGACTTGATAATCAGAAACAAACAGGACTCGTCTGAATCACTATTTTGCCCAAATTCTTCTTAAAAGATTATTCAAGCAATAAAATAGAGTGTAGTATATGTTTGGCTTACATACTTTGTGACAAAATCACTTAGATCTTGAAGTTGTTGAGATCTGCACAGATTTTTTTAACTATATGAGACACCAACCGGTTGCCGTCTAATAAAATAATGCCCAAAATCTATATGTTTTCTATCTTTGTTGTACTTAAGAAACACAATTCTTAGACATGTGAATGTTTAACCTGCATTTACAAATCTAAGCATACACAAACAAAAAACACTAATTAATTAATTAATAAATACTACTAACTAACGTGTTCTTACAACTCTCAAGTATGGGAACTTTCAATTGCATGGAAGATATTGGTAAATGTGTTCTAAACTTTACTTCGTGAAGTTGCAAAAATGTGCATAAAGAACCAAGTTATATCTGTTCATAAGAACAAAACACAAGATCAAATTAAATTAAATAATCAGCAAGTCAATTACCAATAAACAAAGCATAATACCAATCAACTAAAATGAATAAAAAGGGGTAGTTTTCCTGTAAGAGGCTTCTAAAAAAAAGGGATAATACAACATCTCACTTGCAGAAGCGTAAACGCGCTCAAGAGATGATACTAACCTTTGATAATCTCCTTCGATTATGAGTACATTCGAAAGATGTGAACTGAAGTTGCATGACAATAATTTCCCAAAAAACCTTTAATTAAACAACGTGAAAACTACTAATTAGTGCAGATACCCATTTGTTTAATAAGTTAAATCTATAAATTAAATTTGACTGCATCTAAACATACCATTCCCTAAAAAGGTAGCAATAAGTTCAAGCTATATAATTGTTGTTGAAAAGAAACAGCTCCAACAAGATGGTAAAATTGGCTCAGTAAACGATAAGCTCTGCATCTTAAAACAATGCATGTGGGGATCAACTTCAAACGTAATTGCAGTAAAACAAATCACAAATCAATGAAAAAAGGTGAAACAAATATCCGGTAGTTACTTTAGATTACCTAAATCATGAAAAAAACTGCAAATAATGTAAAATAACTAACCTAACAATAGGATTTCATGCTGCCATTTTCATAAGCAAAATTGTTGTTTGCATCGGTTGCTTTACTCACTAAACAAATTAATCAATTTATTTTTTAAATCAAATAACATTTAGAAATTGAAGGATGTGAAATTAATAGTAACACTACCTTAGAGCAGAGAAATTTAAGGATGTGAGGGAAGAGCTCTGGATGAACCCTAACAAAGAAACCACCAGCAATCAACGATAAATGCAAGCCTTTTTTCGATTTTGTTTCTTCCTGAATCTCGCAAAAAAAAAAAAATACAACTTCATTTGATAAAATTATCCACACCGATCGGATTACTCTTAAAGTACCAGATCTCTGATGGAATGCAGAAGAACGTAAAGGATAAGCATAAACCTTGAAGACTCCAAATTGGATTCAACACTCTTCAAGATTTGTGTTATTAGTAAAATGAACGACGGTTGTGAAAAGCTCGGCTTCCTATATGGGTGTGAAAGGGACGATTTGATTTTTAGGGCTGTGATGATGAGGGCAAAAGAGAGGGAGTGGGGAATATGATTTCAAAATAATCTTCTCAAAGGCTAATTGCAGAATCGAGGTGGGTACTTGAAAGACCTAATTACAAATTCGAGGTAGTTACGTGTTCGAGATGGGTAGGCGGATTACAGTGTTCTAGGTGGGCATATGAATAGCTGAGTGATTAGACCAAGGAATGTGTAGCATTAATTTTCGGCCGTAGTCTTTAATAAGCCAAAGCTAGTGTTTAGCAAGTAAAACCAAAAGTAGGCGTTAGACCAAGTGGTTAGGTTCTTGACAATTAATCGGGAGGTCTTGGTTTCGATTCATGGCCGGATCATTTTTTTAACTCATTTCCTAAAAATCCTAAAATGGCAAGAATTTGGCTGAATTTTCAGTCTGCTATTTAGGGAAAGCCCTAAATGCATTATAAGTAGTAAAGATATTGCATCTTCATACTCACCATAAGATTACATGTGTATTTTATTTATTATCTTTTCTTATATCAACCTCTGATTTTGACATTTGTCTTCGTCTAATGAATATGAAGATTGGTAGAAACAAGTATTAGGAAACAATAACATTTCTCATAAACATTTATTTAATCATATTGCATCTTCATACTCACCATAAGATCACATGTGTATTTTATTTATTATCTTTTCTTATATCAACCTCTGATTTTGACATTTGTCTTCATATAATGAATATGAAGATGAATTTGAAGATTGGTAGAAACAAGTATTAGGAAACAATAACATTTCTCATAAACATTTAACCTTTTAATTATTGCTTTTTAAGAATTTTATTTTAGTAAATTACTCTTCTTTTCTAATATTAAATTCATTTAAGTAATTTAATACTTAATGAGGACAAATAAGTAAATGGATGTAATTCTTTTTTTAAAGTAATTCCTCAAATATATTGACTGTTAATTGCACATTACATATGGTCATATGCCATAAATAGAACTCTTTAAAAATTAATACAACTTAATTGTTAACAAAAGCCATGTACAGTAATACATAACATTTTAAATTACATATAGCAAGAATTGTAAAATATGGAAAGATGTAACATGAAGCAATATAATATTTAAATCTTCAATTTTAACCGCCTATAATTGAAATTCAGTGTAATTGATAAATAAAAAACAACTAAATTTTACCATGTCAGACAGATCTTAAAAATCCTTCAAAACTTCACCTATTTTCTTCAAAAACAATTAAGAATCAGCACAATCTAACGATCGTAATGCGCTTAAACCAATTGTGTGTCCCAAATCCATGTTAATCATAAGAAAATCTAGAGAGAATGCATAGAGAGAAAATATGAAGCAATACTCAAAGTTATAAATTGCATCATCAGAAAACCTCTTTATGCTAATGTCATATACATGGTAGATATATTGTGTACTGTGTAGCACGAGGTAATCCGTACTACCCATCAAAATTTTCCAAATAGTATTATAAAAAATAAAATTTATTTTACAGTGCACTTGATAAGAAAAAATATGCAACTAATAATCAGTGGCGGTATCAGAAATTTTTTCAAAGGTGGGCGAAATTTTAGAGTGCAAGTCAGGTTCTTAAGTGATATTTTTTAAGGTTAAATCGTAAACAAAATCATATAATGAATTTTAGTTTGAAGAAAATCTAATTATAAATTAAATCACTCAAAATCAAAATTTGCTTGTTAGTTAATCTATAAATCAAATCAGTCTAATCATAAAAAAATTTATAACATTGAAGAAATTATTTAAAGTGTTTATATATGAATGATGTAGACTAATATGTCGCTTGTTAAAAATACATATGAAATCAAATACATTGCAAACATAACATTTTTAAATTAAGAAAAATGAGGGAAATTAGTCAAAAGAAAAGAAAATTTTAGTGGAAAATATAGCAAAAAAACGTTAAAGGAAATAAGGAATTTTTTTTTTTAAAATATGCATAAGAAAGAGACTTGAATTTAATGTTATATGTTTAAGATATATGAGTTAACCACTAAGCTAATACACGACGTGAACTAGTTATCGCTCATACATTATAAGCAAAAACCAAAAATGAGTTGATACATAAAAAAATTTATACTAATCGGAAAACTTTTAGGGTGGACAGATGCCCACCCTCTGAAACCGCCACTGCTAATAATACCTTTCATCTTTTTTACTAGGTCCACCATCGGTCATATGAATACTTAAAGTGTATGAATAGTCCCTATAACTGGCACGAATATTTAAAGTGTATGAATAGTCCCTATAACTAGTACGAATATATAATTTAGACAGTTTACAAAAGATTTTGAATTATGATAAGCATTTTAACTCACATCGACTCTAAGATAAAATTAATGCTAATATAAAATAAATTTCAATGGTAAGAAATAATGGTGTGATGAATGGCGCAAGGTAAATGCATCATATATACTAGCTATTTTTCTCATAATGTTTGTTAAATGTTCGAAAAATTGGAGTAAATTAGGTATCGTTAAAAAAACATAAACTAAATTCAATGTGGGACAGTGGGGGTAAAGATACCGCAACTTGATTGATAGCCGAACCTATATCACACGCATGTGAAAATACCGATACCAAACCTATATCATATCAACTTTCTTTTTTAAAATCAAACACCTCATAAATTCCGATCAAACTCCATGTAATAATGAATAAACCCATGACCAATTCTAAAATTGATATTATTCATGTACCACTTACCATTCATAATGTACAAGAAACAAATGTACACAGACCAACAACCGGCATCAGTCGCCTAGACAAACAAATGCAAGGGGTTTGTTGCGGTCGCCGGCCGCCGTAATGGCGGGGACACGTCACATGGGGGTAGACAGACGACGACTGAGGGCTCCCGACGCACCATTACACTTAGCCTAATACACAATCATCTTTGATGCATGCCCAAGTGTGGATGAATTAATGAACCATTTTCTTTTTAGGGACCTAGGTAAAAGAGTTTATGATATGTTAATTGATTGAGTCTTTCATTAACATAAGGATCCCTATATATAGGGTATTACAAAGAGATAATATACAGAATCTACATATTCAAATATAAGATATATACAATCAAACTAATCTAATACTAATATATATACGTATTTACTAATAGTCCCCCACAGTTGGAGCGGGAGGACACTGGACGCTCAAACTGTCACAGAACGTCTCAAAGAGTTGTCGAGGTAGACCCTTGGTAAAAATATCGGCATATTGATAAGCCGATGGCACGTGTAATACTCGAATATGTCCTATTTTGACCTTCTCTATGACAAAATGAATATCAATTTCAACATGTTTGGTACGTTGGTGTTGAACTGGATTTCCTGATAGGTATACCGCAGATACATTGTCACAGTACACGATGGTTGCTTTGCGTAATGGTTCATGAAGTTCTAGCAATAAATTACGTTACCAACTTGTCTCAGCAACGGTGTTTGCGACCCCTCTATATTCGGCTTCGGCACTCGATCTTGATATCGTAGTCTGTCTTTTCGATGACCATGAAATAAGATTGTCTCCAAGATATACACAATAACCTGATGTAGATCGGCGTGAATCGGGACATCCCCCCCAGTCGGCGTCTGAGTAGGCCGTAAGGTCACGACTAGGGTAGTTTATGATGCGTATTCCATGATTAATAGTACCTTTGACATAACGTAAAACTCGTTTCATGAAATTGAAGTGTGCATCGCGAGGTGAGTGCATGAACAAGCAGATTTGTTGTACCGCGTATGATATGTCAGGCCGTGTGAAGGTAAGGTATTGAAGTGCTCCGGCTAGACTACGATGTAGGGTACCGTCGGCCAAAGGTTTTCCGGCAGTGGCGCTAAGTTTGGAGTTTGTATCAACCGGTGTGTGACTTGGATTACATGTGGTCATGGATGCTCGTTGGAGAATATCTTGAGCATAATGTGATTGGGATAAAAATAGCCCGTTTTTGTCACGTGAAACCGCAATGCCCAAGAAGTGATGTAAATTCCCGAGATCCGTCATCGCGAATTCTTGTGAGAGAGTGCGAATTGTTGAGTTTAAAAATGTGGTTGATGAAGCCGTAAGTATAATATCATCAACGTAGAGTAGTATAAATGCTGTTTGGTCCCCGTGACGGTAAACAAATAACGAGTTGTCACAAACGCTACTTCGGAACCCGTTTTTGATGATATAATTTGCAAAGCGATTGTACCAGGCCCGAGGTGCTTGTTTCAGCCCATATAGTGATTTTCGCAATCGACATACGTGATTTGGAGCATTTTTATCTGTAAATCCAGGTGGTTGATGCATGAATACTGTTTCGTTTAGGTCACCATGGAGAAAAACGTTTTTCACGTCTAGTTGATGTATGGGCCATGATTTGGAGACTGCAAGGCTAAGTACGGTACGTATGGTGGCCGGTTATACAACCGGGCTAAACGTGTCATCACAATCTATACCAACCGTTTGAGATTTTCCATTTACGACCAATCGTGCCTTGTATCTTTGTAAAGTCCCGTCCGCGTGAAATTTGTGGCAAAATAGCCACATGCAACGAATTACGGGTCGGTCAGCGGGACGGGGTACAAGCTCCCAAGTATCATTTTCTATTAACACATTATATTCATCTTTCATAGCACTATACCAATTTGGATCCTGGAAGGCCTTAGAGTAAGTGGATGGTGTAGGTGATATGGGAGGGTTGGTGGAGGTGTGTAGGTTAAGGGTGGCACGGGGTTTGAAGATGCCATCTTTGGCACGGGTGGTCATGGGGTTGGTATTTGGTGGTGGCAGCGGGTTGGTGTGGGCGGGATGGGGTGGCGGAGGGCTGTGTTGGGGGGGGTTGGGGTGGCGGTGGTTGGTTTTGAGCGGGTGGTGGTTGGGGCAGTGGGTTGTTAGGGGGTGGCATGGGGCTGGGTTGGGGTTGGTTGGGTGGCGGCAGTGGGTTTTGTGATGGGGGCGGAGGTGGGATTTGAGGTGGTGGTGGTGGGTTTGTCGGAGGTGGGGTGGGAGTATCGTGGAAGGTGGTGGGAAGGGGGTCATCGAGGAAATTGTACGAGGGGGAGGTGGTGTTGTGGGAGTAGGGGAAGGAGGTTTCATCGAATATGACATGGCGGGAGATGTGGACTTTGCCGGTGGTTGGGACTAGGCAACGATAGCCACGAAAATTAGGAGGGTACCCTAAGAATATGCATCGGATAGATCGGGGTTGGAATTTATGGGTTTGGGTTGCGGATGTGTTTGGGTAGCAGGCGCAACCGAAAACATGGAGGTGATCGTAGGTGGGATGTCGTAGGTATAGGTCATAGGTGGGAGTGATGGATTTGAGGCTTTTGGTGGGAAGTATATTGTGTAGGTATGTGGCGGTGTGGAGGGCTTCGACCCAACATTTTGGTGGGAGGTGGGCATGTGCGAGCAAGGCTCGGACGATGTCGTTAAGACGTCGTAGCATGCGTTCGGATTTACCGTTTTGTGGGGATGTTTGTGGGAAAGAAAATCGGAAGGTAAGTCCATGTGTGGAGGCAAAGGTTTTGAAATCATTATTATCGAATTCTCCCCCTAGGTCACATTGAAAACTTTTGATTTTGCGGTTGAATTGGGTAAGAATAAGGTTGTGGAATTTGGTGAAGTTGGTGAAGGTCTCGGACTTATATTTTAATGGGTAAATCCACACATATTGTGTGAAGTGGTCAATTAGAACCATATAATATTTATAACCGGAGTTACTAGGTATTGGGGAAGTCCAAAGATCACAGTGAATAATATCGAAAGGTGCAAAAGTAACGTTAGTGGAATCATAAAAAGGTAATCTTTTATTTTTAGCTAATTGACATGAATGACAAATGCTAGAAGGTTTAAGTTTATTACAAGAAATAAAAAAACGAGAACGTAAAAAATCTAAGATAGTGGGGCCCGGATGACCGAGCCGGTTGTGCCATTGCTCCGTTGAGGTGGTGACCAAGTGTGCGGAAGGTGGTGGTTCGGGTTTGGTGAATGGATAGAGGTCACCCGAGCTATTGTGGCGCGAAAGAATCGTCACAGTCTTGAAATCCTTCAAGAAAAAACCGTAAGGGTCAAATTCAATAGAGACATGATTATGACGAGTAAATTTACGAACGGATAAAAGGTTTTTCATAATGTTGGGTGTGAATAGGATGTCACGTAAATGGTAGGTGTCACACCCCGCCAAAAATGAGTTTTACTTCATTTAAAATGTTTTGCGGAAGAACGAAGGTGTAACGTTCATGACAACATAGCAAAAATTAAGTAAACAAACAACCACGCAATAATGAAAAATAAAGGTTTGTTTCACTTTCCAAAAGTAGAAAGTTTCCAAAAATAGCAAGTTTCCTAAAATAGAAATTGTTTGAAATGAAATGATTGTTCGTAAACTTAATGTTTTAATCATGGCTCACGACAATCCTAATGCTCATGTCCTCCAATTCCACTGCACCTAATTACCTGGAAAAACATTAATAGTAAAAGGGTCAACAATAATGTTGAGTGAATCCACAGGGTTAATGTTTATGATAAGAGTAAAGTGATTTGCTACTCAAAATGTTTGTTATGAAAATGGTTTATGACTGAAAATGTATAAGGTTCAACACTCATATGATATGAGTAATGAGTATGAAATGTTTAGTATAGTTGTAGAATGTATACAACTACTAGTTATGTTTATGAAAAAGTGTTGAACAAAATGTTGTGTTTGACATCGCATGAACTGTTATCCCCAACAGGTAGCTAGTGTATTGAGTTAATATACCAACCCCTAAGTCCACAATCAACACTTCAACTCCAGTATGTTATGTTATTTTATGGATATACACTCCCGGAGATGTCTTGGATAAACCAAGTAATGATCAAACGTTCGTTGGGAGGATGAGTGTCAGCGAATAGTACTATCTGCATATCCATGGTCTAGATCCACTAGTTAATGATTGCTGGTAACCTTAGTCCGGTATAATAATTGTTTGTCATGCCAACGCGATAATGAAAATGTATAGATGTTGTTGTACAGTCATAGTAAAACAGTAGCAGTTGTGTTTATGTTTTCCACCCCAAAGTTTATAATACAGTTAAAAAGAGTAAAGGGGTCTGTGGACTCACCTGGCAAAGCTTAGCAACAAGAGACTTAAGACAGAGGAATCCTCGGGAGACTCCTAGCTTCCTAAATGATTTAAGTACTGATTAGACTAAGCTAACACAGGCGATACTATATACGATATAAGATATAAGATATACGTTAAATGTTATGTTATATGTTTTGTGACATCGAATGAACTTGGATTAATAAAATGAAATGAAATGAAATGCATTGGGTTTTATAAAATGAAATGAAATAGGCTCCAAAATGAAATGACATGAAATGAAATGATTCTCGAAATGAAATGATATGAAATGAAATGGATTGGGCCTAGATAGGCCTAATGGGCCACTAGGTTGGGCTACTTGGGCCTCATATTGGGCTTGGGTCCAATAGAGTTGGGCCAAGGATTGGGCTTGGGCCCAATGGGTTCGGTTTGGGTATAAGTGGGCCAAAGGTTTGGGCTTTGGTCCAAATGGGCTTGGATATTAATGGGCCAACTAAGGTTTGGGCCCGATGGACTAAGGTAGATCGAACTGGGCCAAGTACGGGCCATGGCCCGATTATATGTTCGGGTTTGGTCCACGGTTTTGAGTCAAAATCCGGCCTTGACCCGTTTTAGGTTGTGGGTCAACATATGGTCAACAAAAGTCCACTAAAGTCAACTTAGGTTTATTTTGGGTTTGATGTGTACGGTTTTAGGATTAGGGTTCGGGTTGGTTTATGGTACCGTATTAGGGTTAGGGTTTTCAAGGATTTCGGGTCAATGAAAGTCAAATCCAGTCAACAAATGTCAAAGAAAGTCAACCAAGACGAGGGTTTCGGTTTCTAGGGTTAGAGTTCGGCTAGGGTTAGAGTTCGGCTAGGCCAAAACCCTACGGGTTTCAAACTAGATCGGTCTAGGTCCGGGTTCAATGGCTAGGTTTCGGGTTTGTGTGCCTAGATCGGGTATAGGTTCGAACTAGTGACTAAATCTATAGTTTTAGCATGCCAAAGTCGAGATCTAGGGCTCCTATGTACGGATCTAGCAATCAAAACAAACCCTAATCACACACACGCACCCGTTCGGTTGAGTACATGTATGTGTTCGGTTTTTGGAGGCTAACCGAGACCACATGGCCTAGGGCCATGGTCTCGGGTTCAAAACAGTAGATTAGCAAGGATTAAGCAAGTAGAAACAAGGGTTTTTAGGGTTCATACCTTGGATTAAACGATCAAGAAACGAAGGAAAGTGTTTGGGGTTGCTTTCGATCGGAAACGGACGAAGATGATGATAGTGGTGTTGCTTTCGGCCGAGAAGAGGAGAGGGAGCACAAAAGGTTTAGGGTTTACAATGGTTAAGTATTTATAGTGCTCAAGATCTAGGGTTTAGAAGTAGAGTCCTAGTAGCACAAGGACTTGTTTAAAAGCATTGGATAAGGATTAAATTGAAGAGATAAAGCCACACAACTTGCACCACACCCTAAGGGGTGTTCGGCCGAGTTTGGGGTCAAGCAAGGAGGGGGAGGCCGGCCATTAGGCGGTCGGTCAAACCTTGGTGTCGGTTTAGACGGTTCGTTCAATTCGAGTCACGTTTAAATTGAATCGTTACGTTTATTGTTTAACCGGTAAACTTATCGTTTTAGAAATGATTTAGCTCAAAGTGTGTCACCATAAGTAAATAAAAATGTTGTGTTGACTAAAATAATCAAACACTAATGTATGGTGTAAAATATGTATGTTTGTTGTGTATAAGGAATGCCAAATATAGAATGTCTATAAGTAGAAACTTTCCAATTGTGGAAAGTTCTAGAAATGAAATGAGGTTACATACCAGAAATATCGAGTTGTCACATTCTCCCCTGGTTGAAGAAATTTCGTCCCGAAATTTAAGACGAAGCACGAACAGGAGAGACAACGAGAAAAAGATGAGGATATTTCTTTCGCATCTGGTCCTCACGTTCCCACGTGAATTCAGGACCTCTTTTGGAGTTCCATCTGACTTTAACGATTTTGATCTTGCTTCTTCGCAACTTTTGCTCTTTCCAGTCAGATATTTTAATTGGTTCCTCAGTGAAATGAAGTTTGTCGTCGATGATAATTTCTTCAGTAGGGACGATAAGCGAAGGATCATGAATGAACTTTTTAAGATTAGAAACATGAAATGTGTTGTGAACATTGCTGAGCTCATTAGGAAGACGAAGGCGATATGTAACAGCACCGATTCTTTCAAGAATCTCAAATGGTCCAACATAACGAGGACTGAGCTTTCCTTTCTTACCAAAACGTACAACACCTTTCCAAGGTGCTACTTTTAGCAAAACGTGGTCGCCAACAGCGAACTCTAAAGGCTTTCGACGATTATCAGCATAGCTCTTTTGTCGATCTCTGGCAGCCTTGATGCGATTTTTGATCTTAAAAATCTTGTCAGTCGTTTCTTGTAGAATTTCAGGACCAGTAATCTGACGATCACCAATTTCAATCCAACAAAGTGGCGAACGACACTTTCTTCCATACAGGGCTTCGAACGATGCGGCCTTAATAGTTGTATGATAACTATTATTATACGAGAACTCAGCTAAAGGGAGATGAGAATCCCAAGTTCCACCAAAATCAATAACACATGCTCTAAGCATGTCTTCCAAAGTTTGAATTGTTCTTTCAGTCTGCCCATCTGTTTGGGGATGATAGGCAGTACTCATATCGAGGCGAGTACCGAGAGATTTTTGCAACGATTGCCAAAAACGAGACGTAAAGCGACTATCACGATCCGAGATGATCGCGACTGGCACACCATGCCGAGATACAACTTCCTTTAAATAAATTCTTGTTAACTTCTCCATTTGATCAGTTTCCTTAATGGGAATGAAGTGAGCTGATTTGGTCAATCGATCGACAATTACCCAAATTGTATCATGACCATTAGATGTTCGAGGCAATTTGGTTATAAAATCCATAGAGATTTCTTCCCATTTCCATTCAGGGATCTCTGGTTGTTGTAGAAGACCGGAAGGCTTCTGATTCTCTGCTTTCACTCTAGCACAAGTTAAACATTTGCTGACATAAACCGCGATCTCTTTCCTCATGTTTGGCCACCAATATAATTCTTTGACATCTTTATACATCTTGTCGGCACCAGGATGAATAGAATATTTGGATCGGTGAGCTTCATTCAAGATAACATTGCGAACGCTTCCAAAATTTGGAACCCATAAACGATCCATGAAATAAAGAGTTCCATCCACCTTTGCTTCCAACTGCTTCTCCATACCACGCAAAGTTTCACTCTTGATGTTCTCTACCTTCAAGGCTTCAGTTTGGAATTCATGAACTTGGGAAGATAGATTAGAACGAACGGAGATTGGAAGGGCTCGAACACGACGAGGTTTAGGTTGCTCTTTCCGACTTAAGGCATCAGCTACCACATTAGCCTTACCAGGATGATACTTAATTTCACATTCATAGTCATTCATCAATTCTATCCATCTACGCTGTCTCATATTGAGATCTTTGTGATTGAAGATATGTTGCAAACTCTTGTGATCGGTAAATATTGTGCACTTGGTACCGTAGAGATAATGTCTCCAAATTTTCAATGCAAATATAACGGCACCCAACTCAAGATCATGGGTTGTATAATTCTTCTCGTGGTTCTTCAGTTGTCGAGAGGCATAGCCGATTACTTTGTCATGTTGCATCAATACACAACCTAGTCCTTGGTGTGAAGCATCACAGTACACCACGAAATTATCGGTTCCTTCAGGGAGAGATAGAATAGGAGCAGAACATAATTTAGATTTTAGAGATTGGAAGGCTGATTCTTGTTTTTCACCCCAGACAAATTTCTCATCCTTATGTGTTAACACCGTCAAATCCTTTGCAATCCTTGAGAAATTTTCTATAAATCTTCTATAGTAACCAGCAAGACCAAGGAATTGTCTCACTTCAGTTGGGGTCTTCGGAGCTTCCCAATTCTTTATAGCTTCTATCTTTGCAGGATCAACGTGAATACCTTCTTCGTTGATAATATGACCCAGAAATTGGACTTCACGCAACCAAAATTCACACTTGGACAACTTGGCGTACAACTTTTCTTTCTCCAACAACTCAAGAATAATTCTTAAGTGCTCTTCATGCTCTTCTCTAGAATGCGAATAGATGAGAATATCATCTATGAAGACGATAACGAATTTGTCGAGATACTGTTTGCACACTCTGTTCATGAGATCCATAAACACAGCAGGTGCATTGGTCAAACCAAATGGCATTACCAAAAATTAATAATGACCATAGCGAGTTCTAAAAGCAGTTTTGGGCACATCTTCATCACGAACTTTTAACTGATGGTAACCAGAACGAAGATCGATTTTGGAATAGAAACTCGATCCTTGGAGTTGATCGAATAGATCATCAATACGGGGAAGAGGATATCGATTCTTAATTTTACTTTGTTCAATTCACGATAATCAATGCACATTCTCATTGAACCATCTTTCTTTTTAACAAAAAGGACCGGAGCTCCCCAGGGCGAGAAACTCGGTCGAATGAAACCAAGATCAAGAAGTTCTTGTAATTGCGATGAAAGTTCTTGCATTTCAGACGGTGCAAGACGATAAGGGGAACGCGCGATAGGTGCGGCTCCTGGAATCAGATCAATACAAGATTCAACTTGCCTCTGAGGCGGCAGTCCAGGCAATTCACTAGGAAATACACCAGGAAATTCACGAACAATAGGAATGTCCTCAATCTTACGATCTTTGGACTTTGTGTCAACGACATGAGCAAGAAAGGCTTGGCATCCTTTACGAAGATATTTTTGAGCTTTCATAGAAGTTATGATTTTTATGTTTCTGTTTCTTTGTTCACCTTGAATTATTAATGTTTCTGTTTTGGATAAGGGAATTCGGATTTGTTTGGTGTAACATATTATTTCAGCACGGTTTTTAGACAACCAATCCATCCCTATGACGATATCAAAACTACCTAGTTCTACAGGCACAAGGTCTATATCAAAAATGTGGTCATCTAGGTCAAGCTTACAACCTTTAAAAACTTCACTAGACCTAACAACCTTGCCATTTGCTAACTCGATTTCATAATTCACCTTCAAACGATCAGGATCTAGATTTAAGAAACTTTTAAAGTCGGTCGATACGAAACTCAAGTCGGCTCCCGAGTCAAATAAAATAGAAGCAAAATGATTGTTGATGATAAACGTACCAGTGACGGTATCAGGGTTCTCACGAGCTTCTTGAGCATTCATAACAAATGCACGACCACGACCATTTTGACGATCATTGTTGTTGTTGGCATTGCGATTGTTGTTACGATTGCCATTGTTGTTGTTGCCATTCTGGTTATTGTTGTTCTGAAGTCTAGGGCAACGATTACGATAATGGTTAGAATCACCACACTCGTAGCAGACAGGATTCTTAGGAGGATTGTTGGACGAACACTTTCTGAAATTATGACCCCAGCGGTCACACTTGAAGCATTTCTCACACTGACCATCATGATGCCAGTTACATCTGTTACACAAGGGCTTGTTTCCAGCATAAGACTTAGATTCTGAATTAGACCAATTGTTGTTCTGAGTAGAGGCTGCATAATTCTTAGTCTTTTGATATTTGTTCCCTTTGTGATCACGTTTGTTGTCGTAGGAACGCTTTCCATTTTCATTGTTCACATTATCAGTAGATTTGCTAGACACCACTAGCTTGTCTTTGAACGATCCACTTCTCATTGCATCATCAGTCAACCTTGTTGCACGATTTACAGCATCTTCAAATGTTGTCGGTTCAGAAGCAATAACATGAGTACTAATAAGATCATGAAGACCTTGAAGATACTTTTCAATACGCTTGAATTCAGGAGTAACCAAATGAGGAACGAGACGAGCAAGTTCTTGAAACTTAGTTGTGTAGGTAACAATATCAGATCCAACCATGGACAGATTCCATAGTTCCACCTCAACTTTTTGTAGCTCTCTCCTTGGGCAAAACTTCTGAGTTAACTGATCCTTGAACGTATCCCAAGTCATAGCATCAACAGTTGCACGACCTAAGACTTGCACTTGAGAATTCCACCAGGACAACGCTTCCTTGGACAACGTACTAGCAGCAAACTTCGTCATATTCTCAGGGGCACATTGAATAACACTGAAAATGGATTCCACCTTCTCAATCCAGTGGATGATAGCAATAGCACCTTCAGATCCAGAGTAGGTCGGAGGATGACAGGACGTAAAAGTCTTAAATGACTGACCCTGACGATTGGGATCTGAAGTTTAAACAAATAAGGAAAGAAATTGAATAATGGGTTAAAATAAAATGGAAATAAATGAATCTTCTTTCACGGAGTCGTATAATATACCGTTGTTTCCCACATTAGATGCACCAGAGGCATTTCCTCTTGCAGCGTTCATTTGAGCCATTGCTTCAGCGATACGGCGTTCCACCATTTGTTCGACAGTCTCAGCGTTTCCTCCTCGAGCCATTGATGAATTGCTGATACAAATGATAAGAAATTAAGAGATGAATAATATAGGAGGACTATAAGGGAAATATGTACTTATAATAGGGATCAAAGAGTAGATATACAATAGGCGTAGTAGTAGTAGTAGACGTAGATATAAATAGTCGTAATTATAGTAGTAGTAGAGACATATAGAAAATACAATTATAAGAACAATAGAAATTACTAAAATATCACTTTTATTAAACACATTCCTAATACATAATAGTTTTATAAGTAGGGCATATTTGCCAATACTAAAGAACAAAAATACTGAAATAGCTAAACATAAAATTTAATAATAGAAAAACAAATACAGACGATAGGTAGATGACTAATCATCTTCTTCTGGCTCAGAGTCTTCCATAGGCTCTGACTCTTCTTCTGGCTCTTCCTCTGGTTCTGATTCTTCTTCTGTTTCAGAGTCTTCTCCAGGCTCTGATTCTGCATTCACTTCTGGCTCAGGTTCTCGACGTCGTGGAGTTCTTGGAACAATATCACGCTTGGGTTTAGCAGGCGAACATAGATAAATGATACCGCCCTCACGCTTACGATAGACAATAGGACGCTGACCACGAGCTGGAGTAGGAGGACCATTAGGAATGATAGGAAAGGGACGTCTTCTTGGGCGACGATGCCACGGGATAATAGGAGGTTGTACCACTGCTGGCACTGGAGCAACAGGAACTGGGACTACTGGGACAGCAGCATCACGATCACTATCGGAGTCATATGAGATATCGAGGACACTAGCAGGCGACATTCTACTAAACATGACGCATAAAAGTCTATTAGATTATGAAGTTGTAAGGCTTGCTGACATATGCTAGCTATAACACTAGGGCAATACTAACTAAGGCAAATGTTCTAAACTAAGAACAATGGAACTTTAGGATATGAGACTGAGCATGCCATGATTATTTTGATTTTATAAAAGTGTTTGTTTTTCCCAAAAATCTTTTGTAGTTATAGACTAGGCTTGCTAATTCACTATAACTTAAGCTCTGATACCACTCTGTCACACCCCGCCAAAAATGAGTTTTACTTCATTTAAAATGTTTTGCGGAAGAACGAAGGTGTAACGTTCATGACAACATAGCAAAAATTAAGTAAACAAACAACCACGCAGTAATGAAAAATAAAGGTTTGTTTCACTTTCCAAAAGTAGAAAGTTTCCAAAAATAGCAAGTTTCCTAAAATAGAAATTGTTTGAAATGAAATGAATGTTCGTAAACTTAATGTTTTAATAATGGCTCACGACAATCCTAATGCTCATGTCCTCCAATTCCACCGCACCTAATTACCTGGAAAAACATAAATAGTAAAAGGGTCAACAATAATGTTGAGTGAATCCACAGGGTTAATGTTTATGATAAGAGTAAAGTGATTTGCTACTCAAAATGTTTGTTATGAAAATGGTTTATGACTGAAAATGTATAAGGTTCAACACTCATATGATATGAGTAATGAGTATGAAATGTTTAGTATAGTTGTAGAATGTATACAACTACTAGTTATGTTTATGAAAAAGTGTTGAACAAAATGTTGTGTTTGACATCGCATGAACTTTTATCCCCAACAGGTAGCTAGTCTATTGAGTTAATATACCAACCCCTAAGTCCACAATCAACACTTCAACTCCAGTATGTTATGTTATTTTATGGATATACACTCCCGGAGATGTCTTGGATAAACCAAGTAATGATCAAACGTTCGTTGGGAGGATGAGTGTCAGCCAATAGTACTATCTGCATATCCATGGTCTAGATCCACTAGTTAATGATTGCTGGTAACCTTAGTCCGGTATAATAATTGTTTGTCATGCCAACGCGATAATGAAAATGTATAGATGTTGTTGTACAGTCATAGTAAAACAGTAGCAGTTGTGTTTATGTTTTCCACCCCAAAGTTTATAATACAGTTAAAAAGAGTAAAGGGGTCTGTGGACTCACCTGGCAAAGCTTAGCAACAAGAGACTTAAGACAGAGGACTCCTCGGGAGACTCCTAGCTTCCTAAATGATTTAACTACTGATTAGACTAAGCTAACACAGGCGATACTATATACGATATAAGATATAAGATATACGTTAAATGTTATGTTATATGTTTTGTGACATCGAATGAACTTGGATTAATAAAATGAAATGAAATGAAATGCATTGGGTTTTATAAAATGAAATGAAATAGGCTCCAAAATGAAATGACATGAAATGAAATGATTCTCGAAATGAAATGATATGAAATGAAATGGATTGGGCCTAGATGGGCCTAATAGGCCACTAGGTTGGGCTACTTGGGCCTCATATTGGGCTTGGGTCTAATAGAGTTGGGCCAAGGATTGGGCTTGGGCCCAATGGGTTCGGTTTGGGTATAAGTGGGCCAAAGTTTTGGGCTTTGGTCCAAATGGGCTTGGATATTAATGGGCTAACTAAGGTTTGGGCACGATGGACTAAGGTAGATCGAATTGGGCCATGTACGGGCCTTGGCCCGATTATATGTTCGGTTTTGGTCCACGGTTTTGGGTCAAGATCCGGCCTTGACCCGTTTTAGCTTGTGGGTCAACATATGGTCAACAAAAGTCCACTAAAGTCAACTTAGGTTTATTTTGGGTTTGATGTGTACGGTTTTAGGATTAGGGTTCGGGTTGGTTTATGGTACCGTATTAGGGTTAGGGTTTTCAAGGATTTCGGGTCAATGAGAGTCAAATCCAGTCAACAAATGTCAAAGAAAGTCAACCAAGACGAGGGTTTCGGTTTCTAGGGTTACAGTTCGGCTAGGGTTAGAGTTCGACTAGGCCAAAACCCTACGGGTTTCAAACTAGATCGGTCTAGGTTCGGGTTCAATGGCTAGGTTTCGGGTTTGTGTGCCTAGATCGGGTATAGGTTCGAACTAGTGACTAAATCTATAGTTTTAGCATGCCAAAGTCGAGATCTAGGGCTCCTATGTACGGATCTAGCAATCAAAACAAACCCTAATCACACACACGCACCCGTTCGGTTGAGTACATGTATGTGTTCGGTTTTTGGAGGCTAACCGAGACCACATGGCCTAGGGCCGTGGTCTCGGGTTCAAAACAGTAGATTAGCAAGGATTAAGCAAGTAGAAACAAGGGTTTTTAGGGTTCATACCTTGGATTAAACGATCAAGAACCGAAGGAAAGTGTTTGGGGTTGCTTGCGATCGGAAACGGACGAAGATGATGATGGTGGTGTTGCTTTCGGCCGAGAAGAGGAGAGGGAGCACAAAAGGTTTAGGGTTTACAATGGTTAAGTATTTATAGTGCTCAAGATCTAGGGTTTAGAAGTAGAGTCCTAGTAGCACAAGGACTTGTTTAAAAGCATTGGATAAGGATTAAATTGAAGAGATAAAGCCACACAACTTGCACCACACCCTAAGGGGTGTTCGGCCGAGTTTGGGGTCAAGCAAGGAGGGGGAGGCCGGCCATTAGGCGGTCGGTCAAACCTTGGTGTCGGTTTAGACGGTTCGTTCAATTCGAGTCACGTTTAAATTGAATCGTTACGTTTATTGTTTAACCGGTAAACTTATCGTTTTAGAAATGATTTAGCTCAAAGTGTGTCACCATAAGTAAATAAAAAAGTTGTGTTGACTAAAATAATCAAACACTAATGTATGGTGTAAAATATGTATGTTTGTTGTGTATAAGGAATGCCAAATATAGAATGTCTATAAGTAGAAACTTTCCAATTGTGGAAAGTTCTAGAAATGAAATGAGGTTACATACCAGAAATATCGAGTTGTCACAGTAGGTTTGGTGTGGGGTTTTATGTAAGGCATTTCCGGATCCATGAATCGGTATAGTAGTGCCATTCCCAACAAATACATTACGTATAATAGAATTTGATAAAGGGGTTTGTATTTTACCTTCATCCGAAGTCATGTGTGAGGTAGCGCCGGTGTCCATGTACCAATTTGGATCGGGTTGATTCAAGTGCATTGCTTGAAATGCGGCTCCAATGTCGGTAGGATGGAGAGCATTGTAGTCATGGGTTGCATCGGATGACTGGTTCGGGTCAGCTGCGGCATTGGGCTGTTGGGCGGGCTCCAAGTGCGGTGCGACATGGGTCTGGGCCGGGGCAGCTTGTTTGGATCCGGTGGAGGGGTTGTAGGATCCGGGCCAGCCGTTTGCTTGAGTCGGATACGGACAGGGCGGTGGGGTCCACCAAGCCCACGGTGGGTATGCATGCGGTGGGTAGGGTTGTGGCGGAGGCGTCGGGTATCCCCTGCCACGACCAAAGCTCGAGCCACGTCCTCCGCGATTTGACGAACGACCGCGACCACGTCCTCTTCCGTAGTTCCGGTTGTCGTTTGAAGATTGTGACTGTCCGATTGCGGGTGAAGACTTGGGAGCCGACGGTGTTATCAGGGCGGATCCGGATTGACGGGCGGATTGACGGTGTTGCTCGAGTTGTAGCATGCTGCAAGCTATGTCCCACGTGGGAGAGCTTTGGTTGATGAGCGATGCCACTGTGTCGAACTCGGCAGGAAGGCCACGGACTAATTGGAGAACCATGCGTGTTTGGCTAACCGGGTTATCCATGTCGGTGAGTTGATCAGCTAGGGCCTTTAGTTTTTGGCAATAGTCTTCCATGGATGAGCACGCGGCAAGTGTGAGATTTGTGAAATCGTGCTCGAGAGTGGCGGCTCTAGAGCTTTTGTTGTTGAGGAAGATATTTTCGATCTTTTTCCATGCATCATGAGCGGTCGCATCGGTGTCTAGTACACGGGCCAAGAGATCGTTTGACAATGTTCCGTAGATCCATTGTAGAACGATAGCATCAATCTCGGACCATGTATCATAATTGTCGTCGGTTGCGGCATGGGCCGGCGTACCGTCGATGTGATCTAACACTTTGTATCCTCTAGCATGTAGCTTGAAAAGCTTAACCCAAGAGGAGTATGACACCGTCGTGCCATCTAAAACCCGAACCTTGTTTAGAATGTTCGTAACGGTATAGACGGGGTGGAGAGTCGACGATGTTGGCTTGGGCTTTGCGGAAGTCGACGCATCAGTGGTCGTGACCATGGCTGCTTAGGATCGAATCCGACGGCTAGGGATATCGGCTAGGGTTCTTTGGGTGTTTAGGGTTTTTGCTCTGATACCATAAAAGTATTTACCATATGTTAATTGATTGAGTCTTTCATTAACATAAGGATCCCTATATATAGGGTATTACAAAGAGATAATCTACAGAATCTACCTATTCAAATATAAGATATATACAATCAAACTAATCTAATACTAATATATATACGTATTTACTAATACTAGGATCGTGTGAGAAATAAGGTTGCATTAAAATGGGCACAACGGTTGTCCATGACCAACCAAATCGAAGCTTGTAAGGAAAAGAACATGGTCATAAACCACCGAACTTTCAGACCCAAGATCTCTGTATTTTGGAGTTAGTTGTATTTTAAAAAATTTTGTTTAATTTTTGAACTTTGTTTTAGGCTTACCTTTCAGTCTCTTTGTCATTTAAGGCCCATTAAAAATGTAGGTATACTTTAGGGATTCTTTGACATACTTAAAGTTTTAGTTTTATTTTTTATGAAAGTTTATTTTCTCCGAAATTTTGTATAGTTGAAATGAACCGGTTTTGAACATTAATTTCACAACATTAATTGAAAGTATTATACTTCAATCTCCAACTCTTCCATCAACGGTTCCCAATTCAAAGAACGAAAAGTAAAGGATTATCACCACCAACGGAAAGTTCTCGCAGGAAAAAGAAACCAACGACACTTCAGCAAACCGTGGATGCAAGGTTAGAGAATAAATTATCAACTAACCCCTTGATGGATCCCAATAATACAAACCTGTTGCGTTATGGCTAAGTAAAGACAAGAAAATAAAGAACACACCATATTTTCAATGATTAAGAGTTTATTAAAACAACTTAATGCGGTACAAAGTTTGCGGAAATAGATAGTACACACTAACTAAAACTTTATACTTGAAGTACCACTTTTAATCGCTCAAACTATGATCCTATGCAAGGAGAGTTTATCAGTTGATACTTGTTGGAATTATGTGCACAGTTAGTCAAACAATGATGACACATCCATGCCTACGAAATACTTAAGGGTCACACCGGTGAGTGCATGTAATACGAGCAAGATATGCAATGATACTATGAAGAGGAATGATTCATAATAGTCATTATGAATCAGTTAAGTATTAACTTAAGTTTAACTTATTACTGGATTAGTTTAACTAACTAATTAATACAAGTATTTGTACATTTGTCAGTTGAGTAAATATACAATGTGTTAATTATAGATTATCCATGATATGATTTAAAGCTATTAAATCATATAGTGATTGGATAATATTATTGTCTAATTAATTATTAAAGGTATAAAACACAAGTATATATTTCGTGTATATGTATACCGAAATATGTAAGTGTATAATACTAAGGCATTTGATAATTAAGTGTGACAATAATAAACTAGTAAAACTATAAGGGATGGAAGTGTAAAATGAAAGTTTAATTAAAGATCTAATCTTAATTAAACTAGAGGGTTCTAAGCGCAGCTTATTTAACTATAAATAAAAGGCTTAGGGTAACTGTTGGATCCCAACAACACAAACGTGTTGCGTTATGGCTAAGTAAAGACGATAAAGTAAAGAACACACAATTTCAATAATTAAGAGTTTATTAAAACAACTTAATACAGTACAAAGTTTCACTAGTACAAAAATGGGCAATGGTCACACTACAAAACTGTGACCATATGCCTTTAGTCACTAAATTTTTTTCCCACTAATAGTGTGACCAAAGGTCGTGTCATTTTAGGCAATATATGGCTACATTTAAATTTAGTGGTTGTATTAACCGAAAAATAGTAGTCGTAGCCTAAAAGTGTGGCTATTCAAGAAGAAAACCGGTTGTGATAATCATGCATTCTAATTTATAATGTGGCCATAAACTGTTTCTAGACACACATTTTTTATTTTTGTGTGACTATTGTTCAACCAATGGTTACATAAATTTATTTTTATAGTAGCGCTTGCTATTATTTAGTCACACAAATATATGTCTATTATGACTATTATTTACCTTTTAGACACATATAATTACTCAAACAATAGCTAAAAGTATAATAAGGACATACATTTACAAATCTTTAAAAATCGGTATAGACTGGTCGGTCTAACCGGTTAAACTGTGACTCGAACATTCAACCGGTTTGATTGCTTAAAATCACCGGCAAATACTAGACCG
Source organism: Calendula officinalis (assembly GCA_963853835.1). Lineage (NCBI taxonomy): Eukaryota > Viridiplantae > Streptophyta > Magnoliopsida > Asterales > Asteraceae > Calendula > Calendula officinalis. The sequence goes on from OY970825.1 coordinate 69,104,536, forward strand.
GTTAAAGACAACCGGTAATAGTCAAACCCTAGTAAACACTCCGGTTAAACCAAAGGACTTAAGGATGTCAAGCTTTAATTTTTTTAAGAGTTGAAGCCCCCTTGTTTTTATAATGAAACTAATTCTCCCACTTTCTTACAAATACCAATGTGGGATAACATTTAGTCATATTTTAACATATTAATGTGACAGTTGGTAATTTGCAGACACACATTTATAGTCAATTGAAGTGTGACAATTGGTTACTTTTAGCCACATAAGTTGTTATCGCATGTGACCTTTAATAATATTTAGTCATATTTAACCACCATTAACGTGACAAGAACAACGAATTTATGTGGCTAATAAACATACATGCTCAACTATACTTGTACTAGCTTCTCTCTTACTAGTAGTTACACACATAAATTTAATCATGGCTATTGTTTGTGCTTTAACCACATATTTGATTATCACGTGTGACCTCTGATAACATTTAGCCATATTTAACATCATTAATGTGACAACTTGTAGACACACATACATAGTCAATTAAGACCGTGGTTATAAGTTAGTTATAGATACATAATTTTAATTTTACTATTTACATTGCTATTGTTTATGTTATAGCTACATGTAATTTTAGTTTTATCGTGACTATGTTTTTGGGTGTGGCACATATCCATCATATAGCAACACATGCACAAAAAATTGAGTGGCTATTATTTGTCTTATAGCCACATGACACACAAAATAAAGATCGTGGCTATATACTACCTTTCAAAAACAATGAATTCTCGTGGCTAATAAACACTACATTTGGACACACAAGCAATTGATTCATGTGACTAAATACGTGTCTCTCGTCTCACATAATAACCATCACAAAATAATGTCACATATTAACAAACAACCATGACGAAAAGTGTGACATTTGGCCACACTACGTGACTGTGGTTAGCAATGGACACCTTTATTATGTTAAATTGTGGCTAAAGTGTTCGAGTCTAATTTGAGATTGTTACAGTTTTGGAGTTAAATGTGGCTAAAATAACATTAGAACATTATTTGTGACCTTTAGCCACACAAATAAGTCAAACTGTGGCGAGGCTATTTTAAAAAAACTGTGACTGTAGGCTATTTTTGTACTACTGTTTGCGGAAATAGATAGTACACACTAACTAAAACTTTATACTTGAAGTGACACTTTTGCTCGCTCAAACTAGAAATTTATGCCAGGAGAGTTATATCAGCTGATACTAACAGCTGATATTGAATGCCTGAGTACTAACTATGAAGAAGTTAATATCAGACAATAACAAACTCTCAAATAATGTTCTTGTGCTATGAATGCTAAAAGGTGTTTATAAATGTAAGCATTTACGTCTCTACATATAGCCCAAGATCCATGTTCCTTTGTCCACAAGTTAATCTACGTGTAAACATATCATGCGTAGATGTAGACTTGTCCACGGAAACATTTAATGCACTTGCATAGGTTATAGTCCCAATTATACTTTGTGTCAACTCCTTTTGCTACCTTTTCTGACGCACGGTGAAAAAGTGTACTATGATAGTACAAAAGAGGTTGACTTTCCCTTTACATGTTTGGAGGGACAAACGATGAAGTACTGACAAGTTATCTTCTATTCCAAAATAGAAGATCTTCATCATTTTCTTCTTATTTGAGCGGGAAAGGAAAATGTTCAAAGTGTCAAGAACATTTTCCACCAAGTCATTATCTGCAGCAGGTACCATCAGCTGATTCCACTATCAGCTGATTGGTCTTCGGGTTTTTGTCCTTCGGCCATAAACTTCGAATGATCACTCTTGTATAGCTGCTATTTAACTTGATTCCTTGAGCTAAGTACGTACTAAGCTGAAGGTTTATGAATATACTTGTACTTCAGCTGAGATACATACTTCAGCTGGTTTTATTCTTCTTAGCTATCGATTATCAAATCTTATTTACTTAGTCTGGGGACTAACAATCTCCCCATATTTGATGCAATCGAATAGTTGTATAAGTATGAACCTATAATCATTCAGCTGTTTGGATCAGCTGAATGCTTATGTGCTTTGACCCTTTGGGTTCTTTTGACTATTTTTATCTTTTACAATATTTTTACAAATATATATACAAAATAATAATTTTCTATTGATTGAAGCTGATTTAGTACAAGGAAAATCAAAAAACAATTACAAAGTCGTAAATATTTATTCTCTTACGACCTTTTGGTACACTGAGCTGATGGCTGAGTTGATTAATCTCTTCATTTCTTTTCCCTCTTCAGTCGAGGAACTCAACAGTTTGTGATAGACCATAAGTTGTTGAACGTCGCACATGACTAATTCATCAGCTTGTTGAAAGCAATGCCTCTTCTTTTCATCCAGATAGCAAAAAACGTAGATGGGTTCTTTGACAATTTGCCCAGGGATAAAGTTAACTCCTTTGGGAACTGTTCTTGTGAGGTTGAGTCTTAGTCGTTTGGCATAAATTATGGAAGACCCAACCACAGCTGATCTGGGTTCATCGAAGGGCTCGGGGAGAACAGACTTACGTTTCTCCCCTCTTGCAGAGGAGCTTTCACCAACAGGGTCTCTGACTGTTTCAACTTGAGGTTCATGCAATTCAGCTGGTATGCATTCAGCCAAGTCTGGAGAATATCTCTTGACTTTATCGCATAGAGTCTTGAAGGAGAATATTGCGACTCTTACCTCACTTTCCAGATCTGTTATATTAGGCGATGGTTTTGCAGGTCTGGCAGCTGTTAGCATCTCATTTCATTCATCATAGTTGAATTGAGTGCTGATATTGTTTAGAGGTACCCTTTCAGGAACGAAGAGCCCTCCAGCTCTCTGTATATGATGATTTCTTGTGGAGAGTTGGATGATGATTTGGGGCTCCTTATGCTGGTGATTTTTGCTTCTTGCCTTCGTTTATAAATAACCTTATTGAACAACCTAATATTCTCAGTTCTTTCTGCTGCAGCTCTTTGAAACAGCTCTTCTTGAGTTTTCCTTTGGAGAGCAATAACTGTTTCGAGATCAGCAGTGGTTCCAGCTTCTTCTAAGAGAGCATCTTTAAACGAGGCAAGATTTAGCTCCCCCTCAGCAGGTTAAGGAATCTCCTGTATAGCGGGCTGAGGGTTTTGGATTTGCGGGATTTGGACTTGTGGGACCTCAACTGATTTAAAAGAATCAACAATGTTAATGAAATTAGTTGAGGTTTCTTCTACCCTGAGACCTTTAGCAGGGGTGAGTGTTGATTGTATTGATGTCTCACCTGCTGAAGTAATTACCTCAGGTGTTTCCGTAGGGACGAGTGTTGTTAAAATTGGAGTCTCTTCTACTGAAATTTATTATTCTTCTTCTTGTATTCCAGCAGAGGTGAGTGGTGCAGAATGGGAGTCTCACCTGCTGGAATGTCTTCTTGAACATTGGCTCCAACAACAGAGGTGACTATAAATTGTGAAACAAGATGTTCACCTACTGATGTAGCTTGCTCTTTCTCCCCCTCAGAGAGTGCCTGGAGAAGTAAGGAACTCTCTGGTGCAGCAGTAGGATGAACAGCAGTGGCACCCGCATTTAATTTATGAAGAATGAGGTTAAGGGTGCCTTGGAGACCAGCTACTTGAGAGGTCAAAGAGATGACCTCAGTCTCCAGTTTATCCGTCCGTGTGGACACAGCAGAGGCAGATTCCTCAATAGCCTCAGAGAGATGGCTATGAGTATTGGTCAGCAGAGACTCTTGCTTGGATTGTGCAAGACCAATATGATCGACAGCTGATGAGAGAGGAGATACCTTGGAATGCAAGGTATTCAGCTGTCGTTCGACCTCTGCTTCAGTTGCCCGGGCTTCGGAGAGAAACTTTTCTTTCTCGACTATGTCAGATTCGCAAATGGAGTTCAACTCTCTATGAATGTATGCTTTGAGGGTGTTGAACTCACTTGTGTTGATCCGAATCTGATCAGAAAGAAGAACCAGCTGAGGAGTCTAAGTGTGAACCTCAGTATGCAGAGAAGCGATGGTGGAAGAGAGATTCTCAGCAGTAACAGCAAACTTCTTTGGAACATCCCTGCGAAGGGTGTTCATCTGCTTACTCAGCATGGCCATCCCAGGTCGAATCTGGGATGAGACAACTCTAGACATCAGAGCAGCAATGGCTCTGATGGGAATGCTTCCTCCAGCTTTGCTGGTTTTAGCATGTGACACATGGACGCTTTGGGGGAAGGGGTCCGATATGTCTCCAGCTGAGAGGGTGACCTCAGCTGTGGTAGAAGGTGTTCCTGAGTTAGGAGGATGTGCTCCTATGGGATGCTCAGAAGCTATGGGGGTGAGATGGGTCCAGCTACAACTTCTGGGTTTTTGTCAGAAGTGCCGACATCAGCTGTCAAATCAAATTGAAGCCAAGGTTCATCTACATCTTTGTCTGGAGACGAAACATAGGGATGATTGGGATCATCAGCAGAGTCAAACATCATGGCATATGGTGTTTGAGAACCTTGAGCTTCAGTCTCACCAGTCGGCTGAGCTAGTATGGAGACTTGAGGAAGAGTTCCTCTGGGTAGTGTATCAGCTGCCTCACAGCTCAATTGGCGAATACGTTCGCGATCACTGGCAGCTTGGGTGGATGCGTCAATGACATCTGGGTCTACAGTTGTCTCTTCATCGGCGGTGGTGGTTTCCTCGATCTCCAGCTGGTGTAAGCTCGTGACTTTGCGGGAAACAGAAGGAACAGTTTAAAGAATGACTTGGTTTCCAGTCAATCTATCATCAACTGTTGACTCAGGAAGTGATGAAGAAGTTGGTGGTGGTGTGTGTGCAGCTGATTCACTGGTGGCTTGGGATGAGCCAAAAACTTCACCAGCAGTCTGTTGAAAGACTGAGGTTGCTTGTGGAGTTTGTCCCCTTGTTACAACAACTGATAATGAATCAGTCGATGAGCTACGCAGAAGGGTGGAGCCGGCACTAACTCCTAAAGAACAAAATTGCCGTATTGAAGTCTGCTGACTTTGTTGAGAAATCAACAGGTGGAGGACAAAGAGGAAGAGAAAGAGAGAAGTGATCAGCCATGGATGATTGACTAGAACTCCGATTGTTAGTGGAGTTCCTAGAAAATCACAGTAAAACTGAAAATGAGAAGGATTATTCTCAGACGCTGATATAGCTTCTGATCGTAATCCTCCCAATCTGGGACTCGAGTGAGTACCAGAGGATCCTGGCTGAATCCTGATGATGCTGTTGTCGCCAGATCAGCATCATCAGCTTCCACACCTTCTTCAAAGTTAGCAGACCCTCTTACCCACAACTAAGGAGAAGAAGGAGCACGTGAAGTGGGGGAGGATGGCGGAGAGAAGGGAGAGGGTGTGGGAGAGCGATGAGCCTTTCTTTTGACTCATTTCTTCACCACGAGAGGAGCAACCTCCTCACCCTCATTTTCCACATCAATGGGCACTGAGGTCCCTGTTGAGGTGGATTCTTTTTCATCAGCATCTAGCGGACGACTAGCAGCTGAAGAACTCTTCAGATGATAAAAGGACTTACCTTCTTGTAGGGGAGATATCTCCGTTGTGGTTCCCTTTAATTGATCCCTTTTGGATCTAGTACGATCTTCAATGATCTTCAGCATGTACGAGGAAAAGAGAATATCCTTACCAGCTTCCTTAAGGTCGTCGTAATCAATCTTCAGCTTCCTTCTTGTTACCGCCTATGCACTGAATGATGTGCGTGAAGAAATAGGCCCAAGGTCTCGTCACCTGAGACTTCTTAAAGATACGGACCCTGTCATCGTCCTTTTCTAATCGATATCCAGTGATACCGATCAAACTCGCTTTTGCATCATCAGCAGATTTCATCTCCTGATAATGTTGGACAGGGAGCAAGAAGTCGAACCCGCAAGCTGTTCGGAAATCATCAACGGTGATGGTGATTTGATGATCTCCAACTTGCGCAACAATGTCGTCCCCGTAGATGGAGGCGGACATCCAGAAATCACACAAGAGTTCATAAAAACTCTTGGTGAAGCGAAAGAAAGCACCCTTGACAAGGCGGTGGTGCAAGAACTTTCCGACCGGTTGATAGATTTCCTTGACGTTTTCCGGTGGAGAGGTGTTTGCCACTAAGTTCGAGTTTTGAGAAAACTCGATGGAATCTCTGGATAGGGTGGCTTTGGTGGTTTTTCTGGAAGTGTAAATTGTTTTGGAAGAAAGAAAGATAAAGGTTTAAAGAGAGGTTAGGGTTCTTGAGAGAGTTTGTGAAAGAAGTTTTGAGGGTGGTGAAGAAGAATGAGTGATACGTGGGGTATTTATAGGGAGGAGTAGGACGTTTTGGGTAAAGATTTGAATTTAAACCAGATCAAAAATGGATAGTTGGAAACCAACTATGGAAATGTTGGTTTTCGTGCGATGAAACCGCTATGATGTGACAGTGAGGGTTCGTGGAGCCGTTTCGGTGTCAGGGATGTCATGTCCCACATAAATGCCAAATATTTCCAATTGAGTGAAAATATTTGCCACAGAGAACGTGTGGATAGGGATGAAAGATTCCTTTTACTTAGAAAACCAAACGTTTTAACTTATAAAACTTGATAAGTATCATTATGAGATGTTTTATTCAGCTGACTGGTAAATTTAAAATATTTTTAGTCAGCTGAATATACTAAGTGACAAAGTGATCTTATCAGCTGCTGATAGTACTGCAGCAGATGATTTAAGCATTTAACATACCCAGCTCGCTGATTAAAAAGTTGAACCGTTTTTCATCTAAAGGTTTAGTAAACAAATCATCCTGCTGAAGGTCTGTTGAAATGAAGTGAAGTTCTACCTCAGCTTGTTCAATGTGATCTCTAATAAATGATACCTAATATCGATATGTTTGGTTCTAGAATGAAGAACTGGATTGTTGTTGATTGCGATAGCACTTGTGTTATCACAATAGATAGGAACTTTGCAAAAGTTCATATCAAAGTCAATCAGCTGATTCTTCATCCAAAGGACTTGAGCACAACAGCTTCCAGCAGCAACATATTATGCTTCAGCTGTAGAGGTGGAAACAGTGTTTTGTTTCTTGCTTGTCCAACTGACTAGCTTGCCACCTAGCAGCTGACATCCTCCAGTAGTGCTCTTTCTATCCATCTTGCAACCTGCAAAGTCTGAATACGAAGAGCCACTTAGATCAAACCCAGAGTCTTTGGCATACCAAAGACCTAGGCTTGGAGTACCTTTAAGGTACCTCAAAATTCGCTTAGCAGCTATTAAATGAGATTATCTAGGATCAGCTTGATACCTAGCACACATGCAAGTAGCAAACATAATGTCTGGTCTGCTGGCAGTGAGATAGAGTAAAGACCCAATGATTCCTCTGTAGAATGTGATATCAACTGATTTCCCAGTTGTATCAGCATCTAAATTATTTGCAGGAGGCATTGGAGTTTTCATGGATGATGATGAATTCATATCAAATTTCTTTAGAAGATCTTTGATATATTTTTCTTGATTTATAAAGATTCCATTTTTAGATTGTTTAACTTGTAAGAAAAGAAAATATGTTAATTCACCCATCATACTCATCTCATACTTTGTAGACATAACTTTTGAAAAACATCTACAAAGTTTTTCATCAGTAGTACCAAAGATTATGTCATCCACATAAATTTGAACAAGAATGATATCACCTTTGATTTTGCGAATAAATAAGGTTTTATCTATCTTTCCCCTGGTGAAATCATTTGCTAGAAGGAAAGTGGAGAGTGTGTCGTACCATGCACGAGGAGCTTGTTTCAACCAATACATCGCCTTATCCAGTTTAAACACATAGTCTAAATACTTAGGATTTTCAAAACCTGGAGGTTGCTTCACATATACTTCCTCTGGAAGTTTCCCGTTTAAGAATGCACTCTTCACGTCCATCTGAAAAACTATGAAGTTTTTGTAAGCAGCATAGGCTAGAAATATTCTTATAGCCTCAAGCCTTTATACTGGAGCAAATGTTTCATCGAAATCGATTCCTTCCTCCTGTCTATATCCTTGTGCAACAAGTCTAGCCTTATTGCGGATAACTACACCTTCTTCATCCATTTTATTCCTAAACACCCAATTAGTACCAATAATTGTCTTACCAGTTGGTGGGGGCACCAGCTGCCACACTTTATTGACCTCAAATTGGTTAAGTTCTTCATGCATCTCTTGAATCCAACTGGAGCTTTCAAAGGAAGCTTTAATATTTCTCGGTGCTTCAGCTGCTAAGAAACACGACCATAGGCAAAGATTGCATGATGCCTTACTTCTTGTGACCAATCCTTGTTGTGGATCTCCAATGATCAATTCAATTGGATGTTCTGAGGTCCACTTGGATTGAGGAGCAGCTGTAGAAGAGGAAGATTCAGCAGAATTTGATCATCGTTGAGCAGCTGAATGCTCAGCAGGATTGCGTACTTCATTTTGAACTAATCTTCTTCAAGTATGAAGAGGTGGCTTAGAGTTAGATTTAGCCCTGGATGATGCTCTTGCTGTTGGGATTTCTTGTTGAACAGCTGCAATATCTACAAGATATGTAGGAGCATCATGAAACGTATCATCTGAATCATTTATTGAAACTTCAAAAAGATTCAAAGCATCAGAGAATGCTTCAGCTGCATCATCAGTTGATGGTTCGGTTGATCTCTGAAATGCGTCAGATGATTCAGCAGAGGTGGGGTTTAAGGCCTTAGAGTGTTCTTCAAAAGTAACATTTATAGATTCTACAAATGTTTGTCTTCTTTTGTTGAAGACTCTGTATGCCTTAGACACAGTGGAATACCCCAAGAAAATAGCTTCATCAGCTTTAGAGTCAAACTTGCTCAGCTGATCTCGTGTGTTTATGTGACAACTCGATATTTCCGGTATGTAACCTCATTTCATTTCTAGAACATTCCTTATTTAGAAAGTTTCTATTTTTAGACATTTCTATTTCTGGCATCCTAACACACAACAAAACATATATTTTTACACCATACATTAGTGTTTGACTATTTTAGTCAACACAACATTACTACTTTTCTTATGGTGAAACATTTGAGCTAAAAACATACTTAAAATTGTAACTTTTATCGGTTAAGCAATAAATGTATTAAAATTAATATAGCGTGACTCGATTTGAACTACGCTCTTACCCCACACCTTGATCTTTTGACCGACCACTGAGTGGGCGGCCTTCCCTTGCTCGTGGCCTACCTTACTCGGCCGAAACACCCAAGGGGTGTTGGCCATGCCATGCCTTCTTTTCTTTGATCTTATCTCATGCTTATTGTTATCCATAACTCTAGTTAAAAAGAGACCTAATCCATCTATAACTCTCTTTCCCCACACTTCAGTTTTCCCGTATAGATACTAAACGATCTTAACCCTAAATCCCTTTACCAATTTCGGCCAAGGCACACCCACAAGTCCCGAGTTCCGATCGAAGCAAGCAATCCCGAACCTAAACTCGTTCGTCCGATCCCATCATCATCTCCTCTTCGTTTGATCCAAGGTAGTACCCTAAACCCTTGTTTTCCCATGCTTAAATCCTTGCTTGAATTCTGTTTCTAACCCGAGACCATGGCCCTAGGCCATATGGTCTCGGTTAGCCCTCAATCCGTAGCATACATGCATGCGTGCGTATGCATGTGTGTGTTGGTTGTTTGATTCATTAGATTTGCTAGATTTGTTATTGTTTTGATGCCTAAACCCTAGATCTATCCTAGATTGACCGAATGCCTAGATCTAGCCACACACCACATGAAAATCTCGAACCCTAGCCGATCTAGTCCTCAAACCCGAAGGATTTTGGCCTTCGGCCAACCCTAGACCGAACCCTTGATCGAACCTAACCCTAGATTGACTAGATTTGACTTTTGTTGACCAACACCTATGCTAAACCGGAACTCATGACCGAACACTAAACCTAGTCAAAATCTAGAAACCCTAGTTGACTTTTATTGACTAATTTGACCAATGTTGACTTTTAGAATGGACAAATTTTGACCCATAAGTCAAACCGGGTCAACGCCGGATCTTGACCCAAACCATGGACCCAAACCCGAATACCTAATCGGGCCAAGGCCCGTACTTGGCCCATTCGATCTACCCTAGTCCATCGGGCCTAAACTTTAGTTGGCTCATTAGTATCCAAGCCCATTTGGACCAAAGCCCAAACCTTTGGCCCACTTATACCCAAACTGAACCCAATTGGGCCCAAGCCCAATCCATGGCGCAATCCAATCGGACCTAAGCCCAATGTGAGGCCCAAGTGGCCCAACCTAGTGGACCGTTAAGCCAATCTAGGCCCATTAAGCCTAACCCAAGCCCATTTCATTTCATTTCATTTCGGCCCATTAAGGCCCAATGATCCAAGTTCATTTGATGTCGCAAAACATAAGACATAACATTATTTGTATATCATATATCTTATATCGTATCTAGAATCTCCTGTGTTAGCTTAGTCTAATTTGTAAGTTATATTGTTTAGGAAGCTAGGAGCCTTTGAAGGATTCCTCTGTCCTATTTGTCGCTAAGCTTAGCCCAGATGAGTCCACAGACCCCTATTTGTCGCTAAGCTTTACCCAGATGAGTCCACATACCCCTTTTACTCTTTGGCTGACACTCATCCTCCCAACATTATTTGATCATTACTTGGTTTATCCAAGACATCTTTCGGGAGTTTATATCCATTAAAGAACAATAACATACTTGAGTTGAAGTGTTGATTGTGGACTTATGGTTTGGTATATTAACTCAATAGACTAGCGACCTGTTGGGGATAACAGTCATGCGATGTCAAACTTAACAACTTGTTCTATACTTTTTCATAAACAAAACTAGAAATTGTAGATCTTCTACAATTACACTTCACTTTTCATATTTACTCCTCATATCATATGAGTGTTGAACCTTATACATTTTCAGGCATAAACCATTTTCATAACAAACATTTTGGGTAGCAAACACTTTACTTTTCATACAACATTAACCCTGTGGATTCACTCAACATTATTGTTGACCCTTTTATATTTATGTTTTTCTAGGTGATTAGGTGCAGTGGAACTGGATGATATGAGAAGTGGGATTCTCGTGAGCCATGAATAAAACATTAAGTTTACGAACAATCATTTCCTTTTCAAACAATTTCTATTTTAGGAAACTTGCTATTTTTGGAAACTTTCTGTTTTTAGAAAGTGAAAACAACTTTTATTTTCGTTATTGCGTGGTAGTTTGTTTACTTAATTTTTGATATGTTGTCATGAACGTTACACTTTCATTCTTCCGCAAAACATTTTAAATGAAGTAAAACTCATTTTTGACGGGGTGTGACAGTTTAACACAAAACACACATAACCAAATACATGAAAGAAACCGATAAATGGTTTCCTCTGACGAAGAATCTCATAAGAAGTTTTCTTGTGTCTCTTCACGTTGAGAGACCTGTTTTGAGTAAAACAAGTTGTATTAACAGCTTCTGCCCAAAATTGTTTTGGCATGTTTGACTCAGCAAGCATTGTTTTTGCAGCTTCTATTAGGGTTATGTATCTTCTTTCAGCAACACCATTCTGTTGATGTGTTCTAGCAGCTGAAATGTTTTGTGAGATTCCAACTTCTGAGCAGAAGTCTTCCAATGTACGATTTCTGAATTCAGTACCATTGTCTGATCTCAGCAACTTAACTCTTGACCCATTTAAAAGTACCATTTTTTGATGAATTTGATAATTTCATCAGCTGCATCACTTTTGTGACGAAGAAATATAACCCAAGTGTGTCGTGAGTATTCATCAACGATAACTAATGTATACATCTTTCCACCTAGACTTTAAATACTCATAGGACCAAAGAGATCCATATGGAGCATATGCACACAGTTGTCGATGGAGAAACATTGCTTTGATTTGAAGGAGCTTTTATCACACCCGCCAAAAATGAGTTTTCCTTCATTTAAAACGTTTTGCGGAAGAACGAGGGTGTAACTTTCATGACAACATAGCAAAAATTAAGTAAACAAACTACCACGCAATAACGGAAAATAAAAGATATTTCACTTTCCAAAAGTAGAAAGTTTCCAAAAATAGTAAGTTTCCTAAAATAGAAATTGTTTTGAAATGAAATGATTGTTCGTAAACTTAAAGTTTTAATCATGGCTCACGACAATCCCACTGCACATATCCTCCAATTCCACTGCACCTAATTACCTGGAAAAACATAAATGATAAAAGGGTCAACAATAATGTTGAGTGAATCCACAGGGTTAAAGTAAAAGTAAAGTAAGTTTTCTACCCAAAACGTTTGTTATGAAATTAGTTTATGACTGAAAATGTATAAGGTTCAACACTCATATAATATGAGAAGTAAGTACGAAAAGAGTAGTGTAATTGTAGAAGATCTACAATTACTAGTTTAGTTTATGAAAATGTGTTGAACAAGTTGTTATGTTTGACATCGCATGACCATTATCCCCAACACGTAGCTAGTCTATTTAGTAAATATACCAACCCTTAAGTCCACAATCAACACTTCAACTCCAGTATGTTATGTTCTTTTATGGATATACACTCCCGGAAATGTCTTGGTTAAACCAAGTATTGATCAATCGTTCGATGGGAGGATTAGTGTCAGCCAATAGTACTATCTATATATCCATGGTCTAGATCCACTAGCTAATGATTGCTGGCAACTTTAGTCCGGTATAATAATCATTTGTCATGCCAACGCGATAATGAAAATGTATAGATGTTGTACAGTCATAGTAAAACAGTAGCAGTTGTGTTTATGTTTTCCACCCCAAAGTTTATAAAATAGTAAAAGAGTAAAAGGGGTCTGTGGACTCACCTGGCAAAGCTTAGCGACACAGTACTTAGGACAGAGGAATCCTTCAGAGACTCCTAGCTTCCTAAATGATATAACTTACTAATTAGTCTAAGCTAATAAAGGCGATTCTAGATATGATATTAGTTAAATGATATGCAATTAGTGTTATGTTTTATGTTTTGTGACATCGAATGGACTTGGACCACTGGGCCTTAATGGGCCGAAATGAAAATGAAATGGGCTTCGAAATGAAATGAAATGAAATGAAAATGAATAGGGATTGGGTTAGACTTATTAGGCCTAGATTGGGCCTATTGGGCCTAATGGTCTTAATGTGCCACTAGGTTGGGCCACTTGGGCCTCTTATTGAGCTTAGGTCCAATTAGATTGGGCCATGGATTGGGCTTGGCCCAATTGGGTTCGGTTTGGGTATAAGTGGGCCAAAGGTTTGGGCTTTGGTCCAAATGGGCTTGAATACTAATGGGCCAACTAACATTTGGGCCCGATGGACTAAGGTAGATCGATATGGGCCAAGTATGGGCCTTGGACCGATTAGGTATTCGGTTTTGGGTCCACGGTTGGGTCAAGATTGGTCAATGAAAGTCAACAAAGGTCCACGGTTTTGTTATCCAAATCAATACTCCTGGAATTTTGGTACACATGTACAGATTCGTTGAGCACGGGGAAGAAGTCATCCCTGGTACCATTCTTCGGGGGAGTCACATGGTTTCTTTCAACCTCAAAACCTTCAGAATCGCTACGAAAATGGATTATCTCGGCCCTTGGCAAGAGTTTGAACCTACTCCCTCCGTTGAACAAGCACGAAAAATCGTCCTCCCCTACATTCGCTATAGAGGATCTTTCTTCAAAGGTGTTTCGCGAACTCAAATGGGTCCTCTATGGTCAGCATTCTTCATGATAATTTCTCAATGTCTAACAAGTAAAACAGATGGTTTCGACGCAGTGTCCGAACATGCGCTCGTTATGGGAGCAACTTTATTTGTCGATACAAGGATTGATTATGCATCACTTATTTTCTCCATGCTATTACAGAAGGTGCATGATACTAAACGTGAACCTATAATTCCGTTCCCTAGATTCCTAAGTATGATATTTCTTCACTCTCTTGGGGAATGGCATTATTATGAGAAAATTGGACCTTGTCTTCGACCTGAAATGGTATATATCTCTTCATTCTCTCTCCTCCGACCAGTCCCTTTAACAAGGAAAACAACGGGTCTGAAAACAGTGCCATGCACGCACAATCTTCGGATTCCCGAGAGGCTGGATCTTCTTCTTTTGGGGACATGGAGGTGACTGTACATTCATCTTCAGACCACTCCTCACCACCACATGATAATCCCTAAAGTCCGACTCCGTTCCGCAAGACCCACCGAGTGCTTGGGAAATCTGAGCATAAGGAGACTCAACAGATACACCATTATTCAATAAGAAGCTCGAGGTCTAGGGCTGCATCTACCCCGAACCCAACCAATAACAATGAACCCCAACCCCTTCCCACTCTAGTCTCTCGAAAGACTGTGAATGATGCTTCGGACCCCTCCCAGGTCCATCTGATGTCTGAGTCTGGTCGTGGTAAGTCTACTATTAATCCGCTGAATGTTGATGTCGTTGAAGAGCATGCCGTGAACGTTGTTGCACCTCAGGAGAAGATAGCTGAAAATGTGAACCTACCAAAGGAGTGAAGCAAAACTCCTGTTGAAGAAAGAAATCAATCTTCCCATCCTGATTATAAATTGAACATAAGTTGGACATCAGATTCCGATGAAGAACCCATCACCACACCAAACAAATTGCCCAAGTCAGGTACGACCGATAAACGAAAGGCTTCAAGGAACGAGATGCATCGGCCAATGCACATCTACCTGGGTCTGATGATATTTTTTCTGCAATTCTTAAAAAGTTTGGTATTCTGATGCGTTCCTGCACGATTAAAAATGATAACATCAAGAATCTAAACGAATCACAGGGAACATGATGGCTTTCAGGATATTCTGGCCAAAAATATGCAAACAACTTATGATGTTGTCACCGAGCAATCTGCCAAGCTTGAAACTCTCTCCGCTGATATCACCAATATCAATAAAAGTCAGATCATCTTGATTGAATATGTTGTCGGGCTTAACTCCAGGTTTTATTCTCTTGGAAACTCACCACTCACATTTCAAATCATTTTGCATCTATTGACAAATATTTGAACACCATGGCTGAATTTGTAAATATTAAACGGGCTGAGCCACCAATATTCACGGAAAATGTCTCTGTCGCAAGGCAACCTCCTCCACATTTTCAGGGGGAGAGAACTATGCCTCAGCAGAGTGTTTCAGAGAGGGTTGTTAGTAAACACTTCTGAACATATCAGCAAGCCGCTAGAGACAAAAGTGGTGCAAATATGAGTGGTGGCAGTGGTGTAAAGGTTAGCTTAAATGAAGATGTTGTTATGGGGACCTCAAACAGTGTCTTTGAGGAACTTGCTGAAACTTACCCCGAAAGTGAAGTTGAAAATGATAGGGAGTTGTTGAGCTCTATCATTAGGAAAAAGAAACAATCCTCAACAGTGAGAGTGTTTGTAAAAACACCTACCGTTCAGCCGGGTCTTTAAATTGTTCCAAGAAAAATTGTCTGCATCTCTATCCCTCCTGGAAAGAAATCCTACACCGCTCCCCAATCAGATGCTCAACCACCATTCCTTGACAAAGGAAAAAGTCCTGCTGCTCCCCTTCCTACAAAGATCAAGAAGAGAAAAGGACCAGTGGTCCCCGATGAGGAGGAAGTATGGATGGTTGCCAGAAAAATTGGTTTGTCTGAAGAAGACCTCGTGAAAGTTAAGGTGGTTGAAGATCAAATCTTCAGGCAAGGCATTCAGAAGAGCAGGAAGGAGTGAAGAGAGGAAGAAAGGGGATCTGTTGGTGTTCTTGTTGGTATTCTCGTCTCAAAACGATTGTCTGTACTTAACTATTTCTATTTTCATCGTTGCATGTTAAACAATTTACATTAACTTTAGCTCTTCATGTATGAATCTTATCAGATGCAATGATAATATTTTAACATATGTGAGTTGATTGAAATGTCATAACTAAAAGAACTCAAAAATAAATATACGAGTCACCGAACTAAAGTGTGATCTGATACCTTTAGATCATCATTTCATGTAATAGATTTTTAGGTATGTCGAAGATCCCGTCTGAAGTGTGGAAAATACTCAAAGTTAAATATAAAACCTTCACACATTCAGGGGGAGTTGCCAAACTATTTGTCTACATCAAATAGGGGGAGATTGTCGGGTCGCTGAAAGCATCCCCCACCGATAGAGATTTAATGAAGACAAAAAGGCAAATAGTTAGAAGATAATCTGAAGATTAGTTCTTCAGATTGTGGGTAACTGAATCTGAATTGTTCAGATTCCAGTTACTTGGCTACAATATCTGGTCATCATCCGAAGCAACAATCAGTTCCCCGTGCGGAATCAGAGACTGGTCAACCGATCAGATAGTTGTAGTAGGTTCAGCGTATACTTGACAATAACGCTGAGCCATGAGAACAAATACTTCTCTAAGCCAAACTCTTAGTGAATGTCACTGAAACTATCCGCCATCTGAAGAAGCATGAGTATCCGAAGACTCATGATGATCTGAAGCGTATAAAGGTCTGAAGTTTCAGTGACACAGAAAGACACAAGTAAAGCGCAAGTTTGTATGTCGCCGACAGAGGGAATCCTATGCAAATCTTCTAGAAGATATCGGCGATTATAAAACGACATAAAGTACTGTCAGGATTCCGTTAATAGTACTCGTCGCATGAAGTATCCTCTGCACCAACGGAATCCTTACACGTGGATTCATTCGTATATCTCGTAGATGTCATGCTTTTGCAACACTATAAATAGAAGACTTGATGAACGAATTGCGTGTGCACCCAACAAGTTCACACCTTGCTAAAAGTTTTCTCAGATATCATCCTTTGAGCAAAGTGTGAACAACAAGTGATACCCTCTATTACTTGATTTGAGAATTGAATCTTATTAACAAAGGTGTCTGGTCTTGTGCTTGATCATTTGTTGATCAATACGCATCTTAGATAGTATTTGTTATTGTTTACCTCTAACATGTAGTTTAGTTAGGATTCGTGTTCTTAGCTATTCCGCAACTACTTGTATCTTTGCTTATCATTATTGATTAATAAAGAATAGTTTATAAATTGTTGAGTATTACCAGTTTTAAAATTGATCAGTAGAAGCGTATAAGTGCGAGTTATCACTTATCATGGGACTAACAATAAGCTTTTGTAAGTGTTTGGGAGAGCTTATAAGCTTGTGCTTATATGCTTATTTAAGGGCTTTTAAATAAGCTCATTGGAAGGAGATTATTAGCTTATTTAGGACCTTTTACATCTTTAACCTTTTATTTCAATAACCCTCTTATTTAGAGTTTTCTTTAGACTTTTACAAATGTTATTTTTAGTAATTTTACGATAAGCTTATATAAGCTCGTCCAAACACTTCATTTAACGAAAAATTATTAATTTAATTAAGCTCATTAGCTTATAAGCTCATAAGCATAACCTTTTTATATAAGTTTTCCCAAACACCCCCTTAAATTAAAATATTTTAAGACAATCTATTTACTATCATAAAAAAAAAAAAAAAAACATTTAGAATGTCACTTGACATCTTCTAAAATGTTCATTGCTACATGTCAACTTATATAATTCAGTAATTCAAATTATAAAATGATAATACATATCAGGATAACATTTTTAAATTAATTTAAAATAATATAGAAATATAATAACTGTTTCTTTTTATAATAATTTCAAAAGACGTTATTTTCTAATTAATTTAGGATATTATAACCGGATAATGACCATCTCATTTTTAATAATTTTAAATCCTACTGTCAATATTATATTTACGATAATTAAAATTACAAAACCCTGTAAATATTTTCGGGTTATAACCTAGGGTATATATATAAAAAAGTAGAGGTTGCCAAAATTTTCATCATCTAGTTTTATATAGTTGTTTGCATAACTTAATCATTTGTTTAATATGATTTTGATTTTCATAACAAAACCAATTTTTTTATTGCTCAACATTCTCATTTGAATTTAGAACACGAGAGGGAAATTGCATTTAAGCTAAAATAAATGTGTTTATTTGGAAGTTGAGGTTGGACCGTCTTCCAACATGTTATAATTTATCATGTAGGGGGATGGAGATTGAAACAATTTGATGTCCTCTTTGTTGACAACGTATGGAAACAATGACATATTTATTTTTTAGATGCCAGATTGCAAATCAGATTTGGATCTTGATGGTGCGAGATCCATACATTTGACGGAGATACATTCATACATTGGTGACTTTTTTGTGAAGATGTTGTGCCTTCAAACAAAAAAAGGTGAAGCTAAAGTGATTGGGATTACAACGGGTTTGATCATCTAAATCTGACAGCATCAGAATTCTGTTCTTTTTTATTTCAGTAGTATTCGTAAACAAGATACTGTGGATTTTATTGTTTTGTATTCATTTCAGTGGCAAACCCATAGAAATTCTAAATGTTCGATTTCTTGGATTGATTGACTAAAAATCCCTATTTATTGATTTATTTAGCACTTTGCTAACTTAAGTTGTAAATTTGTCGTACAAAAACAAAAACATATAAGCTAACCAATAATTGACGAGTATTGTTTTTGTCTTTTTCCGTTTCGAAGCAGGTTTGGAACTATGTGTGTCGTTGGTGCAATATGGTAATTCTATATTTTTTGAGTTTATTGTGTTATTTTCTTTTTTGTGGTTAACCCATAAACTTTTAAAATTAAGATTTCTTGGGTTGACTGGCTTAAAAAACCCATTGTTTTAATTTTGTTTAGTGAATTGCTAAACACAAGTTATAAATCTACTTTTCAAAAAAATAAAATAAAAAATTAACCCATCTGGTTATGCCTAGGAGTAAGAGCTTTCGAAAGATTTCCTAGAAATCACAGGTTCGATCATTTCATGAGTAAACATTTACCAGATGGTCAGGTGGAGATTCGGAAACAGCCACGATAAGTCGATAACAGTTAAATTCGGTACATTATGAGTAAAGCTCAATAACCTTCGGAGCCCATTATAACAAAAATACTATTTTGAAAAATTGATTTCCCATCAATTGTTTGTGTTAGAGATTAGAAGAAAATGATTTACTTGGGTTGCTAAGCACAAAAATGAGCCTTATTGGGCCAACGTACCAACAAGGCTACAAGTAATTGTTTTTACCATCCATCGCTGCTTCAAAATTGAAATGGTCCCTGGTAATATATAAACATTGATATTTCTTCCTATTATTTAATCACTAGCAGGGTATCCGCGCAATGCGGCGGCGGGTACCCTTATACTATATTTTGCGGTGCCGATAGTGATGGTGGTAGTGAGCGGTGGGTGGTGACAATAGTAATGGTGGTTAGTAATAATGGTGGGTAGCAATAGTATCGATTATGATAGTGGATGGCGGTGTGTAGTGTATACCCAGATTTAACTATTTAAGCTCGTGATATCATAGATTGGTAAGCATTTTATTATTAGTGGAGTTAATTCCTAGTCTTTTGTTCTTATGGAACTTACTGTCTAGACACTTATGCATGAAAGCATTAAAAGGAGTGGCCTCTATTGTATGTAGTTGTTTTGGAAAGGTTAATAAACACACATGGCTGACTTTCTAAACCTAAGAAAACACAAAACATATTTTTATAGCCAACCTATTTGAAAGGTTTTTAGTTAAATAATAAAAAACATACATAATTTGGTTCCCGTGATTTATAAAAAAACACTAAACATATTTCCTTAGCAAACCTATCTAAAAGGTTTGCAACTAAATAATAAGGATATTAAAAGTATTTACAAAACATATTCATGTGAATGTTTTAGCGATCACAAGCCCTGCAAAAGTAGCAAATTAAAAGTATTAATTAGCCGAACAAGTTATTAATGGAATTCAGAAGGACTTGATAATCAGAAACAAACAGGACTCGTCTGAATCACTATTTTGCCCAAATTCTTCTTAAAAGATTATTCAAGCAATAAAATAGAGTGTAGTATATGTTTGGCTTACATACTTTGTGACAAAATCACTTAGATCTTGAAGTTGTTGAGATCTGCACAGATTTTTTTAACTATATGAGACACCAACCGGTTGCCGTCTAATAAAATAATGCCCAAAATCTATATGTTTTCTATCTTTGTTGTACTTAAGAAACACAATTCTTAGACATGTGAATGTTTAACCTGCATTTACAAATCTAAGCATACACAAACAAAAAACACTAATTAATTAATTAATAAATACTACTAACTAACGTGTTCTTACAACTCTCAAGTATGGGAACTTTCAATTGCATGGAAGATATTGGTAAATGTGTTCTAAACTTTACTTCGTGAAGTTGCAAAAATGTGCATAAAGAACCAAGTTATATCTGTTCATAAGAACAAAACACAAGATCAAATTAAATTAAATAATCAGCAAGTCAATTACCAATAAACAAAGCATAATACCAATCAACTAAAATGAATAAAAAGGGGTAGTTTTCCTGTAAGAGGCTTCTAAAAAAAAGGGATAATACAACATCTCACTTGCAGAAGCGTAAACGCGCTCAAGAGATGATACTAACCTTTGATAATCTCCTTCGATTATGAGTACATTCGAAAGATGTGAACTGAAGTTGCATGACAATAATTTCCCAAAAAACCTTTAATTAAACAACGTGAAAACTACTAATTAGTGCAGATACCCATTTGTTTAATAAGTTAAATCTATAAATTAAATTTGACTGCATCTAAACATACCATTCCCTAAAAAGGTAGCAATAAGTTCAAGCTATATAATTGTTGTTGAAAAGAAACAGCTCCAACAAGATGGTAAAATTGGCTCAGTAAACGATAAGCTCTGCATCTTAAAACAATGCATGTGGGGATCAACTTCAAACGTAATTGCAGTAAAACAAATCACAAATCAATGAAAAAAGGTGAAACAAATATCCGGTAGTTACTTTAGATTACCTAAATCATGAAAAAAACTGCAAATAATGTAAAATAACTAACCTAACAATAGGATTTCATGCTGCCATTTTCATAAGCAAAATTGTTGTTTGCATCGGTTGCTTTACTCACTAAACAAATTAATCAATTTATTTTTTAAATCAAATAACATTTAGAAATTGAAGGATGTGAAATTAATAGTAACACTACCTTAGAGCAGAGAAATTTAAGGATGTGAGGGAAGAGCTCTGGATGAACCCTAACAAAGAAACCACCAGCAATCAACGATAAATGCAAGCCTTTTTTCGATTTTGTTTCTTCCTGAATCTCGCAAAAAAAAAAAAATACAACTTCATTTGATAAAATTATCCACACCGATCGGATTACTCTTAAAGTACCAGATCTCTGATGGAATGCAGAAGAACGTAAAGGATAAGCATAAACCTTGAAGACTCCAAATTGGATTCAACACTCTTCAAGATTTGTGTTATTAGTAAAATGAACGACGGTTGTGAAAAGCTCGGCTTCCTATATGGGTGTGAAAGGGACGATTTGATTTTTAGGGCTGTGATGATGAGGGCAAAAGAGAGGGAGTGGGGAATATGATTTCAAAATAATCTTCTCAAAGGCTAATTGCAGAATCGAGGTGGGTACTTGAAAGACCTAATTACAAATTCGAGGTAGTTACGTGTTCGAGATGGGTAGGCGGATTACAGTGTTCTAGGTGGGCATATGAATAGCTGAGTGATTAGACCAAGGAATGTGTAGCATTAATTTTCGGCCGTAGTCTTTAATAAGCCAAAGCTAGTGTTTAGCAAGTAAAACCAAAAGTAGGCGTTAGACCAAGTGGTTAGGTTCTTGACAATTAATCGGGAGGTCTTGGTTTCGATTCATGGCCGGATCATTTTTTTAACTCATTTCCTAAAAATCCTAAAATGGCAAGAATTTGGCTGAATTTTCAGTCTGCTATTTAGGGAAAGCCCTAAATGCATTATAAGTAGTAAAGATATTGCATCTTCATACTCACCATAAGATTACATGTGTATTTTATTTATTATCTTTTCTTATATCAACCTCTGATTTTGACATTTGTCTTCGTCTAATGAATATGAAGATTGGTAGAAACAAGTATTAGGAAACAATAACATTTCTCATAAACATTTATTTAATCATATTGCATCTTCATACTCACCATAAGATCACATGTGTATTTTATTTATTATCTTTTCTTATATCAACCTCTGATTTTGACATTTGTCTTCATATAATGAATATGAAGATGAATTTGAAGATTGGTAGAAACAAGTATTAGGAAACAATAACATTTCTCATAAACATTTAACCTTTTAATTATTGCTTTTTAAGAATTTTATTTTAGTAAATTACTCTTCTTTTCTAATATTAAATTCATTTAAGTAATTTAATACTTAATGAGGACAAATAAGTAAATGGATGTAATTCTTTTTTTAAAGTAATTCCTCAAATATATTGACTGTTAATTGCACATTACATATGGTCATATGCCATAAATAGAACTCTTTAAAAATTAATACAACTTAATTGTTAACAAAAGCCATGTACAGTAATACATAACATTTTAAATTACATATAGCAAGAATTGTAAAATATGGAAAGATGTAACATGAAGCAATATAATATTTAAATCTTCAATTTTAACCGCCTATAATTGAAATTCAGTGTAATTGATAAATAAAAAACAACTAAATTTTACCATGTCAGACAGATCTTAAAAATCCTTCAAAACTTCACCTATTTTCTTCAAAAACAATTAAGAATCAGCACAATCTAACGATCGTAATGCGCTTAAACCAATTGTGTGTCCCAAATCCATGTTAATCATAAGAAAATCTAGAGAGAATGCATAGAGAGAAAATATGAAGCAATACTCAAAGTTATAAATTGCATCATCAGAAAACCTCTTTATGCTAATGTCATATACATGGTAGATATATTGTGTACTGTGTAGCACGAGGTAATCCGTACTACCCATCAAAATTTTCCAAATAGTATTATAAAAAATAAAATTTATTTTACAGTGCACTTGATAAGAAAAAATATGCAACTAATAATCAGTGGCGGTATCAGAAATTTTTTCAAAGGTGGGCGAAATTTTAGAGTGCAAGTCAGGTTCTTAAGTGATATTTTTTAAGGTTAAATCGTAAACAAAATCATATAATGAATTTTAGTTTGAAGAAAATCTAATTATAAATTAAATCACTCAAAATCAAAATTTGCTTGTTAGTTAATCTATAAATCAAATCAGTCTAATCATAAAAAAATTTATAACATTGAAGAAATTATTTAAAGTGTTTATATATGAATGATGTAGACTAATATGTCGCTTGTTAAAAATACATATGAAATCAAATACATTGCAAACATAACATTTTTAAATTAAGAAAAATGAGGGAAATTAGTCAAAAGAAAAGAAAATTTTAGTGGAAAATATAGCAAAAAAACGTTAAAGGAAATAAGGAATTTTTTTTTTTAAAATATGCATAAGAAAGAGACTTGAATTTAATGTTATATGTTTAAGATATATGAGTTAACCACTAAGCTAATACACGACGTGAACTAGTTATCGCTCATACATTATAAGCAAAAACCAAAAATGAGTTGATACATAAAAAAATTTATACTAATCGGAAAACTTTTAGGGTGGACAGATGCCCACCCTCTGAAACCGCCACTGCTAATAATACCTTTCATCTTTTTTACTAGGTCCACCATCGGTCATATGAATACTTAAAGTGTATGAATAGTCCCTATAACTGGCACGAATATTTAAAGTGTATGAATAGTCCCTATAACTAGTACGAATATATAATTTAGACAGTTTACAAAAGATTTTGAATTATGATAAGCATTTTAACTCACATCGACTCTAAGATAAAATTAATGCTAATATAAAATAAATTTCAATGGTAAGAAATAATGGTGTGATGAATGGCGCAAGGTAAATGCATCATATATACTAGCTATTTTTCTCATAATGTTTGTTAAATGTTCGAAAAATTGGAGTAAATTAGGTATCGTTAAAAAAACATAAACTAAATTCAATGTGGGACAGTGGGGGTAAAGATACCGCAACTTGATTGATAGCCGAACCTATATCACACGCATGTGAAAATACCGATACCAAACCTATATCATATCAACTTTCTTTTTTAAAATCAAACACCTCATAAATTCCGATCAAACTCCATGTAATAATGAATAAACCCATGACCAATTCTAAAATTGATATTATTCATGTACCACTTACCATTCATAATGTACAAGAAACAAATGTACACAGACCAACAACCGGCATCAGTCGCCTAGACAAACAAATGCAAGGGGTTTGTTGCGGTCGCCGGCCGCCGTAATGGCGGGGACACGTCACATGGGGGTAGACAGACGACGACTGAGGGCTCCCGACGCACCATTACACTTAGCCTAATACACAATCATCTTTGATGCATGCCCAAGTGTGGATGAATTAATGAACCATTTTCTTTTTAGGGACCTAGGTAAAAGAGTTTATGATATGTTAATTGATTGAGTCTTTCATTAACATAAGGATCCCTATATATAGGGTATTACAAAGAGATAATATACAGAATCTACATATTCAAATATAAGATATATACAATCAAACTAATCTAATACTAATATATATACGTATTTACTAATAGTCCCCCACAGTTGGAGCGGGAGGACACTGGACGCTCAAACTGTCACAGAACGTCTCAAAGAGTTGTCGAGGTAGACCCTTGGTAAAAATATCGGCATATTGATAAGCCGATGGCACGTGTAATACTCGAATATGTCCTATTTTGACCTTCTCTATGACAAAATGAATATCAATTTCAACATGTTTGGTACGTTGGTGTTGAACTGGATTTCCTGATAGGTATACCGCAGATACATTGTCACAGTACACGATGGTTGCTTTGCGTAATGGTTCATGAAGTTCTAGCAATAAATTACGTTACCAACTTGTCTCAGCAACGGTGTTTGCGACCCCTCTATATTCGGCTTCGGCACTCGATCTTGATATCGTAGTCTGTCTTTTCGATGACCATGAAATAAGATTGTCTCCAAGATATACACAATAACCTGATGTAGATCGGCGTGAATCGGGACATCCCCCCCAGTCGGCGTCTGAGTAGGCCGTAAGGTCACGACTAGGGTAGTTTATGATGCGTATTCCATGATTAATAGTACCTTTGACATAACGTAAAACTCGTTTCATGAAATTGAAGTGTGCATCGCGAGGTGAGTGCATGAACAAGCAGATTTGTTGTACCGCGTATGATATGTCAGGCCGTGTGAAGGTAAGGTATTGAAGTGCTCCGGCTAGACTACGATGTAGGGTACCGTCGGCCAAAGGTTTTCCGGCAGTGGCGCTAAGTTTGGAGTTTGTATCAACCGGTGTGTGACTTGGATTACATGTGGTCATGGATGCTCGTTGGAGAATATCTTGAGCATAATGTGATTGGGATAAAAATAGCCCGTTTTTGTCACGTGAAACCGCAATGCCCAAGAAGTGATGTAAATTCCCGAGATCCGTCATCGCGAATTCTTGTGAGAGAGTGCGAATTGTTGAGTTTAAAAATGTGGTTGATGAAGCCGTAAGTATAATATCATCAACGTAGAGTAGTATAAATGCTGTTTGGTCCCCGTGACGGTAAACAAATAACGAGTTGTCACAAACGCTACTTCGGAACCCGTTTTTGATGATATAATTTGCAAAGCGATTGTACCAGGCCCGAGGTGCTTGTTTCAGCCCATATAGTGATTTTCGCAATCGACATACGTGATTTGGAGCATTTTTATCTGTAAATCCAGGTGGTTGATGCATGAATACTGTTTCGTTTAGGTCACCATGGAGAAAAACGTTTTTCACGTCTAGTTGATGTATGGGCCATGATTTGGAGACTGCAAGGCTAAGTACGGTACGTATGGTGGCCGGTTATACAACCGGGCTAAACGTGTCATCACAATCTATACCAACCGTTTGAGATTTTCCATTTACGACCAATCGTGCCTTGTATCTTTGTAAAGTCCCGTCCGCGTGAAATTTGTGGCAAAATAGCCACATGCAACGAATTACGGGTCGGTCAGCGGGACGGGGTACAAGCTCCCAAGTATCATTTTCTATTAACACATTATATTCATCTTTCATAGCACTATACCAATTTGGATCCTGGAAGGCCTTAGAGTAAGTGGATGGTGTAGGTGATATGGGAGGGTTGGTGGAGGTGTGTAGGTTAAGGGTGGCACGGGGTTTGAAGATGCCATCTTTGGCACGGGTGGTCATGGGGTTGGTATTTGGTGGTGGCAGCGGGTTGGTGTGGGCGGGATGGGGTGGCGGAGGGCTGTGTTGGGGGGGGTTGGGGTGGCGGTGGTTGGTTTTGAGCGGGTGGTGGTTGGGGCAGTGGGTTGTTAGGGGGTGGCATGGGGCTGGGTTGGGGTTGGTTGGGTGGCGGCAGTGGGTTTTGTGATGGGGGCGGAGGTGGGATTTGAGGTGGTGGTGGTGGGTTTGTCGGAGGTGGGGTGGGAGTATCGTGGAAGGTGGTGGGAAGGGGGTCATCGAGGAAATTGTACGAGGGGGAGGTGGTGTTGTGGGAGTAGGGGAAGGAGGTTTCATCGAATATGACATGGCGGGAGATGTGGACTTTGCCGGTGGTTGGGACTAGGCAACGATAGCCACGAAAATTAGGAGGGTACCCTAAGAATATGCATCGGATAGATCGGGGTTGGAATTTATGGGTTTGGGTTGCGGATGTGTTTGGGTAGCAGGCGCAACCGAAAACATGGAGGTGATCGTAGGTGGGATGTCGTAGGTATAGGTCATAGGTGGGAGTGATGGATTTGAGGCTTTTGGTGGGAAGTATATTGTGTAGGTATGTGGCGGTGTGGAGGGCTTCGACCCAACATTTTGGTGGGAGGTGGGCATGTGCGAGCAAGGCTCGGACGATGTCGTTAAGACGTCGTAGCATGCGTTCGGATTTACCGTTTTGTGGGGATGTTTGTGGGAAAGAAAATCGGAAGGTAAGTCCATGTGTGGAGGCAAAGGTTTTGAAATCATTATTATCGAATTCTCCCCCTAGGTCACATTGAAAACTTTTGATTTTGCGGTTGAATTGGGTAAGAATAAGGTTGTGGAATTTGGTGAAGTTGGTGAAGGTCTCGGACTTATATTTTAATGGGTAAATCCACACATATTGTGTGAAGTGGTCAATTAGAACCATATAATATTTATAACCGGAGTTACTAGGTATTGGGGAAGTCCAAAGATCACAGTGAATAATATCGAAAGGTGCAAAAGTAACGTTAGTGGAATCATAAAAAGGTAATCTTTTATTTTTAGCTAATTGACATGAATGACAAATGCTAGAAGGTTTAAGTTTATTACAAGAAATAAAAAAACGAGAACGTAAAAAATCTAAGATAGTGGGGCCCGGATGACCGAGCCGGTTGTGCCATTGCTCCGTTGAGGTGGTGACCAAGTGTGCGGAAGGTGGTGGTTCGGGTTTGGTGAATGGATAGAGGTCACCCGAGCTATTGTGGCGCGAAAGAATCGTCACAGTCTTGAAATCCTTCAAGAAAAAACCGTAAGGGTCAAATTCAATAGAGACATGATTATGACGAGTAAATTTACGAACGGATAAAAGGTTTTTCATAATGTTGGGTGTGAATAGGATGTCACGTAAATGGTAGGTGTCACACCCCGCCAAAAATGAGTTTTACTTCATTTAAAATGTTTTGCGGAAGAACGAAGGTGTAACGTTCATGACAACATAGCAAAAATTAAGTAAACAAACAACCACGCAATAATGAAAAATAAAGGTTTGTTTCACTTTCCAAAAGTAGAAAGTTTCCAAAAATAGCAAGTTTCCTAAAATAGAAATTGTTTGAAATGAAATGATTGTTCGTAAACTTAATGTTTTAATCATGGCTCACGACAATCCTAATGCTCATGTCCTCCAATTCCACTGCACCTAATTACCTGGAAAAACATTAATAGTAAAAGGGTCAACAATAATGTTGAGTGAATCCACAGGGTTAATGTTTATGATAAGAGTAAAGTGATTTGCTACTCAAAATGTTTGTTATGAAAATGGTTTATGACTGAAAATGTATAAGGTTCAACACTCATATGATATGAGTAATGAGTATGAAATGTTTAGTATAGTTGTAGAATGTATACAACTACTAGTTATGTTTATGAAAAAGTGTTGAACAAAATGTTGTGTTTGACATCGCATGAACTGTTATCCCCAACAGGTAGCTAGTGTATTGAGTTAATATACCAACCCCTAAGTCCACAATCAACACTTCAACTCCAGTATGTTATGTTATTTTATGGATATACACTCCCGGAGATGTCTTGGATAAACCAAGTAATGATCAAACGTTCGTTGGGAGGATGAGTGTCAGCGAATAGTACTATCTGCATATCCATGGTCTAGATCCACTAGTTAATGATTGCTGGTAACCTTAGTCCGGTATAATAATTGTTTGTCATGCCAACGCGATAATGAAAATGTATAGATGTTGTTGTACAGTCATAGTAAAACAGTAGCAGTTGTGTTTATGTTTTCCACCCCAAAGTTTATAATACAGTTAAAAAGAGTAAAGGGGTCTGTGGACTCACCTGGCAAAGCTTAGCAACAAGAGACTTAAGACAGAGGAATCCTCGGGAGACTCCTAGCTTCCTAAATGATTTAAGTACTGATTAGACTAAGCTAACACAGGCGATACTATATACGATATAAGATATAAGATATACGTTAAATGTTATGTTATATGTTTTGTGACATCGAATGAACTTGGATTAATAAAATGAAATGAAATGAAATGCATTGGGTTTTATAAAATGAAATGAAATAGGCTCCAAAATGAAATGACATGAAATGAAATGATTCTCGAAATGAAATGATATGAAATGAAATGGATTGGGCCTAGATAGGCCTAATGGGCCACTAGGTTGGGCTACTTGGGCCTCATATTGGGCTTGGGTCCAATAGAGTTGGGCCAAGGATTGGGCTTGGGCCCAATGGGTTCGGTTTGGGTATAAGTGGGCCAAAGGTTTGGGCTTTGGTCCAAATGGGCTTGGATATTAATGGGCCAACTAAGGTTTGGGCCCGATGGACTAAGGTAGATCGAACTGGGCCAAGTACGGGCCATGGCCCGATTATATGTTCGGGTTTGGTCCACGGTTTTGAGTCAAAATCCGGCCTTGACCCGTTTTAGGTTGTGGGTCAACATATGGTCAACAAAAGTCCACTAAAGTCAACTTAGGTTTATTTTGGGTTTGATGTGTACGGTTTTAGGATTAGGGTTCGGGTTGGTTTATGGTACCGTATTAGGGTTAGGGTTTTCAAGGATTTCGGGTCAATGAAAGTCAAATCCAGTCAACAAATGTCAAAGAAAGTCAACCAAGACGAGGGTTTCGGTTTCTAGGGTTAGAGTTCGGCTAGGGTTAGAGTTCGGCTAGGCCAAAACCCTACGGGTTTCAAACTAGATCGGTCTAGGTCCGGGTTCAATGGCTAGGTTTCGGGTTTGTGTGCCTAGATCGGGTATAGGTTCGAACTAGTGACTAAATCTATAGTTTTAGCATGCCAAAGTCGAGATCTAGGGCTCCTATGTACGGATCTAGCAATCAAAACAAACCCTAATCACACACACGCACCCGTTCGGTTGAGTACATGTATGTGTTCGGTTTTTGGAGGCTAACCGAGACCACATGGCCTAGGGCCATGGTCTCGGGTTCAAAACAGTAGATTAGCAAGGATTAAGCAAGTAGAAACAAGGGTTTTTAGGGTTCATACCTTGGATTAAACGATCAAGAAACGAAGGAAAGTGTTTGGGGTTGCTTTCGATCGGAAACGGACGAAGATGATGATAGTGGTGTTGCTTTCGGCCGAGAAGAGGAGAGGGAGCACAAAAGGTTTAGGGTTTACAATGGTTAAGTATTTATAGTGCTCAAGATCTAGGGTTTAGAAGTAGAGTCCTAGTAGCACAAGGACTTGTTTAAAAGCATTGGATAAGGATTAAATTGAAGAGATAAAGCCACACAACTTGCACCACACCCTAAGGGGTGTTCGGCCGAGTTTGGGGTCAAGCAAGGAGGGGGAGGCCGGCCATTAGGCGGTCGGTCAAACCTTGGTGTCGGTTTAGACGGTTCGTTCAATTCGAGTCACGTTTAAATTGAATCGTTACGTTTATTGTTTAACCGGTAAACTTATCGTTTTAGAAATGATTTAGCTCAAAGTGTGTCACCATAAGTAAATAAAAATGTTGTGTTGACTAAAATAATCAAACACTAATGTATGGTGTAAAATATGTATGTTTGTTGTGTATAAGGAATGCCAAATATAGAATGTCTATAAGTAGAAACTTTCCAATTGTGGAAAGTTCTAGAAATGAAATGAGGTTACATACCAGAAATATCGAGTTGTCACATTCTCCCCTGGTTGAAGAAATTTCGTCCCGAAATTTAAGACGAAGCACGAACAGGAGAGACAACGAGAAAAAGATGAGGATATTTCTTTCGCATCTGGTCCTCACGTTCCCACGTGAATTCAGGACCTCTTTTGGAGTTCCATCTGACTTTAACGATTTTGATCTTGCTTCTTCGCAACTTTTGCTCTTTCCAGTCAGATATTTTAATTGGTTCCTCAGTGAAATGAAGTTTGTCGTCGATGATAATTTCTTCAGTAGGGACGATAAGCGAAGGATCATGAATGAACTTTTTAAGATTAGAAACATGAAATGTGTTGTGAACATTGCTGAGCTCATTAGGAAGACGAAGGCGATATGTAACAGCACCGATTCTTTCAAGAATCTCAAATGGTCCAACATAACGAGGACTGAGCTTTCCTTTCTTACCAAAACGTACAACACCTTTCCAAGGTGCTACTTTTAGCAAAACGTGGTCGCCAACAGCGAACTCTAAAGGCTTTCGACGATTATCAGCATAGCTCTTTTGTCGATCTCTGGCAGCCTTGATGCGATTTTTGATCTTAAAAATCTTGTCAGTCGTTTCTTGTAGAATTTCAGGACCAGTAATCTGACGATCACCAATTTCAATCCAACAAAGTGGCGAACGACACTTTCTTCCATACAGGGCTTCGAACGATGCGGCCTTAATAGTTGTATGATAACTATTATTATACGAGAACTCAGCTAAAGGGAGATGAGAATCCCAAGTTCCACCAAAATCAATAACACATGCTCTAAGCATGTCTTCCAAAGTTTGAATTGTTCTTTCAGTCTGCCCATCTGTTTGGGGATGATAGGCAGTACTCATATCGAGGCGAGTACCGAGAGATTTTTGCAACGATTGCCAAAAACGAGACGTAAAGCGACTATCACGATCCGAGATGATCGCGACTGGCACACCATGCCGAGATACAACTTCCTTTAAATAAATTCTTGTTAACTTCTCCATTTGATCAGTTTCCTTAATGGGAATGAAGTGAGCTGATTTGGTCAATCGATCGACAATTACCCAAATTGTATCATGACCATTAGATGTTCGAGGCAATTTGGTTATAAAATCCATAGAGATTTCTTCCCATTTCCATTCAGGGATCTCTGGTTGTTGTAGAAGACCGGAAGGCTTCTGATTCTCTGCTTTCACTCTAGCACAAGTTAAACATTTGCTGACATAAACCGCGATCTCTTTCCTCATGTTTGGCCACCAATATAATTCTTTGACATCTTTATACATCTTGTCGGCACCAGGATGAATAGAATATTTGGATCGGTGAGCTTCATTCAAGATAACATTGCGAACGCTTCCAAAATTTGGAACCCATAAACGATCCATGAAATAAAGAGTTCCATCCACCTTTGCTTCCAACTGCTTCTCCATACCACGCAAAGTTTCACTCTTGATGTTCTCTACCTTCAAGGCTTCAGTTTGGAATTCATGAACTTGGGAAGATAGATTAGAACGAACGGAGATTGGAAGGGCTCGAACACGACGAGGTTTAGGTTGCTCTTTCCGACTTAAGGCATCAGCTACCACATTAGCCTTACCAGGATGATACTTAATTTCACATTCATAGTCATTCATCAATTCTATCCATCTACGCTGTCTCATATTGAGATCTTTGTGATTGAAGATATGTTGCAAACTCTTGTGATCGGTAAATATTGTGCACTTGGTACCGTAGAGATAATGTCTCCAAATTTTCAATGCAAATATAACGGCACCCAACTCAAGATCATGGGTTGTATAATTCTTCTCGTGGTTCTTCAGTTGTCGAGAGGCATAGCCGATTACTTTGTCATGTTGCATCAATACACAACCTAGTCCTTGGTGTGAAGCATCACAGTACACCACGAAATTATCGGTTCCTTCAGGGAGAGATAGAATAGGAGCAGAACATAATTTAGATTTTAGAGATTGGAAGGCTGATTCTTGTTTTTCACCCCAGACAAATTTCTCATCCTTATGTGTTAACACCGTCAAATCCTTTGCAATCCTTGAGAAATTTTCTATAAATCTTCTATAGTAACCAGCAAGACCAAGGAATTGTCTCACTTCAGTTGGGGTCTTCGGAGCTTCCCAATTCTTTATAGCTTCTATCTTTGCAGGATCAACGTGAATACCTTCTTCGTTGATAATATGACCCAGAAATTGGACTTCACGCAACCAAAATTCACACTTGGACAACTTGGCGTACAACTTTTCTTTCTCCAACAACTCAAGAATAATTCTTAAGTGCTCTTCATGCTCTTCTCTAGAATGCGAATAGATGAGAATATCATCTATGAAGACGATAACGAATTTGTCGAGATACTGTTTGCACACTCTGTTCATGAGATCCATAAACACAGCAGGTGCATTGGTCAAACCAAATGGCATTACCAAAAATTAATAATGACCATAGCGAGTTCTAAAAGCAGTTTTGGGCACATCTTCATCACGAACTTTTAACTGATGGTAACCAGAACGAAGATCGATTTTGGAATAGAAACTCGATCCTTGGAGTTGATCGAATAGATCATCAATACGGGGAAGAGGATATCGATTCTTAATTTTACTTTGTTCAATTCACGATAATCAATGCACATTCTCATTGAACCATCTTTCTTTTTAACAAAAAGGACCGGAGCTCCCCAGGGCGAGAAACTCGGTCGAATGAAACCAAGATCAAGAAGTTCTTGTAATTGCGATGAAAGTTCTTGCATTTCAGACGGTGCAAGACGATAAGGGGAACGCGCGATAGGTGCGGCTCCTGGAATCAGATCAATACAAGATTCAACTTGCCTCTGAGGCGGCAGTCCAGGCAATTCACTAGGAAATACACCAGGAAATTCACGAACAATAGGAATGTCCTCAATCTTACGATCTTTGGACTTTGTGTCAACGACATGAGCAAGAAAGGCTTGGCATCCTTTACGAAGATATTTTTGAGCTTTCATAGAAGTTATGATTTTTATGTTTCTGTTTCTTTGTTCACCTTGAATTATTAATGTTTCTGTTTTGGATAAGGGAATTCGGATTTGTTTGGTGTAACATATTATTTCAGCACGGTTTTTAGACAACCAATCCATCCCTATGACGATATCAAAACTACCTAGTTCTACAGGCACAAGGTCTATATCAAAAATGTGGTCATCTAGGTCAAGCTTACAACCTTTAAAAACTTCACTAGACCTAACAACCTTGCCATTTGCTAACTCGATTTCATAATTCACCTTCAAACGATCAGGATCTAGATTTAAGAAACTTTTAAAGTCGGTCGATACGAAACTCAAGTCGGCTCCCGAGTCAAATAAAATAGAAGCAAAATGATTGTTGATGATAAACGTACCAGTGACGGTATCAGGGTTCTCACGAGCTTCTTGAGCATTCATAACAAATGCACGACCACGACCATTTTGACGATCATTGTTGTTGTTGGCATTGCGATTGTTGTTACGATTGCCATTGTTGTTGTTGCCATTCTGGTTATTGTTGTTCTGAAGTCTAGGGCAACGATTACGATAATGGTTAGAATCACCACACTCGTAGCAGACAGGATTCTTAGGAGGATTGTTGGACGAACACTTTCTGAAATTATGACCCCAGCGGTCACACTTGAAGCATTTCTCACACTGACCATCATGATGCCAGTTACATCTGTTACACAAGGGCTTGTTTCCAGCATAAGACTTAGATTCTGAATTAGACCAATTGTTGTTCTGAGTAGAGGCTGCATAATTCTTAGTCTTTTGATATTTGTTCCCTTTGTGATCACGTTTGTTGTCGTAGGAACGCTTTCCATTTTCATTGTTCACATTATCAGTAGATTTGCTAGACACCACTAGCTTGTCTTTGAACGATCCACTTCTCATTGCATCATCAGTCAACCTTGTTGCACGATTTACAGCATCTTCAAATGTTGTCGGTTCAGAAGCAATAACATGAGTACTAATAAGATCATGAAGACCTTGAAGATACTTTTCAATACGCTTGAATTCAGGAGTAACCAAATGAGGAACGAGACGAGCAAGTTCTTGAAACTTAGTTGTGTAGGTAACAATATCAGATCCAACCATGGACAGATTCCATAGTTCCACCTCAACTTTTTGTAGCTCTCTCCTTGGGCAAAACTTCTGAGTTAACTGATCCTTGAACGTATCCCAAGTCATAGCATCAACAGTTGCACGACCTAAGACTTGCACTTGAGAATTCCACCAGGACAACGCTTCCTTGGACAACGTACTAGCAGCAAACTTCGTCATATTCTCAGGGGCACATTGAATAACACTGAAAATGGATTCCACCTTCTCAATCCAGTGGATGATAGCAATAGCACCTTCAGATCCAGAGTAGGTCGGAGGATGACAGGACGTAAAAGTCTTAAATGACTGACCCTGACGATTGGGATCTGAAGTTTAAACAAATAAGGAAAGAAATTGAATAATGGGTTAAAATAAAATGGAAATAAATGAATCTTCTTTCACGGAGTCGTATAATATACCGTTGTTTCCCACATTAGATGCACCAGAGGCATTTCCTCTTGCAGCGTTCATTTGAGCCATTGCTTCAGCGATACGGCGTTCCACCATTTGTTCGACAGTCTCAGCGTTTCCTCCTCGAGCCATTGATGAATTGCTGATACAAATGATAAGAAATTAAGAGATGAATAATATAGGAGGACTATAAGGGAAATATGTACTTATAATAGGGATCAAAGAGTAGATATACAATAGGCGTAGTAGTAGTAGTAGACGTAGATATAAATAGTCGTAATTATAGTAGTAGTAGAGACATATAGAAAATACAATTATAAGAACAATAGAAATTACTAAAATATCACTTTTATTAAACACATTCCTAATACATAATAGTTTTATAAGTAGGGCATATTTGCCAATACTAAAGAACAAAAATACTGAAATAGCTAAACATAAAATTTAATAATAGAAAAACAAATACAGACGATAGGTAGATGACTAATCATCTTCTTCTGGCTCAGAGTCTTCCATAGGCTCTGACTCTTCTTCTGGCTCTTCCTCTGGTTCTGATTCTTCTTCTGTTTCAGAGTCTTCTCCAGGCTCTGATTCTGCATTCACTTCTGGCTCAGGTTCTCGACGTCGTGGAGTTCTTGGAACAATATCACGCTTGGGTTTAGCAGGCGAACATAGATAAATGATACCGCCCTCACGCTTACGATAGACAATAGGACGCTGACCACGAGCTGGAGTAGGAGGACCATTAGGAATGATAGGAAAGGGACGTCTTCTTGGGCGACGATGCCACGGGATAATAGGAGGTTGTACCACTGCTGGCACTGGAGCAACAGGAACTGGGACTACTGGGACAGCAGCATCACGATCACTATCGGAGTCATATGAGATATCGAGGACACTAGCAGGCGACATTCTACTAAACATGACGCATAAAAGTCTATTAGATTATGAAGTTGTAAGGCTTGCTGACATATGCTAGCTATAACACTAGGGCAATACTAACTAAGGCAAATGTTCTAAACTAAGAACAATGGAACTTTAGGATATGAGACTGAGCATGCCATGATTATTTTGATTTTATAAAAGTGTTTGTTTTTCCCAAAAATCTTTTGTAGTTATAGACTAGGCTTGCTAATTCACTATAACTTAAGCTCTGATACCACTCTGTCACACCCCGCCAAAAATGAGTTTTACTTCATTTAAAATGTTTTGCGGAAGAACGAAGGTGTAACGTTCATGACAACATAGCAAAAATTAAGTAAACAAACAACCACGCAGTAATGAAAAATAAAGGTTTGTTTCACTTTCCAAAAGTAGAAAGTTTCCAAAAATAGCAAGTTTCCTAAAATAGAAATTGTTTGAAATGAAATGAATGTTCGTAAACTTAATGTTTTAATAATGGCTCACGACAATCCTAATGCTCATGTCCTCCAATTCCACCGCACCTAATTACCTGGAAAAACATAAATAGTAAAAGGGTCAACAATAATGTTGAGTGAATCCACAGGGTTAATGTTTATGATAAGAGTAAAGTGATTTGCTACTCAAAATGTTTGTTATGAAAATGGTTTATGACTGAAAATGTATAAGGTTCAACACTCATATGATATGAGTAATGAGTATGAAATGTTTAGTATAGTTGTAGAATGTATACAACTACTAGTTATGTTTATGAAAAAGTGTTGAACAAAATGTTGTGTTTGACATCGCATGAACTTTTATCCCCAACAGGTAGCTAGTCTATTGAGTTAATATACCAACCCCTAAGTCCACAATCAACACTTCAACTCCAGTATGTTATGTTATTTTATGGATATACACTCCCGGAGATGTCTTGGATAAACCAAGTAATGATCAAACGTTCGTTGGGAGGATGAGTGTCAGCCAATAGTACTATCTGCATATCCATGGTCTAGATCCACTAGTTAATGATTGCTGGTAACCTTAGTCCGGTATAATAATTGTTTGTCATGCCAACGCGATAATGAAAATGTATAGATGTTGTTGTACAGTCATAGTAAAACAGTAGCAGTTGTGTTTATGTTTTCCACCCCAAAGTTTATAATACAGTTAAAAAGAGTAAAGGGGTCTGTGGACTCACCTGGCAAAGCTTAGCAACAAGAGACTTAAGACAGAGGACTCCTCGGGAGACTCCTAGCTTCCTAAATGATTTAACTACTGATTAGACTAAGCTAACACAGGCGATACTATATACGATATAAGATATAAGATATACGTTAAATGTTATGTTATATGTTTTGTGACATCGAATGAACTTGGATTAATAAAATGAAATGAAATGAAATGCATTGGGTTTTATAAAATGAAATGAAATAGGCTCCAAAATGAAATGACATGAAATGAAATGATTCTCGAAATGAAATGATATGAAATGAAATGGATTGGGCCTAGATGGGCCTAATAGGCCACTAGGTTGGGCTACTTGGGCCTCATATTGGGCTTGGGTCTAATAGAGTTGGGCCAAGGATTGGGCTTGGGCCCAATGGGTTCGGTTTGGGTATAAGTGGGCCAAAGTTTTGGGCTTTGGTCCAAATGGGCTTGGATATTAATGGGCTAACTAAGGTTTGGGCACGATGGACTAAGGTAGATCGAATTGGGCCATGTACGGGCCTTGGCCCGATTATATGTTCGGTTTTGGTCCACGGTTTTGGGTCAAGATCCGGCCTTGACCCGTTTTAGCTTGTGGGTCAACATATGGTCAACAAAAGTCCACTAAAGTCAACTTAGGTTTATTTTGGGTTTGATGTGTACGGTTTTAGGATTAGGGTTCGGGTTGGTTTATGGTACCGTATTAGGGTTAGGGTTTTCAAGGATTTCGGGTCAATGAGAGTCAAATCCAGTCAACAAATGTCAAAGAAAGTCAACCAAGACGAGGGTTTCGGTTTCTAGGGTTACAGTTCGGCTAGGGTTAGAGTTCGACTAGGCCAAAACCCTACGGGTTTCAAACTAGATCGGTCTAGGTTCGGGTTCAATGGCTAGGTTTCGGGTTTGTGTGCCTAGATCGGGTATAGGTTCGAACTAGTGACTAAATCTATAGTTTTAGCATGCCAAAGTCGAGATCTAGGGCTCCTATGTACGGATCTAGCAATCAAAACAAACCCTAATCACACACACGCACCCGTTCGGTTGAGTACATGTATGTGTTCGGTTTTTGGAGGCTAACCGAGACCACATGGCCTAGGGCCGTGGTCTCGGGTTCAAAACAGTAGATTAGCAAGGATTAAGCAAGTAGAAACAAGGGTTTTTAGGGTTCATACCTTGGATTAAACGATCAAGAACCGAAGGAAAGTGTTTGGGGTTGCTTGCGATCGGAAACGGACGAAGATGATGATGGTGGTGTTGCTTTCGGCCGAGAAGAGGAGAGGGAGCACAAAAGGTTTAGGGTTTACAATGGTTAAGTATTTATAGTGCTCAAGATCTAGGGTTTAGAAGTAGAGTCCTAGTAGCACAAGGACTTGTTTAAAAGCATTGGATAAGGATTAAATTGAAGAGATAAAGCCACACAACTTGCACCACACCCTAAGGGGTGTTCGGCCGAGTTTGGGGTCAAGCAAGGAGGGGGAGGCCGGCCATTAGGCGGTCGGTCAAACCTTGGTGTCGGTTTAGACGGTTCGTTCAATTCGAGTCACGTTTAAATTGAATCGTTACGTTTATTGTTTAACCGGTAAACTTATCGTTTTAGAAATGATTTAGCTCAAAGTGTGTCACCATAAGTAAATAAAAAAGTTGTGTTGACTAAAATAATCAAACACTAATGTATGGTGTAAAATATGTATGTTTGTTGTGTATAAGGAATGCCAAATATAGAATGTCTATAAGTAGAAACTTTCCAATTGTGGAAAGTTCTAGAAATGAAATGAGGTTACATACCAGAAATATCGAGTTGTCACAGTAGGTTTGGTGTGGGGTTTTATGTAAGGCATTTCCGGATCCATGAATCGGTATAGTAGTGCCATTCCCAACAAATACATTACGTATAATAGAATTTGATAAAGGGGTTTGTATTTTACCTTCATCCGAAGTCATGTGTGAGGTAGCGCCGGTGTCCATGTACCAATTTGGATCGGGTTGATTCAAGTGCATTGCTTGAAATGCGGCTCCAATGTCGGTAGGATGGAGAGCATTGTAGTCATGGGTTGCATCGGATGACTGGTTCGGGTCAGCTGCGGCATTGGGCTGTTGGGCGGGCTCCAAGTGCGGTGCGACATGGGTCTGGGCCGGGGCAGCTTGTTTGGATCCGGTGGAGGGGTTGTAGGATCCGGGCCAGCCGTTTGCTTGAGTCGGATACGGACAGGGCGGTGGGGTCCACCAAGCCCACGGTGGGTATGCATGCGGTGGGTAGGGTTGTGGCGGAGGCGTCGGGTATCCCCTGCCACGACCAAAGCTCGAGCCACGTCCTCCGCGATTTGACGAACGACCGCGACCACGTCCTCTTCCGTAGTTCCGGTTGTCGTTTGAAGATTGTGACTGTCCGATTGCGGGTGAAGACTTGGGAGCCGACGGTGTTATCAGGGCGGATCCGGATTGACGGGCGGATTGACGGTGTTGCTCGAGTTGTAGCATGCTGCAAGCTATGTCCCACGTGGGAGAGCTTTGGTTGATGAGCGATGCCACTGTGTCGAACTCGGCAGGAAGGCCACGGACTAATTGGAGAACCATGCGTGTTTGGCTAACCGGGTTATCCATGTCGGTGAGTTGATCAGCTAGGGCCTTTAGTTTTTGGCAATAGTCTTCCATGGATGAGCACGCGGCAAGTGTGAGATTTGTGAAATCGTGCTCGAGAGTGGCGGCTCTAGAGCTTTTGTTGTTGAGGAAGATATTTTCGATCTTTTTCCATGCATCATGAGCGGTCGCATCGGTGTCTAGTACACGGGCCAAGAGATCGTTTGACAATGTTCCGTAGATCCATTGTAGAACGATAGCATCAATCTCGGACCATGTATCATAATTGTCGTCGGTTGCGGCATGGGCCGGCGTACCGTCGATGTGATCTAACACTTTGTATCCTCTAGCATGTAGCTTGAAAAGCTTAACCCAAGAGGAGTATGACACCGTCGTGCCATCTAAAACCCGAACCTTGTTTAGAATGTTCGTAACGGTATAGACGGGGTGGAGAGTCGACGATGTTGGCTTGGGCTTTGCGGAAGTCGACGCATCAGTGGTCGTGACCATGGCTGCTTAGGATCGAATCCGACGGCTAGGGATATCGGCTAGGGTTCTTTGGGTGTTTAGGGTTTTTGCTCTGATACCATAAAAGTATTTACCATATGTTAATTGATTGAGTCTTTCATTAACATAAGGATCCCTATATATAGGGTATTACAAAGAGATAATCTACAGAATCTACCTATTCAAATATAAGATATATACAATCAAACTAATCTAATACTAATATATATACGTATTTACTAATACTAGGATCGTGTGAGAAATAAGGTTGCATTAAAATGGGCACAACGGTTGTCCATGACCAACCAAATCGAAGCTTGTAAGGAAAAGAACATGGTCATAAACCACCGAACTTTCAGACCCAAGATCTCTGTATTTTGGAGTTAGTTGTATTTTAAAAAATTTTGTTTAATTTTTGAACTTTGTTTTAGGCTTACCTTTCAGTCTCTTTGTCATTTAAGGCCCATTAAAAATGTAGGTATACTTTAGGGATTCTTTGACATACTTAAAGTTTTAGTTTTATTTTTTATGAAAGTTTATTTTCTCCGAAATTTTGTATAGTTGAAATGAACCGGTTTTGAACATTAATTTCACAACATTAATTGAAAGTATTATACTTCAATCTCCAACTCTTCCATCAACGGTTCCCAATTCAAAGAACGAAAAGTAAAGGATTATCACCACCAACGGAAAGTTCTCGCAGGAAAAAGAAACCAACGACACTTCAGCAAACCGTGGATGCAAGGTTAGAGAATAAATTATCAACTAACCCCTTGATGGATCCCAATAATACAAACCTGTTGCGTTATGGCTAAGTAAAGACAAGAAAATAAAGAACACACCATATTTTCAATGATTAAGAGTTTATTAAAACAACTTAATGCGGTACAAAGTTTGCGGAAATAGATAGTACACACTAACTAAAACTTTATACTTGAAGTACCACTTTTAATCGCTCAAACTATGATCCTATGCAAGGAGAGTTTATCAGTTGATACTTGTTGGAATTATGTGCACAGTTAGTCAAACAATGATGACACATCCATGCCTACGAAATACTTAAGGGTCACACCGGTGAGTGCATGTAATACGAGCAAGATATGCAATGATACTATGAAGAGGAATGATTCATAATAGTCATTATGAATCAGTTAAGTATTAACTTAAGTTTAACTTATTACTGGATTAGTTTAACTAACTAATTAATACAAGTATTTGTACATTTGTCAGTTGAGTAAATATACAATGTGTTAATTATAGATTATCCATGATATGATTTAAAGCTATTAAATCATATAGTGATTGGATAATATTATTGTCTAATTAATTATTAAAGGTATAAAACACAAGTATATATTTCGTGTATATGTATACCGAAATATGTAAGTGTATAATACTAAGGCATTTGATAATTAAGTGTGACAATAATAAACTAGTAAAACTATAAGGGATGGAAGTGTAAAATGAAAGTTTAATTAAAGATCTAATCTTAATTAAACTAGAGGGTTCTAAGCGCAGCTTATTTAACTATAAATAAAAGGCTTAGGGTAACTGTTGGATCCCAACAACACAAACGTGTTGCGTTATGGCTAAGTAAAGACGATAAAGTAAAGAACACACAATTTCAATAATTAAGAGTTTATTAAAACAACTTAATACAGTACAAAGTTTCACTAGTACAAAAATGGGCAATGGTCACACTACAAAACTGTGACCATATGCCTTTAGTCACTAAATTTTTTTCCCACTAATAGTGTGACCAAAGGTCGTGTCATTTTAGGCAATATATGGCTACATTTAAATTTAGTGGTTGTATTAACCGAAAAATAGTAGTCGTAGCCTAAAAGTGTGGCTATTCAAGAAGAAAACCGGTTGTGATAATCATGCATTCTAATTTATAATGTGGCCATAAACTGTTTCTAGACACACATTTTTTATTTTTGTGTGACTATTGTTCAACCAATGGTTACATAAATTTATTTTTATAGTAGCGCTTGCTATTATTTAGTCACACAAATATATGTCTATTATGACTATTATTTACCTTTTAGACACATATAATTACTCAAACAATAGCTAAAAGTATAATAAGGACATACATTTACAAATCTTTAAAAATCGGTATAGACTGGTCGGTCTAACCGGTTAAACTGTGACTCGAACATTCAACCGGTTTGATTGCTTAAAATCACCGGCAAATACTAGACCGGTTAAAGACAACCGGTAATAGTCAAACCCTAGTAAACACTCCGGTTAAACCAAAGGACTTAAGGATGTCAAGCTTTAATTTTTTTAAGAGTTGAAGCCCCCTTGTTTTTATAATGAAACTAATTCTCCCACTTTCTTACAAATACCAATGTGGGATAACATTTAGTCATATTTTAACATATTAATGTGACAGTTGGTAATTTGCAGACACACATTTATAGTCAATTGAAGTGTGACAATTGGTTACTTTTAGCCACATAAGTTGTTATCGCATGTGACCTTTAATAATATTTAGTCATATTTAACCACCATTAACGTGACAAGAACAACGAATTTATGTGGCTAATAAACATACATGCTCAACTATACTTGTACTAGCTTCTCTCTTACTAGTAGTTACACACATAAATTTAATCATGGCTATTGTTTGTGCTTTAACCACATATTTGATTATCACGTGTGACCTCTGATAACATTTAGCCATATTTAACATCATTAATGTGACAACTTGTAGACACACATACATAGTCAATTAAGACCGTGGTTATAAGTTAGTTATAGATACATAATTTTAATTTTACTATTTACATTGCTATTGTTTATGTTATAGCTACATGTAATTTTAGTTTTATCGTGACTATGTTTTTGGGTGTGGCACATATCCATCATATAGCAACACATGCACAAAAAATTGAGTGGCTATTATTTGTCTTATAGCCACATGACACACAAAATAAAGATCGTGGCTATATACTACCTTTCAAAAACAATGAATTCTCGTGGCTAATAAACACTACATTTGGACACACAAGCAATTGATTCATGTGACTAAATACGTGTCTCTCGTCTCACATAATAACCATCACAAAATAATGTCACATATTAACAAACAACCATGACGAAAAGTGTGACATTTGGCCACACTACGTGACTGTGGTTAGCAATGGACACCTTTATTATGTTAAATTGTGGCTAAAGTGTTCGAGTCTAATTTGAGATTGTTACAGTTTTGGAGTTAAATGTGGCTAAAATAACATTAGAACATTATTTGTGACCTTTAGCCACACAAATAAGTCAAACTGTGGCGAGGCTATTTTAAAAAAACTGTGACTGTAGGCTATTTTTGTACTACTGTTTGCGGAAATAGATAGTACACACTAACTAAAACTTTATACTTGAAGTGACACTTTTGCTCGCTCAAACTAGAAATTTATGCCAGGAGAGTTATATCAGCTGATACTAACAGCTGATATTGAATGCCTGAGTACTAACTATGAAGAAGTTAATATCAGACAATAACAAACTCTCAAATAATGTTCTTGTGCTATGAATGCTAAAAGGTGTTTATAAATGTAAGCATTTACGTCTCTACATATAGCCCAAGATCCATGTTCCTTTGTCCACAAGTTAATCTACGTGTAAACATATCATGCGTAGATGTAGACTTGTCCACGGAAACATTTAATGCACTTGCATAGGTTATAGTCCCAATTATACTTTGTGTCAACTCCTTTTGCTACCTTTTCTGACGCACGGTGAAAAAGTGTACTATGATAGTACAAAAGAGGTTGACTTTCCCTTTACATGTTTGGAGGGACAAACGATGAAGTACTGACAAGTTATCTTCTATTCCAAAATAGAAGATCTTCATCATTTTCTTCTTATTTGAGCGGGAAAGGAAAATGTTCAAAGTGTCAAGAACATTTTCCACCAAGTCATTATCTGCAGCAGGTACCATCAGCTGATTCCACTATCAGCTGATTGGTCTTCGGGTTTTTGTCCTTCGGCCATAAACTTCGAATGATCACTCTTGTATAGCTGCTATTTAACTTGATTCCTTGAGCTAAGTACGTACTAAGCTGAAGGTTTATGAATATACTTGTACTTCAGCTGAGATACATACTTCAGCTGGTTTTATTCTTCTTAGCTATCGATTATCAAATCTTATTTACTTAGTCTGGGGACTAACAATCTCCCCATATTTGATGCAATCGAATAGTTGTATAAGTATGAACCTATAATCATTCAGCTGTTTGGATCAGCTGAATGCTTATGTGCTTTGACCCTTTGGGTTCTTTTGACTATTTTTATCTTTTACAATATTTTTACAAATATATATACAAAATAATAATTTTCTATTGATTGAAGCTGATTTAGTACAAGGAAAATCAAA
Organism: Calendula officinalis; assembly: GCA_963853835.1. Classification (NCBI taxonomy): domain Eukaryota; kingdom Viridiplantae; phylum Streptophyta; class Magnoliopsida; order Asterales; family Asteraceae; genus Calendula; species Calendula officinalis. The sequence continues at coordinate 69,148,923 of OY970825.1, forward strand.
AAACAATTACAAAGTCGTAAATATTTATTCTCTTACGACCTTTTGGTACACTGAGCTGATGGCTGAGTTGATTAATCTCTTCATTTCTTTTCCCTCTTCAGTCGAGGAACTCAACAGTTTGTGATAGACCATAAGTTGTTGAACGTCGCACATGACTAATTCATCAGCTTGTTGAAAGCAATGCCTCTTCTTTTCATCCAGATAGCAAAAAACGTAGATGGGTTCTTTGACAATTTGCCCAGGGATAAAGTTAACTCCTTTGGGAACTGTTCTTGTGAGGTTGAGTCTTAGTCGTTTGGCATAAATTATGGAAGACCCAACCACAGCTGATCTGGGTTCATCGAAGGGCTCGGGGAGAACAGACTTACGTTTCTCCCCTCTTGCAGAGGAGCTTTCACCAACAGGGTCTCTGACTGTTTCAACTTGAGGTTCATGCAATTCAGCTGGTATGCATTCAGCCAAGTCTGGAGAATATCTCTTGACTTTATCGCATAGAGTCTTGAAGGAGAATATTGCGACTCTTACCTCACTTTCCAGATCTGTTATATTAGGCGATGGTTTTGCAGGTCTGGCAGCTGTTAGCATCTCATTTCATTCATCATAGTTGAATTGAGTGCTGATATTGTTTAGAGGTACCCTTTCAGGAACGAAGAGCCCTCCAGCTCTCTGTATATGATGATTTCTTGTGGAGAGTTGGATGATGATTTGGGGCTCCTTATGCTGGTGATTTTTGCTTCTTGCCTTCGTTTATAAATAACCTTATTGAACAACCTAATATTCTCAGTTCTTTCTGCTGCAGCTCTTTGAAACAGCTCTTCTTGAGTTTTCCTTTGGAGAGCAATAACTGTTTCGAGATCAGCAGTGGTTCCAGCTTCTTCTAAGAGAGCATCTTTAAACGAGGCAAGATTTAGCTCCCCCTCAGCAGGTTAAGGAATCTCCTGTATAGCGGGCTGAGGGTTTTGGATTTGCGGGATTTGGACTTGTGGGACCTCAACTGATTTAAAAGAATCAACAATGTTAATGAAATTAGTTGAGGTTTCTTCTACCCTGAGACCTTTAGCAGGGGTGAGTGTTGATTGTATTGATGTCTCACCTGCTGAAGTAATTACCTCAGGTGTTTCCGTAGGGACGAGTGTTGTTAAAATTGGAGTCTCTTCTACTGAAATTTATTATTCTTCTTCTTGTATTCCAGCAGAGGTGAGTGGTGCAGAATGGGAGTCTCACCTGCTGGAATGTCTTCTTGAACATTGGCTCCAACAACAGAGGTGACTATAAATTGTGAAACAAGATGTTCACCTACTGATGTAGCTTGCTCTTTCTCCCCCTCAGAGAGTGCCTGGAGAAGTAAGGAACTCTCTGGTGCAGCAGTAGGATGAACAGCAGTGGCACCCGCATTTAATTTATGAAGAATGAGGTTAAGGGTGCCTTGGAGACCAGCTACTTGAGAGGTCAAAGAGATGACCTCAGTCTCCAGTTTATCCGTCCGTGTGGACACAGCAGAGGCAGATTCCTCAATAGCCTCAGAGAGATGGCTATGAGTATTGGTCAGCAGAGACTCTTGCTTGGATTGTGCAAGACCAATATGATCGACAGCTGATGAGAGAGGAGATACCTTGGAATGCAAGGTATTCAGCTGTCGTTCGACCTCTGCTTCAGTTGCCCGGGCTTCGGAGAGAAACTTTTCTTTCTCGACTATGTCAGATTCGCAAATGGAGTTCAACTCTCTATGAATGTATGCTTTGAGGGTGTTGAACTCACTTGTGTTGATCCGAATCTGATCAGAAAGAAGAACCAGCTGAGGAGTCTAAGTGTGAACCTCAGTATGCAGAGAAGCGATGGTGGAAGAGAGATTCTCAGCAGTAACAGCAAACTTCTTTGGAACATCCCTGCGAAGGGTGTTCATCTGCTTACTCAGCATGGCCATCCCAGGTCGAATCTGGGATGAGACAACTCTAGACATCAGAGCAGCAATGGCTCTGATGGGAATGCTTCCTCCAGCTTTGCTGGTTTTAGCATGTGACACATGGACGCTTTGGGGGAAGGGGTCCGATATGTCTCCAGCTGAGAGGGTGACCTCAGCTGTGGTAGAAGGTGTTCCTGAGTTAGGAGGATGTGCTCCTATGGGATGCTCAGAAGCTATGGGGGTGAGATGGGTCCAGCTACAACTTCTGGGTTTTTGTCAGAAGTGCCGACATCAGCTGTCAAATCAAATTGAAGCCAAGGTTCATCTACATCTTTGTCTGGAGACGAAACATAGGGATGATTGGGATCATCAGCAGAGTCAAACATCATGGCATATGGTGTTTGAGAACCTTGAGCTTCAGTCTCACCAGTCGGCTGAGCTAGTATGGAGACTTGAGGAAGAGTTCCTCTGGGTAGTGTATCAGCTGCCTCACAGCTCAATTGGCGAATACGTTCGCGATCACTGGCAGCTTGGGTGGATGCGTCAATGACATCTGGGTCTACAGTTGTCTCTTCATCGGCGGTGGTGGTTTCCTCGATCTCCAGCTGGTGTAAGCTCGTGACTTTGCGGGAAACAGAAGGAACAGTTTAAAGAATGACTTGGTTTCCAGTCAATCTATCATCAACTGTTGACTCAGGAAGTGATGAAGAAGTTGGTGGTGGTGTGTGTGCAGCTGATTCACTGGTGGCTTGGGATGAGCCAAAAACTTCACCAGCAGTCTGTTGAAAGACTGAGGTTGCTTGTGGAGTTTGTCCCCTTGTTACAACAACTGATAATGAATCAGTCGATGAGCTACGCAGAAGGGTGGAGCCGGCACTAACTCCTAAAGAACAAAATTGCCGTATTGAAGTCTGCTGACTTTGTTGAGAAATCAACAGGTGGAGGACAAAGAGGAAGAGAAAGAGAGAAGTGATCAGCCATGGATGATTGACTAGAACTCCGATTGTTAGTGGAGTTCCTAGAAAATCACAGTAAAACTGAAAATGAGAAGGATTATTCTCAGACGCTGATATAGCTTCTGATCGTAATCCTCCCAATCTGGGACTCGAGTGAGTACCAGAGGATCCTGGCTGAATCCTGATGATGCTGTTGTCGCCAGATCAGCATCATCAGCTTCCACACCTTCTTCAAAGTTAGCAGACCCTCTTACCCACAACTAAGGAGAAGAAGGAGCACGTGAAGTGGGGGAGGATGGCGGAGAGAAGGGAGAGGGTGTGGGAGAGCGATGAGCCTTTCTTTTGACTCATTTCTTCACCACGAGAGGAGCAACCTCCTCACCCTCATTTTCCACATCAATGGGCACTGAGGTCCCTGTTGAGGTGGATTCTTTTTCATCAGCATCTAGCGGACGACTAGCAGCTGAAGAACTCTTCAGATGATAAAAGGACTTACCTTCTTGTAGGGGAGATATCTCCGTTGTGGTTCCCTTTAATTGATCCCTTTTGGATCTAGTACGATCTTCAATGATCTTCAGCATGTACGAGGAAAAGAGAATATCCTTACCAGCTTCCTTAAGGTCGTCGTAATCAATCTTCAGCTTCCTTCTTGTTACCGCCTATGCACTGAATGATGTGCGTGAAGAAATAGGCCCAAGGTCTCGTCACCTGAGACTTCTTAAAGATACGGACCCTGTCATCGTCCTTTTCTAATCGATATCCAGTGATACCGATCAAACTCGCTTTTGCATCATCAGCAGATTTCATCTCCTGATAATGTTGGACAGGGAGCAAGAAGTCGAACCCGCAAGCTGTTCGGAAATCATCAACGGTGATGGTGATTTGATGATCTCCAACTTGCGCAACAATGTCGTCCCCGTAGATGGAGGCGGACATCCAGAAATCACACAAGAGTTCATAAAAACTCTTGGTGAAGCGAAAGAAAGCACCCTTGACAAGGCGGTGGTGCAAGAACTTTCCGACCGGTTGATAGATTTCCTTGACGTTTTCCGGTGGAGAGGTGTTTGCCACTAAGTTCGAGTTTTGAGAAAACTCGATGGAATCTCTGGATAGGGTGGCTTTGGTGGTTTTTCTGGAAGTGTAAATTGTTTTGGAAGAAAGAAAGATAAAGGTTTAAAGAGAGGTTAGGGTTCTTGAGAGAGTTTGTGAAAGAAGTTTTGAGGGTGGTGAAGAAGAATGAGTGATACGTGGGGTATTTATAGGGAGGAGTAGGACGTTTTGGGTAAAGATTTGAATTTAAACCAGATCAAAAATGGATAGTTGGAAACCAACTATGGAAATGTTGGTTTTCGTGCGATGAAACCGCTATGATGTGACAGTGAGGGTTCGTGGAGCCGTTTCGGTGTCAGGGATGTCATGTCCCACATAAATGCCAAATATTTCCAATTGAGTGAAAATATTTGCCACAGAGAACGTGTGGATAGGGATGAAAGATTCCTTTTACTTAGAAAACCAAACGTTTTAACTTATAAAACTTGATAAGTATCATTATGAGATGTTTTATTCAGCTGACTGGTAAATTTAAAATATTTTTAGTCAGCTGAATATACTAAGTGACAAAGTGATCTTATCAGCTGCTGATAGTACTGCAGCAGATGATTTAAGCATTTAACATACCCAGCTCGCTGATTAAAAAGTTGAACCGTTTTTCATCTAAAGGTTTAGTAAACAAATCATCCTGCTGAAGGTCTGTTGAAATGAAGTGAAGTTCTACCTCAGCTTGTTCAATGTGATCTCTAATAAATGATACCTAATATCGATATGTTTGGTTCTAGAATGAAGAACTGGATTGTTGTTGATTGCGATAGCACTTGTGTTATCACAATAGATAGGAACTTTGCAAAAGTTCATATCAAAGTCAATCAGCTGATTCTTCATCCAAAGGACTTGAGCACAACAGCTTCCAGCAGCAACATATTATGCTTCAGCTGTAGAGGTGGAAACAGTGTTTTGTTTCTTGCTTGTCCAACTGACTAGCTTGCCACCTAGCAGCTGACATCCTCCAGTAGTGCTCTTTCTATCCATCTTGCAACCTGCAAAGTCTGAATACGAAGAGCCACTTAGATCAAACCCAGAGTCTTTGGCATACCAAAGACCTAGGCTTGGAGTACCTTTAAGGTACCTCAAAATTCGCTTAGCAGCTATTAAATGAGATTATCTAGGATCAGCTTGATACCTAGCACACATGCAAGTAGCAAACATAATGTCTGGTCTGCTGGCAGTGAGATAGAGTAAAGACCCAATGATTCCTCTGTAGAATGTGATATCAACTGATTTCCCAGTTGTATCAGCATCTAAATTATTTGCAGGAGGCATTGGAGTTTTCATGGATGATGATGAATTCATATCAAATTTCTTTAGAAGATCTTTGATATATTTTTCTTGATTTATAAAGATTCCATTTTTAGATTGTTTAACTTGTAAGAAAAGAAAATATGTTAATTCACCCATCATACTCATCTCATACTTTGTAGACATAACTTTTGAAAAACATCTACAAAGTTTTTCATCAGTAGTACCAAAGATTATGTCATCCACATAAATTTGAACAAGAATGATATCACCTTTGATTTTGCGAATAAATAAGGTTTTATCTATCTTTCCCCTGGTGAAATCATTTGCTAGAAGGAAAGTGGAGAGTGTGTCGTACCATGCACGAGGAGCTTGTTTCAACCAATACATCGCCTTATCCAGTTTAAACACATAGTCTAAATACTTAGGATTTTCAAAACCTGGAGGTTGCTTCACATATACTTCCTCTGGAAGTTTCCCGTTTAAGAATGCACTCTTCACGTCCATCTGAAAAACTATGAAGTTTTTGTAAGCAGCATAGGCTAGAAATATTCTTATAGCCTCAAGCCTTTATACTGGAGCAAATGTTTCATCGAAATCGATTCCTTCCTCCTGTCTATATCCTTGTGCAACAAGTCTAGCCTTATTGCGGATAACTACACCTTCTTCATCCATTTTATTCCTAAACACCCAATTAGTACCAATAATTGTCTTACCAGTTGGTGGGGGCACCAGCTGCCACACTTTATTGACCTCAAATTGGTTAAGTTCTTCATGCATCTCTTGAATCCAACTGGAGCTTTCAAAGGAAGCTTTAATATTTCTCGGTGCTTCAGCTGCTAAGAAACACGACCATAGGCAAAGATTGCATGATGCCTTACTTCTTGTGACCAATCCTTGTTGTGGATCTCCAATGATCAATTCAATTGGATGTTCTGAGGTCCACTTGGATTGAGGAGCAGCTGTAGAAGAGGAAGATTCAGCAGAATTTGATCATCGTTGAGCAGCTGAATGCTCAGCAGGATTGCGTACTTCATTTTGAACTAATCTTCTTCAAGTATGAAGAGGTGGCTTAGAGTTAGATTTAGCCCTGGATGATGCTCTTGCTGTTGGGATTTCTTGTTGAACAGCTGCAATATCTACAAGATATGTAGGAGCATCATGAAACGTATCATCTGAATCATTTATTGAAACTTCAAAAAGATTCAAAGCATCAGAGAATGCTTCAGCTGCATCATCAGTTGATGGTTCGGTTGATCTCTGAAATGCGTCAGATGATTCAGCAGAGGTGGGGTTTAAGGCCTTAGAGTGTTCTTCAAAAGTAACATTTATAGATTCTACAAATGTTTGTCTTCTTTTGTTGAAGACTCTGTATGCCTTAGACACAGTGGAATACCCCAAGAAAATAGCTTCATCAGCTTTAGAGTCAAACTTGCTCAGCTGATCTCGTGTGTTTATGTGACAACTCGATATTTCCGGTATGTAACCTCATTTCATTTCTAGAACATTCCTTATTTAGAAAGTTTCTATTTTTAGACATTTCTATTTCTGGCATCCTAACACACAACAAAACATATATTTTTACACCATACATTAGTGTTTGACTATTTTAGTCAACACAACATTACTACTTTTCTTATGGTGAAACATTTGAGCTAAAAACATACTTAAAATTGTAACTTTTATCGGTTAAGCAATAAATGTATTAAAATTAATATAGCGTGACTCGATTTGAACTACGCTCTTACCCCACACCTTGATCTTTTGACCGACCACTGAGTGGGCGGCCTTCCCTTGCTCGTGGCCTACCTTACTCGGCCGAAACACCCAAGGGGTGTTGGCCATGCCATGCCTTCTTTTCTTTGATCTTATCTCATGCTTATTGTTATCCATAACTCTAGTTAAAAAGAGACCTAATCCATCTATAACTCTCTTTCCCCACACTTCAGTTTTCCCGTATAGATACTAAACGATCTTAACCCTAAATCCCTTTACCAATTTCGGCCAAGGCACACCCACAAGTCCCGAGTTCCGATCGAAGCAAGCAATCCCGAACCTAAACTCGTTCGTCCGATCCCATCATCATCTCCTCTTCGTTTGATCCAAGGTAGTACCCTAAACCCTTGTTTTCCCATGCTTAAATCCTTGCTTGAATTCTGTTTCTAACCCGAGACCATGGCCCTAGGCCATATGGTCTCGGTTAGCCCTCAATCCGTAGCATACATGCATGCGTGCGTATGCATGTGTGTGTTGGTTGTTTGATTCATTAGATTTGCTAGATTTGTTATTGTTTTGATGCCTAAACCCTAGATCTATCCTAGATTGACCGAATGCCTAGATCTAGCCACACACCACATGAAAATCTCGAACCCTAGCCGATCTAGTCCTCAAACCCGAAGGATTTTGGCCTTCGGCCAACCCTAGACCGAACCCTTGATCGAACCTAACCCTAGATTGACTAGATTTGACTTTTGTTGACCAACACCTATGCTAAACCGGAACTCATGACCGAACACTAAACCTAGTCAAAATCTAGAAACCCTAGTTGACTTTTATTGACTAATTTGACCAATGTTGACTTTTAGAATGGACAAATTTTGACCCATAAGTCAAACCGGGTCAACGCCGGATCTTGACCCAAACCATGGACCCAAACCCGAATACCTAATCGGGCCAAGGCCCGTACTTGGCCCATTCGATCTACCCTAGTCCATCGGGCCTAAACTTTAGTTGGCTCATTAGTATCCAAGCCCATTTGGACCAAAGCCCAAACCTTTGGCCCACTTATACCCAAACTGAACCCAATTGGGCCCAAGCCCAATCCATGGCGCAATCCAATCGGACCTAAGCCCAATGTGAGGCCCAAGTGGCCCAACCTAGTGGACCGTTAAGCCAATCTAGGCCCATTAAGCCTAACCCAAGCCCATTTCATTTCATTTCATTTCGGCCCATTAAGGCCCAATGATCCAAGTTCATTTGATGTCGCAAAACATAAGACATAACATTATTTGTATATCATATATCTTATATCGTATCTAGAATCTCCTGTGTTAGCTTAGTCTAATTTGTAAGTTATATTGTTTAGGAAGCTAGGAGCCTTTGAAGGATTCCTCTGTCCTATTTGTCGCTAAGCTTAGCCCAGATGAGTCCACAGACCCCTATTTGTCGCTAAGCTTTACCCAGATGAGTCCACATACCCCTTTTACTCTTTGGCTGACACTCATCCTCCCAACATTATTTGATCATTACTTGGTTTATCCAAGACATCTTTCGGGAGTTTATATCCATTAAAGAACAATAACATACTTGAGTTGAAGTGTTGATTGTGGACTTATGGTTTGGTATATTAACTCAATAGACTAGCGACCTGTTGGGGATAACAGTCATGCGATGTCAAACTTAACAACTTGTTCTATACTTTTTCATAAACAAAACTAGAAATTGTAGATCTTCTACAATTACACTTCACTTTTCATATTTACTCCTCATATCATATGAGTGTTGAACCTTATACATTTTCAGGCATAAACCATTTTCATAACAAACATTTTGGGTAGCAAACACTTTACTTTTCATACAACATTAACCCTGTGGATTCACTCAACATTATTGTTGACCCTTTTATATTTATGTTTTTCTAGGTGATTAGGTGCAGTGGAACTGGATGATATGAGAAGTGGGATTCTCGTGAGCCATGAATAAAACATTAAGTTTACGAACAATCATTTCCTTTTCAAACAATTTCTATTTTAGGAAACTTGCTATTTTTGGAAACTTTCTGTTTTTAGAAAGTGAAAACAACTTTTATTTTCGTTATTGCGTGGTAGTTTGTTTACTTAATTTTTGATATGTTGTCATGAACGTTACACTTTCATTCTTCCGCAAAACATTTTAAATGAAGTAAAACTCATTTTTGACGGGGTGTGACAGTTTAACACAAAACACACATAACCAAATACATGAAAGAAACCGATAAATGGTTTCCTCTGACGAAGAATCTCATAAGAAGTTTTCTTGTGTCTCTTCACGTTGAGAGACCTGTTTTGAGTAAAACAAGTTGTATTAACAGCTTCTGCCCAAAATTGTTTTGGCATGTTTGACTCAGCAAGCATTGTTTTTGCAGCTTCTATTAGGGTTATGTATCTTCTTTCAGCAACACCATTCTGTTGATGTGTTCTAGCAGCTGAAATGTTTTGTGAGATTCCAACTTCTGAGCAGAAGTCTTCCAATGTACGATTTCTGAATTCAGTACCATTGTCTGATCTCAGCAACTTAACTCTTGACCCATTTAAAAGTACCATTTTTTGATGAATTTGATAATTTCATCAGCTGCATCACTTTTGTGACGAAGAAATATAACCCAAGTGTGTCGTGAGTATTCATCAACGATAACTAATGTATACATCTTTCCACCTAGACTTTAAATACTCATAGGACCAAAGAGATCCATATGGAGCATATGCACACAGTTGTCGATGGAGAAACATTGCTTTGATTTGAAGGAGCTTTTATCACACCCGCCAAAAATGAGTTTTCCTTCATTTAAAACGTTTTGCGGAAGAACGAGGGTGTAACTTTCATGACAACATAGCAAAAATTAAGTAAACAAACTACCACGCAATAACGGAAAATAAAAGATATTTCACTTTCCAAAAGTAGAAAGTTTCCAAAAATAGTAAGTTTCCTAAAATAGAAATTGTTTTGAAATGAAATGATTGTTCGTAAACTTAAAGTTTTAATCATGGCTCACGACAATCCCACTGCACATATCCTCCAATTCCACTGCACCTAATTACCTGGAAAAACATAAATGATAAAAGGGTCAACAATAATGTTGAGTGAATCCACAGGGTTAAAGTAAAAGTAAAGTAAGTTTTCTACCCAAAACGTTTGTTATGAAATTAGTTTATGACTGAAAATGTATAAGGTTCAACACTCATATAATATGAGAAGTAAGTACGAAAAGAGTAGTGTAATTGTAGAAGATCTACAATTACTAGTTTAGTTTATGAAAATGTGTTGAACAAGTTGTTATGTTTGACATCGCATGACCATTATCCCCAACACGTAGCTAGTCTATTTAGTAAATATACCAACCCTTAAGTCCACAATCAACACTTCAACTCCAGTATGTTATGTTCTTTTATGGATATACACTCCCGGAAATGTCTTGGTTAAACCAAGTATTGATCAATCGTTCGATGGGAGGATTAGTGTCAGCCAATAGTACTATCTATATATCCATGGTCTAGATCCACTAGCTAATGATTGCTGGCAACTTTAGTCCGGTATAATAATCATTTGTCATGCCAACGCGATAATGAAAATGTATAGATGTTGTACAGTCATAGTAAAACAGTAGCAGTTGTGTTTATGTTTTCCACCCCAAAGTTTATAAAATAGTAAAAGAGTAAAAGGGGTCTGTGGACTCACCTGGCAAAGCTTAGCGACACAGTACTTAGGACAGAGGAATCCTTCAGAGACTCCTAGCTTCCTAAATGATATAACTTACTAATTAGTCTAAGCTAATAAAGGCGATTCTAGATATGATATTAGTTAAATGATATGCAATTAGTGTTATGTTTTATGTTTTGTGACATCGAATGGACTTGGACCACTGGGCCTTAATGGGCCGAAATGAAAATGAAATGGGCTTCGAAATGAAATGAAATGAAATGAAAATGAATAGGGATTGGGTTAGACTTATTAGGCCTAGATTGGGCCTATTGGGCCTAATGGTCTTAATGTGCCACTAGGTTGGGCCACTTGGGCCTCTTATTGAGCTTAGGTCCAATTAGATTGGGCCATGGATTGGGCTTGGCCCAATTGGGTTCGGTTTGGGTATAAGTGGGCCAAAGGTTTGGGCTTTGGTCCAAATGGGCTTGAATACTAATGGGCCAACTAACATTTGGGCCCGATGGACTAAGGTAGATCGATATGGGCCAAGTATGGGCCTTGGACCGATTAGGTATTCGGTTTTGGGTCCACGGTTGGGTCAAGATTGGTCAATGAAAGTCAACAAAGGTCCACGGTTTTGTTATCCAAATCAATACTCCTGGAATTTTGGTACACATGTACAGATTCGTTGAGCACGGGGAAGAAGTCATCCCTGGTACCATTCTTCGGGGGAGTCACATGGTTTCTTTCAACCTCAAAACCTTCAGAATCGCTACGAAAATGGATTATCTCGGCCCTTGGCAAGAGTTTGAACCTACTCCCTCCGTTGAACAAGCACGAAAAATCGTCCTCCCCTACATTCGCTATAGAGGATCTTTCTTCAAAGGTGTTTCGCGAACTCAAATGGGTCCTCTATGGTCAGCATTCTTCATGATAATTTCTCAATGTCTAACAAGTAAAACAGATGGTTTCGACGCAGTGTCCGAACATGCGCTCGTTATGGGAGCAACTTTATTTGTCGATACAAGGATTGATTATGCATCACTTATTTTCTCCATGCTATTACAGAAGGTGCATGATACTAAACGTGAACCTATAATTCCGTTCCCTAGATTCCTAAGTATGATATTTCTTCACTCTCTTGGGGAATGGCATTATTATGAGAAAATTGGACCTTGTCTTCGACCTGAAATGGTATATATCTCTTCATTCTCTCTCCTCCGACCAGTCCCTTTAACAAGGAAAACAACGGGTCTGAAAACAGTGCCATGCACGCACAATCTTCGGATTCCCGAGAGGCTGGATCTTCTTCTTTTGGGGACATGGAGGTGACTGTACATTCATCTTCAGACCACTCCTCACCACCACATGATAATCCCTAAAGTCCGACTCCGTTCCGCAAGACCCACCGAGTGCTTGGGAAATCTGAGCATAAGGAGACTCAACAGATACACCATTATTCAATAAGAAGCTCGAGGTCTAGGGCTGCATCTACCCCGAACCCAACCAATAACAATGAACCCCAACCCCTTCCCACTCTAGTCTCTCGAAAGACTGTGAATGATGCTTCGGACCCCTCCCAGGTCCATCTGATGTCTGAGTCTGGTCGTGGTAAGTCTACTATTAATCCGCTGAATGTTGATGTCGTTGAAGAGCATGCCGTGAACGTTGTTGCACCTCAGGAGAAGATAGCTGAAAATGTGAACCTACCAAAGGAGTGAAGCAAAACTCCTGTTGAAGAAAGAAATCAATCTTCCCATCCTGATTATAAATTGAACATAAGTTGGACATCAGATTCCGATGAAGAACCCATCACCACACCAAACAAATTGCCCAAGTCAGGTACGACCGATAAACGAAAGGCTTCAAGGAACGAGATGCATCGGCCAATGCACATCTACCTGGGTCTGATGATATTTTTTCTGCAATTCTTAAAAAGTTTGGTATTCTGATGCGTTCCTGCACGATTAAAAATGATAACATCAAGAATCTAAACGAATCACAGGGAACATGATGGCTTTCAGGATATTCTGGCCAAAAATATGCAAACAACTTATGATGTTGTCACCGAGCAATCTGCCAAGCTTGAAACTCTCTCCGCTGATATCACCAATATCAATAAAAGTCAGATCATCTTGATTGAATATGTTGTCGGGCTTAACTCCAGGTTTTATTCTCTTGGAAACTCACCACTCACATTTCAAATCATTTTGCATCTATTGACAAATATTTGAACACCATGGCTGAATTTGTAAATATTAAACGGGCTGAGCCACCAATATTCACGGAAAATGTCTCTGTCGCAAGGCAACCTCCTCCACATTTTCAGGGGGAGAGAACTATGCCTCAGCAGAGTGTTTCAGAGAGGGTTGTTAGTAAACACTTCTGAACATATCAGCAAGCCGCTAGAGACAAAAGTGGTGCAAATATGAGTGGTGGCAGTGGTGTAAAGGTTAGCTTAAATGAAGATGTTGTTATGGGGACCTCAAACAGTGTCTTTGAGGAACTTGCTGAAACTTACCCCGAAAGTGAAGTTGAAAATGATAGGGAGTTGTTGAGCTCTATCATTAGGAAAAAGAAACAATCCTCAACAGTGAGAGTGTTTGTAAAAACACCTACCGTTCAGCCGGGTCTTTAAATTGTTCCAAGAAAAATTGTCTGCATCTCTATCCCTCCTGGAAAGAAATCCTACACCGCTCCCCAATCAGATGCTCAACCACCATTCCTTGACAAAGGAAAAAGTCCTGCTGCTCCCCTTCCTACAAAGATCAAGAAGAGAAAAGGACCAGTGGTCCCCGATGAGGAGGAAGTATGGATGGTTGCCAGAAAAATTGGTTTGTCTGAAGAAGACCTCGTGAAAGTTAAGGTGGTTGAAGATCAAATCTTCAGGCAAGGCATTCAGAAGAGCAGGAAGGAGTGAAGAGAGGAAGAAAGGGGATCTGTTGGTGTTCTTGTTGGTATTCTCGTCTCAAAACGATTGTCTGTACTTAACTATTTCTATTTTCATCGTTGCATGTTAAACAATTTACATTAACTTTAGCTCTTCATGTATGAATCTTATCAGATGCAATGATAATATTTTAACATATGTGAGTTGATTGAAATGTCATAACTAAAAGAACTCAAAAATAAATATACGAGTCACCGAACTAAAGTGTGATCTGATACCTTTAGATCATCATTTCATGTAATAGATTTTTAGGTATGTCGAAGATCCCGTCTGAAGTGTGGAAAATACTCAAAGTTAAATATAAAACCTTCACACATTCAGGGGGAGTTGCCAAACTATTTGTCTACATCAAATAGGGGGAGATTGTCGGGTCGCTGAAAGCATCCCCCACCGATAGAGATTTAATGAAGACAAAAAGGCAAATAGTTAGAAGATAATCTGAAGATTAGTTCTTCAGATTGTGGGTAACTGAATCTGAATTGTTCAGATTCCAGTTACTTGGCTACAATATCTGGTCATCATCCGAAGCAACAATCAGTTCCCCGTGCGGAATCAGAGACTGGTCAACCGATCAGATAGTTGTAGTAGGTTCAGCGTATACTTGACAATAACGCTGAGCCATGAGAACAAATACTTCTCTAAGCCAAACTCTTAGTGAATGTCACTGAAACTATCCGCCATCTGAAGAAGCATGAGTATCCGAAGACTCATGATGATCTGAAGCGTATAAAGGTCTGAAGTTTCAGTGACACAGAAAGACACAAGTAAAGCGCAAGTTTGTATGTCGCCGACAGAGGGAATCCTATGCAAATCTTCTAGAAGATATCGGCGATTATAAAACGACATAAAGTACTGTCAGGATTCCGTTAATAGTACTCGTCGCATGAAGTATCCTCTGCACCAACGGAATCCTTACACGTGGATTCATTCGTATATCTCGTAGATGTCATGCTTTTGCAACACTATAAATAGAAGACTTGATGAACGAATTGCGTGTGCACCCAACAAGTTCACACCTTGCTAAAAGTTTTCTCAGATATCATCCTTTGAGCAAAGTGTGAACAACAAGTGATACCCTCTATTACTTGATTTGAGAATTGAATCTTATTAACAAAGGTGTCTGGTCTTGTGCTTGATCATTTGTTGATCAATACGCATCTTAGATAGTATTTGTTATTGTTTACCTCTAACATGTAGTTTAGTTAGGATTCGTGTTCTTAGCTATTCCGCAACTACTTGTATCTTTGCTTATCATTATTGATTAATAAAGAATAGTTTATAAATTGTTGAGTATTACCAGTTTTAAAATTGATCAGTAGAAGCGTATAAGTGCGAGTTATCACTTATCATGGGACTAACAATAAGCTTTTGTAAGTGTTTGGGAGAGCTTATAAGCTTGTGCTTATATGCTTATTTAAGGGCTTTTAAATAAGCTCATTGGAAGGAGATTATTAGCTTATTTAGGACCTTTTACATCTTTAACCTTTTATTTCAATAACCCTCTTATTTAGAGTTTTCTTTAGACTTTTACAAATGTTATTTTTAGTAATTTTACGATAAGCTTATATAAGCTCGTCCAAACACTTCATTTAACGAAAAATTATTAATTTAATTAAGCTCATTAGCTTATAAGCTCATAAGCATAACCTTTTTATATAAGTTTTCCCAAACACCCCCTTAAATTAAAATATTTTAAGACAATCTATTTACTATCATAAAAAAAAAAAAAAAAACATTTAGAATGTCACTTGACATCTTCTAAAATGTTCATTGCTACATGTCAACTTATATAATTCAGTAATTCAAATTATAAAATGATAATACATATCAGGATAACATTTTTAAATTAATTTAAAATAATATAGAAATATAATAACTGTTTCTTTTTATAATAATTTCAAAAGACGTTATTTTCTAATTAATTTAGGATATTATAACCGGATAATGACCATCTCATTTTTAATAATTTTAAATCCTACTGTCAATATTATATTTACGATAATTAAAATTACAAAACCCTGTAAATATTTTCGGGTTATAACCTAGGGTATATATATAAAAAAGTAGAGGTTGCCAAAATTTTCATCATCTAGTTTTATATAGTTGTTTGCATAACTTAATCATTTGTTTAATATGATTTTGATTTTCATAACAAAACCAATTTTTTTATTGCTCAACATTCTCATTTGAATTTAGAACACGAGAGGGAAATTGCATTTAAGCTAAAATAAATGTGTTTATTTGGAAGTTGAGGTTGGACCGTCTTCCAACATGTTATAATTTATCATGTAGGGGGATGGAGATTGAAACAATTTGATGTCCTCTTTGTTGACAACGTATGGAAACAATGACATATTTATTTTTTAGATGCCAGATTGCAAATCAGATTTGGATCTTGATGGTGCGAGATCCATACATTTGACGGAGATACATTCATACATTGGTGACTTTTTTGTGAAGATGTTGTGCCTTCAAACAAAAAAAGGTGAAGCTAAAGTGATTGGGATTACAACGGGTTTGATCATCTAAATCTGACAGCATCAGAATTCTGTTCTTTTTTATTTCAGTAGTATTCGTAAACAAGATACTGTGGATTTTATTGTTTTGTATTCATTTCAGTGGCAAACCCATAGAAATTCTAAATGTTCGATTTCTTGGATTGATTGACTAAAAATCCCTATTTATTGATTTATTTAGCACTTTGCTAACTTAAGTTGTAAATTTGTCGTACAAAAACAAAAACATATAAGCTAACCAATAATTGACGAGTATTGTTTTTGTCTTTTTCCGTTTCGAAGCAGGTTTGGAACTATGTGTGTCGTTGGTGCAATATGGTAATTCTATATTTTTTGAGTTTATTGTGTTATTTTCTTTTTTGTGGTTAACCCATAAACTTTTAAAATTAAGATTTCTTGGGTTGACTGGCTTAAAAAACCCATTGTTTTAATTTTGTTTAGTGAATTGCTAAACACAAGTTATAAATCTACTTTTCAAAAAAATAAAATAAAAAATTAACCCATCTGGTTATGCCTAGGAGTAAGAGCTTTCGAAAGATTTCCTAGAAATCACAGGTTCGATCATTTCATGAGTAAACATTTACCAGATGGTCAGGTGGAGATTCGGAAACAGCCACGATAAGTCGATAACAGTTAAATTCGGTACATTATGAGTAAAGCTCAATAACCTTCGGAGCCCATTATAACAAAAATACTATTTTGAAAAATTGATTTCCCATCAATTGTTTGTGTTAGAGATTAGAAGAAAATGATTTACTTGGGTTGCTAAGCACAAAAATGAGCCTTATTGGGCCAACGTACCAACAAGGCTACAAGTAATTGTTTTTACCATCCATCGCTGCTTCAAAATTGAAATGGTCCCTGGTAATATATAAACATTGATATTTCTTCCTATTATTTAATCACTAGCAGGGTATCCGCGCAATGCGGCGGCGGGTACCCTTATACTATATTTTGCGGTGCCGATAGTGATGGTGGTAGTGAGCGGTGGGTGGTGACAATAGTAATGGTGGTTAGTAATAATGGTGGGTAGCAATAGTATCGATTATGATAGTGGATGGCGGTGTGTAGTGTATACCCAGATTTAACTATTTAAGCTCGTGATATCATAGATTGGTAAGCATTTTATTATTAGTGGAGTTAATTCCTAGTCTTTTGTTCTTATGGAACTTACTGTCTAGACACTTATGCATGAAAGCATTAAAAGGAGTGGCCTCTATTGTATGTAGTTGTTTTGGAAAGGTTAATAAACACACATGGCTGACTTTCTAAACCTAAGAAAACACAAAACATATTTTTATAGCCAACCTATTTGAAAGGTTTTTAGTTAAATAATAAAAAACATACATAATTTGGTTCCCGTGATTTATAAAAAAACACTAAACATATTTCCTTAGCAAACCTATCTAAAAGGTTTGCAACTAAATAATAAGGATATTAAAAGTATTTACAAAACATATTCATGTGAATGTTTTAGCGATCACAAGCCCTGCAAAAGTAGCAAATTAAAAGTATTAATTAGCCGAACAAGTTATTAATGGAATTCAGAAGGACTTGATAATCAGAAACAAACAGGACTCGTCTGAATCACTATTTTGCCCAAATTCTTCTTAAAAGATTATTCAAGCAATAAAATAGAGTGTAGTATATGTTTGGCTTACATACTTTGTGACAAAATCACTTAGATCTTGAAGTTGTTGAGATCTGCACAGATTTTTTTAACTATATGAGACACCAACCGGTTGCCGTCTAATAAAATAATGCCCAAAATCTATATGTTTTCTATCTTTGTTGTACTTAAGAAACACAATTCTTAGACATGTGAATGTTTAACCTGCATTTACAAATCTAAGCATACACAAACAAAAAACACTAATTAATTAATTAATAAATACTACTAACTAACGTGTTCTTACAACTCTCAAGTATGGGAACTTTCAATTGCATGGAAGATATTGGTAAATGTGTTCTAAACTTTACTTCGTGAAGTTGCAAAAATGTGCATAAAGAACCAAGTTATATCTGTTCATAAGAACAAAACACAAGATCAAATTAAATTAAATAATCAGCAAGTCAATTACCAATAAACAAAGCATAATACCAATCAACTAAAATGAATAAAAAGGGGTAGTTTTCCTGTAAGAGGCTTCTAAAAAAAAGGGATAATACAACATCTCACTTGCAGAAGCGTAAACGCGCTCAAGAGATGATACTAACCTTTGATAATCTCCTTCGATTATGAGTACATTCGAAAGATGTGAACTGAAGTTGCATGACAATAATTTCCCAAAAAACCTTTAATTAAACAACGTGAAAACTACTAATTAGTGCAGATACCCATTTGTTTAATAAGTTAAATCTATAAATTAAATTTGACTGCATCTAAACATACCATTCCCTAAAAAGGTAGCAATAAGTTCAAGCTATATAATTGTTGTTGAAAAGAAACAGCTCCAACAAGATGGTAAAATTGGCTCAGTAAACGATAAGCTCTGCATCTTAAAACAATGCATGTGGGGATCAACTTCAAACGTAATTGCAGTAAAACAAATCACAAATCAATGAAAAAAGGTGAAACAAATATCCGGTAGTTACTTTAGATTACCTAAATCATGAAAAAAACTGCAAATAATGTAAAATAACTAACCTAACAATAGGATTTCATGCTGCCATTTTCATAAGCAAAATTGTTGTTTGCATCGGTTGCTTTACTCACTAAACAAATTAATCAATTTATTTTTTAAATCAAATAACATTTAGAAATTGAAGGATGTGAAATTAATAGTAACACTACCTTAGAGCAGAGAAATTTAAGGATGTGAGGGAAGAGCTCTGGATGAACCCTAACAAAGAAACCACCAGCAATCAACGATAAATGCAAGCCTTTTTTCGATTTTGTTTCTTCCTGAATCTCGCAAAAAAAAAAAAATACAACTTCATTTGATAAAATTATCCACACCGATCGGATTACTCTTAAAGTACCAGATCTCTGATGGAATGCAGAAGAACGTAAAGGATAAGCATAAACCTTGAAGACTCCAAATTGGATTCAACACTCTTCAAGATTTGTGTTATTAGTAAAATGAACGACGGTTGTGAAAAGCTCGGCTTCCTATATGGGTGTGAAAGGGACGATTTGATTTTTAGGGCTGTGATGATGAGGGCAAAAGAGAGGGAGTGGGGAATATGATTTCAAAATAATCTTCTCAAAGGCTAATTGCAGAATCGAGGTGGGTACTTGAAAGACCTAATTACAAATTCGAGGTAGTTACGTGTTCGAGATGGGTAGGCGGATTACAGTGTTCTAGGTGGGCATATGAATAGCTGAGTGATTAGACCAAGGAATGTGTAGCATTAATTTTCGGCCGTAGTCTTTAATAAGCCAAAGCTAGTGTTTAGCAAGTAAAACCAAAAGTAGGCGTTAGACCAAGTGGTTAGGTTCTTGACAATTAATCGGGAGGTCTTGGTTTCGATTCATGGCCGGATCATTTTTTTAACTCATTTCCTAAAAATCCTAAAATGGCAAGAATTTGGCTGAATTTTCAGTCTGCTATTTAGGGAAAGCCCTAAATGCATTATAAGTAGTAAAGATATTGCATCTTCATACTCACCATAAGATTACATGTGTATTTTATTTATTATCTTTTCTTATATCAACCTCTGATTTTGACATTTGTCTTCGTCTAATGAATATGAAGATTGGTAGAAACAAGTATTAGGAAACAATAACATTTCTCATAAACATTTATTTAATCATATTGCATCTTCATACTCACCATAAGATCACATGTGTATTTTATTTATTATCTTTTCTTATATCAACCTCTGATTTTGACATTTGTCTTCATATAATGAATATGAAGATGAATTTGAAGATTGGTAGAAACAAGTATTAGGAAACAATAACATTTCTCATAAACATTTAACCTTTTAATTATTGCTTTTTAAGAATTTTATTTTAGTAAATTACTCTTCTTTTCTAATATTAAATTCATTTAAGTAATTTAATACTTAATGAGGACAAATAAGTAAATGGATGTAATTCTTTTTTTAAAGTAATTCCTCAAATATATTGACTGTTAATTGCACATTACATATGGTCATATGCCATAAATAGAACTCTTTAAAAATTAATACAACTTAATTGTTAACAAAAGCCATGTACAGTAATACATAACATTTTAAATTACATATAGCAAGAATTGTAAAATATGGAAAGATGTAACATGAAGCAATATAATATTTAAATCTTCAATTTTAACCGCCTATAATTGAAATTCAGTGTAATTGATAAATAAAAAACAACTAAATTTTACCATGTCAGACAGATCTTAAAAATCCTTCAAAACTTCACCTATTTTCTTCAAAAACAATTAAGAATCAGCACAATCTAACGATCGTAATGCGCTTAAACCAATTGTGTGTCCCAAATCCATGTTAATCATAAGAAAATCTAGAGAGAATGCATAGAGAGAAAATATGAAGCAATACTCAAAGTTATAAATTGCATCATCAGAAAACCTCTTTATGCTAATGTCATATACATGGTAGATATATTGTGTACTGTGTAGCACAAGGTAATCCGTACTACCCATCAAAATTTTCCAAATAGTATTATAAAAAATAAAATTTATTTTACAGTGCACTTGATAAGAAAAAATATGCAACTAATAATCAGTGGCGGTATCAGAATTTTTTTCAAAGGTGGGCGAAATTTTAGAGTGCAAGTCAGGTTCTTAAGTGATATTTTTTAAGGTTAAATCGTAAACAAAATCATATAATGAATTTTAGTTTGAAGAAAATCTAATTATAAATTAAATCACTCAAAATCAAAATTTGCTTGTTAGTTAATCTAACAATCAAATCAGTCTAATCATAAAAAAAAATTATAACATTGAAGAAATTATTTAAAGTGTTTATATATGAATGATGTAGACTAATATGTCGCTTGTTAAAAATACATATGAAATCAAATACATTGCAAACATAACATTTTTAAATTAAGAAAAATAAGGGAAATTAGTCAAAAGAAAAGAAAATTTTAGTGGAAAATATAGCAAAAAAACGTTAAAGGAAATAAGGAATTTTTTTTTTTAAAATATGCATAAGAAAGAGACTTGAATTTAATGTTATATGTTTAAGATATATGAGTTAACCACTAAGCTAATACACGACGTGAACTAGTTATCGCTCATATATTATAAGCAAAAACCAAAAATGAGTTGATACATAAAAAAATTTATACTAATCGGAAAACTTTTAGGGTGGACAGATGCCCACCCTCTGAAACCGCCACTGCTAATAATACCTTTCATCTTTTTTACTAGGTCCACCATAGGTCATATGAATACTTAAAGTGTATGAATAGTCCCTATAACTGGCACGAATATTTAAAGTGTATGAATAGTCCCTATAACTAGTACGAATATATAATTTAGACAGTTTACAAAAGATTTTGAATTATGATAAGCATTTTAACTCACATCGACTCTAAGATAAAATTAATGCTAATATAAAATAAATTTCAATGGTAAGAAATAATGGTGTGATGAATGGCGCAAGGTAAATGCATCATATATACTAGCTATTTTTCTCATAATGTTTGTTAAATGTTCGAAAAATTGGAGTAAATTAGGTATCGTTAAAAAAACATAAACTAAATTCAATGTGGGACAGTGGGGGTAAAGATACCGCAACTTGATTGATAGCCGAACCTATATCACACGCATGTGAAAATACCGATACCAAACCTATATCATATCAACTTTCTTTTTTAAAATCAAACACATCATAAATTCCGATCAAACTCCATGTAATAATGAATAAACCCATGACCAATTCTAAAATTGATATTATTCATGTACCACTTACCATTCATAATGTACAAGAAACAAATGTACACAGACCAACAACCGGCATCAGTCGCCTAGACAAACAAATGCAAGGGGTTTGTTGCGGTCGCCAGCCGCCGTAATGGCGGGGACGCGTCACATGGGGGTAGACAGACGACGACTGAGGGCTCCCGACGCACCATTACACTTAGCCTAATACACAATCATCTTTGATGCATGCCCAAGTGTGGATGAATTAATGAACCATTTTCTTTTTGGGGACCTAGGTAAAAGTGTTTATGATATGTTAATTGATTGAGTCTTTCATTAACATAAGGATCCCTATATATAGGGTATTACAAAGAGATAATCTACAGAATCTACCTATTCAAATATAAGATATATACAATCAAACTAATCTAATACTAATATATATACGTATTTACTAATAGTCCCCCACAGTTGGAGCGGGAGGACACTGGACGCTCAAACTGTCACAGAACGTCTCAAAGAGTTGTCGAGGTAGACCCTTGGTAAAAATATCGGCATATTGATAAGCAGATGGCACGTATAATACTCGAATATGTCCGATTTTGACCTTCTCTATGACAAAATGAATATCAATTTCAACATGTTTGGTACGTTGGTGTTGAACTGGATTTCCTGATAGGTATACCACAGATACATTGTCACAGTACACGATGGTTGCTTTGCGTAATGGTTCATGAAGTTCTAGCAATAAATTACGTAACCAACTTGTCTCAGCAACGGCGTTTGCGACCCCTCTATATTCGGCTTCGGCACTCGATCTTGATATCGTAGTCTGTCTTTTCGATGACCATGAAATAAGATTGTCTCCAAGATATACACAATAACCTGATGTAGATCGGCGTGAATCGGGACATCCCCCCCAGTCGGCGTCTGAGTAGGCCGTAAGGTCACGACTAGGGGAGTTTATGATGCGTATTCCATGATTAATAGTACCTTTGACATAACGTAAAACTCGTTTCATGAAACTGAAGTGTGCATCGCGAGGTGAGTGCATGAACAAGCAGATTTGTTGTACCGCGTATGATATGTCAGGCCGTGTGAAGGTAAGGTATTGAAGTGCTCCGGCTAGACTACGATATAGGGTACCGTCGGCCAAAGGTTTTCCGGCAGTGGCGCTAAGTTTGGAGTTTGTATCAACCGGTGTATGACTTGGATTACATGTGGTCATGGATGCTCGTTGGAGAATATCTTGAGCATAATTTGATTGGGATAAAAATAGCCCGTTTTTGTCACGTGAAACCGCAATGCCCAAGAAGTGATGTAAATTCCCGAGATCCGTCATCGCGAATTCTTGTGAGAGAGTGCGAATTGTTGAGTTTAAAAATGTGGTTGATGAAGCCGTAAGTATAATATCGTCAACGTAGAGTAGTATATATATTGTTTGGTCCCCGTGACGGTAAACAAATAACGAGTTGTCACAAACGCTACTTCGGAACCCGTTTTTGATGATATAATTTGCAAAGAGATTGTACCAGGCCCGAGGTGCTTGTTTCAGCCCATATAGTGATTTTCGCAATCGACATACATGATTTGGAGCATTTTTATCTGTAAATCCAGGTGGTTGATGCATGAATACTGTTTCGTTTAGGTCACCATGGAGAAAAGAGTTTTTCACGTCTAGTTGATGTATGGGCCATGATTTGGAGACTGCAAGGCTAAGTACGGTACGTATGGTGACCGGTTTTACAACCGGGCTAAACGCGTCATCACAATCTATACCAACCGTTTGAGATTTTCCATTTACGACCACTCGTGCCTTGTATCTTTGTAAAGTCCCGTCCGCGTGAAATTTGTGGCAAAATAGCCACATGCAACGAATTACGTGTCGGTCAGCGGGACGGGGTACAAGCTCCCAAGTATCATTTTCTATGAACGCATTATATTCATCTTTCATAGCACTATACCAATTTGGATCCTGGAAGGCCTTAGAGTAAGTGGATGGTGTAGGTGATATGGGAGGGTTGGTGGAGGTGTGTAGGTTAAGGGTGGCACGGGGTTTGAAGATGCCATCTTTCGCACGGGTGGTCATGGGGTTGGTATTTGGTGGTGGCAGCGGGTTGGTGTGGGCGGGATGGGGTGGCGGAGGGCTGTGTTGGGGGGGTTGGGGTGGCGGTGGTTGGTTTTGAGCGGGTGGTGGTTGGGGCAGTGGGTTGTTAGGGGGTGGCATGGGGCTGGGTTGGGGTTGGTTGGGTGGCGGCAGTGGGTTTTGTGATGGGGGCGGAGGTGGGATTTGAGGTGGTGGTGGTGGGTTTGTCGGAGGTGGGGTGGGAGTATCGTGGAAGGTGGTGGGAAGGGGGTCATCGAGGAAATTGTACGAGGGGGAGGTGGTGTTGTGGGAGTAGGGGAAGGAGGTTTCATCGAATATGACATGGCGGGAGATGTGGACTTTGCCGGTGCTTGGGACTAGGCAACGTTAGCCACGAAAATTAGGAGGGTACCCTAAGAATATGCATCGGATAGATCGGGGTTGGAATTTATGGGTTTGGGTTGCGGATGTGTTTGGGTAGCAGGCGCAACCGAAAACACGGAGGTGATCGTAGGTGGGATGTCGTAGGTATAGGGCATAGGTGGGAGTGATGGATTTGAGGCTTTTGGTGGGAAGTATATTGTGTAGGTATGTGGCGGTGTGGAGGGCTTCGACCCAAAATTTTGGTGGGAGGTGGGCATGTGCAAGCAAGGCTCGGACGATGTCGTTAAGACGTCGTAGCATGCGTTCGGATTTACCGTTTTTGTGGGGATGTTTGTGGGCAAGAAAATCGGAATGTAAGTCCATGTGTGGAGGCAAAGGTTTTGAAATCATTATTATCGAATTTTCCCCCTAGGTCACATTAAAAACTTTTGATTTTGCGGTTGAATTGGGTAAGAATAAGGTTGTGGAATTTGGTGAAGTTGGTGAACGTCTCGGACTTATATTTTAATGGGTAAATCCACACATATTGTGTGAAGTGGTCAATTAGAACCATATAATATTTATAATCGGAGTTACTAGGTATTGGGGAAGTCCAAAGATCACAGTGAATAATATCGAAAGGTGCAAAAGTAACGGTAGTGGAATCATAAAAGGGTAATCTTTTATTTTTAGCTAATTGACATGAATGACAAATGCTAGAAGGTTTAAGTTTATTACAAGAAATAAAAAAACGAGAACGTAAAAAATCTAAGATAGTGGGGCCCAGATGACCGAGCCGGTTGTGCCATTGCTCCGTTGAGGTGGTGACCAAGTGTGCGGAAGGTTGTGGTTCGGGTTTGGTGAATGGATAGAGGTCACCCGAGCTATTGTGGCGCGAAAGAATCGTCCCAGTCTTGAAATCCTTCAAGAAAAAACCGTAAGGGTCAAATTCAATAGAGACATGATTATGACGAGTAAATTTACGAACGGATAAAAGGTTTTCCATAATGTTGGGTGTGAATAGGATGTCACGTAAATGGTAGGTTTGGTGTGGGGTTTTATGTAAGGCATTTCCGGATCCATGAATCGGTATAGTAGTGCCATTCCCAACAAATACATTACGTATAATAGAATTTGATAAAGAGGTTTGTATTTTACCTTCATCCGAAGTCATGTGTGAGGTAGCGCCGGTGTCCATGTACCAATTTGGATCGGGTTGATTCAAGTGCATTGCTTGAAATGCGGCTCCAATGTCGGTAGGATGGAGAGCATTGTAGTCATGGGTTGCATCGGATGACTGGTTCGGGTCAGCTGCGGCATTGGGCTGTTGGGCGGGCTCCAAGTGCGGTGCGACATGGGTCTGGGCCGGGGCAGCTTGTTTGGATCCGGTGGAGGGGTTGTAGGATCCGGGCCAGCCGTTTGCTTGAGTCGGATACGGACAGGGCGGTGGGGCCCACCAAGCCCACGGTGGGTATGCATGCGGTGGGTAGGGTTGTGGCGGAGGCGTCGGGTATGCCCTGCCACGACCAAAGCTCGAGCCACGTCCTTCGCGATTTGACGAACGACCGCGACCACGTCCTCTTCCGTAGTTCCGGTTGTCGTTTGAAGATTGTGACTGTCCGGTTGCGGGTGAAGACTTGGGAGCCGACGGTGTTATTAGGGCGGATCCGGATTGACGGGCGGATTGACGGTGTTGCTCGAGTTGTAGCATGCTGCAAGCTATGTCCCACGTGGGAGAGCTTTGGTTGATGAACGATGCCACTGTGTCGAACTCGGCAGGAAGGCCACGGACTAATTAGAGAACCATGCGGGTTTGGCTAACCGGGTTATCCATGTCGGTGAGTTGATCAGCTAGGGCCTTTAGTTTTTGGCAATAGTCTTCCATGGATGAGCACGCGACAAGTGTGAGATTTGTGAAATCGTGCTCGAGAGTGGCGGCTCTAGAGCTTTTGTTGTTGAGGAAGATATTTTGGATCTTTGTCCATGCATCATGAGCGGTCGCATCGGTGTCTAGTACACGGGCCAAGAGATCGTTTGACAATGTTCCATAGATCCATTGTAGAACGATAGCATCAATCTCGGACCATGTATCATAATTGTCGTCGGTTGCGGCATGGGCCGGCGTACCGTCGATGTGATCTAGCACTTTGTATCCTCTAGCATGTAGCTTGAAAAGCTTAACCCAAGAGGAGTATGACACCGTCGTGCCATCTAAAACCCGAACCTTGTTTTGAATGTTCGTAACGGTATAGACGGGGTGGAGAGTCGACGATGTTGGCTTGGGGTTTGCGGAAGTCGACGCATCAGTGGTCGTGACCATGGCTGCTTACGATCGAATCCAACGGCTAGGGATATCGGCTAGGGTTCTTTGGGTGTTTAGGGTTTTTGCTCTGATACCATAAAAGTGTTTATCATATGTTAATTGATTGAGTCTTTCATTAACATAAGGATCCCTATATATAGGGTATTACAAAGAGATAATCTACAGAATCTACCTATTCAAATATAAGATATATACAATCAAACTAATCTAATACTAATATATATACGTATTTACTAATACTAGGATCGTGTGAGAAATAAGGTTGCATTAAAATGGGCACAACGGTTGTCCATGACCAACCAAATCGAAGCTTGTAAGGAAAAGAACATGGTCATAAACCACCGAACTTTCAGACCCAAGATCTCTGTATTTTGGAGTTAGTTGTATTTTAAAAAATTTTGTTTAATTTTTGAACTTTGTTTTAGGCTTACCTTTCAGTCTCTTTGTCATTTCAGACCCAAGATCCCTATATGAACCGGTTTTGAACATTAATTTCACAACATTAATTGAAAGTATTATACTTCAATCTCCAACTCTTCCATCAACGGTTCCCAATTCAAAGAACGAAAAGAAAAGGATTATCCCCACCAACGGAAAGTTCTCGCAGGAAAAAGAAACCAACGACACTTCAGCAAACCGTGGATGCAAGGTTAGAGAATAAATTATCAACTAACCCCTTGATGGATCCCAATAATATAAACCTGTTGCGTTACGGCTAAGTAAAGACAAGAAAATAAAGAACACACAATATTTTCAATGATTAAGAGTTTATTAAAACAACTTAATGCGGTATAAAGTTTGCGGAAATAGATAGTACACACTAACTAAAACTTTATACTTGAAGTACCACTTTTAATCGCTCAAACTATGATCGTATGCAAGGAGAGTTTATCAGTTGATACTTGTTGGAATTATGTGCACAGTTAGTCAAACAATGATGACACATCCATGCCTACGAAACACTTAAGGGTCACACCGGTGAGTGCATGTAATACGAGCAAGATATGCAATCATACTATGAAGAGGAATGATTCATAATAGTCATTATGAATCAGTTAAGTATTAACTTAAGTTTAACTTATTACTGGATTAGTTTAACTAACTAATTAATACACGTATTTGTACATTTGTCAGTTGAGTAAATATACATTGTGTTAATTATAGATTATCCATGATATGATTTAAAGCTATTAAATCATATAGTGATTGGATAATATTATTGTCTAATTAATTATTAAAGGTATAAAACACAAGTATGTATTTCGTGTATATGTATACCGAAATATGAGTGTATAATACTGGCATTTGATAATTAAGTGTGACAATAATAAACTAGTAAAACTATAAGGGATGGAAGTGTAAAATGAAAGTTTAATTACAGATCTAATCTTAATTAAACTAGAGGGTTCTAAGCGCAACTTATTTAACTATAAATAAAAGGCTTAGGGTAACTGTTGGATCCCAACAACACAAACGTGTTGCGTTATGGCTAAGTAAAGACGATAAAGTAAAGAACACACAATTTCAATAATTAAGAGTTTATTAAAACAACTTAATACATTACAAAGTTTGCGGAAATAGATAGTACACACTAACTAAAACTTTATACTTGAAGTGACACTTTTGCTCGCTCAAACTAGAAATTTATGCCAGTAGAGTTATATCAGCTGATAGTAACAGCTGATATTGAATGCCTGAGTACTAACTATGAAGAAGTTAATATCAGACAATAACAAACTCTCAAAGAATGTTCTTGTGCTATGAATGCTAAAAGGTGTTTATAAATGTAAGCTTTTACGTCTCTATATATAGCCCAAGATCGATGTTCCTTTGTCCACAAGTTAATCTACGTGTAAACATATCATTCGTAGATGTAGACTTGTCCACGGAAACATTTAATGCACTTGCATAGGTTATAGTCCCAATTATACTTTGTGTCAACTCCTTTTGCTACCTTTTCTGACGCACGGTGAAAAAGTGTACTATGATAGTACAAAAGAGGTTGACTTTCCCTTCACATGTTTGGAGGGACAAACGATGAAGTACTGACAAGTTATCTTCTATTCCAAAATAGAAGATCTTCATCATTTTCTTCTTCTTTGAGCGGGAAAGGAAAATGTTCAAAGTGTCAAGAACATTTTCCACCAAGTCATTATCTGCAGCAGGTACCATCAGCTGATTCCACTATCAGCTGATTGGTCTTCGGGTTTTTGTCCTTCGGCCATACACTTCGAATGATCACTCTTGTATAGCTTCTATTTAACTTGATTCGTTGAGCTAAGTACGTACTAAGCTGAAGGTTTATGAATATACTTGTACTTCAGCTGAGATACATACTTCAGCTGGTTTTATTCTTCTTAGCTATCGATTATCAAATCTTATTTACTTAGTCTGGGGACTAACAATCCCCCCCTATTTGATGCAATCGAATAGTTGTATAAGTATGAACCTGTAATGATTCAGCTGTTTGGATCAGCTGAATGCTTATGTGCTTTGACCCTTTGGGTTCTTTTGACTATTTTTATCTTTTACAATATTTTTACAAATATATATACAAAATAATGATTTTCTATTGATTGAAGCTGATTTAGTACAAGGAAAATCAAAAAACAATTACAAAGTCGTAAATATTTATTCTCTTACGACCTTTTGGTACACTGAGCTGATGGCTGAGTTGATTAATCTCTTCATTTCTTTTCCCTCTTCAGTCGAGGAACTCAATAGTTTGTGATAGACCATAAGTTGTTGAACGTCGCACAGGTCTAATTCATGAGCTTGTTGAAAGCAATGCCTCTTCTTTTCATCCAGATAGCAAAAAACGTAGTTGGGTTCTTTGACAATTTGCCCAGGGATAAAGTTAACTCCTTTGGTAACTGTTCTTGCGAGGTTGAGTCTTAGTCGTTTGGCATAAATTATGGAAGACCCAACCACAGCTGATCTGGGTTCATCGAAGGGCTCGGGGAGAACAGACTTACGTTTCTCCCCTCTTGCAGAGGAGCTTTCACCAACAGGGTCTCTGACTGTTTCAACTTGAGGTTCACGCAATTCAGCTGGTATGCATTCAGCCAAGTCTGGAGAATATCTCTTGACTTTATCGCATAGAGTCTTGAAGGAGAATATTGCGACTCTTACCTCACTTTCCAGATCTGTTATATTAGGCGATGGTTTTGTAGATCTGGCGGCTGTTAGCATCTCATTTCATTCATCATAGTTGAATTGAGTGCTGATATTGTTCAGAGGTACCCTTTCAGGAACGAAGAGCCCTCCAGCTCTGTATATGATGATTTCTTGTGGAGAGTGGGATGATGATTTGGGGCTCCTTATGCTGGTGATTTTTGCTTCTTGCCTTCGTTTATAAAGAACCTTATTGAACAACCTAATATTCTCAGTTCTTTCTGCTTCAGCTCTTTGAAACAGCTCTTCTTGAGTTTTCCTTTGGAGAGCAATGACTGTTTTGAGATCAGCAGTGGTTCCAGCTTCTTCTAAGAGAGCATCTTTAAACGAGGCAAGATTTAGCTCCCCCTCAGCAGGTTAAGGAATCTCCTGTATAGCGGGCTGAGGGTTTTGGATTTGCGGGATTTGGACTTGTGGGACCTCAACTGATTTAAAAGAATCAACAATGTTAATGAAATCAGTTGAGGTTTCTTCTACCCTGAGACCTTTAGCAGGGGTGAGTGTTGATTGTATTGATGTCTCACCTGCTGAAGTAATTACCTCAGGTGTTTCCGTAGGGACGAGTGTTGTTAAAATTGGAGTCTCTTCTACTGAAATTTATTATTCTTCTTCTTGTATTCCAGCAGAGGTGAGTGGTGCAGAATGGGAGTCTCACCTGCTGGAATGTCTTCTTGAACATTGGCTCCAACAACAGAGGTGACTATAAGTTGTGAAACAAGATGTTCACCTGGTTGTTCACCTACTGATGTAGCTTGCTCTTTCTCCCCCTTAGAGAGTGCCTGGAGAAGTAAGGAACTCTCTGGTGCAGCAGTAGGATGAACAGCGGTGGCACCCGCATTTAATTTCTGAAGAATGAGGTTAAGGGTGCCTTGGAGACCAGCTACTTGAGAGGTCAAAGAGATGACCTCAGTCTCCAGTTTATCCGTCCGTGTGGACACAGCAGAGGCAGATTCCTCAATAGCCTTAGAGAGATGGCTATGAGTATTGGTCAGCAGAGACTCTTGCTTGGATTGTGCAAGACCAATACGATCGACAGCTGATGAGAGAGGAGATACCTTGGAATGCAAGGTATTCAGCTGTCGTTCGACCTCTGCTTCAGTTGCCCGGGCTTCGGAGAGAAACTTTTCTTTCTCGACTCTGCCAGATTCGCAAATGGAGTTCAACTCTCTATGAATGTATGCTTTGAGGGTGTTGAACTCACTTGTGTTGATCCGAATCTGATCAGAAAGAAGAACCAGCTGAGGAGTCTAAGTGTGAACCTCAGTATGCAGAGAAGCGATGCTGGAAGAGAGATTCTCAGCAGTAACAACAAACTTCTTTGGAACATCCCTGCGAAGGGTGTTCATCTGCTTACTCATCATGGCCATCCCAGGTCGAATCTGGGATGAGACAACTCTAGACATCAGAGCAGCAACGGCTCTGATGGGAATGCTTCCTCCAGCTTTGCTGGTTTTAGCATGTGACACATGGACGCTTTGGGGGAAGGGGTCCGATATGTCTCCAGCTGAGAGGGTGACCTCAGCTGTGGTAGAAGGTGTTCCTGAGTTAGGAGGATGTGCTCATATGGGATGCTCAGAAACTATGGGGGTGAGATGGGTCCAGCTGCAACTTCTGGGTTTTTGTCAGAAGTGCCGACATCAGCTGTCAAATCAAATTGAAGCCAAGGTTCATCTACATCTTTGTCTGGAGACGAAACATAGGGATGAATGGGATCATCAGCAGAGTCAAACATCATGGCATATGGTGTTTGAGAAGCTTGAGCTTCAGTCTCACCAGTCGGCTGAGCTAGTATGGAGACTTGAGGAAGAGTTCCTCTGGGTAGTGTATCAGCTGCCTCACAGCTCAATTGGCGAATACGTTCGCGATCACTGGCAGCTTGGGTGGATGCGTCAGTGACATCTGGGTCTACAGTTGTCTCTTCATCGGCGGTGGTGGTTTCCTCGATCTCCAGCTGGTGTAAGCTGGTGACTTTGCGGGAAACAGAAGGAACAGTTTAAAGAATGACTTGGTTTCCAGTCAATCTATCATCAACTGTTGACTCAGGAAGTGATGAAGAAGTTGGTGGTGGTGTGTGTGCAACTGATTCACGGGTGGCTTGGGATAAGCCAAAAACTTCACCAGCAGTCTGTTGAAAGACTGAGGTTGCTTGTGGAGTTTGTCCCCTTGTTACAACAACTGATAATGAATCAGTCGAGGAGCTACGCAGAAGGGTGGAGCCGGCACTAACTCCTAAAGAACAAAATTGCCGTATTGAAGTCTGCTGACTTTGTTGAGAAATCAACAGGTGGAGGACAAAGAGGAAGAGAAAGAGAGAAGTGATCAGCCATGGATGATTGACTAGAACTCCGATTGTTAGTGGAGTTCCTAGAAAATCACAGTAAAACTGAAAATGAGAAGGATTATTCTCAGACGCTAATATAGCTTCTGATCGTAATCCTCCCAATCTGGGACTCGAGTGAGTACCAGAGGATCCTGTCTGAATCCTGATGATGCTGTTGTTGCCAGATCAGCATCATCAGCTTCCACACTTTCTCCAAAGTTAGCAGACCCTCATACCCTCAACTAAGGAGAAGAAGGAGCACGTGAAGTGGGGGAGGATGGCGGAGAGAAGGGAGAGGGTGTGGGAGAGCGATGAGCCTTTCTTTTGACTCATTTCTTCACCACGAGAGGAGCAACCTCCTCACCCTCATTTTCCACATCAATGGGCACTGAGGTCCCTGTTGAGGTGGATTCTTTTTCATCAGCATCTAGCGGACGACTAGCAGCTGAAGAACTCTTCAGATGATAAAAGGACTTACCTTCTTGTAGGGGAGATATCTCCGTTGTGGTTCCCTTTAATTCATCCCTTTTGGATCTAGTACGATCTTCAATGATCTTCAGCATGTACGAGGAGAGGAGAATATCCTTACCAGCTTCCTTCTTGGAGCTAAAGATGGTGTTAGATAAGGTACGAACCTCGAACCATTCCCCCTTAAGGTCGTCGTAATCAATCTTCAGCTTTTCAAGCATCACATGAGCAATGCACAAAGTGAAGAATCGAATGTAGGGAATGTGATTTCCCTTTGCTTTGAGCTTGGTTTTGACCTCCTCGAAAACAAGTCTCCCATAGTCAATCCGATGACCGGTGATTAGGGCTTCAGCAAAGATCTGAAGCTTGGAGTTTACTGGTTTTGAGACCCATTGTTACCGCCAATGCACTGAATGATGTGCGTGAAGAAATAGGCCCAAGGTCTCGTCACCTGAGACTTCTTAAAGATACGGACCCTGTCATCGTCCTTTTCTAATCGATATCCAGTGATACCGATCAAACTCGCTTTTGCATCATCAGCAGATTTCATCTCCTGATAGAGTTGGACAGGGAGCAAGAAGTCGAACCCGCAAGCTGTTCGGAAATCATCAACGGTGATGGTGATTTGATGATCTCCAACTTGCGCAACAATGTGGTCCCCGTAGATGGAGGCGGACATCCAGAAATCACACAAGAGTTCATAAAAACTCTTGGTGAAGCGAAAGAAAGCACCCTTGACAAGGCGGTGGTGCAAGAACTTTCCGACCGGTTGATAGATTTCCTTGACGTTTTCCGGTGGAGAGGTGTTTGCCACTAAGTTCGAGTTTTGAGAAAACTCGATGGAATCTCTGGATAGGGTGGCTTTGGTGGTTTTTTCTGGAAGTGGACATTGTTTTGGAAGAAAGAAAGATAAAGGTTTAAAGAGAGGTTAGGGTTCTTGAGAGAGTTTGTGAAAGAAGTTTTGAGGGTGGTGAAGAAGAATGAGTGATACGTGGGGTATTTATAGGGAGGAGTAGGACGTTTTGGGTAAAGATTTGAATTTAAACCAGATCAAAAATGGATAGTTGGAAACCAACTATGGAAATGTTGGTTTTCGTGCGATGAAACCGCTATGATGTGACAGTGAGGGTTAGTGGAGCCGTTTCGGTGTCAGGGATGTCGTGTCCCACATAAATGCCAAATATTTCCACTTGAGTGAAAAATTTGCCACAGAGAACGTGTGGATAGGGATGAAAGATTCCTTTTACCTAGAAAACCAAACGTTTTAACTTATAAAACTTGATAAGTATCATTATGAGATGTTTTATTCAGCTGACTGATAAATTTAAAATATTTTTAGTCAGCTGAATATACTAAATGACAAAGTGATCTTATCAGCTGCTGATAGTACTTCAGCAGATGATTTAAGCATTTAACATACCCAGCTCGCTGATTAAAAAGTTGAACCGTTTTTCATCTAAAGGTTTAGTAAACAAATCATCCTGCTGAAGGTCTGTTGAAATGAAGTGAAGTTCTACCTCACCTTGTTCAATGTGATCTCTAATAAATGATACCTAATATCGATATTTTTGGTTCTAGAATGAAGAACTGGATTGTTGTTGATTGCGATAGCACTTGTGTTATCACAATAGATAGGAACTTTGTGAAAGTTCATATAAAAGTCAATCAGCTGATTCTTCATCCAAAGGACTTGAGCACAACAGCTTCCAGCAGCAACATATTATGCTTCAGCTGTAGAGGTGGAAACAGTGTTTTGTTTCTTGCTTGTCCAACTGACTAGCTTGCCACCTAGCAGCTGACATCCTCTAGTAGTGCTCTTTCTATCCATCTTGCAACCTGCAAAGTCTGAATACGAAGAGCCACTTAGATCAAACCCAGAGTCTTTGGCATACCAAAGACCTAGGCTTGGAGTACCTTTAAGGTACCTCAAAATTCGCTTAGCAGCTATTAAATGAGATTATCTAGGATCAGCTTGATACCTAGCACACATGCAAGTAGCAAACATAATGTTTGGTCTGCTGGCAGTGAGATAGAGCAAAGACCCAATGATTCCTCTGTAGAATGTGATATCAACTGATTTCCCAGTGGTATCAGCATCTAAATTATTTGCAGGAGGCATTGGAGTTTTCATGGATGATGATGAATTCATATCAAATTTCTTTAGAAGATCTTTGATATATTTTTCTTGATTTATAAAGATTCCATTTTTAGATTGTTTAACTTGTAAGAAAAGAAAATATGTTAATTCACCCATCATACTCATCTCATACTTTGTAGACATAAGTTTTGAAAAACATCTACAAAGTTTTTCATCAGTAGTACCAAAGATTATGTCATCCACATAAATTTGAACAAGAATGATATCACCTTTGATTTTGCGAATAAATAAGGTTTTATCAATCTTTCCCTTGGTGAAATCATTTGCTAGAAGGAAAGTGGAGAGTGTGTCGTACCATGCACGAGGAGCTTGTTTCAACCAATACAGCGCCTTATCCAGTTTAAACACATAGTCTAAATACTTAGGATTTTCAAAACCTGGAGGTTGCTTCACATATACTTCCTCTGGAAGTTTCCCGTTTAAGAATGCACTCTTCACGTCCATCTGAAAAACTATGAAGTTTTTGTAAGCAGCATAGGCTAGAAATATTCTTATAGCCTCAAGCCTTTCTACTGGAGCAAATGTTTCATCGAAATCGATTCCTTCCTCCTGTCTATATCCTTGTTTAACAAGTCTAGCCTTATTGCGGATAACTACACCTTCTTCATCCATTTTATTCCTAAACACCCAATTAGTACCTCAAATTGGTTAAGTTCTTCATGCATCTCTTGAATCCAACTGGAGCTTTCAAAGGCAGCTTTAATATTTCTCGGTGCTTCAGCTGCTAAGAAACACGACCATAGGCAAAGATTACATGATGCCTTACTTCTTGTGACCAATCCTTGTTGTGGATCTCCAATGATCAATTCAATTGGATGTTCTGAGGTCCACTTGGATTGAGGAGCAGCTGTAGAAGAGGAAGATTCAGCAGAATTTGATCATTGTTGAGCAGCTGAATGCTCAGCAGGATTGCGTACTTCATTTTGAACTAATCTTCTTGAAGTATGAAGAGGTGGCTTAGAGTTAGATTTAGCCCTGGATGATGCTCTTGCTGTTGGGATTTCTTGTTGAACAGCTGCAATATCTACAAGATATGTAGGAGCATCATGAAACGTATCATCTGAATCATTTATTGAAACTTCAAAAAGATTCAAAGCATCAGAGAATGCTTCAGCTGCATCATCAGTTGATGGTTCGGTTGATCTCTGAAATGCGTCAGATGATTCAGCAGAGGTGGGGTTTAAGGCCTTAGAGTGTTCTTCAAAAGTAACATTTATAGATTCGTCAAATGTTTGTCTTCTTTTGTTGAAGACTCTGTATGCCTTAGACACAGTGGAATACCCCAAGAAAATAGCTTCATCAGCTTTAGAGTCAAACTTGCTCAGCTGATCTCGTGTGTTTATGTGACAACTCGATATTTCCGGTATGTAACCTCATTTCATTTCTAGAACATTCCTTATTTAGAAAGTTTCTATTTTTAGACATTTCTATTTCTGGCATCCTAACACACAACAAAACATATATTTTTACACCATACATTAGTGTTTGACTATTTTAGTCAACACAACATTACTACTTTTCTTATGGTGAAACATTTGAGCTAAAAACATACTTAAAATTGTAACTTTTATCGGTTAAGCAATAAATGTATTAAAATTAATATAGCGTGACTCGATTTGAACTACGCTCTTACCCCACACCTTGATCTTTTGACCGAACATTGAGTGGCCGGCCTTCCCTTGCTCGTGGCCAACCTTACTCGGCCGAAACACCCAAGGGGTGTTGGCCATGCCATGCCTTCTTTTCTTTGATCTTATCTCATGCTTATTGTTATCCATAACTCTAGTTCAAAAGAGACCTAATCCATCTATAACTCTCTTTCCCCACACTTCAGTTTTCCCGTATAAATACTAAACGATCTTAACCCTAAATCCCGTTACCAATTTCGGCCAAGGCACACCCACAAGTCCCGAGTTCCGATCGAAGCAAGCAATCCCGAACCTAAACTCGTTCGTCCGATCCCATCATCATCTCCTCTTCGTTTGATCCAAGGTAGTACCCTAAACCCTTGTTTTCCCATGCTTAAATCCTTGCTTGAATTCTGTTTCTAACCCGAGACCATGGCCCTAGGCCATATGGTCTCGGTTAGCCCTCAATCCGTAGCATACATGCATGCGTGCGTATGCATGTGTGTGTTGGTTGTTTGATTCATTAGATTTGCTAGATTTGTTATTGTTCTGATGCCTAAACCCTAGATCTATCCTAGATTGACCGAATGCCTAGATCTAGCCACACACCACATGAAAATCTCGAACCCTAGCCGATCTAGTCCTCAAACCCGAAGGATTTTGGCCTTCGGCCAACCCTAGACCGAACCCTAGATTGACTAGATTTGACTTTTGTTGACCAACACCTATGCTAAACCGGAACTCATGACCGAACACTAAACCTAGTCAAAATCTAGAAACCCTAGTTGACTTTTGTTGACTAATTTGACCAATGTTGACTTTTAGAATGGACAAATTTTGACCCACAAGTCAAACCGGGTCAACGCCGGATCTTGACCCAAACCATGGACCCAAACCCGAATACCTAATCGGGCCAAGGCCCGTACTTGGCCCATTCGATCTACCCTAGTCCATCGGGCCTAAACTTTAGTTGGCCCATTAGTATCCAAGCCCATTTGGACCAAAGCCCAAAGCTTTGGCCCACTTATACCCAATATGAACCCAATTGGGCCCAAGCCCAATCCATGGCCCAATCCAATCGGACCTAAGCCCAATGTGAGGCCCAAGTGGCCCAACCTAGTGGCCCGTTAAGCCAATCTAGGCCCATTAAGCCTAACCCAAGCCCATTTCATTTCATTTCATTTCGGCCCATTAAGGCCCAATGATCCAAGTTCATTTGATGTCACAAAACATAAGACATAACATTATTTGTATATCATATATCTTATATTGTATCTAGAATCGCCTGTGTTAGCTTAGTCTAATTAGTAAGTTATATCGTTTAGGAAGCTAGGAGCCTTTGAAGGATTCCTCTGTCCTATTTGTCGCTAAGCTTAGCCCAGATGAGTCCACAGACCCCTATTTGTCGCTAAGCTTTACCCAGATGAGTCCACATACCCCTTTTACTCTTTGGCTGACACTCATCCTCCCAACATTATTTGATCATTACTTGGTTTATCCAAGACATATTTCGGGAGTGTATATCCATTAAAGAACAATAACATACTTGAGTTGAAGTGTTGATTGTGGACTTATGGTTTGGTATATTAACTCAATAGACTAGCTACCTGTTGGGGATAACAGTCATGCGATGTCAAACTTAACAACTTGTTCTATACTTTTTCATAAACAAAACTAGTAATTGTAGATCTTCTACAATTACACTTCACTTTTCATATTTACTCCTCATATCATATGAGTGTTGAACCTTATACATTTTCAGGCATAAACCATTTTCATAACAAACATTTTGGGTAGCAAACACTTTACTTTTCATACAACATTAACCCTGTGGATTCACTCAACATTATTGTTGACCCTTTTATATTTATGTTTTTCTAGGTGATTAGGTGCAGTGGAACTGGATGATATGAGAAGTGGGATTGTCGTGAGCCATGAATAAAACATTAAGTTTACGAACAATCATTTCCTTTTCAAACAATTTCTATTTTAAGAAACTTGCTATTTTTGGAAACTTTCTGTTTTTAGAAAGTGAAAACAACTTTTATTTTCGTTATTGCGTGGTAGTTTGTTTACTTAATTTTTGATATGTTGTCATGAACGTTACACTTTCATTCTTCCACAAAACATTTTAAATGAAGTAAAACACATTTTTGACGGGGTGTGACAGTTTAACACAAAACACACATAACCAAATACATGAAAGAAACCGATATATGGTTTCCTCTGACGAAGAATCTCATAAGAAGTTTTCTTGTGTCTCTTCACGTTGAGAGACCTGTTTTGAGTAAAACAAGTTGTATTAACAGCTTCTGCCCAAAATTGTTTTGGCATGTTTGACTCAGCAAGCATTGTTTTTGCAGCTTCTATTAGGGTTATGTATCTTCTTTCAGCAACACCATTCTGTTGATGTGTTCTAGCATCTGAAATGTTTTGTGAGATTCCAACTTCTGAGCAGAAGTCTTCCAATGTACGATTTCTGAATTCAGTACCATTGTCTGATCTCAGCAACTTAACTCTTGACCCATTTAAAAGTTCCATCTTTTTGATGAATTTGATAATTTCATCAGCTGCATCACTTTTGTGACGAAGAAATATAACCCAAGTGTGCCGTGAGTATTCATCAACGATAACTAATGTATACATCTTTCCACCTAGACTTTCAATACTCATAGGACCAAAGAGATCCATATGGAGCATATGCACACAGTTGTCGATGGAGAAACATTGCTTTGATTTGAAGGAGCTTTTGTCACACCCCGCAAAAAATGAGTTTTCCTTCATTTAAAACGTTTTGCGGAAGAATGAGGGTGTAACTTTCATGACAACATAGCAAAAATTAAGTAAACAAACTACCACGCAATAACGGAAAATAAAAGATATTTCACTTTCCAAAAGTAGAAAGTTTCCAAAAATAGTAAGTTTCCTAAAATAGAAATTGTTTTGAAATGAAATGATTGTTCGTAAACTTAAAGTTTTAATCATGGCTCACGACAATCCCACTGCACATATCTTCCAGTTCCACTGCACCTAATTACCTGGAAAAACATAAATGATAAAAGGGTCAACAATAATGTTGAGTGAATCCACAGGGTTAAAGTAAAAGTAAAGTAAGTTTGCTACCCAAAACGTTTGTTATGAAAATAGTTTATGACTGAAAATGTATAAGGTTCAACACTCATATAATATGAGAAGTAAGTACGAAAAGAGTAGTGTAATTGTAGAAGATCTACAATTACTAGTTTAGTTTATGAAAATGTGTTGAACAAGTTGTTATGTTTGACATCGCATGACCATTATCCCCAACACGTAGCTAGTCTATTTAGTAAATATACCAACCCTTAAGTCCACAATCAACACTTCAACTCCAGTATGTTATGTTCTTTTATGGATATACACTCCCGGAAATGTCTTGGTTAAACCAAGTATTGATCAATCGTTCGATGGGAGGATTAGTGTCAGCCAATAGTACTATCTATATATCCATGGTCTAGATCCACTAGCTAATGATTGCTGGCAACTTTAGTCCGGTATAATAATCATTTGTCATGCCAACGCGATAATGAAAATGTATAGATGTTGTACAGTCATAGTAAAACAGTAGCAGTTGTGTTTATGTTTTCCACCCCAAAGTTTATAAAATAGTAAAAGAGTAAAAGGGGTCTGTGGACTCACCTGGCAAAGCTTAGCGACACAGTACTTAGGACAGAGGAATCCTTCAGAGACTCCTAGCTTCCTAAATGATATAACTTACTAATTAGTCTAAGCTAATAAAGGCGATTCTAGATATGATATTAGTTAAATGATATGCAATTAGTGTTATGTTTTATGTTTTGTGACATCGAATGGACTTGGACCACTGGGCCTTAATGGGCCGAAATGAAAATGAAATGGGCTTCGAAATGAAATGAAATGAAATGAAATGAAATGAATAGGGCTTGTGTTAGACTTATTAGGCCTAGATTGGGCCTATTGGGCCTAATGGGCTTAATGGGCCACTAGGTTGGGCCACTTGGGCCTCTTATTGAGCTTAGGTCCAATTAGATTGGGCCATGGACTGGGCTTGGCCCAATTGGGTTCGGTTTGGGTATAAGTGGGCCAAAGGTTTGGGCTTTGGTCCAAATGGGCTTGAATACTAATGGGCCAACTAACATTTGGCCCCGATGGACTAAGGTAGATCGATATGGGCCAAGTATGGGCCTTGGCCCGATTAGGTATTCAGTTTTGGGTCCACGGTTGGGTCAAGATTGGTCAATGAAAGTCAACAAAGGTCAACTTAAAGGCTCTAGATTTTGGCCAGGGTTTAGGTTATGATACTATTCGGTCAACCAAGGTCAAACATGGTCAACCTAGGTCAAACTAGGCTCGGTTTGATAGTAATTCGATTAGGGTTGGCCGGCTAGGCCGAAACCCTAAGGGTTTGGTTCTAGCTTGGTCTAGATCGAGTCTAGGTTCGGTTTTTAGGTACTAGATGGTCATAGATCGAGTCTAGGGTTCTAGATCTAGGGTTTTACATGTCATGGTTCGAGATCTAGGGTTCAACATACGGATCTAGCATCAAAACAACAAATCAAGAACAACACACACACACATGAACCCGATCGGTTGAGAACATGCATGTGTGTTCGGTTTTCATGGCTAACCGAGACCATATGGCCCAGGGCCATGGTCTCGGGTTCGAAACATTAAACAAGCAAGGAAGAAAACATGTATAACAATGGTTAAAACATTATACCTTGATCGGAATGATGAGAAAACGAGCAAAAGGCTTCGGGTTTGCTTTGATCGAACGAACGAACGAAGGGAGTATTTGGGTTGTTTTAGCTGAATTTGGGAGAACAAAAGGGATTAGGGTTCGGCATTTTGGGGTTTAAATAGGGGAAGGTTTAGGGTTTAGAAGTGGAGTTGTAGTTGGAATAGAACTCCTTTGAATTTGGATGGAGATAAGTTCAAGTCTTTGGATAAGAACAACAATTAGCACATGGCCAACACCACAAGGGTGTTTCGGCCATAATGAGGGTCACGAGCAAAGAGTAGAGGCCGACCACTTAGGTGGTCGTTCTAGGCTAGGGTCGGTTTAGACAGTTCGTTCAATTCGAGTCACGTTTATATTAGTTTGTTACGTTTATTGTTTTATCGAGAAACTTATTGTTTTAGAAATGATTTAAGCTCAAGAGTGTCACCATAAGTAAATAAAAATGTTGTGTTGACTAAAATAATCAAACACTAATGTATGGTGTAAAAATATGTATGTTTGTTGTGTATCAGGATGCCAGAAATAGAAATGTCTAAAAATAGAAACTTTCTAAATAAGGAAAGTTCTAGAAATGAAATGAAGTTACATACCAGAAATATCGAGTTGTCACATTCTCCCCTGGTTGAAGAAATTTCGTCCCGAAATTTAAGACGAAGAGCGAACAGGAGAGACAACGAGGAATAGATGAGGATATTTCTTTCGCATTTGGTCCTCACGTTCCCACGTGAATTCAGAACCTCTTTTGGAGTTCCATCCGACCTTAACGATTTTGATCTTACTTCTTCGCAACTTTTGTTCTTTCCAGTCAGATATCTCGATTGGTTCCTCAGTGAAGTGGAGTTTGTCGTCGATGATAAGTTCCTCAGCAGGAACGATGAGCGAAGGATCATGAATAAACTTCTTCAAATTAGACACATGAAAAGTGTTATGAACATTGCTGAGTTCATTAGGAAGACGAAGACGATAAGCAACATCACCGATTCTTTCAAGAATCTCGAATGGTCCAACATAACGAGGACTGAGCTTTCCTTTCTTGCCAAAATGTACAACACCTTTCCAAGGTGCTACTTTTAGCAAAACATGGTCGCCAACAGCGAATTCTAAAGGCTTTCGACGATTATCAGCGTAACTCTTTTGTCGATCTCTTGCAGCCTTGATGCGATCTTTGATCTTAAAAATCTTGTTAGTCGTTTCTTGTAGAATCTCAGGACCAGTAATCTGACGATCACCAATTTCAATCCAACAAAGAGGCGAACGACACTTTCTTCCATAGAGGGCTTCAAATGGTGCGGCCTTAATAGTTGTATGATAACTATTATTATACGAGAACTCAGCTAAAGGGAGATGAGAATCCCAACTTCCACCAAAATCAATAACATATGCTCTCAACATGTCTTCCAAAGTTTGAATTGTTCTCTCAGTCTGACCATCGATTTGGGGATGATAGGCAGTACTCATATCGAGGCGAGTACCGAGAGATTTTTGCAATAATTGCCAAAAACGAGATGTAAAGCGACTATCACGATCAGAAATGATCGCGACTGGCACACCATGCCGAGATACGACTTCTTTCAAATAAATTTTCGTTAACTTTTCCATTTGGTCAGTTTCTTTAATAGGAATGAAATGAGCTGATTTGGTCAGTCGATCAACAATTACCCAAATTGTGTCATGACCATTAGATGTACGAGGCAACTTGGTTATGAAATCCATAGAGATTTCTTCCCATTTCCATTCAGGGATCTCTGGCTATTGTAAAAGACCGGAAGGCTTCTGATTCTCTGCTTTCACTCTGGCACAAGTTAAACATTTGCTGACATAAATCGCGATCTCTTTCTTCATATTTGGCCACCAATACAACTCTTTGACATCTTTATACATCTTGTCAGCACCAGGATGAATAGAATATTTGGACCAATGAGCTTCATTCAAGATAACGTCGCGAACACTTCCATGATTTGGAACCCATAAACGATCCATGAAGTAAAGGGTTCCATCTTCCTTTGCTTCTAACTGCTTTTCCATACCACACAAAGCTTCACTTTTGATGTTCTCTACCTTCAAGGCTTCAGTTTGGAATTCATGAACTTGGGAAGATAGATTAGAACGAACAGAGATTGGAAGGGCTCGAACACGATGAGGTTTAAGTTGCTCTTTTCGACTTAAGGCGTCAGCTACCACATTAGCCTTACCAGGATGATACTTAATCTCACATTCATAGTCATTCATCAAATATATCCATCTACGCTGTCTCATATTGAGCTCTTTCTGATTGAAGATACGTTGTAAACTCTTGTGATCGGTGAATATTGTGCACTTGGTACCGTAGAGGTAATGTCTCCAAATCTTCAACACGAATATAACAGCACCCAACTCAAGATCATGAGTTGTATAATTCTTCTCGTGGTTCTTCAGTTGTCAAGAGGCATAGGCGATCACTTTGTCATGTTGCATCAATACACAACCTAGCCCTTGGTGCGAAGCATCACAGTACACCACGAAATTATCGGTTCCTTCAGGAAGAGATAGAATAGGAGCAGAACATAATTTAGATTTAAGAGATTGGAATGCTGATTCTTGCTTTTCACCCCAGAAAAATTTCTCATCCTTATGTGTTATCACCGTTAAATCCTTTGCAATCTTCGAGAAATTTTCTATGAATCTTCTATAGTAACCAGCAAGACCAAGGAATTGTCTTACTTCAGTTAGGGTCTTTGGAGCTTCCCAATTCTTTATAGCTTCTATCTTGGCAGGATCAACGTGAATACATTCTTCGTTGATAATATGACCCAGAAATTGAACTTCACGCAACCAAAATTCGCACTTGGACAACTTGGCGTACAGCTTCTCTTTCTCCAACAACTCAAGAATAATTCTTAAGTGCTCTTCATGCTCTTCTTTCGAATGCGAATAGATAAGAATATCATCTATGAAGACGATAACAAATTTGTCGAGATATTGCTTGCACACTCTGTTCATGAGATCCATAAACACAGCAGGTGCATTGGTCAAATCAAATGGCATTACCAAAAATTCATAATGACCATAGCGAGTTATGAAAGCAGTTTTGGGCACATCTTCATCACGAACTTTTAACTGATGGTAGCCCGAACGAAGATCGATTTTGGAATAGAAACTCGATCCTTGGAGTTGATCGAATAAATCATCAATACGGGGAAGAGGATATCGATTCTTAATGGTAACTTTGTTCAATTCACGATAGTCAATGCAC
Source organism: Calendula officinalis (assembly GCA_963853835.1). Lineage (NCBI taxonomy): Eukaryota > Viridiplantae > Streptophyta > Magnoliopsida > Asterales > Asteraceae > Calendula > Calendula officinalis. The sequence continues at coordinate 69,193,327 of OY970825.1, forward strand.
ATTCTCATTGAACCATCTTTCTTTTTAACGAAGAGGACCGGAGCTCCCCAGGGCGAGAAACTCGGTCGAATGAAACCAAGATCAAGAAGTTCTTGTAATTGCGAGGAAAGTTCTTGCATTTCAGACGGTGCAAGACGATAAGGAGAACATGCAATAGGTGCGGCTCCTGGGATCAGATCAATACGAAATTCGACTTGTCTCTGAGGCGGCAGTCTAGGCAATTCACTAGGAAATACACCAGGAAATTCACGAACAATAGGAATGTCCTCAATCTTACGATCTTTGGACTTTGTGTCAACGACATGAGCAAGAAAGGCTTGGCATCCTTTACGAAGATATTTTTGAGCTTTCATAGAGTTTATGGTTTTTATGTTTTTGTTTCTTTGTTCACCTTGAATTATTAAGGTTTCTGTTTTGGATAAGGGAATTCGGATTTGTTTGTGTAGCATATTATTTCAGCACGGTTTTTAGATAACCAATCCATCCCTATGACGATATCAAAACTACCTAGCTCTACAGGCACAAGGACTATATCGAAAATGTGATCATCTAGGTCAAGCTTACAACCTTTAAAAACTTCACTAGACCTAACGATTTTGCCATTCGTTAACTCGATTTCATAATTAACTTTCAAATGATCAGGATTCAAATTTAAGAAACTTTTAAAATCGGTCGATAGAAACTCAAGTCGGCTCCCGAATCAAATAAAATAGAAGCAAAATGATTGTTGACGATAAATGTACCAGTGACGGTATTAGGATTTTCACGAGCTTCCTGAGCATTCAAAACAAACGCACGGCCATGACCATTCTGACGATCATTGTTGTTGTTGGCATTGCGATTGTTGTTGCGATTGTTGTTACGATTGCCATTTTTGTTGTTGTTGCCATTCTGGTTGTTGTTGTTGTTCTGAAGCTTAGGGCAACGATTACGATAGTGGTTAGGATCACCACACTCGTAGCAGACAGGATTTTTAGGAGGATTGTTGGACGGACACTTTCTGAAATTGTGACCCCAGCGGTCACACTTGAAACACTTCTCACACTGACCATCATGATGCCAGTTACACTTGTTGCACATGGGCTTGCTTCCAGCATAAGACTTAGAATCTGAATTAGACTGATTATTGTTCTGATTAGATGCAGCATAATTCTTAGTCTTCTGATACTTGTTCCCTTTGTAATCACGCTTATTGTCGTAGGAACGCTTTCCATTTTGATTGTTCGAATTTTCAGAGGATTTTCTAGACACAAATAGCTTGTCTTTGAACGATCCACTTCTCATAGCATCATCAGTTAACCTTGTTGCACGATTCACAGCATCTTCGAATGTTGTCGGTTCAGAAGCAATAACATGAGTACGAATAAGATCATGAAGACCTTGAAGATACTTTTCAATACGCTTGAATTCAGGGGAAATCATATGAGGAACGAGACCAACGAGTTCTTGGAACTTAGTCGTGTAGGTAACAATATCAGATCCAACCATGGACAGATTCCATAGTTCCACTTCAACTTTCTGTAGCTCTCTCCTTGGACAAAAGTTCTGAGTTAACTGATTCTTGAACGTATCCCAAGTCATAGCATCAGCATTTGCATGACCTAAGACTTGCACTTGGGAATTCCACCAGGACAACGCTTCCTTGGACAATGTGCTAGCAGCAAACTTCACCATATTCTCAGGGGCACATTGGATGATATTGAAAATAGATTCCACCTTCTCAATCCAGTGGATGATAGCAATGGCACCTTCAGATCCAGAGTATGTCGGAGGATGACATGACGTAAAGGTCTTAAACGACTGACCTTGACGATTAGCATTGGGATCTGAAGTTTAAACAAATAAGGAAAGAAAAAGAAAATTAGATTAAAGTAAAATGAAAATAATGAATCTTCGTTGTGGAGTCGAATGATATACTGTTGTTTCCATCATTAGATGCAACAGCGGCATTTCCTCTCGCGGCGTTCATTTGAGCCATCGCTTCAGCGATTCGGCGTTCCACCATTTGTTCAACAGTCTTAGCGTTTCCTCCTCGAGCCATTGATGAATTGCTGATACAAATAATACGATTTAAACAAAGAATTAAGAAAAGAATAATATAGAATGATTATAAAAGGAATTATATACTTATTATAAGAATCGAAGAATAGATATACAATAGACGTAATAGTAGTAGTAGACGTAGATATAGTAGTAGTAGAGACGTATAGAAAATACAATTTATAAAAACAATAGAATTGACTAAAATATCACTTTTATTAAACACATTCCTAATACATAATAGTTTTAAAAGTAGGGCACATACGCCAATACTAAATAAAAGAAAATACTAAAATAGCTAAACATAAAACCTAATAATAGTAATAGAAAACAAAATGTAGACGATATGTAGACGACTAATCATCTTCTTCTGGATCAGAGTCTTCCATAGGCTCTGACTCTTCTTCTGGTTCTTCCTCTGGTTCTGACTCTTCTTCAGGCTCTGATTCTGATATCACTTTTGGCTCTGGTTCTCGACGTTGTGGAGTTCTTGGAGCAACATCACGCTTTGGTTTAGCAGGCGAACATATATAAATAAGACCGCCCTCGCGCTTACGATAGACAACAGGACGCTGACCACGAGCTGGAGTAGGAGGACCATTAGGTATGATGGGAAAGGGACGTCTTCTTGGGCGACGATGCCATGGGACAACAGGAGGTTGTACCACTGCTGGGATTGGAGCAACAGGCACTAGGACTACTGGGACAGCAGCACCACGATCACTATCGGAATCAGACGAAATATCGAGGACGAGCCATCAAACACATTGTGGCCATTGGTTCATCATCATCAGAAGAGCTGTCACCAGAGTCAGCTCAATCGTGAGTTTCAGCTACAAGACCCTTGTCAGCAACCTTGCCTTCAAGTGCCTTCTTTTCTTCTAGGATCTTTTTAGTGAAGGCCTGTAGCTTTTGGTATTTCTCTTCAATGGACTCACTAGCTGAAGATGATGAACTTGCTTTCTTTTGCTTGCAGTCGTTAGCATAGTGTCCCTTTTTGTTGCAGTTGTAGCAGTTTATCTCAGAGATGTCAGGTGTACTTCCAGAGGGTTTGGAAGATGCAACTGATGAGATAGGTCTGCTACTAGAGCTTCTAGATGAGGAGCCAGATTTTCCTTTGAAGAATTTTCTGTTTTTGACAAGTAAGGCACGCTCAGTTATAAGGGCTTCACTGTCTTCGTCATCATCGATCTCTTCAATGCTAACTTCAGGCATGTTGAACAAATCAACAGCTGAAGTTGTATCAGTTTCATCATCTGAGGGAGGATATTCAATCTTGCTTGGTCTGTTTAAAGAAACAAGAGCAGCTAAAGACCCTGAGGAACTCACTTTTGAGTCCTTTGGAGGTTGAAATTTGTTGAGTACGGTTCTCTCATGGCTGAGAAACATGCCATAGAGAGAAGAAAGAGTATAGTCTTTTAAAGTAGCAGACGTACTCATGCAAGTTATAATGGTAGCCCATTTTGAGGGAAGAGCTGCCATGAACTTACACATTTTGGACATATCGTCCTTTTCAACCCCATGAGACTTCAGCTCGTTTAACAAAATGTTATAATGATTGAATGTTTGAGCTATAGTCTCACTAGGCTTGGCTTTAAACAGCTCGTAGTCATGAATGAGCATGTTTTAGTTATGTTCACGCACAACGGATGTGCCTTCATAAACTTCAGCCAACCTTACCCACATTTCTTTGACTGAGCCACAGGATTGAATGTTGTGATACAGTGCATCACCAACTGCTTGAAAAAGCGTATCCCTTCTTTTACTTTTAAGATGGAGAAGACGTCTTTCGGCGTCTGTCCATTGTGCTTCTGATTTCACAACATAGTGTTCTGGTACTTCAGGGGTACCAGGATTAAGGGTTTTAGGGATATGTTTTCCTATCGTTATATTGTCTTGATGTTTTGGATGATAGGTAACCATGTGAGATAACATGTGTGTCTTCCATATGGGATAGTTGGTTTGAGTGAGTTTAGGAGGTTTTCCAGATGATGGAAGATCGGATGTTGTCGGTTCCGCCATAACAGATGCTCAAAGTTGATGGAAAACAACTTTGACACTTGCTCTGATACCAGTTGTTGGATCCCAACAACACAAACGTGTTGCGTTATGGCTAAGTAAAGACGATAAAGTGAAGAACACGCAATTTCAATGATTAAAAGTTTATTAAAACAACTTAATACAGTACAAAGTTTGCGGAAATAGATAGTACACACTAACTAAGACTTTATACTTGAAGTGACACTTTTGCTCGCTCAACCTAGAAATTTATGCAAGTAGAGTTATATCAGTTGATACTAACAGCTGATAATGAATGCCTGAGTATTAACTATGATGAAGTTAATATCAGACAATAACAAACTCTCAGAGAATGTTCTTGTGCTATGAATGCTAAAAGGTGTGTATAAATGCAAGCATTTACGTCTCTATATATAGCCCAAGATCCATGTTCCTTTGTCCACAAGTTATTCTACGTGTAAACATATCATTCGTAGATGTAGACTTGTCCACAGAATCATTTAATGCACTTGCATAGGTTATAGTCCCAATTGTACTTTGTGTCAACTCCTTTTGCTACCTTTTCTGACGCACAATGAAAAGGTGTACTATGATAGTACAAAAGAGGTTGACTTTCCCTTTACATGTTTGGAGGGACAAACGATGAAGTACTGACAAGTTATCTTCTATTCTAAAATAGAATATCTTCATCGTTTTCTTCTTCTTTGAGCGGGAAAGGAAAATGTTCAAAGTGTCAAGAACATTTTCCACCAAGTCATTATTTGCAGCACGTACCATCACCTGATTCCACTATCAGCTGATTGGTCTTCTTCGGGTTTCTGTCCTTCGGCCATAAACTTCGAATGATCACTCTTGTATAGCTGATGATTTAACTTGATTCCTTGAGCTAAGTATGTACTCAGCTAAAGGTTTATGAATATACTTGTACTTCAGCTGAGATACATACTTCAGCTGTTTTTATTCTTCTTAGCTATCGATCATCAAATCTTATTTACTTTGTCTAGGGACTAACAGTAACCCTAAAACCCCTTCTAGCACCTCACAAAAATCATCCCGTCCCTCCCTATCCTTGTTCGGCCGAATAGAGCAAGCAACACCAAGTTCGTTCTTCGTGTTCTTCGAGTTTCGAAGAACAAGTGCATTGCTAAGATCAACTACAAGGTCGCTCGATTTGTTCATCATCAGTGGACTTTCTTAAGAAAGCAACAAGGTATGTTTTGGGAAACCCTTTTCCCCTCTTCTCCTCTTGTTCGAATTCGACCAAAGAACCCGGGTGATGATCGACGAACACACACAAGCAATGTGTGTGTTCGAGTTCTTTGAATAAGGTTTCTTTCTTGTTAATCAAGTTTGATTTCCAAGTTCCTATAATCCTTTAGGGTTTAAGGATTAAGTTCAATCTCAGTTCCGATTTTAGGGATTGAACTAGCTAGTTGGTTTAACCGGTCAAGAACACAATCATGTTCTTACCAGTCTGGTTCGAACCAAGTGACTAGGTGGTCGACCCAATGGGTTGATCGGTGTAATGAAACCCTTCAATACTAACAGCTGATATTTAATGCATGAGTATTAACTATGAAGGAGTTAATACCAGACAATAACAAACTCTCAGAGAATGTTCTTGTGCTTATGAATGCTAAAAGGTGTGTGTAAATGCAAGCATTTACGTCTCTATATATAGCCCAAGAACCATGTTTCTTTGTCCAAAAGTTAATCCACGTGTAAACATATTATTCGTTGATATAGACTTGTCCACGGAAACATTAAATGCACTTGCTTAGGTTAGAGTCCCGATTGTACTTTGTGTCAACTTCTTTTACCACCTTTTCCGACGCACAGTGAAAAGGTGTACTATGATAGTACAAAAGAAGTAGACTTTCCCTTTTGTATGTTTGGAGGGACAAACGATGAAGTTCTGAAAAGTTATCTTCTATTCTAGAATAGAATATCTTCATCGTTTTCTTCTTCTTTGGGCGGGAAAGGAAAATGTTCAAAGTGTCAAGAACATTTTCCACCAAGTCTTTATCTGTAGCAGATACCATCAGCTGATTCCACTATCAGCTGAATGGTCTTCTTCGGGTTTTTGACCTTCGGCCATAAACTTTGAATGATCACACTATATGTAGCTGCTGATTTGACTTGATTCCTTTAGCTAAGTATGTACTCAGCTGAAGGTTTATGAATATACATGTACTTCAGCTGAGATCCATACTTCAGCTGATTTATTCTTCTTAGCTATTGATCATCAAGTCTTATTTACTTAGTCTGGGACTAACAATCTCCCCCTATTTGATGCAATCCAATAGTTGTTTAAGTATGAACATGTAATGATTCAGCTGTTGAATCAGCTGAATGCTTATGTACTTTGACCCTTTGGGTTCTTTTGATTATTTTTATCTTCTACAATATTTTTACAAGTATATTACAAAATAATGATTTCTATTGATATGAAGCTGATGAATTACATAGAAAAATCATAAAAATTACAAGTCCTATTATTTATTCCATTAGGACTTTGTGGAGTAACAAGCTGATGGTTGAATTGTCTTCATTTCTTTTCCTTCAGGCGTAGAAGGATCCAGCAGTTTGTGATAGACCATAAGATGTTCAATGTCGCACATGTCTAATTCGTCAGATTGTTGACAGCATGGCCTCTTCTTGTCATCCAGATAGAAAAAACCGTGAATAGGTTCTTTGACAATTTTCCCAGGGATAAAGGTAACTCCCATGGGAACGGTTCTTGTGAAGATGATTCTTGGTTGTTTAGCGTTAAGTATTGAAGACCCAACTTCAGCTGATCTGGATTCTGCAAAGGGCTCAGGGAGAACAGACTTACGTTTCTCCCCTCTTGCAGAAGAGCTTTCACCAGCAGGTTCTCTGACTGTATCAGCTTGAGGTTCACGCAATTCAGCTGGTATGCGTTCAGCCAAATCAGTTTCCAGATATGCTATGTTAGGAGATGGTTTTGCAGATCTGGTAGCTGTAAGCATCTCATTCCATTCACCATAGTTGAAATGAGTGTTGACTTTGTTCAGAGACACCTTTTCCGAAACGAATGGCCCTCCAGCTCTGTATATGATGATTTCTTGTGGAGAGTTGGATGATGATTTGGGGCTCCTTATGCTGGTGATTTTTCCTTCTTGCCTTCGTTTATAAAGAACCCTATTGAACAACCTAATGTTCTCAGTTCTTTCTGCTTTAGCTCTTTGAAACAGCTGTTCTTGAGTTTTTCTTTGGAGAGCAATAACTGTTTCCAGATCAGTAGTGGTTCCAGCTTCTTCTAAGAGAGCATCTTTAAACGAGGCAAGATTTAGCTCCCCCTCAGCAGGTTGACGAATATACTGTATAGCGGGCTGAGGGTTTTGGATTTGCGGGATTTGGATTTGTGGGACCTCAACTAAATTTAAAAGAATCAACAATGTTAACGAAATCAGTTGAGGTTTCTTCTACCCTGAAACCTTCAGCCGGGGTGAGTGTTGATTGCGTTGTTGTCTCACATGCTGAAGCAATTACCTCAGGTGTTTCAGTAGGGACGAGTGTTGTTGGAATTGGAGTCTCGTCTACTGAAACGTCTTCTTCTACTTCTTGTATTCCAGCAGAGGTGAGTGGTGGAGAAATAGGAGTCTCACCTGCTGGAATATCTTCTTCAACATTGGCTCCAACAGCAGAGGTGACTATAAGTTGTGAATCAAGATGTTCACCTGTTTGTTCACCTGTTGATGTAGCTTGCTCTTTCTCCCCCTCAGAGAATGCCTGAAGAAGTAAGGAACTCTTCGGTGCAGCAGTAGGATGAACAACAGTGGTACCCTCATTTAATTTTTGAAGAATGAGTTCAAGGGTGCTTTGGAGACCACTGACTTGAGAGGTCAACGAACTAACCTCAGTCTCCAATTTGTCCATCCTTGTGGACACAGCAGAAGCAGAATCTTCAATAGCCTTAGAGAGATGGCTATGAGTATTGGTCAGCAAAGATTCTTGCTTTGATTGTGCAAGACCAATACGATCAACAGCTGAGACAAGCGGAGAAACCTTAGAATGCAAGGTGTTCAGCTGACATTTAACTTCTGCTTCAGTTGCCCGGGCTTCGGAGAGAAGTTTATCTTTTTCGACTCTGTCAGATTCTCGAATAGAGTTCAGCTCTCTATGAACGTATTCTTTGAGAGTGTTGAACTCACTTGTGTTGCATCGAATCTGATCAATAAGAAGAACCAGCTGAGGAGTCTGAGTGTGAACCTCAGTGTGCAGAGAAGAACCAGCTGACTTGAGAGGTCAACGAACTAACCTCAGTCTCCAATTTGTCCATCCTTGTGGACACAGCAGAAGCAGAATCTTCAATAGCCTTAGAGAGATGGCTATAAGTATTGGTCAGCAAAGATTCTTGCTTTGATTGTGCAAGACCAATACGATCAACAGCTGAGACAAGCGGAGAAACCTTAGAATGCAAGGTGTTCAGCTGACGTTTAACTTCTGCTTCAGTTGCCCGGGCTTCGGAGAGAAGTTTATCTTTTTCGACTCTGTCAGATTCTCGAATAGAGTTCAGCTCTCTATGAACGTATTCTTTGAGAGTGTTGAACTCACTTGTGTTGCATCGAATCTGATCAATAAGAAGAACCAGCTGAGGAGTCTGAGTGTGAACCTCAGTGTGCAGAGAAGCAATGCTGGAAGAGAGATTCTCAGCAGTATCAGCAAACTTCTTTGGAGCATCCCTGCGAAGGGTGTTCATCTGCTGCCTCAGCATGGCCATCCCAGGCCAATCTGGGATGATACAACTCTAGACATCAGAGCAGCAGTGGTTCTGATTGGAATGCTTTCTGCAACTTTGCTGGATTCAGCATGGGACACATGGACAATTTGGGGAGAGGGGAGAGGTATGTCTCGAGCTGAGGGGGTGATCTCAGCTGTGGAAGAAGGTATTCCTAAGGGTGTTAACGAGTCAAGCTTTTCACGAGCTACTCGAGCTCGAGCTCATTTATATCGAGCTCGAGCTTATACTAATTCGATCTCGAGTCGAGCTCGAACATAAAACAAGACTCGATTAATTTCACGAGTCGATCCTAATAATTTAATACTCGACTCGGCTCGTTCGATAGCTCGTTTAATCTCGAGATGAACGCGTCAGACGATCTTCACGAGTCGATCCTAACGAGCCGAACAAGCGTTTTATACAATAATTACAATTTTTGATACAGTAAGTACAAGAATATACATATATTAATACGGGTGTTAACGAGTTGAGTAATTAACGAGCTTTTCGAGTTTGTAAATTTGTTATTTTAAAAAAATATGGAATTATAAACAAGTATCGAGCTTGAGCATGAACACTATATATATATATATATATATATATATATATATATATATATATATATATATTCGAGCTCGAACTCGAGCCTAATTTTAAAAGCTTATTCGAGCTCGAGTCGAGCTCGAGCCGAGTAATTACTAAATGAGCCAAGCCCAAATTTCCTGATATTCGACTCGACTCGAATCGTTAACACCCCTAGGTGTTCCTAAGTTATGAGGAAAAGCTCAGGAACTGTGGGGGGTGAGTTGGATCCAGCTGAAACTTCTGGGGTTCTGTCAGAAGGGCCGACATCAGCTGTCAATTCAAGTTGAAGCCAAGGTTCATCTGCCTCATCTGGAGACGAGTAATAGGGCAAGATGGGCTCCTCAGCAGAATCAAACAACATGGCAACTTTTGTTTGAGTAGCTTGAGCTTCAGTCTCACCAATCGGATGAGCTGGTATAGAGACATGAGGAGTAAGTCCTCTGGGTGGTGTATAAGCTGCCTCACAGCTCAGTTGGCGTATACGTTCACGACCACTGGCAGCTTGGGTTTGTGCCTCGGTAACAACTAGGACTACAGTTGTCTGTTAAGGGTTTCATAACACTGAACAACCCATTGGGTCGACCACCTAGTGTGTAACATCCCAAAACCCGGCCTAGTAAATGATTATCTGATTGAATGTTATGTGAAATTTGTTGTCTTTCTGTCTTTTGCGGTATTTTAACCAAGGGGTTAAAATACCCTACTTGTGATATATTTGATATGAAAATGTGATTTTTATATCTTTGGATTTTTGGTTGAATTTTTTTTCACTGAAATGCTTTCGTTTTTAAAATTGGAGCCCGTTTGTTATTTTAAATAAATTAACTACGAAAGGGACTTTTCAGACATATACTGTTAAAAAAGGAAAAAGCCAACAAGGGGGGCCATTCCCTTTCTTGGCCGGTTTCTAGAGAGAGGGGGACACCCTCTCTTTTCTTTTTACTTGTTATTTCAAACATTATCCATCCAATATCACTATTTCATTTCTGGACAAACTCCATCTTTTCTCTCTACTTGTTCTTCATCATTCTTGAGCTTTTGGAGGTCAATCTCTTGGTTAAATCTGGAAATCCTTACTTGGATTTGTGTAGATGGAGCTTAGAAGTAAGTTGCACCTTCTCCTTGACTTGTTTATGATGTTCTTGTGTTATGCTTTGAACTAGGGTTTTTGTATTATGTTGTTTTGTTGGTAAATCTCAATATGGAAGTTGTTTTATGTGTTTATGCAAGCTTTTACATGTCTTGTATGGTTATTTATAGGAGGAAAGCAAGGTTTGGTGAAAATCACCTCCAACCTCCATTAATGGTGGTTGTAGAAGGTGGGTTTTGACAAACCTTGGATTTCTTAAGGATTGTTTGGATTGAGTTGCTTGTTAGGTTGAGAAAACATGTTGAGTAAGTTACGGATGAGGAAAACCTAGTATAGATGGAATTATGAAGTAATCTAACTAGTGTTTGGATGGTTTGGGTCAAAATGGTGAACTAGAGATTGTACAAGTATAATACTTGGAATTGTTGTAGTTATGAACTTCATGGATTTGCTATATGATTCTGAATTGCTAGTATATGGATTATGTGCTAGTTGAAGGAATGGTGGAAGTGTTATAGTCATGTTCGGGTTTTTGGCCCGTTTAGGTCAACTAGTCATAAAAAGGGACTATATGGCGATAAATGACTACTTGATGAGTTGTGTTTGTTAGACTAGTTGGTAGTTTCAAAAAATGTGTATTTTATGAACCTTGAGTTGTGATTTGTTAAATTGACGATTTTGACATTTCAGTGGATTGATCACTAACTCGTATACTTGTTACAGGAACCGGGAAGGAGACTCAGTGATACTAGCTCACTGAGTTAAGGAAATCGAGGATTGAAAGGTGAGTGGATTTAACCTGCAACTCGGGTCTCGATTATTTCCATTTGATATTTTGCATACTAGAAAAATGCAGGAATATGGCTGACCTGGGCAATTCGCGTCGCGAACTCCTCCTCGCGATCGGGAACAACAAACAGAGAATTTGGGGTTGAAATGTGAAGAGTTCACGGACCAGTTCCCGACGCGAAATTGGGAACTTTACGCGACGTTTTTCGTTGTGTTTTCGTAGCTAGTCTACTTGATATGTATGCCTAGTGGTTAGAGGAATACCATACATGACTATGTGCACATTCGGGACGAGGTCAGTGTCGGATGGATAACGGCTGAGCATAGTGTATCGACTAACAGGGTATTCGAACCTTACCTGTATATGTTTCATGGTTAAAGGGGTTTGCCGGGGTGTTGGATACAGCGCTATCGGTTACCGTGGTTTTGGCAGACCATGGTTTAGGGCTCGGCAGAGCCGCCGATCCTCTCAATAGTGGTTACCCCAATCGGAGATGTTAATTGCTTACGTGTTTAGTGTTTAGCATAGTTAGTAATAGTAACTCATTCACTTAGCTTTTGTGCTAATCCCTCCCTCATTGACACATTTCAGGGTGGAAGGCTTGAAACGGGTCAGGCTTGGACTGAGCGTTTGACCATGCGTTTTTATAATATTTTGTTAAAGAGTTCTTGGTTATGTCGTTTGGGTTGACAAATGCTCCCGCAATATTTATGGATTTGATGAACCGAGTTTGTCGGCCTTATCTCGACAAATTCGTTATTGTGTTTATCGTATATTTTAATCTATTCCAAGACCGAAGAAGAGCACGAGAAACACTTGAGCAAGTGTTAGAAACATTGAAGCGGGAACAGTTGTTTGCGAAGTTCTCGAAGTGCGAATTTTGGCTTCGGGAAGTTCACTTTTTAGGTCATGTAATTTGTTCGAATGGGGCAAAGGTGGACCCGGCGAAGATAGAGGAGATTATGAATTGGATTGCTCCCAAAAATCCAACCGAAATAAAGAGCTTCTTGGGTTTGGCGGGTTATTACCATCAGTTTATCAAAGATATTTTGAAGATAGCGGGCCTAATGACGAAGTTGACCCGTAAGGATGTACCGTTTCGGTGGGGTGATGAACACGAGAAGACCTTTCAAACTCTAAAGCAACTATTATGTCAAGCTCCAATCCTTGCTTTACCCGAAGGCCCGAAATATTTTATTGTTTATTGTGATGCTTCACTTGCGGGTTTGGGTTGCGTGTTGATGCAACGAGATCGGGTTATTGCTTATGCCTCTAGGCAATTGAAAAATCACGAGAAGAATTATCCGACTCATGATATGGAGTTGGCGGCGGTGGTTTTTGCACTTAAGTTATGGATGCATTATTTGTACGGTACTAGGTGCGTGATTTTTACGGATCATAAAAGTTTGCAATATGTATTCACGCAAAAGGAATTGAATATGCAGCAACGAAGATGGTTAGAATTGATTAAAGACTATGATTGTGAAATACGATCCCATCCCGGGAAGGCAAATGTGGTGGCCGATGCCTTAAGTAGAAAGGGGGATTCGGGACGGATACAATTTATGCGGGTGGAAATTGTATTGGATTTGGTGTCCCGGTTGAAGATTTCACAAATGGAAGCTTTGAACGTTGAAATTTTGAAGGCCGAGATTTTGATAAAGAGGAAGGATGATTTAGAAGAAGACTCACGGGGTTTGAAGACGTATCAATCTCGGGTTTGGGTACCGTTACTCGGGGGTTTGCAGGAATTGATTTTAGTCAAGGCTCACAATTCTCGGCGGTTCACCCGCGTAGCACGAAGATGTACAACGACCTAAAAGCACTTTATTGATGGCCGACTATGAAGACCGACATTGCCCGTAATGTGGGTAAGTGTCATATTTGTGCACAAGTGAAAGCCGAACACCAAAACCCGTATGGAACTTTAACTCAATCACCGATCCCCGAGTGGAAGTGGGACCGGATTACCATGGATTTCGTGACGAAATTGCCACGTACACAAAAGGGTCACGATATGATTTGGGTTATAGTTGACCGATTGACGAAGAGTGCCCATTTCTTGGCTACTAGTGAGACCGACTACCTTAGTAGGTTGGCGAAATTGTACATTGATGAAGTGGTATCCCGACACAGTATTCCGATTTCTGTTGTGTCTGATAGAGATCCCCGCTTTGCTTCAAACTTTTGGAATACCTTGCAAGGAGAATTAGGGACGCGGGTGAATTTGAGTACCGCGTATCATCCTCAACCCGATGGGCAATCGGAAACAACAATTCAAACTCTTGAAGATATGTTGTGGGCTTGTGTTCTAGAGTACGGTGGGTAGTGGGATTCTCATTTGCCATTGATCGAGTTCGCTTATAATAATTCGTATCATTCAAGTATTAAAATGCCGCCGTACGAGATGTTGTATGGGCGTCAGTGTCGAACCCCGACGTGTTGGTTGGAAGCGGGTGAGAAACACTATGCGGGACTCGATATTGTTCAAATGACCGCAGATAAGGTTGCCATCACCCAAGAAAAGTTGAAAGCCGCCCATGACCGACAAAAGATGTATGCGGATCCGAAACGTAGACCTGCTACGTTCTCGGAAAACGACATGGTTTATTTGAAAGTTTCACCTTGGAAGGGTGTCATTCGTTTTGGTAAATGAGGAAAGTTGGCCCCGCGATTTATTGGTCCGTTTCGAATTAGTAAGGTGGTGAATTCTCAATCGGTAACACTCGAGTTACCCCCGAAGTTGTCGGCAATTCACAACACTTTTAACATTTGCTACTTGAGGAAGTGTAATATCGAAGATCCAAGTCAAATTCTCCCGGTGCAAGAGTTACGGGTGGATACTAGAAAGTGATTGATCGAGGAACCAATGGAGTTGTTGGATCGAAAAGTAACGAAATTGAGAAAGAAACAAATCACGATGGTTTTGGTAAAGTGGAAGCACAGTTTGGGTGCGGATATGACTTGGGAGACCGAGGCCGATATGCGGGAACATTATCCCTCTTTATTTGATCGAGATGGGATTCCGGGGACGGAATCTTCCTAAGTGGTGGAGAGTTGTAACATCCCAAAACCCGGCCTAGTAATTTATTGACCTTAAGGTATTTTAATAAATGATTATTTGATTAAATGCTATGTGAAATTTGTTGGCTTTCTGTCTTTTGTGGTATTTTAACGAAGGGGTAGTATTTTAACGAAGGGGTTAAAATACCCGACTTGTGATATATTTGATATGAAAATGTGATTTTTATATCTTTGGATTCTTTGTTGAATTTCGTTTCCGGAAATACTTTCGTTTTTAAAATTGGAGTCTGTTTGCTATTTTAAATAAATTAACTACGAAAGAGACTTTTCAGACATATACAGTTAAAAAAGGAAAAAGCCAACAAGGGGGCCCATTCCCTTGCTTGGCCGGTTTCTAGAGAGAGGGGGACACCCTCTCTTTTCTTTTTACTTGTTATTTCAAACATTATCCATCGAATATCACTATTTCATTGCTAGACAAACTCCATCTTTTCTCTCTACTTGTTCTTCATCATTCTTGAGCTTTTGGAGGTCAATCACCTGGTTAAATCTCGAAATCCTTGATAGGGTTTGTGTAGAAGGAGCTTAGAAGTAAATTGCACCTTCTCATTGACTTGTTTATGATGTTCTTGAGTTATGCTTTGAACTAGGGTTTATGTATCATGTTGTTTTGTTGGTAAATCTTGATAAGGAAGTTGTTTTATGTGTTTATGCAAGCTTTTACATGTCTTGTATGGTTATTTAAAGGAGGAAAGCAAGGTTTGGTAAAAATCACCTCCAACCTCCATTAATGGTGGTTGTAGAAGGTGGGTTTTGACAAACCCTGGATTTCTTAAGGATTGTTTGGATTGAGTTGCTTGTTAGGTTGAGAAAACATGTTGAGTAAGTTACGGATGAGGAAAACCTAGTATAGATGGAATTATGAAGTAATCTAACTAGTGTTTGGATGGTTTGGGTCAAAATGGTGAACTAGAGATTGTACAAGTATAATACTTGGAATTGTTGTAGTTATGAACTTCATGGAGTTGCTAAATGATTGTGAATTGCTAGTATAGGGATTATGTGCTAGTTGAAGGAATGGTGGAAGTGTTATAGTCATGTTCGGGTTTTTGGCCCGTTTAGGTCAACTAGTCATAAAAAGGGACTAGATGGCGATAAATGACTACTTGATGAGTTGTGTTTGTTAGACTAGTTGGTAGTGTCATAAAATGTGTATTTTAAGAACCTTGAGTTGTGATTTGTTAAATTGACGATTTTGATATTTCGGTGGATTGATCACTAACTCGGTATACTTGTTACATGAATCGGGAAGGAGACTCAGTGATACTAGCTCACTGAGTTAAGGAAATCGAGGATTGAAAGGTGAGTGGATTTAACCTACAACTCGCGTCTCGATTATTTCCATTTGGTAATTTGCATACTAGAAAAATGCAGGAATATGGCTGAACTGGGGAGTTCGCGTCGCGAACTCCTCCTCGCGATCGGGAACATCAAACAGGGAATTTGGGGTTGAAACGTGAAGAGTTCACGGACCAGTTCCCGACGCGAACTTGAGTTCGCGAACGCGAACTATAGTTCGCGTCTGGGAACTTTACGCGACGTTTTTCGTTGTGTTTTCGTAGCTAGTCTACTTGATATGTATGCCTAGTGGTTAGAGGAATACCATACATGACTATGTGCACATTCGCGACGAGGTATCGACTAACAGGGGTATTCAAACCTTACCTGTATACATTGCATGGTTAAGGGGGTTTGTCGGGGTGTTGGATACAGCGCTATCGGTTACCATGGTTTTGGTCGACCATGGTTTAGGGCTCAGCAGAGCCGCGATCCTCTCAATAGTGGTTACCCCAATCGGAGATGTTAATTGCTTACGTGCTAAGTGTTTAGCATAGTTAGTAATAGTAATTCATTCTCTTAGCTTTTGTGTTAACCCTTCCCTCATTGACACATTTCAGGTTGGAAGGCTTGAAACGGGTCGGGCTTGGACGGAGCGTTTAACCATGCGTTTTTATATTGTTTTGTTAAAGAGCCTAGTTTTTGTAATACCTCCTTTTAACTAACACTTTAGGTTGTAAAATTTTGTGGGACCACGGTTTGTAACTTATCGTAATTAGGAACTAAACTAAATGCTTCCCTAACTTAGTAAGTAATATTAATGGTTATTAAAAAAATAATGGTTTCAAATATGCGGTGTTACATAGTGACTTGGTTCGAACCATACTGACAAGAACATGATGGTGTTCTTGCCGGTTAAACCAACTAGCTAGTTTAATCCCTAAAAGTGGAACCATGATGGTGTTCTTCGTCGAACACAGACCAAGTTCGTCCGATCGAACAAGAGGGAAGGGGAGATAAAGGTTTCCCAAAACATACCTTAATATTTGCTTAAGAAAGTCCACTGATGATGAACACAACGAGCGACCTTCTAGTTGATCCTTGCAATGAACTTGTTCTTCAAGACTTCAAGAACACGAAGAACGAACGAAGAACACGAAAAACGAAGAACACAAAGGCTTGTGTTCTTCCCTTGGTTCAGCCGATCGAGAGAGAAGGGAGGGGCAAGGGTTTCGTGTGGAATGGTTTCACAAAACAAGAGAACCCAAGCCTTATATTTATAATAGAAGGACTTTCACTTAGGACCCTTCTAGTTTAATTAAGATTAATCACTTAATTAAGCTTATCTCTTACACATTAAACCCTTATAGTTTTACTAGTTATTATTGTTGCACTTAACTATTAAATGTCTAGTATTAATACACTAATATATATTTCGGTGTATATACATACACAAAATATACTTGTATTTATACTTTCAATAATTAATTATATAATAAACTTTATATAATCTAAACAATAATATTATCCAAACACTATATGATCTAATAGCTTTAAATCATATTATGGATAATCTTTAATTAACACATTGTATATTTACTTAACTAGTAAATGTACAAATACTTGTATTAATTAGTTAGTTAAACTAATCTTGTAATAAGTTAAACTTAACTTAATACTTAACTCATTCATAATGACTATTATGGATCATTCTTCTTCGTAGTATCATTACATATCTTGCTCGTATTACATGTACTCACCGGTGTGACCCTTAAGTGTTTCGTAGGTTTGGATGTATCACCATAGGTTGACTAACTGTGCACATAATTCCAAGAGACTCCCACTTGTGCAACTGTTATTAGGTTCATCCCCAAACACCACACTACACGTATAGACGTGAACCCCCCTCGTTACCGTACGTGCGACTTTCACCGCAGCACGATATTTGATGATAACGAATAAGAGCATGGTAGAAGATATCAACTCCTGTATTTGAAATCATTTCTTGACATCTTGATTCAAACTGTTGTGATAAATGACAAAGAACAAATCAGTTTGTTTGGGCATGGCCATGCACTTACCAGTTTTCCATCATGTCAATGGACCCATAAATATCTCTCCTAAGAATGAGGTGCAATTACCATCTTGTTATATTTTGATTCAAAATACAACTTCCTCTGTACCCAGTAAGGCCTCGTATGACAATCATATTTCAGACTTGTCTAAGAGGAACCAAAGTACATTAGTCATTGTATCCCAAACTAAATACCTCAGGCTTAAGGAAAATCCTAGTGAACAATACTTTTGAACTTCTCAACCACGAAGTATTGTCACGGTGGTCAATCCAATATTCATCGAGCTCCAACAGAATATCACCGATATTTGGTCTACAACAAAACTTGTGTAGCTATCTTGGAGAAACCTCGAATCTCCACCAAATACCGCGATGACGTCAACGTCCCATCAAGGTTCCCACCAAGACGAGTAGTCACGGATTATTTCTTTTGAATAAATAGACTTTTATTCATGAATATTGTAAAACATACAAAGTCTGAATAACAATGATACTAACTCATGTCTTATTCCACATTGGAAACAGAATTATTACTGCATCATTACTGATTCCTTTTGTTCTTATTGATTACTTAATGACTTTTATAATTTTACTTGTAACTTTATCACTGATCTAGTCATTCCTATTAAACTAAAGACATAAGACAAGTATTTGGAAAAACACTATTACTTTCGTCTTTGCTAGATTTTTTTCTTGAAACATTCTAGAACATATTCTAGTCTTTCCTCTTACGCAATTCGGTAAACATAGGAGGATTAGAAATTAACTCTTTAATTTCTTGAATTCATAAAATTCGCCTTGTAACTAAATCCTCTTTTAGTTGCTTGATTTGTAGATATATCATTACCTAGTTAAAGAAATTTTCTTAAATGATTATCTTATCCACTGGAATGTGAATAACCTATTAGATATGCAATAATTAATCACAAGGCTTGTGATCACGATATTAGGTTCGCAATAATCTAATTAACGATCATTTATTATTTCTCTTAACTCTTTGGCAAACGACTTGGTAAAACCTCGTTGTTAATATCCTACTAACTTACTATATTCATTAGTAATTTTAATGAATACGTTAGTCATAGCTCCCACTAAATTTTATGGAAAATAAGCATCACTTAAACTAATACTTTGACCTAGTCAAAATCTTATAGTTTAACCTTTTAAGAATTTATCAATTATTAAAGTCATCCTTTGGATTTGCGAATATCCAACATTCCTTTTAAGGGAATCATGACTTTCATTGATCAACGTATCTAACAAGTATAAGACACTTGAAATGATACTTCCAACTCTTAAATATATTAGTATCTTTTAAGAACTTCATTTAATACCAAAGTCATTTCTTGGATTTCTTAAATATCCATCATTCCTATTAGGGAATTATGACTTGATCAAATATTGTATTTATTACAAGTGTAAAAGACTTTCAATAATACCTTTTAATTCTTAAATACTTTAATATAGTTTGACCTTTTAAGAGTTCATTTAATGTCTAAGTCATTTTTTCTTGGATTATACGAATATCCAATTATTTCTATTAGGGAATTATGACTTCATTAAATTTCTCCGTCACAAGTATTAAAGACTGGTAATAATACTCTTTAAAATCTATCTTGATTATATCCAATATAATCATACTATATTAATACTAATACTTTAAAACTTACTATCATAAGTAACCATTACTTAAGATGTTTTAATTAAGTTCAATGTACCTTGAAATTTATGCTTTCCATAAGAACTCTTAGATACTTACATTTAGAAAACTTTCTAATTACTAATATCTAAGTAATTTGAGCTTCTAAGATATTACTCAACAATCAAACAAATATAAAAATGAGATTATTATTAAGTCAACACTTGACTTTATAATCTAGTCATAAAACTTAACAAGTATAATTAACACACATGCAAACACAATATAATTCAACCATGGATTCAACAAGGATAAACTTAAAAACCAAAATTTATCATAAAATAGAAATTGTAATTTGTTCAAAACAATTAAAAACCAAAAATTGTTTTACTGAATTCATATGAAAAATACTGAATCAAAAAGTGGTGCTCGTGGGATCTTCATCTCATGCTGGTCATCATCACTTTCCATTACCTCCTGCAATAAAAAGTTTTTTTTTAAATCCAACGGCTATATAGCCGTTGCCAACGGCTATATTTCGCCCAAAACGATCCCCTCCACACCGTTGTACGTCGTTTCCCGTTGTCATCTCCTTCCACGCTGCACCCCAACGCCGTTTGGGGGGGGGGGGGGCGGTGTTCCCGGGTTCGCCACGCCTTGGCCGGCCAGGTCACACCCCACGCTCGTGCTCCCATTCGACCATAACGTGCAGCCTAAGCAAACACAATCACTAGTTTGTACTTGGTGAACACTAATAAACTTATTATATATAAACCATATATAATAAATTTTAGTTTGTTTGAACCATTCTTATATTTAACTTAGACTAGTTAAATATAGGTTCTTAAATTTCCTATGTTATCTTACTCTTGATCATTATCTAGTATCTTACGTAACTCGTTATATACTTGTATAAATAACTAGTTATAATTACTTATAACTTTATACAATCAAATATTTATAACATTCGTATTATTATCTAATTATAATAAAACTTTACTTTGTACAATTTCTAGTTTTTTACAACTTTGTACATTTTTATAACTTAATACAAATTTCTAGTTACTTTAATATTACAACCAAATGATCAAAATAATATTTATATTTAATGTTCCATTTAATTTTGTATTTAATATATATATATATATATATATATATATATATATATATATATATATATATATATATATATATATATATATATATATACAATTTATATCTTTAAAACCTTATAACATTCTAGTAAGAATATTACACCTAATTTGTGCATGTGTATTTTAACTTAATCTAATTAAAATACGTACAAACTATTTTACCTTTTAAAAATTCATTTTCTTTTAAATATTTAAAAACCGAAAATTATATATTAATATAAATACATCTTGTTAATTTTAACCTCAAAATTAACACTTTCCTTTTTATCCTTAATTAAATTTTATTACTTAAACCGTTATCTTGTTTTTTGTCAATTAAAACCTAGTTTTAACTTTCATGATCAGTAACATCTTTTAGTTAAAGATTAATCCTAATGAATCATATTCAAACAATTATTAAACTTTGTATAAATTCTAGGATAGATTATAACTTTTAATAAATTTATTATCACTTATTCATTTAAACCTTTTAGACAATAAAACTTTGTCTATGTTTCTAGGTTTAAAGAACTAGCTTTAATAAACTCATTAAAAAAACAATAATGACACCTACTATTCATAAACTTGTTTAATTATACTAGTTTTAGAGTACATTCTTGATTAATCCTATTAACCAATTAAACTAAGCTAGTTTAATGTTCTTGGTCCTAGGTTACTTCTAGGGTTTCAAAAATTCCTTAAGCCTAAGAAACTTTTTCACCAATTAAACTAAACTAGTTTAACATACATGGTGTCCAAGTCTCCTGATGATTTTCGAAAATCTTGGAAAAAGGAAATAATCCTTTTGACCAATTAAACTAAGCAAGCTTAACATACTTGGTCCTAGATTTTGAAGATTAAGGGAAAAAGGAAAGAATCCTTTTGACCAAAAACTTTGACATTCTTGATCCTAGGGTTCTTGGTATTTCCGAAATTTCTAGGGTTAGGGAAAGAATCCTTTGGACCAATTAAATTAAACTAGTTTAACATACTTGGTCCTAGGGTTCTTTCTAGATTTCGAAAATTCTAGGGTTAGAATCCTTTTGACCAATTAAACTAAAAAGTTTAACATTCTTGGTTCTAGGGTTCTTGCCCTTTTCGAAATCCATAGGAAGAAAAAAAAAGAAGGAACAAAAATAAAAAATCTTGGAAATTAAACAAACAAAACTTTGTTATTCTTGTTTAGATTTCTAAACCATCGCTCTGATACCACTGAAGGGTTTCATTAACACTGATCAACCTATTGGGTCGACCAACTAGTGACTTGGTTCGAACCATACTGATAAGAACATGATGGTGTTCTTGCCGGTTAAACCAACTAGCTAGTTTAATCCCTAAAAGTGGAACTGAGATTAAACTTAATCTTTAAACCCTAAAGGATTATAGGAACTTGGAAATCTAGACTAGATTAACAAGAAAGAAACCTTGTACGAAAAACTCGAACACACACATTGCTTGTGTGTGTGTTCGTCGAACACTGACCAAGAACCCTAGGGTTCTTGGTTCGTCCGATCGAACAAGAGGGAAAGGGAGAAAAAGGTTTCCCAAAACATACCTTAATGTTTGCTTAAGAAAGTCCACTGATGATGAACACAACGAGCGACCTTCTATTTGATCCTTGCAATGAACTTGTTCTTCAAGACTTGAAGAACACGAAGAACGAACGAAGAACACGAAGAACAAAGAACACAAAGGCTTGTGTTCTTCCCTTGGTCGGCCGATCGAGAGAGGAGGGAGGGGCAAGGGTTTCGTGTGGAATGGTGTCACAAAACAAGGGAACCCCAAGCCTTCTATTTATAATAGAAGGACTTTCACTTAGGGCCCTTCTAATTTAATTAAGATTAATCTCTTAATTAAACTTATCTCTTACACATTAAACCCTTAT
The DNA here is from genome assembly GCA_963853835.1 of Calendula officinalis. NCBI lineage: Eukaryota > Viridiplantae > Streptophyta > Magnoliopsida > Asterales > Asteraceae > Calendula > Calendula officinalis. The sequence continues at coordinate 69,215,688 of OY970825.1, forward strand.
AGTTTTACTAATTATTATTGTTGCACTTAACTATTAAATGTCTAGTATTAATACACTAATATATTTCGGTGTATATACATACACGAAATATATTGTATTTATACTTTCAATAATTAATTATATAATAAACTTTATATAATTTAAACAATAATATTATCCAAACACTATATGATCTAATAGCTTTAAATCATATCACAGATAATCTTTAATTAACACATTGTATATTTACTTAACTAGTAAATGTACAAATACTTGTATTAATTAGTTAGTTAAACTAATTTAGTAATAAGTTAAACTTAACTTAATACTTAACTGATGCATAATGACTATTATGAATCATTCCTCTTCGTAGTATTATTACATATCTTGATCGTATTACATGCACTCACCGGTGTGACCCTTAAGTGTTTTGTAGGTTTGGATGTATCACCATAGGTTGACTAACTGTGCACATAATCCCAACAGTCTCTTCATCGGCGGTGATGGTTTCCTCGATCTCCAGCTGGTGTAAGCTGGTGACGTTGTGGGAAACAGAAGGAACAGTTTCAAGAATGGCTTGGTTTCCAGTCAATATATTGTCAACTTCTGACTCAGGTAGTGATGAAGAAGTTAGTGGTGGTGTGTGTGCAGCTGACTCACGGGTGGCTTGGGATGAGCCAAAAACTTCACCAGCAGTCTGTCGAGAGACTGAGGTTGTTTGTGGAGTTTCTTCCCTTGTTACAATGACTGATAATGAATCAGTCGAGGAGCTATGCAGAAAGGTGGAGCCGGCACTAACTCCTAAAGAACGAAATTGCCGTTTTGAAGGTTGTTGGCATGTTGAGAGATCAGCAGGAGGAAGAGAAGAAGGATGGGAGAGAGAGAGAGAGAGAGAGAGAGAGAGATAGAAATGATCAGCCAGGAGTGTTTGACTAGAAACTCCAATAGATGGAGTTCCTGGAAAAACACTGCAAAATTGAAAATGAGAAGGATTAACCCCAGACGCTGGCATAGCTTCTGATCGTAATCATCCAAATCTAGGACTCGAGTAAGTACCTAGAGGATCCTGGATGAATCCTAATGATGCTGCAAACGTCAGTTCAGCATCATCAGTTGCCACATCATCACTACAGGTGGTCGTCCCTCCTCGCATCAGCTGAGGAGAAGAGGGACTATGAGGGCCAGGTGAAGAGGGCAGAGAGGATGGAAAGGGCGTGGGAGGACGAAGAGATGTTCTTTTAACTCGTTTCTTCACCACCAAAGGAATAACTTCCTCAGCCTCTTCTTCCACATCATCAGGGGGTGAGGTCCCTGTTGAAGTGGGATCTTTTTCATCAGCAGCTAGAGGACGTCTAGCAGCGGAAGAACCCTCTAGATGAGAAAAGGACATACCTTCTTGTAGGGCAGATTTCTTCATTGTGGTGCCCTTCGGTTGATCCCTCCTGGATCTAGTATGATCTTTAATGATCTTTAGAATGTACGAGGAGAGGGGATTATCTTAACCAACTTCCTTCTTAGAGTTGAAGATGGTGTTATATAAGGTGCGAACGTGGAACCAATCCCCTGGAAGGTCTTCATAATCTATCTTCAGCTTCTCAGTCATCACATAAGCGATGCACAGAGTGAAGAAACGAATATAGGGAATGTGACTTCCCTTTCCTTTGAGCTTGGTTTTGACCTCCTCGAAAACCAGTCTCCCATAATCAATCCGTTGACCGGTGATTAGGGCTTCAGCAAAGATCTGAAGCTTGGAGTATCACTGGTTTTGAGACCCATTGTTACCGCCTATGCACTGAATGCTGTGCGTGAAGAAGTAGGCCCATGATCTCGACAGCTGATACTTTTTAAAGATGTGGACCCTGTCATCATCTTTCTCTAATCGATATCCAGTGATACCGATCAGACTTGCCTTAGCTTCCTCAAAAGATTTCATCTCCTGGGGGATTTCATTAGGGAGTAAGAAGTCGAACCCGCAAGCGGTTCGGAAATCATCAACAGTGATGGTGATTTGATGATCTCCAACTTGTGCAACAATGTTGTCCCCAGAGATAGAGGCAGACAACCAGAATTCACGCAAGAGTTCGTAAAAACTCTTGGTGAATCTAGTGAATGCACCATTGACAAGACATTGACGCAAAAATTTTCCTGTCGGACGGTAAACCTCCTTGAGGTTCTTCGGTGGAGAGGTGTTTTCCACTGAGTTCGAGTTTTGAGAGAACTCGATGGCTTCTCTGGTTAAATGGGCTTTGGAAACTCTCTTAGAGGTAGACATTTGGGAGTAGGAAGAAAGATAAAGTTTGAAGAAGATTTAGGGTTCTTGAGAGAGTTTAGAGAGGGAAATTTGAAGGTGGTGAGTAAAAAGTGAGAGAGATGTGGGGTATTTATAGGGGTGGAGTGGTCAATTTGGGTAAAATTTTGAAATCCAACCGGTTCAAAAATGGATAGTTGGAAACCAACTATGGAAATGTTGGTTATCGTGCGAAGAAATTGGTACGATGTGACAGTGAGGGATAGTGGAGCCGTTTCGGTGTCAGGGATGTCTTGTCTCTCATAAATGCCAAATATTTCCACTCGAGTGAAAATATTTACCATACGAAATGTGTGGATAGGGATGAAAGATTCCTTTTCTTGAAAACCAAACGTTTTAACTTATAAAACATGACAAGTATCATTTTGAGATGTTTTATTCAGCTGATTGATAATTTGAAACGTTTTTGTTTTTTGTTTTTTTTTTGTCAGCTGAATGTACTAAGTGAGAAGGTGAACTTATCAGCAGCTGATAGTACTTCAGCAGATGATTTAAGCATTTAACATACCCAGCTCGCTGATTAGAAAATTGAACCGTTTTTCATCTAAAGGTTTAGTAAACAAATCAGCCAGCTGAAGGTCTGTTGAAATAAAATGAAGTTCCACGTCACCTTGTTCAATATGATCTCTAATGAAATGATACCTTATGTCAATGTGTTTGGTTCTAGAATGAAGAACTGGATTGTTGCTGATTGCGATAGCACTTGTGTTATCACAGTAGATAGGTACTTTGCAGAAGTTCATATCAAAGTCAATCAGTTGATTCTTCATCCAAAAGACTTGGGCACAACAGCTTCCAGCAGCAACGTATTCTGCTTCAGCTGTAGAGGTAGAAACAATATTTTGTTTCTTGCTTGTCCAGCTGACTAACTTGCCACCTAGCAGCGGACAACCTCTAGTAGTGCTCATTCTATCCATCTTGCAACCTGCAAAGTCTGAATCTGAATAGCCAATTAGATCAAACCGAAGTCTTTGGCATACCATACCAAAGACCTAGGCTTGGAGTGCCTTTAAGGTACCTCAAGGTACTATTAAATGAGATTCTCTAGGATCAGCTTGATACCTAGTACACATGCAAGTAGCAAACATAATGTTTGGTCTGCTGGCAGTAAGATAGAGCAAAGACCCAATGATTCCTCTGTAGAATGTGACAATGTAACACCCCAAAATTTAAGCCATTTTTTTTTTAAATAAACAAACATTTTAACCTAACGGAAGCAATCCCAACTAATATAGTTTATCAAAAGACTTACCAACAATTAATAATTTACAAACCAACATAAACTATTATAAAAATATCCGGTGTTAGTAAATCCAAGGCTTGACCATTTTACCAAAATATCAGAGTAAGTGACAAAACTTTCCTTCAAAACCCGACTCTAAGATTCACCCAGTTAAACCTGTAAAGAGTCAGCAAGAGAGGGATTAACATAACGCTAAGTGAATGAAATTATAAACATTAAATTGCACAACCACAACAATTTAAGATAACACCCTCTACAAATAACACCCTTTAATTAGCAAATAACCAGAGGAATGGCGTTTCGGCCCAACTCACAACTGTTGTTGCCCCAACAACAGTTTACCAATAGCCCTAAGCTACTTGGTACAATACCAGTGCTCCTAGACCTACCCGTGTCCAAGGAGTCCTGGTATTGTCTCCAAGAGCTAACGATGCTCAGCCACTAACTGCACGGGCTGACCTCTTTCCGTGTATCATGCGCATATTGCAGTTAATTACATATAACAACCTAATTAACTAACACCGAAACAAGAACCGTATCGAAAATAATTATGCAGATAAAAAAATCTTGCATATTCTTCACTAACCCAAGTGGAACCTGAAACCATTGCAAGTTATACTATCTAATGGTTATAAATCCACTCACCTTAGCAAAAGCTCCTTGATACTCAGTGGTCTTATGTTACTGAGTTTCTTTACCCTTTCCTGCAACACAAATAAACACCCGAATTAATAACCGTTTTGACCTGAAATGTGCAAAACTATACAATATACTATAAGATCATAAAAACAAGTACTCACTCCAAAACCTACACTTATATAACCCCAAATTTGACATTTTGACTCACAAAAGTCAAACCCGATTCATTTTTGTAAAATATTCAATTTTACCCAAACGAGTCAAACAACCCACTTTAATTAATTAAAAATACTCAAACGGGTCAAATAGGCCCACTTTAATTAAAAGAATACTCAAACGGGTCAAATAGGCCCACTTTAATTAACAAAATGCCCAAACGGGTCAAATAGGCCCACTTTAATTAAAAGAATACCCAAACGGGTCAAATAGGCCCACTTTAATTAACAAAATGCCCAAACGGGTCAAATAGGCCCATTTAACCTATAACTTTAAAAATGTGTATCTTTGGATCTCATTCGCCATCCTTTTGTATTTCCTACAACTTATGATCAATTAAATTAAAAGACTTTAACCCATTTTAGGTCAAAAGTCCACAATTCATTTAACTAGTTTCTATTACTTGATCAATTTTACTCAAACTTAACAATTGATCAAATTGGTATTATGACTAGTTTCTAATATCAATTACAACCCTAATCATAACTTATAACAACCATAATTATCACAAAAATTATAAGTCAAAGAATTAGTGTTCACTTCATCTTCTTCATAAATCACCTATAATGGTGATTTATGAAACAAACATCTAAATAATGAATTCAACTAGCAATTAAGATGTTATAACACTTTTCTAATGCTCCAAAACCTAGAGAATTCATCAATTTCAGTTTTTAGGTCAAGAACTATCAAGAACACCAAACCCTAGTTAATCAATAACTCAAGAATTCGAACCCTAGCTAAGAAAAAGAGATGACTTACTTGTTTCTTGTACAATTTCGAGCTTAGGGATTAAATTCCTCAAAGATGGAAGCTTCAATTTAGAAGAAAGATCAAGAATCAAATATGTGTGTGTTTTGAGTGTGTATCGAGAGAGCAGATAACGAGGTGATATGAATCAATTGGATACGAATCACACACAAGACAATAATAAAAAAATCACCACAAACTGAATTTAATAAACGATAATCCTGGAGTTCAAGAACCAGGTTTCTCCCAGACGTAGCCGTCACACAAAAACAATAATCAAAAAGCTCCCTAACAAACCCTAAGGAGATCGACTATATTGCTAGTGTCGATTCCTTCCAAACACAGATAAGGAAATAATGGAAATAAAGGAAATAACATAAACAGCTGCTAAATTAGGCTAATGACAATTAGCCCCCTTGAACTCTCTTTTTGCGTGTGTAGACAGTTCCCCATCGTTTCAGGTTCATATCATCACCCGCCCAGGAATTGTTGCTGAATCTGATCAAAAGATTCCCAAGTTGCTTCGGATTCCGGGGTGTCCGCCCACACAATCAAAACTTCGCGTTGATCTCCATTCCAGCGAGTGCCCCATACCGCCTCAGGTGTCAACTGCGGCTCGTTCTCCATGTGTGTTGGTAAGTCAGAAGAAACCGGATGAGATCCCAATGCTGATTTCAGTTGTGACACGTGAAATACCGGGTGTATCGTGGTTGTCGCGGGTAACTTGAGACGGTAGGCCACCTTCCCGATACGTTCAGTCACCTCATATGGCCCGTAAAAACGCGGTGCTAGCTTCTGGTTCGTGCGGGCAGCCATAGTGACTTGTCTATAAGGACGCAACTTCAAGTATACCAAGTCCCCCACCGCAAATTCCACATCTCGTCTTTTGGTGTCAGCACGTGCTTTCATCATCTGTTGTGCCCGATTGTATTGCACCCGTAGGTCTCTTAGAACTCTATCCCTTTCGTGTAAGAATGTGTCAACCTCCGCGGTAACAGCCGACCCTTTATCATATCGTATTAAGCTCGGGGGATCACGTCCGTACAGAACCTTAAATGGGGTGGTACCAATGCCCGAGTGAAAAGATGTGTTGTACCAATATTCCGCCCACGAAAGCCATTTTACCCATTCTTTTGGTCTTCCGGACACAAAACAACGAAGATACGTTTCTAAACTCCGATTAACCACCTCCGTATGTCCGTCCGTTTGTGGATGGTATGCGGTACTCCGTTTAAGGATTGTTCCCTGGTGTTTAAACAATTCGCGCCAAAAAATGACTTACAAACACCTTATCACGGTCAGAAATAATCGAGCCCGGGATGCCATGTAATCGTACAATCTCTTTAATGAAAGCTGCAGCTACTACGGTTGCGGTGAAGGGTAGTTTTAACGGCACAAAGTGAGCAGATTTGCTTAGGCGGTCCACAACTACCATAATAACACTATAGCCCGACGATTTCGGTAATCCTTCAACAAAATCCATTGTCAGTTCGTCCCATACACGAAAAGGAAGCGCAAATTGCTGCAACAAACCCGCTGGCGATAAATTCGAGTGTTTATTTCAGTTGGCAAATTGCACATTCGGCCACTAGTTTCGCCACATCCCGGCGCATACCAGCCCAATACAATTCCCGTGAAATCCTCTGATATGTTTTCTAAGAGCCTTCGTGTCCTCCCATTTTTCCGCCATGGAATTTGCAAATAGATGGGAAACCCACCCGAACGTCCTCGGTAACACCAACCGATCATGATAACGAATGTCATCGTCCGACACGCTATACCCTTCTACTCCATCCGCCCCTGTTTCTATTTTCTTCTGGAGCACTACGAGCTCAGGATCGTTTTTGAGATCCCCGCGCATTTCATCGGTTAGCCCGAAGTTCGTAGTTGACATCACTTTCAGTTCCAGATTTTCTACCCGGCGCGACAACGCGTCCGTTGCTCCATTTTCCTTGTCGGGGCGGTAATGAATCTCAAACTCGTAACCAGATAATTTAGATACCCATCGCTGATTTTCTCCGATCACCATACGTTGCTCGAGCAAGTACTTCAAACTTTTCTGATCCGTGATAACATTAAACACCCGACCCAGGAGGTAAGGACGCCACTTTTGCACGGCTAGCACGATCGCCATCAACTCACGTTCATAGACCGATTTCATTTGAGCCCGTGGTCCCAGCACTTGACTAAAATACGCGACGGGTCGGCCTTCTTGCATCAAAACAGCCCCGACCCCGTGCCCTGACGCGTCCATTTCAATTGTAAACTTTTTGGCAAAATCGGGTAGGGCAAGCACGGGAACCTGTGTCATTACACTTTGGAGTTCACGAAATGCTTTTGTAGCTTCCTCGGTCCATTTAAAATTATCTTTCTTTAATAACTCGGTTAGTACGCGAGCTATCTTACCGTACCCTTGCACAAATTTTCGGTAGTACCCGGTTAACCCAAGGAAGCCCCGCAACTCCCTGATGTTTCGTGGAATAGGCCATTCGGTCATGGCCGTTATTTTGGATGGATCTGCCTTCACCCCTTCTCCAGTCACGATGAGTCCCAAATATTCCACTCGTTTTTGCCCAAAAACACACTTCTTACGGTTACAATATAACCGCTCCTCCCGTAAGCAATTAAAAACCACACCAGATGTTCTCGATGTTCCTCAATCGTACGACTATATACTAAAATATCATCGAAGAAAACCAATACAAACTTTCGTAAATAGAGTGAAATACCCGATTCATAAGAGATTGAAAAGTGGACGGCGCGTTCGTTAAACCGAAGGGCATTACTAGAAACTCGTAGTGACCTTCATGGGTACGAAAAGCAGTTTTGTGAATGTCGGTACCCTTCATACGGATCTGATGATACCCGGATTTGAGATCCAGTTTGCTAAAGACCGCGGCTCCGTGTAATTCATCTAACAACTCATCGATAACCGATATTGGAAACTTATCGAGAACCGTAGATTTATTTAGGGCTCGGTAATCAACACAGAACCTCCAGCTTCCGTCTTTTTTTTAACTAGCAAGACCGGACTTGAAAAAGGGCTTGTGCTCGGTCTAATAATCCCGGCCTCAATCATTTCGCCAACCAATTTCTCGATCTCATCTTTTTGTATCTGCGGGTATCGATATGGTCGTACATTTACTGGCTCGGCACCTCCTTTTAGTACGATAGCATGCTCGTGGTCCCGTGAGGGTGGTAAACCTGCGGGCATCAAAAATACATCAAAAAATTCAGATAGTATATCGTCGAGTGTCGGGTGCACCTGTGACTCGGTTTGCTCGGACTCGTGTAGGCTTGCGAGGGACACCACATATCCCTGGTCAATGTCCGCCAACCCCCGAGCAAGGGATCGTAACTATGATTTGCCCCTGTGTAAGCCAACATCTCCTCGTAGAATAACACGTTTGCCACCATACCGAAACTTCATAGTCAATTCCCGCCAATTGACCTGTGTAACTGCCAACTTATCCAACCATTTCTTCCCGAGGATGACATCCGTACTCCCCAGCTCCAATGGGTAGAAATCCTCGGTGACCATCAGTTCTGGGAATTGTAGATTGACGCCACGACAAATCCCAAAACTTTTGTCTGATTGACCGTTACCCAGAATTACCCCGGTTCCTCGCGTGCCCGTTACGGTCAATTTTAGTGGTTCGATCAGTTTAACGGATAAAAACTTATGGGTTGCTCCACAATCGATCAACACTATCACCTCTCTTCCTTTAATTGTACCTCGTATTTTTATCGTGCGGGGTGTGTTAATTCCCGCCACCGAGTGAGCAGACACTTCAACAAAATCGAGGTGTACATGTTCTTCTGTTTCTTTAGCATTAGTTTCTTCTCCTTCCGGTACAATCATAACATACAATGTTTTCTCCGGACATTTGTGACCGGGTGTATACTTCTCGTCGCAACGAAAACATAAGCCTTTGGCTTTCTTATCCGAAAACTCCGCGTCAGACATACGTTTGAAGGGTTGTTTGTTCCCTTCTCCTGACATTTTTGGTGCTGTTGGAGTGTAATTACCTCCTGGTTTTCCGGTATAGCTCAATGTTGAGTTTTGAAGTAGTGGGGTTGCCTTTGTGTTATGTTTGACGGCTTCGCCGTTGGTACTCGTTCGGTCTTCGTCCACCATTATGGCTAACCTTACTGCTTGAGTTAAACCTCGCGGTTGTAACAACCGCACCGAGGTCCTCAAATCTGGTCGTAAACCTTTGATAAATGTTCCCATCATGACATGTTTCGGAACATCATCTAACAGAGCTGCCAAAGATTCAAACATTCCCACATATTCTCTAGCGGTTCCTCCTTGATTAATGGAGAGAAATTGCTCATATAAATCCCCTGCTTGAGATGGTTGAAATCGATCCAAAATTCGAGTTTTAATACCTCCCAATTGCGGAATGGTTCGCGTCGCTCACTCCATCGATACCATGCTAACACCTGTCCTTCCATGCACAGGACAGCTGCTTTCAGTTTCTCACCCGGTGTGAAAAGGCCTTGAACCTCGAAAAACCGCTCGAGTTTGTACACCCAACCGTAGGCATCCTCGCCTTCAAATATTGGCATCTTGAGTTTCCGTAGGCGGTGGTCGGCGCCGGGTACCCACCCTCATTCACCTGACTGTCCCGTCCCTCCACCATAACCATTGCCTCCGTTCGACATTCCTCGGTTACCATATACCCATGTACCCCCACGTGATTGAAACGGCTCGCACTCAGAAACATTGGGGAGCTTACCCCGTGTTGCACTGTTTTCCCCTTGCGAACCAAATACCGGGTAACCTTCATCATCAAATTGCATTGCTGACGACATGACCGGTAGTTTAGTCGAAGCTGCGACTGCCGGAGGTACGGTGGTCACGGCTACTGTCGTCGCCACCGGCGAGGATGATGTTACCTTCGTTTGATTCAGAAAAATCGACAATAACTCAGCATGCCTCTTCTCTGCTTCTTCTCGAATTTCAGCATGCCGCTTATCAGCATCTACTCGGGAAGCTTCCATGGCTTTTTCCAGTCCAGTAAAACGTTCCTCGGATTCTGCCTTGTAAGAGATCAAATCCGCATCAACATCAACCACTTTCTTCGTCATTGTTACAGGTTACAGGATATTGCTCTGATACCAATTTGATATGAATCAATTGGATACGAATCACACAAAAGACAATAATAAAACAATCACCACAAACTGAATTGAATAAACGATAATCCTGGAGTTCAAGAACCAGGTTTCTCCAAGACGTAGCCGTCACACAAAAACAATAATCAAAAAGCTCCCTAACAAACCCTTAGGAGATCGACTATATTGCTAGTGTCGATTCCTTCCAAACACAGATAAGGAAATAATGGAAATAAAGGAAATAACATAAACAGCTGCTAAATTAGGCTAATGACAATTAGCCCCCTTGAACTCTCTTTTTGCGTGTGTAGACAGTTCCCCATCGTTTCAGGTTCATATCACGAGGTTGAGATGTTTTAGATAAAGACTAAAGTTTGAGTCAGCCCCAAGTCTAAAAACGTGATCAGCCTCAGGAGAAAGCTGGAGCTGCCCAAAATTCGTTTTTATCGGTATAATAGTGAAATTTCGATGTTTAATTCGGAACCCTAAACGAACTCTATTTTTAATTCTGAAAATACCGTTGGAACCCTCGTTCAAAAGAGAACCTAGATATATAAAAATCATTCTAATATATATCTATCTCAGTATTCGCTAATTTTTAACCCCGTGGTTAAAAATACAAATAATTTAAATAATTCTAATAAAATCCTAAAAATTATAAAATAATAGATAATACTTACAAATAATATTAAAATACCAGACCGGGTCTCGGGGTGTTACAGACAACAACTGATTTCCCAGTTGTATCAGCATCTAAGTTATTCGGAAGAGCCATTGGAATCTTCATAGATGATGATGAATTCATATCGAATTTCTTCAAAAGATCTTTGATATATTTTTCTTGATTAATAAAAATTCCATTTTTAGATTGCTTAACTTGTAAGCCAAGAAAATATGTCAATTCACCCATCATACTCATCTCATACTTTGTAGACATAACTTTTGAAAAACGTCTACAAAGTTTTTCAGCGGTAGCACCAAAAATTATGTCATCCACATAAATTTGAACAAGAATGATATCACCTTTGATTTTGCGAATGAATAAGGTTTTATCAATATTTCCCCTGGTGAAATCATTTGCTAGAAGGAAAGTGGAAAGTGTGTCATACCATGCACGAGGAGCTTGTTTCAACCCATACAGCGCCTTATCCAATTTAAACACATAGTCTAAATACTTAGGATTTTCAAAACCTGGTGGTTGCTTCACATATACTTCCTCTTGTAGCTTTCCGTTTAAGAACGCACTTTTTACATCCATCTGAAAAACTGTGAAGTTTTTGTAAGCAGTATAGGCTAGAAATATTCTTAGAGCCTCAAGCCTTGCTACTGGAGCAAATGTTTCATTGAAATCGATTCCTTCCTCCTGTCTGTATCCTTGTGCAACAAGTCTAGCCTTATTGCGGATAACCACACCATCTTCGTCCATTTTATTCCTAAAAACCCACTTTGTACCAATTATAGTCTTACCAGCTGGTGGGGGCACCAGCTGCCACACTTTGTTGACCTCAAATTGGTTGAGTTCTTCCTGCATCGCTTGAATCCAGCTGGAGCTTTCTAAAGCAGCTTTAATATTTTTCGTTTCTTCAGCTGCAAAGAAACAAGACCATAAGCATAGATTGCACGATGCCTTACTTCTTGTGACCACTCTTTGTTGTGGATCTCCAGTGATTAATTCTATTGGATGTTCTGAGGTCCACTTAGATTAAGGAGCACTTAGATTAAGGAGAAGTTGTAGAAGAGGAAGATTCAGCATAATTTGTTCCTAGTTGAGCAGCTGAATGCTCAGCAGGAATTAGGACTTCATTCTGAACTGATCTTCTTGACGTGTTAAGAGGTGGCCTAGAATTGGTTTTAGCCTTGGATGATCGTCTAGCTGTTGGAATTTCTTGTTGAACAGTTGCAATATCTACAAGGTATGTAGGGGCATCATGAAACATATCATCTTAATCATTTATTGGTACATCAAATAGATATAAGGCATCAGATAATGCTTCAGCTGTATCATCAGTTGGTGGTACAGCTGTTCTCTGAGATGAGTCGTACGTTTCAGCAGAGGTAGGATTTAAGGCCTTCGAGTGTCCATCAAAAGTAACATGTATAGATTCTTCTAGTGTTTGTCTTCTTTTGTTGAAAACTTTGTATGCCTTAGATACAGTGGAATACCCCAAGAAAATAGCTTCATCAGCTTTGGAATCAAATTTATTCAGCTGATCTCGTGTGCTTAACACAAAACACACGCACTCAAACACATGAAGGAAGCCAATGTATGGTTTCCTTTGACGAAGAATCTCATAAGAAGTTTTCTTGTGTCTCTTTACATAGAGAGACGTGTTTTGAGTAAAACAAGTTCTATTGACATCTTCTGCCCAGAATTGTTTTGGCATGTTTGACTCAGCAAGCATTGTTCTTGCAGCTTCTATAAGGGTTCTATTTCTTCTTTCAGCAACACCATTCTGTTGAGGTGTTCTAGCAGCTGAAAAGTTTTGTGAGATCCCAACTTCTGAACAAAAAACTTCCAATGTACTATTTTGGAATTCAGTACCCTTGTCTGATCTCAGCATCTTGACTCTTGACCCATTTAGAAGTTCCATTTTTTTTTGTTAACTTGATAATTTCATCAGCTGCACCACTTTTGTGACGAAGAAATATAACCCAAGTGTATCATGAAAATTCATCAACGATAACAAGTGTATACTTCTTACCACCTAAACTCTCAGTACTCATAGGACCAAAAAGATCCATATGGAGCATATGCAGGAAGCTGTTGATGGAGAAACATTGCTTTGATTTGAATGAGCTTTTATGTTGTTTACCTTGTTCACAGGCTGAACAAAGCTTATCTTTTTCATATTTGATTTGTTTTTGAAGTTTAAGTGAGATAGCCTTTTGTGCCACAACCAATTCAGCTCTTCAGTGGAATGAGAGAATAGAAAAACTTCATGATTATAGGGATTCATGTCAAGTTTATAAACGTTGTTATTTCTTGGTGCAATTAATACAACTATGGCAGAGAAATCAGCTGATGATTCTTCACCAATAGTTTCATAAGGTTCTTCTATGGACATCTCAGTAGCATAGGTTTTGCTAGACTTGACAAAGAAACCAAACACCAACTCTTCAGATGGCACAGAAGCATCAGCTGACGAGTAGTACAGATCATCCGTACTGCTATCAGGTACAGCAGTTGCAGCAAGGAAATCTCCTCCCAATACATCTTGTACTTGACTAGGAATCTATGAGTTAACAATTTCACTCACACGTTTGGATGAACGAGACCATGATTCACAAATCTTTTTAATTGCTTCAAGTTCTTTAAATTTTTCATTTAGATCATGTTGAAGAACTGAGTTTATAAATTTCGTTTCAGAAAGTTCTTCTTTTAAAGTTTTGTGATCGGTTAATCTTTCTTTTAAAAAAGCATTTTCTCGTAGAATAGCATTATGTTTATCCAAACATTCACCTTTCAGCTGATCAATAAAATGCAAGTCACGGATAATGGAATCAACAATTTCTTTGGCTTCTGTAGCCTCAGCAGAGATTAGAGAGGTTACCTTTTTGTGAACTATGTTGACCCATTGATATGAACCAACATCATCAGTTGAAATGCTTTCATCAGCACGAGCCATCAAACACATGGTGGCCATTGGTTCATCATCATCAGAGGAGTTGTCATCAGAGTCAGCCCAATCGTGAGTTTCAGCTACTAGACCCCTGTCAGCAACTTTGCCTTCAAGTGCCTTTTTCTCCTCAAGAATCTTTTTGGTGAAGGCTTGTAGCTTTTTGTATTTTTCTTCAATGGACTCACCAGCTGAAGAGGATGAACTATTTTTCTTTTGCTTGCAGTCGTTAGCATAGTGTCCCTTTTTGTTGCAGTTGTAACAGGTTATCTCAGAGATGTCAGGTGTACTTCCAGAGGGTTTGGAAGGTGCAGCTGATGAGATAGGTCTACTACTTGAGCCTCTAGCTGAAGAGCTAGATTTGCCTTTGAAATTTTTTTGTTTTTAACAAGTAAGGAAAGCTCAGTTATAAGTGCTTCATTGTCTCCATCTTCATCGATCTCTTCGATGCTGACATCAGGCATGCTGAACAGATCAACAGCTGAAGTTGCATCAACTTCATCATCTGAGGGAGGATATTCAATCTTGCTTGGTTTGTTTATAGAAACCAGAGTAGCTGAAGATCCTGAGGAACTCGCTTTTGAGTCTTTTAGAGGTTGAAATTTGTTGAGTACAGTTCTCTCAAGGCTAAGAAACATACCATAGAGAGACGAAAGAGTATAGTCTTTTAGAGTAGCAAATGTACTCATGAAAGTTATAATAGAGGCCCATTTTGAAGGAAGAGCTACCATGAACTTACACATTTTGGACATATCATCCTTTTCAACCCCATGAGACTTTAGCTCGTTTAACAGAATGTTATAATGATTGAACGTTTGAGCTATAGTCTCACTAGGCTTGACTTTAAACAGCTCGTAGTCATGAATGAGCATGTTTTTGTTATGTTCACGTACAACAGATGTGCCTTCATACACTTCAGACAGCCTTTCCCACATTTCTTTGACTGAGTCACAAAATTGAATGTTGTGATACAGTTCATCACCAACTGCTTGAAAAAGCATGTCTCTTCCTTTATTTTCAAGATGGACAAGACGTCTATCAGCGTCTGACCATTGTGCTTCTGGTTTTACCACATAGTATTTTGCTACGTCAGCAGTACCAGGAATAAAGGTTTGAGGGATATATCTTCTTATCGTTATATTATCTTGATGTTTTGGGTGATAGGTAATCATGTGAGACAACATACGTGTCTTCCACATGGGATAGTTGGTTTGAGTAAGTTTGGGAGGTTTTCCAGATGATGGAAGATCATATGTAGGTTCTGTTGGAAAAAGTTGTGATAAAATGATTTTCACCAACTTTGGACCTATATAATTATATATATATATATATATGTGTTATATATAGTTATTGGTTGGTAGCTATGTGTTCTCCTATGTGAGAGCTACACAACGGTATATAGCGTGTCCAAAGTCGAGTTGTGGTGAATGACATATCGACTCTCAAAGTAGGGTGTTTGATACAAGAAATCTTGGAAATGGGGGATGTGGGAGAGTATCCCACATAGGAAAAAGATGAAACCATTTGTTGGTTTATAAGGTTGGAAGTTGTATGGAAGATTAAATCCTTATACATGGGTTTTACCCGCACGCCTACGCGCGGGGGGGGGGGGGGGGGGGGTGTGCAAATAATTTGGACTGAGTTGCCCGAAATAGCTTGAACTCGTGTACGCCCGAGCGACCTGCGGACATGAATGCAGCTCCGAAATTCCGGGCTCGTGCGGGTCAATTTTTGCACCTCATTGACACTGCAGTTGTCTCGTACTGACCTCCTCAGTACTGACCACCTGCACCGCTGCAGTCTGGTACTGACCTGCGCAGCAGCAGTCTGATACTGACCTGCTATACTGACCTTCCAATACTGAGTTCCTGCAGTCCAGCGCTGAACTGCAGTACTGATCTGCGCAGCAGACTTCCAATACTGACCTCTCGGACTGACCTCCTGGACTGACCAGAAGGACTGAGCAGTTTCGAAATTTCAGCAGTAATTGCAAATTACTGTTTTGATTTCTTGTTTAATTGTATTGAATGCATTTAATGTTTTGATTAAACATCACTTGACATTCTACACTATAAAAGGAGACCTTGGGTCTCATTTGTAGACACACCTTCTACACCTACTTCTTCTATAACAGCTTTCTCTCCTAAGAAAACACTCTCAATTTGGTACTTGTTCTGGCTTGGATTATATTCGGTAGTGTAAAACTACTCGGTTGTTTTACCCTGGGAAATAGACAACGAATCTATTTTAAGGGGATCATGAATTTCACGAGACTCAACTAAAACCTTGTACTTGTTTGTTCTATTTAATTTTGTTTCAATCTTTGTAAACGTTTTCGTCAATTTCCCTTATTGTAATTGTATTTTATTAATGAAAATTGGTATTAGCTCCTAAAAACTTAAAATAGATTTTTTCTCTCTTTGCTAATACCGGTTGGAAAATACATTTTGTTTTCGGGTTTTGCTTGTTGATAGCATAGATTCGGAAAAAGTGTTGATTGAAACGTTTTATAGAACAAAAAGGTTCAATTGAGTTTTTTCGAAAATTTCCAATTTTGTTTTCTTTAAATTGTTAAATCAAATTTTTGGATTTAAAGTTTATTATATCAAGTTTTAAAGTTTGATTTTAAATAACTTGATATATTGTTTAAAACAATTTTGGATTTAAAAATTTATATTTGTTGACATTGGTTGTAAGATACAAGATAGTCATAGACTTCTTGAGTTAACACTTGAAATATATCTTACTTCTAATCGAAATAAGTATAATTGTTGAGGCTTAATTGGTCAAATATTTTCATTTTTTATTTGATAAAAATGACAAATGTTGTGACAATGCCTAATATGGAAATGCATATGAAGGAAGATGTGCATATTGTGGCTATGATTTCCGATTTATCGGAAGTTAATTTGGTGGGAAACGATTCAAGTAGATGCTATGTCGATACGGGTGCAACCCATCATGTGTGTTTCAATAAAAGTTTGTTTACCACTATCAAAATATGGAATGGATGTTGGTAAGGGTTATGCCCTTAATGGTATGTTCAAATTAAATTTGAGAAATTTTAAACGAAATTTTAATAAAAATGTTACTAATGTCGTTCATTTACTTGAAACGTCAAATGTTTGGCATGGTCGTTTAGGCCATGTAAATTTTAATTCAATTCGTCGTTTAATTAAATTAAATAGCATACCAACATTCCATATTTATTCGAATCACAAATGCAACACGTGTGTTGAAGCCAAACTTACGAGAACATCATTTCGATCGGTTGAAAGAAAAACCGAACCACTTGATATGATTCATACGGATGTGTGTGATTTAAAATCAGTTCCTACCATGGGTGGTAACAAGTACTTCATTACGTTCATTGATGATTGTACTAAATATTGCTATGTGTACTTACTCAAAAGTAAGGATGAAGCAATTGTGAAATTCATTTTGTATAAAAATGAAGTGGAAAACCAACTTAATAAGAAAATCAAGGTTGTACGAAGTGATCGAGGAGGTGAATATGTTTCTCCTTTTGCGGAATTATGTTCTCAAAATGGAATAAGACATGAATTCACTGCTCCTTATTCGCCACAGCAAAATGGTGTTGCCGAGCGAAAGAATCGTACCTTGAAAGAGATGGTTAATGCCATGCTTATAAGTTTGGGGTTAAACCACGAAATGTGGGGGGAAGCCATTTTGTCGGCTAATTATCTTTTAAATAAGATACCACGTAAGGAAAAGGATGAAACACCGTATGAACTTTGGTTTGGAAGAAAACCTTCGTATAAGTACTTACGAGTGTGGGGGTGCCTTGCTAAGGTAGCCATTCCCCTTCCTAAGACTCAAAAGATTGGGTCTAAAACGGTTGGTTGCATATTTATTGGTTATCCACATCATAGTAGTGCCTATCGTTTTCTTGTGCATGAATCTAAGATTCCCGATATACACAAAAATACGATTATGGAATCAAGGAATGTGTCATTCTTTGAAAATGTGTTTCTTTGTTTAGACAAAGAACAACGAAGTTCGTCTACACGTGTTGACGAAGTTGTCCATGATGAGAGACAACAGCAACCTCAGTTAGAAGAGGTTGAGCCTAGAAGAAGTAAAAGGGCAAGGATTGAAAAATCCTTTGGTTCGGACTTTGTCACCTATATGGTAGAAAGTGAACCAAGGACCTACCGTGAAGCGGTAACTTCTTCGGAAGGACCTCAATGGAATGAAGCCATTAAAAGCGAGATAGATTCTATCTTACAAAACCATACGTGGGAGCTAGTTGATCTTCCTCCGGGTTGTAAAACTTTAGGCTACCGATGGATTTTTAAGAAAAAGATGAAAGCGGGTGGTTCCATTGATAAATACAAAGCGAGGTTGGTGATCAAAGGATATAGACAACGAGAAGGTCTAGATTACTTTGATACCTACTCACCGGTAACGCGAATAACATCAATTCGGATGATACTTGCGATTGCTTCCATAAGAAATCTAGAGGTTCATCAAATGGATGTGAAAACCGCCTTTCTAAATGGTGATTTAGAAGAGGAGATTTATATGGAACAACCGGAAGGCTTTATTGCTCCCGGTCAAGAGGCAAAAGTATGTAAACTCGTTAAATCATTGTATAGATTGAAACAAGCTCCTAAACAATGGCACCAAAAGTTTGACAATGTCATGCTAGAAAGTGGCTTTAAAATTAACGAGTGTGACAAATGTGTTTATGTGAAAAACACAAGTCATGGATATGTCATATTATGTCTTTATGTAGATGATATGCTTATCATTGGAAGCAATGATAAGATGACTCAATCTACAAAAGATATGTTGAAGTCAAGGTTTGACATGAAAGACATGGGCTTGGCGGATGTCATTCTTGGAATCAAGATTGTACGCACCCATGATGGACTTGTCTTAACTCAAAAACACTAAGTTGATAAAATTCTTGAGAATTTTTGTGGGGGAGACACTAATAAAGTTAGTACTCCGATTGACACATCTCACCATCTACATAAAAATAGAGGTGAAAGTGTTAATCAATTGGAATACTCAAGGATTATTGGTAGTCTAATGTACCTAATGAGTTGTACAAGACCGGATTTAGCTTATGCGGTGAGTAGGCTAAGTCGGTACACTAGTAATCCAAGTGTAGAACATTGGAAAAGTATTACTAGAGTACTTCGGTACTTGAGGTACACTAGAGATTATGGATTGCATTATACTAGATATCCCGCTGTGATCGAAGGATATAGTGATGCGAATTGGATATTGGATATAAAGGATTCCAAATCTACAAGTGGTTATGTGTTTACCCTTGGAGGTGCGGCTATATCTTGGAAATCGTCCAAGCAAACGGTTATAGCTAGATCCACAGTGGAATCCGAGTTTATTGCCTTGGATAAAGGTGGTGAAGAGGTGGAATGGCTACGCCAATTTGTGGAATGTATTCCAAATTGGTCAATGCCTTTGTCTTCCATTTGTATACATTGTGATAGCCAATCGGCTATTGGTAGAGCCAAGAGTGCAATGTATAATGGAAAGTCAAGGCATATTCGACGTAGACATAACTCGATACGACAACCACTCTTAACTGGAGTTATCACGATTGACTATGTAAAGTCAAAAGATAACATCGCGGATCCGCTTACGAAAGGCTTAAGCAAAGAGTTAGTTAATAAGTCGTCGAATGGAATGGGACTAAAGCCCTTGGAATAAAAGTTTATGCGAAGGAAACCTAACCTAGTTGACTGGAGATCCCAAGATCTAGGTTCAATAGGACAACCTAATTGTATAAACGAAGGGATGTCAATGTGGGGGTAACGGAATTCCTCCAAACATTCTTAAAGGGGGTACATTGTACTACTTCCTAGTCCATTCCTAGTTCAGTGACAATGAGGATAAGCACTATGGCTTTTAATGATTCGCGGTAGAGAATCACCTATGTGAGGGAGAAGTGGGGTCGCTTCGAATGGAATTGTTGGGCACAATTCTTAGTAGCTCTCGCAGAACCAGGCAGTGTCCATGGCCAAGACGGGCACGATAAGAGGATATGAACAAGTTAGGGAGAGTCTTGTGAGAATGTATACTGTCGTCTACACAGAAGGCAGATTCAGTTCAAGGACATCGCGTCTACTGACTGCTAGGAGACTAAGTGTGCTTCTCAAGGGAAGGTTCAAAGGCTAACACCTACCTATCCTTTGCAAGACTTAACTGTTGAACATTTATCGATGTTTTGTGGTGTTTTCAATCGATCTCTATTCATGTGGGGGATTGTTGGAAAAAGTTGTGATAAAATGATTTTTCACCAACTTTGGACCTATCTATATATATATATATATATATATATATATATATATATATATATGTGTGTGTGTGTGTGTGTGTGTGTGTGTGTGTGTGTGTGTGTTATATATAGTTATTGGTTGGTAGCTATGTGTTCTCCTATGTGAGAGCTACGCAACGGTATATAGCGTGTCCAAAGTCGAGTTGTGGTGAATGACATATCGACTCTCAAAGTAGGGTGTTTGATACAAGAAATCTTGGAAATGGGGGATGTGGGAGAGTATCCCACATAGGAAAAAGATGAAACCATTTGTTGGTTTATAAGGTTGGAAGTTGTATGGAAGATTAAATCCTTATACATGGGTTTTACCCGCATGCCTACGCGCGGGGGGGGTGCAAATAATTTGGACTGAGTTGCCCGAAATGGCTTGAACTCGTGTACGCCCGAGCGACCTGCGGACACGAATACAGCTCCGAAATTCCGGGCTCGTGCTGGTCAATTTTTGCACCTCATCGACACTGCAGTTGTCTCGTACTGACCTCCTCAGTACTGATTTTTTCATACTGACCACCTCAGTACTGGACTGATCAACCGACCTCCTCGCACTGAGTGTTCGACCAGTACTGAGCTGCAGTCTGATACTGACCTGCGCAGCTGCAGTCTGATACTGACCTGCTATACTGACCTTCCAATACTGAGTTCCTGCAGTCCTGCGCTGAACTGCAGTACTGATCTGCGCAGTAGACTTCCAATACTGACCTCTCATACTGACCTCTCGGACTGACCTCCTGGACTGACCAGAAGGACTGAGCAGTTTCGAAATTTCAGCAGTAATTGCAGATTACTGTTTTGATTTCCTGTTTAATTGTATTGAATGCATTTAATGTTTTGATTAAACATCACTTGGCATTCTACACTATAAAAGGAGACCTTGGGTCTCATTTGTAGACACACCTTCTACACCTACTTCTTCTTTAACACCTTTCTCTCCTAAGAAAACACTCTCAATTTGGTACTTGTTCTGGCTTGGATTATATTCGGTAGTGTAAAACTACTCGGTTGTTTTACCCTGGGAAATAGACAACGAATCTATTTTAAGGGGATCGTGAATTTCACGAGACTCAACCAAAACCTTGTACTTGTTTGTTCTATTTAATTTTGTTTCAATCTTTGTAAACGTTTTCGTCAATTTCCCTTATTGTAATTGTATTTTATTAATGAAAATTGGTATTAGCTCCTACAGGTTCATCCATAATAGATGCTCAAAGTTGATGGAAAGCAACTTTGACACTTGCTCTGATACCAGTTGTTGGATCCCAACAACACAAACGTGTTGCGTTACGGCTAAGTAAAGACAAGAAAGTAAAGAACACACAATATTTTCAATGATTAAGAGTTTATTAAAACAACTTAATGCGGTACAAAGTTTGCGGAAATAGATAGTACACACTAACTAAAACTTTATACTTGAAATGACACTTTTGATCGCTCAAACTAAGATCCTATGCAAGGAGAGTTTATCAGCTGATAATAACAGCTGATATTTAATGCCTGAGTATTAACTATGAAGGAGTTAATACCAGACAATAACAAACTCTCAGAGAATGTTCTTGTGCTTATGAATGCTAAAAGGTGTGTGTAAATGCAAGCATTTACGTCTCTATATATAGCCCAAGAACCATGTTTCTTTGTCCACAAGTTAATCCACGTGTAAACATATTATTCGTTGATATAGACTTGTCCACAGAAACATTAAATGCACTTGCTTAGGTTAGAGTCCCGGTTGTACTTTGTGTCAACTTCTTTTACCACCTTTTCTGACGCGCAGTGAAAAGGTGTATTATGATAGTATAAAAAAAGTTGACTTTCCCTTTTGTATGTTTGGAGGGATAAACGATGAAGTTCTGAAAAGTTATCTTCTATTCCAAAATAGAAGATATTCATCGTTTTCTTCTTCTTTGAGCTGGAAAGGAAAATGTTCAAAGTGTCAATAATATTTTCCACTTCCACCAAGTCTTTATCTGCAGCGGATACCATCAGCTGATTCCACTATCAGTTGAATGGTCTTCTTCGGGTTTTCTGACCTTCGGCCATAAACTTCGAATGATCACACTATATGTAGCTGCTGATTTGACATGATTACTTGAGCTAAGTTCGTACTCAGCTGAAGGTTTGTGAATATACTTGTACTTCAGCTTAGATACATACTTCAGCTTAGATACATACTTCAGCTGATTTATTCTTCTTAGCTATTGATTATCAAATTTTATTTACATAGTCTGAGGACTAACACCCCGAAATAATATTCAACATTTACGTACTTTGCTAGAGTTAAATTTGTTTGAAAACGGATTATCTCTTAATTGGGATTACATATTTACCAAATAATTACATTCTCCATACACAAAATAACTTCGATAAAAAGGTGAAAAAGGTACATCTAATTGAATTGCATCTTAAATCTTTACTCCTTATAAAGCATTTAGGACATTTCCTTAAATAAATGGCTAAACACTTCCTTATTAAAGACTAGGCCCTAAAATTAATGCTAAACATTCCTTTTTACTTTGCTTCGGCCTCATTACTGGGTTTCGATATATGATTCAATCTTCATCACTCGGCTGTTCATATGCCCGCCTCGAAAACTATAATTCACCTTTTTAAATACCCATCTCGAACATGTCAATTACCTCGATTCTGTAATTCTTTCAAATGCCCAACTTGATTCTGCAATTAGCCTTTGGGAAGTGGAAGATTATTTTGAAATCATATTCCCCTCTCCCTCTCTTTCCTTTTCCCATTATCATCACAACCCTAAAATTCAAATCGTCCCTTTCATACCCATATAGGCAGCCGATCTTTTCCCAACCTATGTTCACACAAACGTCGGCCACTTCTCTGATGTCGCCCAATCCGCCGAATCATCCCACATAACTCTTTGGTTGTATCTGCATCTTTCTTTTCATCTACAAGCACATATATTGAAGACTTTTGAATCCAATTTCGAGTGTTTAAGGTTTATGCTTATCCTTTATGTACTTCTGCATTCTGTCAGATCTGGCTTAGTTTTTAGTATCTGAGGTTCTATGAGAGTTTTCCGATCAGGTATCACATATTTTGCTTGCTCAAAATTAGCAACTGCAGGATCTCTTTTTCCAGATCCAGGTTTTATGTGTTTCGCTGTGAATAATTTTATCAATGAAATTGTATTTTTTTGCAAGTTCAGGAAGACGCAAAATCGAAAAAAGATTGTTACTGTTAATTCCTCCGGAGCTCTTCCCTCACGTCCTTAAACTTCTCTCCTTTGAGGTATTGTTACTGTTAATTTCACGGCCTTATATTTCTAAATGTTAGTTGATTTAAAGATTAATTGGACTAATTAGTTTAGTGAGTAAAGCAACCGATGCATTATATAATCTTGCTCATGAAAATTGCAGCATGTACTTTTTTCTACAGGAGGTCAATGTAGGGGCGATTAAGTTATAAGTGGGCGATTAAACTTATAATATTTTACGGATAAAATGGGTTAAACTAAATGAATAGAGAAAGTGTTGTGTGACCAATATATTAAAAAGTTGTGTTTAGTCAAAATAAGTGCCTTTAATGTCTTTTAAGTTTTTACTTTAGAATTTGTGTTCATCGACAGGGGTTAAGAGTCAAAATTGGGTCGATTATCATTGTAAGTTTGTGGGAATCTTCTTGACCAAGGAACATGATGATTGATGTCTTTTATGCTTCCAAGTTCCAATATTAACCAAATGTGCAGATGTTGGTTATCACGTTGGTGTGTTACCGATTCCGAAAGGATTTAATTATTTCAATCCTGAGGTAATGACCTGGCATTTATAACATTATTTTTCTTTGTAATTGTATGATTATGATTAATGGTTTACAACTTACTGTTAAATTCAATGAAATTCTTGCCCATGAAACTGTAGATGAAAGTGGACTTTGGAGACTTGCAGCTTTTTGAGTTGCTTCCTCCAGCAATAAGATCATTTGTTACTTGAAAAAGATCCCCATAAAAAATGTCCATGTATTATTATTTATATTATAAAAAGTTTCTTTAGTATCTATTTTCATGTTATGAATTTGCATGACTTTAGGTTTCCAAAATAAAAATAGAGAAAATGCTTATTCAAATGGTTGAAAGTGAATTTGATCAGAGGAAAAAAGTTGGTCAGTGTTCAAATCAATTTAAAGTCCAACGTTACTTTTTAGGGTACTTTCCAATTCTTGAACTTTTTCTTACAGGTATTTTTAACAAATTTTGAAGATCTAATTTGGGAATCTAAATGCTCAGATATGAAGGAATATCTGCAAGTATAATTTCTTCTTCACTACTTTGACCCATTGATTAGTAAACCAGTTGAGATTGATCCTGCACTGTCTGCACATATCAGGCAAATCATATTTTTTATCTAACCAGTTGACTGTAAGATGAACTACATTGGCATCATAAAAGTATGTAGAATGATTACAATGTAAAATTACCATTCTGAAGATTAACAGTTGTATTTTTAGTAATGGAGGTCAATATCTTACATTTTTGTTCTTTTGGCAGGTAAATTCAAGCATGTGGTCATACAGTAGTCTTAGTGTTTGTAAATCTTGTGGAAATAGACAAATCCCGTTTCCAAAGTTAAACGGGTCATTAAAAAAGATTCATGTTTTGGGATCTGAGTTTTTTTATGTTTTGGGATCTGAGTGTATATTTTGATTTGTAACGTGGCATATTAGCGATGTCTTATGTGGTTTTCTTTGATTTGTTTCTTGAACAATATTTTTGGTAATTCTTTGATTTGTGGTTCAACTTTACACGAGCGCTTTTGATTTGTGGTAATGCTTTTCTTTTGGTATTAATTCATCAATTGAGTTTTATGAAAAGTGTGATTCACTCGCTGCAATATTAGGTGACCGGACTTTTGTATGATTTAAACATTTGAAAGAAATAATTGTGACATGTAATCAATCTAAAAAATTAAGTAAACTAATTATCTAACCGAATAATATTTACCCGCCGCCGCATTGCGCGGGTACCCGCCGCCGCATTGCGCGGGTACCCTGCTAGTACATAATAAAAAGTAAATGTAAATAATTTATATTAAACATAATATTTTACATATTCATCAATGTCATTAATCTCGTAACTTTAATTATTTCAAAATTATATATAATCCGAACCGAGAAACCCAAAAAATATGTAATTTAAACCAATTAATATATACATATCCAATTAAAATGCTTGTATACCGAAATTAAAATGACATAAGTATTCACTATTTTCTGCTGATATAATGTGTTAGTTAAATGAGAATCTGATGAATTGGAATTTGATGATATAATGTATTCATAGGTTAAGACTAAAATTGGTCCAAACGACCCTTAGACCGACGAAATGTAATTATTAGCATGAGTAGATTACTTGATGGGGTGTTGGATGCCGCTAATTTGGGTACGGGAATGAGAGGCGTGAGTTGGTGGGTGGGGCCTAAAGGTGTATTTTGTGTGTGTGTATTTTGTAACGATGGTTCCCAAAAATTGAAGAGAAGCGGTGTTGTTGGCATGAGTATGTCAGTCATGGGCGGACCTCAGTGGAGCCCAGAAGTGCCCGTGCTACCCCTTAATTT
The DNA here is from genome assembly GCA_963853835.1 of Calendula officinalis. Taxonomy (NCBI): domain Eukaryota; kingdom Viridiplantae; phylum Streptophyta; class Magnoliopsida; order Asterales; family Asteraceae; genus Calendula; species Calendula officinalis. The sequence continues at coordinate 69,241,462 of OY970825.1, forward strand.
TCGACTATATGTATAAATATTTTCAATAAAAATAATCTATATGTCAGTGCTACCCACAAAAAAGTGTTCGGCGACCCTTCTCTTATACATTAGCAAATAAGTAGTCCAAACTTGAAAGTTTTAAAATGGTTTAGATTATAAGGAAGCTCAAATTTCAAATTAATATAATAAATAAAGCTCACTTTCCACTTTTATATCAATTTGAATAAAAAAACTCAATACCCTTTTTGTCTCTCAATTGGAATCATAAAAAACACATGTCGAATAATAGAAACAAACTGATTCATAGTATAGAAAAGAAACCACTTATGGCGGTTACGGATGAAAATATCATGACTCGTTTTCGGAAAACTGATCAACATAGAAGACAACTTTACAATGTAATATTTACTTTGTCGTTTTGTAGTGTTTAATGAACCTATGTTTTTTTAATCATATTATATTTACTTGGAAAGAAAATTGTGCCACCCCTAGACATTCGTGTTGGGTCCACCACTGATGTCAGTTTAATGTTGGTTGAAGGGTGAGCTGATATGGCGCTGATTTATAAAAAACTGATGGTATATGTTTCTATCATTGTTGGGACCGGTCTAAGAAGGGTACTAGTAAACATGGTTAGACCGGTCCCAACGGACCTACCACTTTGGGTTTCTCCTCAACTGGCGGTATCAAACTATTGGCACGCCCCCGCCAGTGATACTGCCGGTTGGGTTGGTGCTGGTTTCGAGATAGGAAGGAGGGGAGGCGTGAGTTGGTGAGGTGGGGCTCAAAAGGGTATTTTGTATGTGTGTATTTTGTAATGGTGGGTCACAAACAAATAAAGAGAAGTGATGTTATTGACATGGGTATGTTAGTTTAGTGCTGATTGGAAGGTTGGCTAATGTAAAGCTGATTTAGGAAAAACTGATATACTATTGGAACCGGTCATAGTAGGAGGCAATAATCTTTTTGTAGGTTGAAAAGGTGATATAGGGGCTTCAAATTTTGACAGCTTAACGTCTACGGCATTTTACACAACTTTTAAGGTAACATGGATATAATCAAGAAGTTAATACATAATTCGAATTATATACTTGTAAAATGCTAGTAGTAATAAAATAATGTGTTATTTACAGTTAATATGTACTTTAACTCTTTTAGTTATCATGTGATATTATTTTTAATTTTATTCATTATCATATTGCAGTTAACACATCAATTTCATTTTAAATTTTATTGTGTAAATATTTTCATGACTTTAGCAACTTAGTGGATCGTCACTAGGTATGTTTTATTGTTAATCTTCATTCTCGTTTTTCGTGTATTGTAAAATCATATTATATGTAAGATGACAGTTTAGGATGGTATACCTATTATCATACGGTGCATGTTATGGTAATTAAAACATTAAATGCAAGAATGAAATTATTAATACTTCATCTGATCCACAATAGGTGATGACACACTTTGTCTTTCATAGTTTTTTAGGTAAAAAATTATAATGATGATTAAATTAGATTAATTGGATTTGTTATTTTTCTAATTTTTAAAAATTTTCTTTTTCTTTTAACAGTATTTTTAATAATATAAAATATTTTTTTCTTTTTAAGATTTTAGATCTTTGCTCTATTTTTTTAAGTTTTTATAAATGTAATTTTTTTTATCTAATGTAATGTCTTTTTGAATTTATGTAATATTTTTTAAATTTAATATAATGATTTGTGGTATGTTTATTTTGTTTAATTAAAAATGGTGATTTCGCAAAGTGATGAGTTGTTGTCGGTATGAACTTGTCACAATCTTATCAGTATGGAAGAAAATGATGTGCCGCTGATATGGCAACAAAACGCCTTAGAACCTAATTTACTTGAATTAGGTATACACTTTAATTAGTAGTATTAACGTAATGAATCGACAACACTAATTCTAGGTATGCAAAATAATAATAAAAATAAACTTGAACAAAATGAGAATTTACACGTTTCATTAAAAGTTATGACGGGCATACGATAACGAAAATTTAATAAACGAAATATTTTTATTAATTAGAATAAAATGAGATTTTACCTTTATCATAATTGAAAATAAAGTTTTTTAATGAATTAAATACAGTGGCATAAAAAATATTTAACATTACTATGATGTGCCCATAGGACACATATTAGAAAATCTCAAAATGTATATATTTGGAAAATTTTACCAGAGTTGTTAACTTAACTAAACCCTAGAATGGAGTCACTTTTTAATCGGTAAAAGGAAACCTAAATTTGGTTGAATTGATCGTACAAGGTGGTGGAGTATGACCCAAGTTAATGGAGATTATGACGGTGGGCGAAATTTAGTAGTTGAAGCATCTTGATGGCATATGTGCTCAGTTTCTCTAGAGTTTAGACACGTCCAAAGGAATACAAGCAAAACCAAAATGCTGTGTTCTATAATTGGATTATGGAGAAAAAGGAAAAAGATTGGAAAGAGCCAGAAAGAAGCTGTTGTATTTCTGAATCTTTTTTTAAGGAGATAAGAGAAAAAAAATAAGAAGAAATTTTATCATAATTTTCTTTTAGAAATTTCTTCCCAATATTAAAAAGATTTTGTGAGAAATTTATTTTCCGTGTTATTCTTCTACTAGTATTTTCTTTCTTAATTTTTATTTTCATCACATAAGGAACACAAAAGAATTAGAATATTTTTTTCCCCATCTTTTCTCTTATTTTATTCTCTTCTTTTCTTTCATTTTAATAAAAATTTCTGGAACACATCCAACTTTGTTAGATAGACACTCGGTTATAGCTTTTGGGTTTTAAACGTCCCATTGTACCCTTACTAACATTTTAACATATATTTGAAGTTTGTTCGTAATTGTAGTGTCATCGGGAATTTAATAACTGTATCTTAATTTAGACTGGTGTATTGTGGGTTATGCTCGTTGCTGAGTTTAGAACAACTCTTCATAAATGTCGATCTTTAGGCTCAAGAATAGTTAGTTCTTGATCTGGAATAAGCATATACAAATCATAAAATTGCGGAATTAGATAAACATATTTGTATAGCTAAACAAGGTTTCATCATCATCTTTATATACAATGATTACTAAAAGCCCCAATTCTACATATAAATATGTAGAACGGTTTTGGTTAACAGGATCAAACGACCTTGAGGCTTAGAGCACACACACAAACACGTTAAAACGTGGGTTTCAAGAACGACTAATTCTATACCTCTAGGTTTCTTTATATACTAGAAAATCTAGAGATTTACAAGGAAAAGATAATACTAAATCTTTTAAGCTAATAAAGATATACTATATCTTTTACATTTATGATTATCTCCTAAATCTTTATTTAAATATTGACTTCCATATCTTTAATTTAGGTCCTTGTACTTTATAAGTTTTGACACATCAAATCTTTAATGAATATTATAGAAATATTTCTAACACTCGTATACAAGTTAAGAAAGTGAGGAGTGCACACTCGTTAAAGCTAGCTCGATTCCACTTACAAAAGAGACCAGTGGTTTACGGATTTGCACCCCTTAGTTGGCACCCAATTTTCCCGCCAAAATGAAAGAGTGTTTCTGTTAACTGGCACCTAGGCCATACGTTTTCATCTACTTTAACCAAATTTTGGTTAAATCATATTTTGGTCCCATTTTAAACACACGTAAAAAAATTCATACATATTCTCTCTACGTTTTAACTTTAGATTATACGTTTGGATTCAGAGTTGTAACATTTGCCTTATCACGATATCGATTACGTAATATCGCATGCAATTGAGGGATGGAATACTTTATTAAAAAAAGTCATATTTACAAAATTTAAAAGTTTATCCGAAATAATATAATAATCGATCCATAATTTCTAAATAAGCTGAAGACAACAATGAATTAATGCTCTCATTTGTTTTACATGCTGAATGAATAGTCTTAATTTTAAATTTAATAAATTTTCTATTTTTAAATCCTCATTATTATAAGAAAGCATAATTAAGTAATATATTACATTAAATTGAAGTTTTTAATAATAAAAAAATATTAACACCTTTGAACTCATTTCACCTATCTTACCTCTTGATATCTCCTCACCAATAATAATGTGGTGTTGCAGCCCGGAAAGAATGCCTATGACGTCAAAGACGCTTTAGTGCCGGGGCACTACAAGAAAAAACACAAATAGCTACGGACAAATTCCGTAGCAAAAACCTGATTTTCCGTAGCTAAACGTGAATAGCTACGGAAAATGCCACGAACCCCTTCCGTAGCAAAATTCTTCCTAGCAAATGAGATTTCGTAGCTATATTAATGCGTAGCAAATTCCGTAGCTATATTTTGACGTAGCAAATTCCGTAGCCATATTGTTCGTAGCAAATTCTGTAGCAGTTTCGCCGTAGCAGATTCCGTAGCTGTTTTGGCGTAGCAAATTCCGTAGCCCTTTTGGCGTAGCAAATTCCGTAGCTGTTTTGGCGTAGCAAATTCCGTAGCCATATTGGCGTAGCAATTTCCGTAGCACTTTTGGCGTAGCAATTTCCGTAGCGATATTGCCGTAGCAAATTCCGTAGCGATATTGCCGTAGCAAAATCCGTAGCGCTATTGACGTAGCAAAATTCTGTAGCGATAGTGCCGTAGCAAATTCCGTAGCAGTTTTGTCGTAGCAAATTCCGTGGCTGTTTTGGCGTAGCAATTTCCGTAGCACTTTTTGCGTAGCAATTTCCGTAGCACTTTTTGCGTAGCAAATTCCGTAGCGATATTGCCGTAACAAATTACGTAGCACTTTTGCCGTAGCAAAATCCGTAGCACTTTTGGCGTAGCAAATGCCGTAGCCATTTTCGCGTAGCAAATTCCGTTTCCATAATGCCGTGGCAAATTCCGTTGCCATATTGTCGTAGCAAACTCCGTTGCCATATTGTCGTAGCAAATTCCATAATTATGTTGTCGTAGCAAACATTTTCATTTTATCATAGCAAATATCGTAGTAATAATATCGCAACATTATAATAAATCGCATTTACTAAAATTTTAAAACCAAATTAAAAAATTAAAACAAATAATCTTTTGTTACATAAAAAAAAATTTAATTCATTAAACAAAACTGAAAATAAAAAAAATTAATACTCAATAAATAATGATTATCGGGTTTTTGGAAGCGTATTGACTTGTTCTTTAAAAGCATTAATAACCGTCATTGCTTGTGCAAGTTGCTCTTCAAGTTTCGCATTCTTTGCGTCGGCCTCTTCACTTTGCGTCTTCATTAACTCACTTTGCGTCTTCATTAACTCCTTCATATCTTTAATCTCACTTTGCGTTTCAGCAAGCTTTTTATGGATATCATCATCCGGCACATTACACGATTCATTTGACTCTTTAATTGATGGAATTGTCTTTCCATAATTTCCAAATCCATATATTCTTCTTTTCCGGTTGTGACCTCCAACAAGTTCATAAAACAATTGGTCTCCATCTACTTCCTCTCCTATTGCTTCCAATTGTTCACACCGATCTTCATACTCATCCAACAAAATTATTATAATATAATAAGGATATATAAGTTATAAAAAAACTAAAATATCATATTTTAAAACTTTTATGAAAAGAATCTTACATATACGTTTTTTGCTTTCTCATTTGCAAAAGATTTTCCATCATGCTTCTTAGTGTGTGTATGCAAGAACAACTCACAGCGTGATGGAGCACGTCCCAAACTCTTTTCCTACATAAATATCACAAAACAAATGATAAGTGTAAACTAAAATATGCATTTTCACGATGTATTTACTTACCATATCAGCAGCAATCTTCAGGTGAGAAGCTGATCCACCAGTATGAGTACTATAGGCAGGTCCGTTAGCATCACCTTTATGCCTATTTTTGCCATTTTGGCTTCCTGTTTTTTTGAACTCTTCAGAGTTCCATTTAACATTCCAGGAGTCCCACACTTCTACTGTTATATGACTTGGCTTTTTTCTAGATGGGTTTCTTTTTGATGACCTCATGTTGTATGTATACTGAGAATACCTTTCCCTTGCTTTAGTTTTCCACGCAGTCCTCACTTGTGAGGTTATTTCATCATCCCAACAACATTTTTTCTAAATTACAAAATAAATACATGAGTCTAGATGTAAAGTATAAAAAATAATTGTAGAAAATATATAATTACTTGGAACTCGTCCCAGTAGAATAACTTTGTCTCCTCACTTAAGTTTGCCCAATTATACCCGTCTATGTCTACTCTTTCACCAAATGATGAACTAATAATGCTCGAGCAACGAGAACATGGCAAAAACCTACAAAATAAATTTTTTATCGATATAAGTATATGATTAACTTCAATGTAATTGATATGTAACAGTAGTAACTTACTCGTTTTTCCAAACTTTAATACGTAAACGACCATCAGGTGCGATCGATCCTGGTTGAAAGTCATCACTTTGCTCAACAGTTCCACTAACATTTGGCGTTGAAGGCGTATGTGATGGGGCAGATGGTGTCGATTCAGATGGTGATGGTGTCACTAAAGATCGTGATGGTGTCAATAAAGCTTGTGATGGAGTAAGTTCAGGAGTTGGGGTAGATGATATTGTATTTTCATTTGTAGGTGTGCTTAAAAAACGAACTTGTGTACGTGGATTTCGGTTCAGCATTATAGGTCCACCTTTGTTTCCTGATTTATCATTTGATGCTCCTTTTAACGGAAATTGCGACATCTATCCTGAAAAAAAAACGAACATAATTAAAATGGGATAAATCAGAATCCCATATTAACAATCAGAATCCCATATTGGATAAATCTGCCCAGGTTAAAAACACGCATTTACATATTGGATAAAAACACGCATTTACATAATCTGCCCACGTTTACAACATTCTGCAAAAGACGAATCTGCCAAATTGGATAAATCAGAATCCCATATTAACAATCAAGAATCTGCCAATATTAATCAATCAAGAAAACTAATCAAGAATACTAATCCAAAATATAAATATTATTAACGACTCAATATTACTGAATTCTAACGAATCTGCCCATATTAACGACTCAATATTACTAATTATTATAATCAATCAAGAGAAGTAATCCATATTAACATGAATCTGCCCATATAAACAAGAATCAATATTATTAACGACTCAGTTTTATTGAATTCTAACGAATCATAATGCTATTGAATCTGCCTAAATATTGATTTCCCGAAGATCTTTCAATCAAAATTATATACTGTTAAAACTTAAAAGACACAATTCAATACCTCAATTCAAAAGACGAAGAAGAAACAAGTCAATATATTGATTTCACGAAGCTATAGAACCTGCCCAGATATTGATTTCACGAAGCTATGAGAAGAATTGCCGTCAAAAAAACTCTCTCGAATACGTATGAACGATGATAGGATAGAAAAAATAGGGTTAATTGAATCAAAATGAAAGATATAAACGTAGTCAGTTCCTATTAATTCTCCTACAAAGAAGGAATGTGGGGTGGGAATTAGTAATTTCCGTTTTAATTTTGACGGTTTCTTTGAAACAACAATAATGTTTTTATGGAATAGATAGCGTCATATTTTATAAACCAAGTCCCAAATTTTGTAACTTGATAAAACTTTGGGCTATTTATGTGTCAATTTACAGTACCCTACACAAAACGTATGATGCCACTTTAATTATACCATACCTTACACAAGTCAACAAGTTTAATTTTAACGTACCCTGGTAATTTTATACTCGCATTCCAACTAATTAAAATGAATAACTTTTAAAAAAATAAAGATTAATTACCCATTTTAACCAGCCCATATTACCAATTTGACACATTTGAACAAGCCCATAAATCTGGCACATTTAAACCAGCCCATAAATCTGCCCCATTTAAAGCAGCCCATAGTACCAGCACAAAAATTAAAAAACAAATTAAAAAAACTGAAAAGAAATTGGATAAATTATATAATATTGTCTGACATGGGTAATGTCTTAAATGGGTCAAAACGAAAATCAGCCCGTACTGTTTTGATAGAAAAATCCTTAAAAATAGAAAATTTTTGTATAAAATAGAAAATTTTTGTATAAAGACATCATTTTTTATTTTCTTACTGTTTTGATCAAGGCTGCAGTCTTTCGGGTATGTTGCAGCTGTTATGTATGCAGTTTTATGGAAGGCTACAGTTGTGGCTTCTGCAGTGGTTAGTAGACATCGGATGCTGCATTTTTTTGGGTTAAAATTGCCTGCATTATGACAAATAAGGGGCTGCAAATTTGGAGGTGAAAATGTACGGGCAAATGTTCCATCGAGTTAAAAATACCCGGTACAAAGATAGACTCTAATTTACATAGAATTATTAGAATCTCAACTTCAATCCTTTCCATGTCTTCCACAGTAATTGACGTTGAAGTTAATGTTTTGAAGAAAAGACTCAACTCTGTAACTGCTTCCCACACTTTTTTTGGCAACATCTCACGAAATGCAATTGGCAACAATCTTTGCATAAATACATGGCAATCATGGCTTTTCATTCCAAACAATCTGCATGCGGTCAAATCTACACACCTACCCAAATTTGAAACATAACCATCAGGGAAACGCAAATTCTCCACCCATTCACATATGGCTTTCTTTTGCTTCTTTTCGAAAGCATAGTACGCTCTTTGATTTTCTTCGACTCCTTTTCTCTTCCTACAATAGAGTTTCAAATCTTTCCTGGCTTGTGCACTGTCCTTTGTGTTATGTTTAACATCCATTATAGTGTAAAAAAAAATTCTCAAAAACGTTTTTCTCAATATGCATAACATCAAGATTATGTCTAATGAGGTTTGTTTTCCAATAAGGCAAATCCCAAAATATGCTTCGTTTTTTCCAACCAAATTTTCCACGAGATTTATTTACTACATCCGCATTAAGTTCAGTCACTTTTAATAAACCCATTTCTTCAATTTCCATTAATGTTTCTTCACCATTCATACTTGGAGGAGGACCCTTTGTCTCTACACGATTCTTTTTAAACTTATTCTTATCCTTTCTATATGGGTGATCAGTCGCGAGAAATCTTCTATGACAATCAAACCATGACATCTTTTTACCATTCTCAAGATAGAATGCTTGGGTATGTTTTCCACAATGTGGACATGCTAGCTTCCCAGCGGTGGACCATCCCGATAACATTGCATATGCCGGAAAATCGCTAATCGTCCACATCAAAGCAGCTCTTAATTGAAAATTTTGTTTCAAAGAAACATCACAAGTTAATACGCCTTCTTCCCATAACTGCTCCAATTCAGCAATAACTGGTTGAAGAAAGACATCTAGCTTATGTTTAGGGTTCGTAGGTCCAGGAACGATTGCGGTCAAAAACATGTAAGGCTCTTTCATGCACATAGAAGGTGGAAGATTATAAGGTGTTACAATAATAGGCCAAGATGAATATTGTTTTCCAAAAGCACCATGTGGTGCGAACCCATCTGTACAGAGACCTAATCTAACATTACGTATTTCTGCTGCAAATGAAGGATACGTAATGTCAAAGTGCTTCCAAGCTTCAGAATCGGATGGATGACACATTACACCAACATCATGGCCATGACTTTCGGCGTGCCATCGCATGGAACCGGCTGTTGATTGTGAAGCATACAATCTCTTCAACCTTGGAGTCAAGGGAAAATATTGCATTCTCTTATAAGGTTTACGTGAACGTGTAGACATATTTCTTGACTCTTTGTACCTAGAGGCATTGCAAAATTTGCACCGGTCAAGATCTTTGTCCCCCCTCCAATACAACATACATCCAGACCTACAACTATCAATCACCTCCACAGGTAAACCAAGTGACTGTATTAACTTTTTGCTTTCATATAAACTATCAACCATGTGATTCTCCTCAGGCAGCCCATCATTTATCAATTGACAGATATCATCGAAACATTGCTCAGGGATGCGATACTCTGATTTCATATTCAGTAGTCGCGCTACAGCAGATAGTTGTGTTACTTTTTTACAACCTGGCCACAACTCTTTATCGGCTGCCTCTAGCATATCAAAAAATTTCTTATCTTCCTGATTTGGATCTTCGTCAGGAGTTCTATTCGTGAAAACAGGACCTATTGCATCCATAACCATATCTCTATAGTTATGTGCATAGTGATCATTCAAACTTGTGTATGCATCATCCGAGCCTATTGGAATATTATCAAATGATGTTTCACCATGTTTATGCCAAGACCAATAATTTTCAACAAAACCAAATTTGTACAAATGTACCTTTACCATATCAACTTCTTGATATGGTTTGTTTTTGCATTTTGTGCATGGACATTTAATATTATCTCCATCCATATAACTTCGTTGAGTGGAAGCAAACTGGGCGAATGTTTCCACACCCCTTATGAATTTTTGAGTTACTTGACCGCGGTCATCGTGTCGTTCATACATCCAGTTTCTGTTTGTATTGCTGGCCATTTTATGATATATGTGCATATAAATAAAAAAATTAGATGATAACCCTAATGAAAACTCTGTCACAAAAACTATGTAAAAATAATTTGAATTACTGTTTTGTTAGTTCATTAGGGTTTTGGTTCGAATTAGTTTTGTTAAATCATTAGGGATGCAGTATTCGGGTTTTGCTGCAGCTGTGTATATGAGATTAATACCGAAGCTGTCAGGGGGTGTTTTTCTTGCTGCATTTTTAGGTTCTGATTCAGTGATAGGCAAAATTATCGAGTTCAAACGCCAAACTAACTGATTCAAAGGACAAAGTAATTGATTCAAAGGCCAAACTAACTGATTCGAAGGCAAAACTAATTGATTCATAGGCAAAACTAAATCGATTGAGTACATTACCTGTGCAAGATTTAATACGATTGAGATTGTACTGTCTGGATTTTGTGATCGATTGAGAGTGAGATCGAACCGATGTCTGATTTTGTGATCGATTAAGAGAGAGATCGATCGATGTATTAATTTGTGATCGAACCGATGTATTAATTTTTGATCGATGGAGACTGTCTGGATTTAGTCGGGTTTCAGGTTTGCGAGCAGTATGATAAAATCGAAACCACTATATGCGGCTAGAAGTTTATAAAAGTGTATCGAGTTATAAATTTATATCAGGTTGTTGTAGCCCAATTGGCTAGGATCCCTAACTCTTTACCTGAAGGTCGCAGGTTCAAGCCTTGCGATTGGAACTTTTTTTTTTTTCATTTACATTAGTTTTCTAATCTTTTTAAATATCACTAGAGATGTAAAAACGGTCAACACGACCTAACTAGAAACTGAACCCGAACCCGATTATCGTTGTTGTGTCAGGTGTATTCGGTTATCATACTTAATTTTGGGTTTTTTAATCCGGCTCTACAAAATTGATGTTAGCATTAGGTCAAGTATCGGATTAGACTTAATATTTATCGAGTTTCAGAATCATGAATAGATTCGATCCAATTGAATTTCAGTAGTTACATTTTTCCTTTAAAATTGGTTAAATAGTTAAGAATCTGCCTAAATTTTCATATATACAATTTTTATAAACCTTAAACTAAACCTTAAACTCATAAACCCTAATCCCTAACCCTATCACACTTGGATACATGACGCGACTAATCCAATCGACTTGACTCGACAAACCTGAAAGCCGACTAACTTGAACCCGATCAACCTGATTTCATAGAGCAACTTTGCAGCAAATTTTGTTGCATAAAAACTACGGAAACACAATTTGTAACATATTTCCATAGCAAAATTCCGTTGCAAATTAGCTACGGATTTGTATCCCATAGCAAATTAGCTACAATTTCATTTTCATAGCAAAATTTCGTAGCATAATAGTTACGGAATATAGTTCCATAGCAAAATTCCGTTGCATATTAGCTACGAAATTTCACTCTGTAGCAAAATTGCTACGGAATGAAGTTCCATAACGATTTCGGTAATAAATTAGCTACGGATTTGTTGCCCGTAGCAAATTAGCTACAATTTCATTTCCCTAGTAATATTCCGTAGCAGAATAGTTACGAAATCTAGTTCCGTAGCAAAATTCCGTTGCATAGTAGCTACGAAATTTCATTTGGTAGCAAACTTGCTACGGAATGAAGTTCCATAACGATTTCGGTAACAAATTAGCTACGGATTAGTTGACCGTAGCAACTTAGCTACAATTTCCTTTTCATAGCAAGATTCCGTAGCAGAATAGTTATGGAATATAGTTCCATAGCAAAATTCCGTTGCATATTAGCTATGACATTTCATTCTGTAGCTAATTTGCTACGGATTGAAGTTCCATAACGATTTCGGTAACAAAATAGCTACGGATTTGTTGCCCGTAGCAAATTAGCTACAATTTCATTTTCCTAGTAACATTCCGTAGCAGAATAGTTACGGAATCTATTTCCATAGCAACATTCCGTTGCAGATTAGCTACGGAATTTCATTTGGTAGCAAATTGGCTACGGAATGAAGTTCCATAACAATTTCGGTAACAAATTAGCTACGGATATTTTCGACGTAGCAAATTAGCTACAGATTTCATTTTCGTAGCACCGTTGCGTAGCAGAATAGTTATGGAATCAAGTTCCGTAGTTAATTCCGTAGCAAATTAGCTACGTCTTAGCATTCCGTAACAAAATTCCATAGCTAATCTTGGATTCGCTACGGTTTAAAATTCGGTAGCATATTCCGTAGCAAAATTGCTACAGAATCTCATTCTGTAGCATATTCCATAGCAAAATTGCTACGGAATCAAGTTCGTTGCAACTTTCCGTAGGTATATAGGAATTTTCTTGTAGTGGGGGGACAATGTGCAATTGCTTGACTTCTCTATTGCATAACGCTTCTCACCTGGCTTCATAATCACAGCATAACTAATAAAGTTGAAATTTAAAATAATAATTTTTATTTTTAAATAAAAGAACATTAAAAATTGAACATTTTCTAACCGGACCCTATAAAATATGAAATTATAATTAATCTAAACTGCATAAATATGAAAAAGAAAAAAAAAGGTTGTGACTTAATGGGGAAAACATCATCTTATGACTTTTCCGGTTAAGTCGTGTTGTATGGATTAAGATGTAAACAAATAGACTCTTTATGACTTTTTTAGTTTTTCCATATATATAGTTATTATCTCATTAAGTCCGTTAAATTGAAATCAAACAACACCTTAGTCTATTCTGTGTACATATTTTCAACATAAATATGCACACATATATTTATATATTGAGTGTATATATTTTTTTAGTCCACAAAACGAGTTGTCCTAAAATAACAAAATTCGAATGAGTTAAAAAAATACAAGTTGAGCTATATAAAAGTAGAACAATTGATGCACAAAGAAACATAGTAAGGTCTTGAAATTAGAGGTGCCAAAATTTTGGGGGTCTGCAGGTTAGAAATATTTAACTTGAAATCAACTTGTTTATATAAATAGTATATATACTTAACATGTTTACTTTCAACTTGAAAACGATCTATATATCTTGTTTAATTATTAAACGGGTTACACATGTTAGCGGTATGAATGAGTTAATTTTTTAATTGTATGTATGCAGAACTAACTAAAGTAAATCTATTTTTTAAATACATCCATTTTTCAAATACATGTATAAACTAATAAAGTGTAAATATATCTAATTTTATCATATTTTCATAATTATTTGGGTTCGCGGATAGATCAATTTAAATTATTATCAATTCAAACGCAATCCGTTTATAGGGTTAACTGACTTAAAACTAACTCAAACTTGTTTATCTCCAATCCAACATGATTATTTTGGTAGTACGGAGTATTTGATTAGATTTCGATCCGATTGGAATTCCCACCCCTACTTGAATTGGATAGGTCCTCAAAAAGAACCATGAGCATTTCTGATTTTAGAAAGAAAGATCTCAGAAACTTGTCTCTATTTTGCTCATCTCTTTCTGATTCCAAACCTGCAACTATTTATTTCGCTTTCTCTCTCTCTTTCTATATATATCACTCTGTATTCACACATAGTTACTAACAAGTAGGGATCCGATTGATACACACACTTCGCCGAAAAGCTTTGGAACAATCGATCTTCAAAGGTTTGTTCCAACTACTTCTTACTGTTTCTTCTACTGATGTTACGCGTTTCCAGATGTTGATCACCAGAGAATGAGGTTTTCGTTAGTATTTAGCAGAATGCGAAATTGTTTAGTTGTATGTCGAGATTTTAAGCGTCGAGTGCCTGGTTTTATGGAGTTTATAGTTCCGTTTTGCAATCTGATTGTATCTGGAGTCAGAATTAGTTTTTACTGCATGATAAATCCTAGGGTTGAAGAATGTTGTTCGTATGAATCGTAATTACCGTTCCACTAGTGTAGATTATACTGCCATTGAGAGATTTACTGATTTTGTTAAAACTGGTACTGGATTATGTGTGTATAAAGACTTCAATTAATTTCATTATCAATTAAATTACAATGTAAGGCTTGTTTACAATTTTTTAAAACCTAAGGGTTTTCAGCTGTGTTGTTTGCAGGAGGTTATCATTTGTAGTTTAGTATGGTCTAAAAGATGAAGCTTCCTCCTTGCTTTCTATAAATGGATTGACATTCTGATTAGGTATTTATCATCAGTTTGGGGAATAATCGAGATCTAGAAAAAGTGATTACAAATTTGCGAAGAGAAATGATTAACAAGTCACTTTTCTTGACTTACCTGTACCTATTAATCTACATTTTGCTGTCATCTGGAGTTATTCTGTATAACAAGGTAATTAATTAATTTGCTCAATATTAATTTATGTTCCCTGAGCTTTAAATCATTAATTTTTTTAATTATTATTTGCAGTGGGTTCTCTCTCCAAAGTACTTCAATTTTCCCTTTCCTATCACGCTTACTATGATACACATGGGATTTTCAGGAGCTGTAGCATTTCTTCTTGTTCGTGTTTTCAAGGTATTATATTTTTTCTTTAGTACAACTTTGCTAAATAACTTAATTCATTATTGATTTTACACATTTTATAAGCAATACTAATCCCTCACTTAGTATTTCTTGGAATAATTATGTTATTTCTTTTACCAGTAAATCCTATGACTCAAGTTCATACTAGCTTATACCAATTTCCTTATGTTACTGATGCTGCAGGTTGTTGCACCTGTTAAAATGACATTTGAAATGTAAGATATCTAATTTAAAAAGATATGAACCAAATAATGTTTTCTAACATTTTTTTTTTTCATGATCATTAACAATACCAGATATGCAACATGTGTAATTCCCATCAGTGCCTTCTTTGCATCAAGTCTCTGGTATGAACAATTTGCATTACATGTAAAAACATTTCTTTTTATATATGTAGCTACTTTTTTAATGTTTTAAGTTTCTCCCTGCAGGTTTGGCAACACTGCTTATTTACATATATCAGTGGCCTTCATTCAAATGCTAAAAGCCCTAAGTATGTAATATATTTATTTCCAAAATGAAACTAATTTAATTTAGGCCAGAATGCATTTTAGTACCATAAATTTGGTCGACCTGGAAAATACCCCTGAACTATTAAAGGTGCAATATGATACAACCCTGGACTTGGAAAAATAGTCAATTTAGTACCCTGACTTCACTAATTTGGTCTTGAATTCTCACGTGATGTGTTTCTAACTTTAATATATTTGAGATAAACTTATATTTTTTAGTTCGTCAAAAGTTAGAGTAAATAACACAAATGGTCCTTCAGGTTTCTACCATATTACATAATTGGTCCTTCATTTTAATAACTTATTTCTGAAACTATTGACACGTTTGGTCTTTTACCTAAACAGCCGATAACTTTTCCCGTGAAACAAGGAAAATGACAGATTTACCCCCTCGTGCATCACACGTGACCATACTTGACGGGGAAAAGTTAATGTATGTTTAGGTAAAGGACCAAACATGTCAATAGTTTCATAAATAATGACTACGAGTGTAATTGATGAAACTAAAGGACCAAATATGTGATATGGTACAAACCTAAGGGACCATTCGTAATTTACTCTCAGAAGTTATAAGAGAAGTAAATCATGTAAAACAACGCAATCAAATTAACGAGTCAGGCTATTAAATTAACCATTTTTGCAAGTTCAACGTACCATGCTGCACATTTGATAGTTCATCTGTTCATGGCAGTAGATGTTCATGGCAGTAGATGACCTAGTCAGCCAAGTTTAGGGTACTAAACTGCATTTTGGCCTTTTATCAACAGTGCCAGTTGCAACACTTATAATGGGCGTATTATGCGGGACCGACAAGCTCAGGTGGGACGTATTCTTAAACATGTTATTAGTCAGCATTGGAGTAGTAATCTCTTCATATGGAGAAATTCATTTCAACATAATCGGGACACTTTATCAGTGCACGGGTATTCTTGCAGAAGCTTTGAGGCTCGTTTTAACCCAACTTCTGTTACAAAACAAGGGTTTAACCCTAAACCCCATTACAAGTTTGTATTATATTGCTCCATGCAGTTTTGCATTCCTGTTTCTACCCTGGTATTTCTTGGAGCAAAACGGGATGGAAGTTTCACAAATTCGGTTTAATTTCTTGATTTTTGTTTCGAATGCGGTTTCTGCGTTGGCGTTGAATTTCTCGATATTTTTAGTGATTGGTAGAACGGGAGCACTTACTGTTCGAGTTGCTGGTGTTCTTAAAGATTGGATACTTATAGCTCTTTCGACTATGATATTTCCAGAATCTTCCATTACTGGCCTCAATATTATTGGTTATGCTATTGGTATGAAATTATATTAAATTAAAATTTTTAATATGGATTTTATGTATAAATTGATTTTGAATTAGTTACTGATTAATTGGGTGTTGTGCAGCACTTTGTGGTGTAGTGATGTATAATTACATAAAGGTGAAGGATGTTAAAGCATCTCAACTTCCATTGGATACCATACCAGAACGAATGAATAAGGTCGGTTTCTAAATTTTTTTAGACTTTTAAGTTAATATGATCAAAGAACAATAAGTGAAAGATTGTTTTGTTTTTTTATGGTCAATATACATTTTAGTACCTAAAATTTAGTTGACTAGGTCTTCTACTACCTTGAACTAGTCAAGGTGCAACATTGAACTTGACAAAATGGTCGATTTGGTACCCTAACTCGTGAATGTGATCACGTTTTCTTACTTGACTTGCTTTTATTAGATCTTTTGACGGACTAAAAAATATACGTTAATCTTAATATATTGATATTAGAAACAAATCACGTGAGAAAAGAAAACTAAATTAGTGAGTCATGGTAATAAATTAATCATTTTGTCAAGTTCATGGTATTATTCAGGTACTAAAATGCATTTTTGGCTTTTTTTTTATTGATTAACTGTGTGTGTGTGTGATCAGGATTGGAGGGTTGAGAAGAAATCATTTACACAAGACAACAAGAACGATGATGGTGATGTAAAAGTTAGTTTGATGTCAGATATAAGTGTAGTAGATGAAGAAATACCGCTAATGGCATCTTCAAGGCTGTCACATATTGGTCGTTCACAACTTAGCAGTCGAGATGCATAAAATCATCACACCAAATAGATAACAATTAATACTGTACGTTTAGGCTCATGTGACTTACCATTAAAAGATTGTGGAAGGCAAAAATTTATTTCATTCCACTATTTTTGTTTTTTCTTAAAAAGTCTAGTCATAGTGGTCTAGTTTTAAGGGCTTCCAAAGGTCAAGTACATCAGAAGCATAAGCTATCCTTTTAAAGAAAGTCTATCGTACAAGTTTATTATTATAGCAAGTGAATTTATTTTTCTTCTTCTACATGTGTACTTTTAGACCAACTAAAATGAAAAATAAGTTGTACACCAATATGATTAAAGAGATGATAGCATTTTAAGCATAACATAGAATACAACTCATAGTATGTCGACTTGTTTCATGCGGTACAGTGTACACCATACAATAATGGTTTGCAAAAAATAGAAAGAAAAACCATGAAAATGAAACACAACAAACAACCATTTACATGATAAACTCAAAAGTAGGATATGCACATCTCAGAACATAATAAAAAAAAATTTAAAAACATTTAGCATAATATATATAGCGTAAGCACACAATCATACCCTCAAAAATGTTGTGCAGCTGTTGCATACGATAATAGTCTCCTTGCAGCTGGAGCTGGTGGCGCCAACCCTGGTATGTCTCTGATGTCTTTGTTGTGCGGATTCACAATCTAATCATAGTAAAATCATTAATTAGTAATTATTAATTATTAATGCAAGATAAAATTATAATACGGTGAACAAAAGTATATTGATATTGGTTACCTTGACGATAATAATAGCAATTACACCACAGACGATAAGAAATAGAAATAACATGATGCACTTATCTGTCGCCACCTTCAGTAAAAAAAATATATTATTTAGTAACGAGTTGAAAATTTAAAAAAAATAAAAAAAATATTGATTTTATGGGTTGAAACCTGGCGTCCTATCTCCTTCACAAGCTGGGATGCCTTTTTAATAGAGAACTGAATAGTGTCCAGTTCATTCACAATTCGACCCATTTGATCAGTCTGAAAATAAAACAAAATATATTATTGTTATTAATTTTAAAAATTAACACTAAAAAATAGGCCAAATTTAAGACATGTACTAACTTGGCCTTTCAATTTAACAGCAGTTTGGGTTCCCACTTCAACTGTTTGATGAACCACCTGTACGATACAAAAAGTAAGAAAAAATGATGACATCAGCAAACAAAATATACAAAAATGTTTTTACTTGTTTGGAGCGTTCAATGGCTTGATCAGTCTCATCCATTGTCTGCATGCCAGCTTGAACAAGCTGCTGATTCGACATTTCTACACAAACAATATGAAATTAATTAAAACTTTATTTATTTATTTTAAAGAAATTAAAATAATAAAATTTGATATCTGACCTGAGGCAACCTGAGCATTGGGTTCTTCTTCACTAGGACCTGCTCCCATGTCAAATAATTCAACCCTCTTATTTCCAAGTGTACTTTGGTATCTGCCCATTTCACAAGACAGTTAACATTATAATGATAAGAATAAATTACACAAATGGCCCCTTAGGTTTGTACCATATTGCATATTTGGTCCTTTAGTTTCATAAATTACACTAGTAGCCCTTATTTCTAAAACTATTGACACGTTTGGTCCTTTAGCAAAACAGACGTTAAATTTTGTAGTCAAACAAACAGGTTTTTATGGGTTTCAAATTGGTGAAGGGAAAGGGAAAAAGACAGATTAACCCCCCTCGTGCATCACATGTGACCATACTTGACGGGACCAAACATGTCAATAGTTTCAAATATAAGGACTGTCAGACTGCCAGTGTAATTTATGAAACTAAAGGACCAAATATGTAGTATAGTACAAACCTAAGGGACCATTTGTGTAATTTACTCTAATAATAAAATTTCAAACTTTTTTAACCGTTTGCTGATGTCATCATTCAAGGGATGATAAATGGACTTACGTCTTTCTCAAGGCCACATATGAATTCAGCTCTTTGATCTGCAAAAATAGTAAATATTCGAGTAAATTACACGAATGGTCTCTGTGGTTTACACAATGTTTTGGATTTGGTCCCTAAGTCTCAGTAATTACACCCGTGGTCATTGTGGTTTACACTTCGTATTGGTTTTGGTCCCTAATACTAACAGCCGTTAAAATTTGCTGTTAAATATTTTGAAGTGACTAAAATACCCCTTAGACAATCTATTCGCGTGTCAATGGTGGTGAACGCCGGCTAGGTTTTAATTTCACCACGATTTCATCAGCATTAAACAATCTATTCGCTTTAATTTCATGTCAATCTCAACAACTACTGATGATTACTGTTCATCTTCATCATCACCACGGTCAACAAAAATCGTAAATTTGATCCGTCAATTTTCAAACACCATGAAATCCGGCGGTCTGAAACTCAAAGACCGTCGTAATAAACCGACGCAAGTTCACGCGTTTACTATCAGTTCCATACTTTCATCCTCATCATCATCTTCAAACAGTGATGAAATAATGTAACTTCAATCAGTCAATGCTAAATCTCATCTTCCTTACGAAATACCTAATTTACAGTTAATTGAGCCCCAAATTGATCGTCATTTAAATCACACTGACTCAATTTCTGATCTGTATCGAAGGATCATGCACTCTGGGTCTGAATCTGAACTTTGTTGTTCGTATATGGAACAATATACTCTGTTGTCTGCCATTGGTGACCTGAAATTGCTTCATAGAAGCTTGCTGCTATTTCCCTCAATTTTTACCCTAAAATTTGGTGCTTTTTTTTGCTGAACGGAGAAGTTGCAGGTGGCCGGAGCAGAGCTGGTCGGAAGTAACTGTGGGTTAATCGGAGGTTGTGGTCTTTCTTCATCATTTCATCGTCGGAGATGGAGACGGTGGCTGTTGGTTTCCCCCGTTCACCGGCGACTCCGGTAATCTTCGTCTCCTGCGACTCCCATTTCCCGCCGACCGACTCTACAACAACATCATCTTTTCCAGCAAACCATTCTCCACCACCTCCTACGCCGCTGCCGGTGGTCTGCCACTTCCGCCGCCGCCCTTTGTCTCCTCCGATTATGTTTCAGTTATTGCAAAAGGAGGAAGAAGAAAGGGTTTTAAACTTAAATGAAAAAAACAAAGTAAAGGGTATTTAGGTCACTTCAAAATATTTAACAGCAAATTTTAACGGCTGTTAGTATTAGGGACCAAAACCAATACGAAGTGTAAACCACAGTGACCATGGGTGTAATTACTGAGACTTAGGGACCAAATCCAAAACATTGTGTAAACCACAGGGACCATTCGTGTAATTTACTCTAAATATTCTGTTAAATTAGTTGAGTTGCAGTAGATTTAAGGAACCTTACCATTGATTGTTTCTCATCATTGAGTTTTTTGCTGACATCTGGAGGATTTTTACTTTCTTCTTCTTTGATTTCACGATCAAACTCTTTGATCAACCTAATTCCATGATTAAATTAGTTCAACTTGCACACCCAAAAATTAATTCTTAAAAAAAAGTTAATTTGAGATAAATTTTTAAAAAAACCTTTTGCATTCTCTCATCCTTCCTGTAAGATCCTCTAACTGCTTACTTTGTCTGCTTGAATCTTTAATCTTGTCCAGCTTCTGAAACCCATTTCTGAACCCAAAGAAATTGTAAACAAAATTTAATATGCCAATTTGATGCGTGCAACCCACAACAAGTTATATAGAAATAATACGTCACAAGTTCAGCATTTTCTTAACATTGTGAATTAAATAACCTCAACATAATAATACTATAAAAAACCTACAGCAGGTCATAAATGGAAAATTATCAATACTTCAAGTACACATATGATAATTAACATCAGAGTGTAGCCCTAATAATCCAGCTAACATGATAGAAATGAAGTCTGAAGCATATGTTATATGATAAAATAATATCAGTTCTCCAAACACTCGCCACATATTACTTTGCTAAAAACAAAAATCAATACCAACTACCAAATTCTACAGTAAAAAATGCACTAAATAGCCTCATTAATCCAAGATAGAAGGTGTAAAACTGTAAATACATTAATTGTTGCCTTCTTTAACTTTAACAAAAAGCCAAATGAGATTTTTCAAGAAAATATATGATTCTAGAAACATTACTTTTAGCCAGTAACCTGAGGGAAGAAAAGCTAGAGAATAAGATAAATCACAATGGTCTAAATGAGATGAAAAGCCACACTTTGCATAACAAATAAATCAAGAAATCATAAGATAGGTAATAGGTTTATAGTAAACGCCATAAGTTTGTTTTTGAACAGCAGAAACACACTCTAAATGACTCCTAAATCTACATCATATTGTCCATGAATCCATTATCACATGACAAGGGGACACCTTCCAACACCATATGGTTGGGAAATGAAATAAAAATCAAAGCGCAAAATTATAAATTCTCAATTCCAAGCTCCCAAACATTAAACCCTCAATCAAAAATCTCAAAATGAACAATTTATGATAAAAAAAAGTAAAATAATTAGTAAATAAGAATTTTGTAACATACGCGAGGGCTCGGAAATTGTCACGAATTTCTCCATAGATCTGTTCCATTTGAGGATTCATTTGCAAATCCGGATTCGCCATTGTTATGCCCTAGTCCACTTAGAACCTTGTCCGGAAAAATCAATATAAAATTTAGACACAAATTCTGAACTTCAGTTTCCGAGATCTTCAAAACGTAACATTGCAGGTCTACCTCGCCGTTTTCCCCAAATAAAATAATTAAATTTTGTCAACTAATTGCAGTCTTGTTCGAATATATCTGATATAATTATATACGTAACTAACTGGAAGAACAAGGGAATTTTGAGAAAACAAGAATGACAGAGCATGTATACTTCCAAGGGTTTCACAATGAAATTGGGGGGAATAGTAAGAGAGAGAAAGAGCAGGTGTTAGCTTGTAATCGCTGTGTCCATCTGTAAAGTCGAATTAGATTGAAATTAGGATGTTATTAATCACAATCTTTAAGAGCGGTTATTAGGCTAATAGGAATGGGTACAATGCGGTGGTGAGGTGGTGTGGTGTGGTGGGTATTTTCTAGAGATGATGTGGTCTGGGGTGGTGTGGTTATTAAGGTGGCAGATGATGTGCAATAAAAATTGGGTGTGGGTCTGGTACCCATACTCCACAGCCTTACGACATTAAAAATAGTACAAATGAATAATTCATAAAATTCAGGAGTCGGTTATAAATGGATGTACAAATCACTTATGCATGTCTTATGACAGTCCTAAGGACTGTCATTATCAAAACACTTCAAATTATAGAGTTTTGGTATAATTATTTTTAAGGCGGCTCCCAACCATTACACAAACTGACATCTTCAGTTTTTACCAAATTAGTGTCATGTCAGTCCACCCTCCAACTGACATTAAATTGACATATTTACGTTAACAATACCTCTTCCCTTCAGTTTTTTGGGGCCCACCATTACAAAATCCACACACAAAATACCTCTTTGAGCCCCACCTCAGCAACCGAAGCATAGCCTCATCTCTTCCTCAAACTAAATTTTAAAATCGAAGGCATTAAACCGAAAGTGCGTGCCAACGGTAAGATACCTTCAGTTTAGTGAACTTAGCAACCGAAGCATAGCGTTGAGACAGGTCTAATTCTTTCAATTTATTTCATGAGATTTGCTAACTATAGTCATAAGGTAATGGTTAAAGGTTAGTTAATTTGTTAATGTATAAGTATTAAAGCATAATTATCATGGGTGGTTAGTGATTTTTAGAGGGTTGGTTTTTTTATGGTTAAGGTATACTAAATTTAAGCAATAATTGTTTCCTTAACCATAGTCATAAGGGCAATGATTATTGTAACGACCCGAATTTTTGTAAATAAATAAATTTTATAAACATATGATAAATAAGGATAAATCATTTAAAGAACATAGGAATTGGTTTCGTGTCATTTGGACATCGGGTGCGAAAGTTATTGACGAAACAGTGTCGAAAAGGGCAACAAAAACTGCAGCCCAAAAATTCACGCCGCGAACAAAAGTTCACGAACGTGAACTTGGACCCGAGACTTTGGGTTTTTGATTCTAGGAGTTCACGACAAAGCTCCGACGGGTTCACGGCACAAACTACCCGCGTACCAAGAGTTCACGGCGCGAACTCTAAAAGTTCACGGCGCATACTATGCAGTAACTGTGTTAAATACAGGATTTCAGCCATAAATGCTATCCACAAACCATAGTTTCTCTCCCAACGAGTTTGTATACGTTTTTTAGTGGAAAACATCATTTGGAGCCGATTTCTTGGACAAATCTTGTGATTCTTGTGACAACTCGATATTTCTGGTATGTAACTTCATTTCATTTCTAGAACTTTCCTCATATAGAAAGTTCTATTTTTAGACATTTCTATTTTTGGCATTCCTTACACACAACAAACATACATATTTTTACACCATACATTAGTGTTTGATTATTTAAGTCAACACAACATTATTATTTACTTATGGTGACACTTTTGAGCTAAAACAATTCTAAAACAATAACATTCTCGGTAAAACAATAAACGTAACAATATTAACTTAAACGTGACTCGATTTGAACAAACGTCTAAACCAACATCGGACCATGACCGACCACACAAGTGGCCGGCCTACCCTCTCTTGCTCGACCACTTGACTCGGCCGAACACCCATTGGGGTGTGAGTCTAATTTTTTGATCTTATCCCTAACATTTGAAGCTTATCTTTCATGATTCAAACAAGTCCTAGTTCAAGTATGACTCTATCATGTAAACCCTAATCTCCCTACTACAAATTAAACCCTTAACCATCTTTCCTTCCCTTTTATTCTTCCATTTGGCCGAGATCACAACCCAAATACTCCCCTTCGTCCGTTCCGATCGGAAGCAACCCCAAATCATCTCCGTTCGTGTTCTTGCTCATTCGATCCAAGGTATGAACACAAAACCCTTGTTCTTTATTGATGTTCCTTGGTTGTTTGATGTTTCGAACCCGAGACCATGGCCCTAGGCCATATGGTCTTGGTTAGCTCATAAAAACCGTATGCATGTGTGTGTTGTTAGCTTGATTCGTCTAAACCCATACACGAACCCTAGATCTCCATTAGATGTGACCGGATTCATTAGATCTAGACACATGGACTTGGTAAACCCTAGACCTAGTCCCTAGTTTCGAACCTATGACCAATCTAGTACCAAACCCGAACCTTAGACGTGATCTAGTTCGGATCTAGCTCAAACCCTTAGGGTTTCGGCCTAGCCGGCCAACCCTAATCGAATTTCCATAAAAACCGAGCCTAGTTGATCTAGATTGACCATAGTTGACTTTGGTTGACCGGATTGTATCATACCCTAAACCCTAACCGAAATCTAGAAACCCTAGTTGACTTTTAGATTTGACCAATGTTGACCAATAAGTCAAACCGGGTCAAGGCCGGATCTTGACCCAAACCGTGGACCCAAACCCGAATACCCAATCGGGCCAAGGCCCGTACTTGGCCCATATCGATCTACTTTAGTCCATCGGGCCCAAACCTTAGTTGGCCCATTAGTATCCAAGCCCATTTGGACCAAAGCCCAAACCTTTAGCCCATACCTAACCAAACCGAACCCAATTGGGCCAAGCCCAATTCGTGGCCCAATCTAAGTGGACCTAAGCCCAATAAGAGGCCCAAGTGGCCTAACCCAATGGCCCATTAAGCAAATTAAGCCCATTAGGCCCAATATGCCCAATCTAGGCCCAATAAGCCTAACCCAAGCCCATTTCATTTCATTTCATTTCGAAGTCCATTTCATTTCATCTCATTTCATTTCATTTCGACCTATTAAGGTCCAATAACCCAAATTCATTCGATGTCACAAAACATAAAACATAACATGAAACACATAATGCTTAACTTATATCGTATATAGAATCGTCGGTGTTAGCTTAGTCTAATCATTAGTTAAATCATTTAGGAAGCTAGGAGTCTCCAAAGGATTCCTCTGTCTTAAGTACTTGTCGCTAAGCTTTGCCAGGTGAGTCCACAGACCCCTTTTACTCTTTTACTGTTTTTATAAACTTTGGGGTGGAAAACATAAACACAACTGCTACTGTTTTACTATGACTGTACAACAACATCTATACATTTTCATTATCGCATTGGCATGACAAACAATTATTATACCGGACTAAGGTTACCAGCAATCATTAGCTAGTGGATCTAGACCATGGATATGCAGATAGTACTATTGGCTGACACTCATCCTCCCAACATTATTTGATCATTACTTGGTTTATCCAAGACATCTTTCGGGAGTGTATATCCATAAAATAACAATATACTGGAGTTGAAGTGTTGATTGTGGACTTAGGGGTTGGTATATTAACTCAATAGACTAGCTACCTGTTGGGGATAACAGTTCATGCGATGTCAAACATAACAACTTGTTCAACACATTTTCATAAACATAACTAGTAATTGTAGATATTCTACAATTACACTTCACTTTTCATATTTACTTCTCATATCATATCAGTGTTGAACCTTATACATTTTCAGTCATAAATCATTTTCATAACAAACATTTTGAGTAGCAAAAACATTTACCTTACCTTACACTTTACTTTAACCATGTGGATTCACTCAACATTATTGTTGACCCTTTTACTATTTATGTTTTTCCAGGTGATTAGGTGCAGTGGAGTTTGGAGGATATGAGCATTGGGATTGTCGTGAGCCATGATTAAAACATTAAGTTTACGAACAATCATTTCATTTCAAACAATTTCTATTTTAGGAAACTTACTATTTTTGGAAACTTTCTACTTTTGGAAAGTGAAACAAACCTTTATTTTTCGTTAATGCGTGGTTGTTTGTTTACTTAATTTTTGCTATGTTGTCATGAACGTTACACCTTCGTTCTTTCGCAAAACATTTTAAATGAAGTAAAACTCATTTTTTTTGGCGGGGTGTGACAGAGTGGTATCAGAGCTTAAGTTATAGTGAATTAGCAAGCCTAGTCTATAACTACAAAAGATTTTTGGGAAACACAAACACCTTTATAAAATCAAAATAATCATGACACGCTCAGTCTCATATCCTGAAGTTCCATTGTTCTTAGTTTAGAACATTTGCCTTAGTTAGTATTGCCTTAGTGTTATAGTTAGTATTCGTCAGCGAGCCTTAAAATTTCCTAATCTAATAAATTTTTATGCGTCGTGCCTAGTAGAATGTCGTCAGCAAGTGTTATTGATATTACGCCAGAACCAGAGTACGACAGTGATCAGAGTACCGCCACGTCTAGAAGACGTGCTACGCCTCCTTCGTCTTCAAGGCCAGTGTTTATACCGACACCTTTTCCAATATCGTCAGCAGATTGGTTTCATCCTACTCAGCCTCCTGTCCCGGTGTACCCCAATGGACCCCCTGACCTCAAGCCTGGAAAGCGTCCTTATCTCTATCGACTGGTGAAGGATGGTGAACTCTACATGACGACAAGAAAACGACCAGCAGCCAGAAGAAGATGATTAGTCATCTACGTATCGTCTATATTTGTTTTTCTATTTACTATTATTAGATTTTATGTTTAACTATTTTAGTATTTTTGTTCTTTAGTATTGGCGTATGTGCCAAGTTTTTTTTTAAAAAACTATTATGTATTAGGAATGTGTTTAATAAAAGTGATATTTTAGTAATTTCTATTGTTCTTATAAAGTGTATTTTCTATACGTCTCTACTACTACTACTATAATTACGACTAGTTATATCTACGTCTACTACTACTGTTACGTCTATTGTATATCTATTCTTTGATCCTTATTATAAGTATATATTTTTCTTATAGTCCTCCTACATTATTCACTTCTTAATTTCTTATCATATTATTTGTATCAGCAATTCATCAATGGCTCGAGGAGGAAACGCTGAGACTGTTGAACAAATGGTGGAACGCTGAATCGCTGAAGCAATGGCTCAAATGAACGCTGCAAGAGGAAATGCCGCTGGTGCATCTAATGTGGGAAACAACGGTATATTATACGACTCCATGAAAGAAGATTCATTTATTTCCATTTTATTTTAACCCATTGTTCATTTTCTTTCCCTATTTGTTTAAACTTCAGATCCCAATCGTCAAGGTCAATCCTATAAGACATTTACGTCCTGTCATACTCTGACCTACTCTGGATCTGAAGGTGCTATTGCTATCATCCACTAGATTGAGAAGGTGGAATCCATTTTCAGTGTCATTCAATGTGCCCATGAGAATATGACGAAGTTTGCTGCTAGTACGTTGTCCAAGGAAGCGTTGTCCTGGTGGAATTCTCAAGTGCAAGTCTTAGGTCGTGCAACTGTGGATGCTATGACTTGGGATACGTTCAAAGATCAGTTAACTCAGAAGTTTTGTCCAAGGAGAGAGCTACAAAAAGTTGAAGTGGAACTATGGAATCTGTCCATGGTTGGATCTGATATTGTTACCTAAACAACTAAGTTTCAAGAACTCGCTCGTCTCGTTCCTCATATGGTTTCTCCTGAATTCAAGCGTATTGAAAAGTATCTTCAAGGTCTTCATGATCTTATTCGTACTCATGTTATTGCTTCTGAACCGACAACATTCGAAGATGCTGTGAATCGTGCAACAAGGTTGACTGATGATGCAATGAGAAGTGGATCGTTCAAAGACAAGCTAGTGGTATCTAGCAAATCTACTGATAATGTGAGCAATGGAAATGGAAAGCGTTCCTACGACAACAAACGTGATCACAAAGGGAACAAATATCAGAAGACTAAGAATTATGCAGCCTCTACTCAGAACAACAATCAGTCTAATTCAGAATCTAAGTCTTATGCTGGGAACAAGCCTCTGTGTAGCAGATGTAACTGGCATCATGGTGGTCAGTGTGTGAAGTGCTTCAAGTGTGACCGCTGGGGTCATAATTTCAGAAAGTGTTCGTCTAACAATCCTCCTAAAAATCCTGTCTGCTACGAGTGTGGTGATCCTAACCATTATCGAAATCGTTGCCCTAAACTTCAGATCAACAACAACCAGAATGGCAACAACAACAACAATGGCAATCGTAACAACAATCACAACAACAATCGCAATGCCAACAACAATGATCGTCAAAATGGTCGTGGTCGTGCATTTGTTATGAATTCTCAGGAAGCTCGTGAAAATCCTGATACCGTCACTGGTACGTTTATCGTCAACAATCATTTTGCTTCTATTTTATTTGACTTGGGAGCCGACTTGAGATTCGTATCGACCGACTTTAAAAGTTTCTTAAATCTAAATCCTGATCGTTTGAAAGTGAATTATGAAATCGAGTTAGCAAATGGCAAAGTTGTTAGGTCCAGTGAAGTTTTTAAAGGTTGTAAGCTTGACCTAGATGATCACATTTTTGATATAGACCTTGTGCCTGTAGAGTTAGGTAGTTTTGATATCGTCATAGGGATGGATTGGTTGTCTAAAAACCGTGCTGAAATAATATGTTACACCAAACAAATCCGAATTCCCTTATCCAAAACAGAAACTTTAATAATTCAAGGTGAACAAAGAAACAAAAACATAAAAATCATAATTTCTATGAAAGCTCAAAGATATCTTCGTAAAGGATGCCAAGCCTTTCTTGCTCATGTCGTTGACACAAAGTCCAAAGATCGTAAGATTGAGGACATTCCTATTGTTCGTGAATTTCCTGGTGTATTTCCTAGTGAATTGCCTGGACTGCCGCCTCAGAGACAAGTTGAATTTCGCATTGATCTGATTCCAGGAGCCGCACCTATCGCGCGTTCTCCTTATCGTCTTGCACCGTCTGAAATGCAAGAACTTTCATCACAATTACAAGAACTTCTTGATCTTGGTTTCATTCGACCGAGTTTCTCGCCCTAGGGAGCTCCGGTCCTCTTCGTTAAAAAGAAAGATGGTTCAATGAGAATGTGCATTGACTATCGTGAATTGAACAAAGTAACAATTAAGAATCGATATCCTCTTCCTCGTATTGATGATCTATTCGATCAACTCCAAGGATGGAGTTTCTATTCCAAAATCGATCTTCGTTCTGGTTACCATCAGTTAAAAGTTCGTGATGAAGATGTGCCCAAAACTGCTTTTAGAACTCGCTATGGTCATTATGAATTTTTGGTAATGCCATTTGGTTTGACCAATGCACCTGCCGTGTTTATGGATCTCATGAACAGAGTGTGCAAGCAATATCTCGAAAAATTCGTTATCGTCTTCATAGATGATATCCTTATCTATTCGCATTCGAGAGAAGAGCATGAAGAGCACTTAAGAATTATTCTTGAGTTGTTGGAGAAAGAGAAGTTGTACGCCAAGTTGTCCAAGTGTGAATTTTGGTTGCGTGAAGTCCAATTTCTGGGTCATATTATCAACGAAGAAGGTATTCACGTGGATCCTGCAAAGATAGAAGCTATAAAGAATTGGGAAGCTCCAAAGACCCCAACTGAAGTGAGACAATTCCTTGGTCTTGCTGGTTATTATAGAAGGTTCATCGAAAATTTCTCGAAGATTGCAAAGGATTTAACGGTGTTAACACATAAGGAAGAGAAATTTGTCTAGGGTGAAAAGCAAGAATCAGCCTTCCAATCTCTAAAATCTAAATTATGTTCTGCTCCTATTCTATCTCTCCCTGAAGGAACCGATAATTTCGTGGTGTACTGTGATGCTTCGCACCAAGGACTAGGTTGTGTATTGATGCAACATGACAAGGTGATCGCCTATGCCTCTCGACAACTGAAGAACCACGAGAAGAATTATACAACTCATGATCTTGAGTTGGGTGCAGTTATATTCGCGTTGAAGATTTGGAGACATTACCTCTACGGTACCAAGTGCACAATATTCACCGATCACAAGAGTTTACAACATATCTTCAATCAGAAAGATCTCAACATGAGACAGCGTAGGTGGATAGAGTTGATGAACGACTATGAATGTGAGATTAAGTATCATCCTGGTAAGGCTAATGTGGTAGCTGATGCCTTAAGTCGGAAAGAGCAACCTAAACCTCGTCGTGTTCGAGCCCTTCCAATCTCTGTTCGTTCTAATCTATCTTCCCAAGTTCAAGAATTCCAAACTGAAGCCTTGAAGGTAGAGAACATCAAAAGTGAAGCTTTGCGTGGTATGGAGAAGCAGTTAGAAGCAAAAGGTGGATGGAACCCTTTATTTCATGAATCGTTTATGGGTTCCTAATCTTGGAAGTGTTCGCAACGTCATCTTGAATGAAGCTCATCGATCCAAATATTCTATTCATCCTGGTGCCGACAAGATGTATAAAGATGTCAAGGAGTTTTATTGGTGGCCAAATATGAAGAAAGAAATCGCAGTTTATGTCAGAAAATGTTTAACTTGTGCTAGAGTGAAAGCAGAGAATCAGAAGCCTTCCGGTCTTCTACAACAACCAGAGATCCCTGAATGGAAATGGGAAGAAATCTCTATGGATTTTATAACTAAATTGCCTCGAACATCTAATGGTCATGATACAATTTGGGTAATTGTTGATCGATTGACCAAATCAGCTCACTTCATTCCTATTAAAGAAACTGATCAAATGGAAAAGTTAACATGAATTTATTTAAAGGAAGTTGTATCTCGACATGGTGTGCCAGTCGCGATCATCTCTGATCATGATAGTCGCTTTACATCTCGTTTTTGGCAATCATTGCAAAAATCTCTCGGTACTCGCCTCGATATGAGTACTGCCTATCATCCTCAAACAGATGGTCAGACTGAAAGAACAATTCAAACTTTGGAAGACATGCTGAGAGCATGTGTTATTGATTTTGGTGGAAGTTGGGATTCTCATCTCCCTTTAGCTGAGTTCTCGTATAATAATAGTTATCATACAACTATTAAGGCCGCACCGTTTGAAGCCCTGTATGGAAGAAAGTGTCGTTCGCCACTTTGTTGGATTGAAATTGGTGATCGTCAGATTACTGGTCCTGAGATTCTACAAGAAACGACTGACAAGATTTTTAAGATCAAAGATCGTATCAAGGTTGCCAGAGATCGACAAAAGAGTTATGCTGATAATCGTCGAAAGCCTTTAGAGTTCGCCGTTGGCGACCATGTTTTGCTAAAAGTAGCACCTTGGAAAGGTGTTGTACGTTTTGGTAAGAAAGGAAAGCTCAGTCCTCGTTATGTTGGACCATTCGAGATTCTTGAAAGAATCGGTGCCGTTGCTTATCGCCTTCGTCTTCCTAATGAGCTCAGCAATGTTCACAACACATTTCATGTTTCTAATCTGAAGAAGTTTATTCACGATCCTTCGCTTATCGTCCCTACTGAAGAAATTATCATCGACGACAAACTCCATTTCACTGAGGAACCAATCGAGATATCTGACTGGAAAGAGCAAAAGTTGCGAAGAAGCAGGATCAAAATTGTTAAAGTCAGATGGAACTCCAAAAGAGGTCCTGAATTCACGTGGGAACGTGAGGACCAGATGCGAAAGAAATATCCTCATCTTTTTCTCGTTGTCTCTCCTGTTCGTGCTTCGTCTTAAATATCGGGACGAAATTTCTTCAACCAGGGGAGAATGTGACAACTCGATATTTCTGGTATGTAACTTCATTTCATTTCTAGAACTTTCCTCATATAGAAAGTTCTATTTTTAGACATTTCTATTTTTGGCATTCCTTACACACAACAAACATACATATTTTTACACCATACATTAGTGTTTGATTATTTAAGTCAACACAACATTATTATTTATTTATGGTGACACTTTTGAGCTAAAACATTTCTAAAACAATAACATTCTCGGTAAAACAATAAATGTAACAATATTAACTTAAACGTGACTCGATTTGAACAAACGTCTAAACCAACATCGGACCATGACCGACCACACAAGTGGCCGGCCTACCCTCTCTTGCTCGACCACTTGACTCGGCCGAACACCCCTTGGGGTGTGAGTCTAATTTTTTGATCTTATCCGTAACATTTGAAGCTTATCTTTCATGATTCAAACAAGTCCTAGTTCAAGTATGACTCTATCATGTAAACCCTAATCTCCCTACTATAAATTAAACCCTTAACCATCTTTCCTTCCCTTTTATTCTTCCATTCGGCCGAGATCACAACCCAAATACTCCCCTTCGTCCGTTCCGATCGCAAGCAACCCCAAATCATCTCCGTTCATGTTCTTGCTCATTCGATCCAAGGTATGAACACAAAACCCTTGTTCTTTATTGATGTTCCTTGGTTGTTTGCTGTTTCGAACCCGAGACCATGGCCCTAGGCCATATGGTCTCGGTTAGCTCATAAAAACCGTATGCATGTGTGTGTTGTTAGCTTGATTCGTCTAAACCCATACTCGAACCCTAGATCTCCATTAGATGTGACCGGATTCATTAGATCTAGACACATGGACTTGGTAAACCCTAGACCTAGACCCTAGTTTCAAACCTATGACCAATCTAGCACCAAACCCGAACCTTAGACGTGATCTAGTTCGGATCTAGCTCAAACCCTTAGGGTTTCGGCCTAGCCGGCCAACCCTAATCGAATTTCCATAAGAACCGAGCCTAGTTGATCTAGATTGACCATAGTTGACTTTGGTTGACCGGATTATATCATACCCTAAACCCTAACCGAAATCTAGAAACCCTAGTTGACTTTTATTGACTTTTAGATTTGACCAATAAGTCAAACCGGGTCAAGGCCGGATCTTGACCCAACCCGTGGACCCAAACCCGAATACCCAATCGGGCCAAGGCCCGTACTTGGCCCATATCGATCTACTTTAGTCCATCGGGCCCAAACCTTAGTTGGCCCATTAGTATCCAAGCCCATTTGGACCAAAGCCCAAACCTTTAGCCCATACCTAACCAAACCGAACCCAATTGGGCCAAGCCCAATTCGTGGCCCAATCTAAGTGGACCTAAGCCCAATAAGAGGCCCAAGTGGCCCAACCCAATGGCCCATTAAGCCCATTAAGCCCATTAGGCCCAATAAGCCTAACCCAAGCCCATTTCATTTCATTTCATTTCGAAGTCCATTTCATTTCATCTCATTTCATTTCATTTCGACCTATTAAGGTCCAATAACCCAAATTCATTCGATGTCACAAAACATAAAACATAACATGAAATACATAATGCTTAACTTATATCGTATATAGAATCGCCGGTGTTAGCTTAGTCTAATCATTAGTTGAATCATTTAGGAAGCTAGGAGTCTCCAAAGGATTCCTCTGTCTTAAGTACTTGTCGCTAAGCTTTGCCAGGTGAGTCCACAAACCCCTTTTACTCTTTTACTGTTTTTATAAACTTTGGGGTGGAAAACATAAACACAACTGCTACTGTTTTACTATGACTGTACAACAACATCTATACATTTTCATTATCGCATTGGCATGACAAACAATTATTATACCGGACTAAGGTTACCAGCAATCATTAGCTAGTGGATCTAGACCATGGATATGCAGATAGTACTATTGGCTGACACTCATCCTCCCAACATTATTTGATCATTACTTGGTTTATCCAAGACATCTTTCGGGAGTGTATATCCATAAAATAACAACATACTGGAGTTGAAGTGTTGATTGTGGACTTAGGGGTTGGTATATTAACTCAATAGACTTGCTACCTGTTGGGGATAACAGTTCATGCGATGTCAAACATAACAACTTGTTCAACACATTTTCATAAACATAACTATTAATTGTAGATATTCTACAATTACACTTCACTTTTCATATTTACTTCTCATATCATATGAGTGTTGAACCTTATACATTTTCAGTCATAAATCATTTTCATAACAAACATTTTGAGTAGCAAAAACATTTACTTTACCTTACACTTTACTTTAACCCTGTGGATTCACTCAACATTATTGTTGACCCTTTTACTATTTATGTTTTTCCATGTGATTAGGTGCAGTGGAGTTTGGAGGATATGAGCATTGGGATTGTCGTGAGCCATGATTAAAACATTAAGTTTACGAACAATCATTTCATTTCAAACAATTTCTATTTTAGGAAACTTACTATTTTTGGAAACTTTCTACTTTTGGAAAGTGAAACAAACCTTTATTTTTCGTTAATGCGTGGTTGTTTGTTTACTTAATTTTTGCTATGTTGTCATGAACGTTACACCTTCGTTCTTTCGCAAAACATTTTAAATGAAGTAAAACTCATTTTTTTGGCGGGGTGTGACAGAGTGGTATCAGAGCTTAAGTTATAGTGAATTAGCAAGCCTAGTCTATAACTACAAAAGCTTTTTGGGAAAAACAAACACCTTTATAAAATCAAAATAATCATGACACGCTCAGTCTCATATCCTGAAGTTCCATTGTTCTTAGTTTAGAACATTTGCCTTAGTTAGTATTGCCTTAGTGTTATAGTTAGTATTCGTCAGCGAGCCTTAAAATTTCCTAATCTAATAAATTTTTATGCGTCGTGCCTAGTAGAATGTTGTCAGCAAGTGTTATTGATATTACGCCAGAACCAGAGCACGACAGTGATCAGAGTACCGCCACGTCTAGAAGACGTGCTACGCCTCCTTCGTCTCCAAGGCCAGTGTTTATACCGACACCTTTTCCAATATCGTCAGCAGATTGGTTTCATCCTACTCAGCCTCCTGTCCCGGTGTACCCCAATGGACCCCCTGACCTCAAGCCTGGAAAGCGTCCTTATCTCTATCGACTGGTGAAGGACGGTGAACTCTACATGACGACAAGAAAACGACCAGCAGCCAGAAGAAGATGATTAGTCATCTACGTATCGTCTATATTTGTTTTTCTATTTACTATTATTAGATTTTATGTTTAACTATTTTAGTATTTTTGTTCTTTAGTATTGGCGTATGTGCCAAGTTTTTTTTTTAAAAACTATTATGTATTAGGAATGTGTTTAATAAAAGTGATATTTTAGTAATTTCTATTGTTCTTATAAAGTGTATTTTCTATACGTCTCTACTACTACTACTATAATTACGACTAGTTATATCTACGTCTACTACTACTATTACGTCTATTGTATATCTATTATTTGATCCTTATTATAAGTATATATTTTTCTTATAGTCCTCCTACATTATTCACTTCTTAATTTCTTATCATATTATTTGTATCAGCAATTCATCAATGGCTCGAGGAGGAAACGCTGAGACTGTCAAACAAATGGTGGAACGCCGAATCGCTGAAGCAATGGCTCAAATGAACGCTGTAAGAGGAAATGCCGCTGGTGCATCTAATGTGGGAAACAACGGTATATTATACGACTCCATGAAAGAAGATTCATTTATTTCCATTTTATTTTAACCCATTGTTCATTTTCTTTCCCTATTTGTTTAAACTTCAGATCCCAATCGTCAAGGTCAATCCTATAAGACCTTTACATCCTGTCATCCTCCGACCTACTCTGGATCTGAAGGTGCTATTGCTATCATCCACTGGATTGAGAAGGTGGAATCCATTTTCAGTGTCATTCAATGTGCCCCTGAGAATATGACGAAGTTTGCTGCTAGTACGTTGTCCAAGGAAGCGTTGTCCTGGTGGAATTCTCAAGTGTAAGTCTTAGGTCGTGCAACTGTTGATGCTATGACTTGGGATACGTTCAAAGATCAGTTAACTCAGAAGTTTTGTCCAAGGAGAGAGCTACAAAAAGTTGAAGTGGAACTATGGAATCTGTCCATGGTTGGATCTGATATTGTTACCTACACAACTAAGTTTCAAGAACTCGCTCGTCTCGTTCCTCATATGGTTTCTCCTGAATTCAAGCGTATTGAAAAGTATCTTTAAGGTCTTCATGATCTTATTCGTACTCATGTTATTGCTTCTGAACCGACAACATTCGAAGATGCTGTGAATCGTGCAACAAGGTTGACTGATGATGCAATGAGAAGTGGATCGTTCAAAGACAAGCTAGTGGTGTCTAGCAAATCTACTGATAATGTGAGCAATGAAAATGGAAAGCGTTCCTACGACAACAAACGTGATCCCAAAGGGAACAAATATCAGAAGACTAAGAATTATGCAGCCTCTACTCAGAACAACAATCAGTCTAATTCAGAATCTAAGTCTTATGCTGGGAACAAGCCTCTGTGTAGCAGATGTAAATGGCATCATGGTGGTCAGTGTGTGAAGTGCTTCAAGTGTGACCGCTGGGGTCATAATTTCAGAAAGTGTTCGTCTAACAATCCTCCTAAAAATCCTGTCTGCTACGAGTGTGGTGATCCTAACCATTATCGAAATCATTGCCCTAAACTTCAGATCAACAACAACCAGAATGGCAACAACAACAACAATGGCAATCGTAACAACAATCACAACAACAATCGCAATGCCAACAACAATGATCGTCAAAATGGTCGTGGTCGTGCATTTGTTATGAATTCTCAGGAAGCTCGTGAAAATCCTGATACCGTCACTGGTACGTTTATCGTCAACAATCATTTTGCTTCTATTTTATTTGACTCGGGAGCCGACTTGAGTTTCGTATCGACCGACTTTAAAAGTTTCTTAAATCTAAATCCTAATCGTTTGAAAGTGAATTATGAAATCGAGTTAGCAAATGGCAAAGTTGTTAGGTCTAGTGAAGTTTTTAAAGGTTGTAAGCTTGACCTAGATGATCACATTTTTGATATAGACCTTGTGCCTGTAGAGTTAGGTAGTTTTGATATCGTCATAGGGATGGATTGGTTGTCTAAAAACCGTGCTGAAATAATATGTTACACCAAACAAATCCGAATTCCCTTATCCAAAACAGAAACTTTAATAATTCAAGGTTAACAAAGAAACAAAAACATAAAAATCATAATTTCTATGAAAGCTCAAAGATATCTTCGTAAAGGATGCCAAGCCTTTCTTGCTCATGTCGTTGACACAATGTCCAAAGATCGTAAGATTGAGGACGTTCCTATTGTTCGTGAATTTCCTGGTGTATTTCCTAGTGAATTGCCTGGACTGCCTCCTCAGAGACAAGTTGAATTTCGCATTGATCTGATTCCAGGAGCCGCACCTATCGCGCGTTCTCCTTATCGTCTTGCACCGTCTGAAATGCAAGAACTTTCATCACAATTACAAGAACTTCTTGATCTTGGTTTCATTCGACCGAGTTTCTCGCCCTGGGGAGCTCCGGTCCTCTTCGTTAAAAAGAAAGATGGTTCAATGAGAATGTGCATTGACTATCGTGAATTGAACAAAGTAACAATTAAGAATCGATATCCTCTTCCTCGTATTGATGATCTATTCGATCAACTCCAAGGATGGAGTTTCTATTCCAAAATCGATCTTCGTTCTGGTTACCATCACTTAAAAGTTCGTGATGAAGATGTGCCCAAAACTGCTTTTAGAACTCGCTATGGTCATTATGAATTTTTGGTAATGCCATTTGGTTTGACCAATGCACCTGCCGTGTTTATGGATCTCATGAACAGAGTGTGCAAGCAATATCTCGACAAATTCGATCGTCTTCATAGATGATATCCTTATCTATTCGCATTCGAGAGAAGAGCATGAAGAGCACTTAAGAATTATTCTTGAGTTGTTGGAGAAAGAGAAGTTGTACGCCAAGTTGTCCAAGTGTGAATTTTGGTTGCGTGAAGTCCAATTTCTGGGTCATATTATCAACGAAGAAGGTATTCACGTGGATCCTGCAAAGATAGAAGCTATAAAGAATTGGGAAGCTCCAAAGACCCCAACTGAAGTGAGACAATTCCTTGGTCTTGCTGGTTATTATAGAAGGTTCATAGAAAATTTCTTGAAGATTGCAAAGGATTTAACGGTGTTAACACATAAGGAAGAGAAATTTGTCTGGGGTGAAAAGCAAGAATCAGCCTTCCAATCTCTAAAATCTAAATTATGTTCTGCTCCTATTCTATCTCTCCCTGAAGGAACCGATAATTTCGTGGTATACTGTGATGCTTCGCACCAAGGACTAGGTTGTGTATTGATGCAACATGACAAGGTGATCGCCTATGCCTCTCGACAACTGAAGAACCACGAGAAGAATTATACAACTCATGATCTTGAGTTGGGTGCAGTTATATTCGCGTTGAAGATTTGGAGACATTACCTCTACGGTACCAAGTGCACAATATTCACCGATCACAAGAGTTTACAA
This sequence comes from Calendula officinalis, assembly GCA_963853835.1. Classification (NCBI taxonomy): domain Eukaryota; kingdom Viridiplantae; phylum Streptophyta; class Magnoliopsida; order Asterales; family Asteraceae; genus Calendula; species Calendula officinalis. The sequence goes on from OY970825.1 coordinate 69,280,016, forward strand.
CATATCTTCAATCAGAAAGATCTCAACATGAGACAGCGTAGGTGGATAGAGTTGATGAACGACTATGAATGTGAGATTAAGTATCATCCTGGTAAGGCTAATGTGGTAGCTGATGCCTTAAGTCGGAAAGAGAAACCTAAACCTCGTCGTGTTCGAGCCCTTCCAATCTCTGTTCGTTCTAATCTATCTTCCCAAGTTCAAGAATTCCAAACTGAAGCCTTGAAGGTAGAGAACATCAAAAGTGAAGCTTTGCGTGGTATGGAGAAGCAGTTAGAAGCAAATGGTGGATGGAACCCTTTATTTCATGAATCGTTTATGGGTTCCTAATCTTGGAAGTGTTCGCAACGTCATCTTGAATGAAGCTCATCGATCCAAATATTCTATTCATCCTGGTGCCGACAAGATGTATAAAGATGCCAAGGAGTTTTATTAGTGGCCAAATATGAAGAAAGAAATCGCAGTTTATGTCAGCAAATGTTTAACTTGTGCTAGAGTGAAAGCAGAGAATCAGAAGCCTTCCGGTCTTCTACAACAGCCAGAGATCCCTGAATGGAAATGGGAAGAAATCTCTATGGATTTTATAACTAAATTGCCTCGAACATCTAATGGTCATGATACAATTTGGGTAATTATTGATCGATTGACCAAATCAGCTCACTTCATTCCTATTAAAGAAACTGATCAAATGGAAAAGTTAACAAGAATTTATTTAAAGGAAGTTGTATCTCGACATGGTGTGCAAGTCGCGATCATCTCTGATCGTGATAGTCGCTTTACATCTCGTTTTTGGCAATCATTGCAAAAATCTCTCGGTACTCGCCTCGATATGAGTACTGCCTATCATCCTCAAATAGATGGTCAGACTGAAAGAACAATTCAAACTTTGGAAGACATGCTGAGAGCATGTGTTATTGATTTTGGTGGAAGTTGGGATTCTCATCTCCCTTTAGCTGAGTTCTCGTATAATAATAGTTATCATATAACTATTAAGGCCACACCGTTTGAAGCCCTGTATGGAAGAAAGTGTTGTTCGCCACTTTGTTGGATTGAAATTGATGATCGTCAGATTACTGGTCCTGAGATTCTACAAGAAACGACTGACAAGATTTTTAAGATCAAAGATCGTATCAAGGCTGCCAGAGATCGACAAAAGAGTTATGCTGATAATCGTCGAAAGCCTTTAGAGTTCGCCGTTGGCGACCATGTTTGGCTAAAAGTAGCACCTTGGAAAGGTGTTGTACGTTTTGGTAAGAAAGGAAAGCTCAGTCCTCGTTATGTTGGACCATTCGAGATTCTTGAAAGAATCGGTGCCGTTGCTTATCGCCTTCGTCTTCCTAATGAGCTCAGCAATGTTCACAACACATTTCATGTTTCTAATCTGAAGAAGTTTATTCACGATCCTTCGCTTATCGTCCCTACTGAAGAAATTATCATCGACGACAAACTCCATTTCACTGAGGAACCAATCGAGATATCTGACTGGATAGAGCAAAAGTTGCGAAGAAGCAGGATCAAAATTGTTAAAGTCAGATGGAACTCCAAAAGAGGTCCTGAATTCACGTGGGAACGTGAGGACCAGATGCGAAAGAAATATCCTCATCTTTTTCTCGTTGTCTCTCCTGTTCGTGCTTCGTCTTAAATGTCGGGACGAAATTTCTTCAACCAGGGGAGAATGTGACAACTCGATATTTCTGGTATGTAACTTCATTTCATTTCTAGAACTTTCCTCATATAGAAAGTTCTATTTTTAGACATTTCTATTTTTGGCATTCCTTACACACAACAAACATACATATTTTTACACCATACATTAGTGTTTGATTATTTAAGTCAACACAACATTATTATTTACTTATGGTGACACTTTTGAGCTAAAACATTTCTAAAACAACAACATTCTCGGTAAAACAATAAACGTAACAATATTAACTTAAACGTGACTCGATTTGAACAAACGTCTAAACCAACATCGGACCATGACCGACCACACAAGTTGCCGGCCTACCCTCTCTTGCTCGACCACTTGACTTGGCCAAACACCCCTTGGGGTGTGAGTCTAATTTTTTGATCTTATCCCTAACATTTGAAGCTTATCTTTCATGATTCAAACAAGTCCTAGTTCAAGTATGACTCTATCATGTAAACCCTAATCTCCCTACTATAAATTAAACCCTTAACCATCTTTCATTCCCTTTTATTCTTCCATTCGGCCGAGATCACAACCCAAATACTCCCCTTCGTCCGTTCCGATCGCAAGCAACCCCAAATCATCTCCGTTCGTGTTCTTGCTCATTCGATCCAAGGTATGAACACAAAACCCTTGTTCTTTATTGATGTTCCTTGGTTGTTTGCTGTTTCGAACCCGAGACCATGGCCCTAGGCCATATGGTCTCGGTTAGCTCATAAAAACCGTATGCATGTGTGTGTTGTTAGCTTGATTCATCTAAACCCATACACGAACCCTAGATCTCCATTAGATGTGACCGGATTCATTAGATCTAGACACATGGACTTGGTAAACCCTAGACCTAGTCCCTAGTTTCGAACCTATGACCAATCTAGTACCAAACCCGAACCTTAGACGTGATCTAGTTCGGATCTAGCTCAAACCCTTAGGGTTTCGGCCTAGCTGGCCAACCCTAATCGAATTTCCATAAAAACCGAGCCTAGTTGATCTAGATTGACCATAGTTGACTTTGGTTGACCGGATTGTATCATACCCTAAACCCTAACCGAAATCTAGAAACCCTAGTTGACTTTTAGATTTGACCAATGTTGACCAATAAGTCAAACCGGGTCAAGGCCGGATCTTGACCCAAACCGTGGACCCAAACCCGAATACCCAATCGGGCCAAGGCCCGTACTTGGCCCATATCGATCTACTTTAGTCCATCGGGCCCAAACCTTAGTTGGCCCATTAGTATCCAAGCCCATTTGGACCAAAGCCCAAACCTTTGGCCCATACCTAACCAAACCGAACCCAATTGGGCCAAGCCCAATTCGTGGCCCAATCTAAGTGGACCTAAGCCCAATAAGAGGCCCAAGTGGCCCAACCCAATGGCCCATTAAGCCCATTAAGCCCATTAGGCCCAATAGGCCCAATCTAGGCCCAATAAGCCTAACCCAAGCCCATTTCATTTCATTTCATTTCGAAGTCCATTTCATCTCATTTCATTTCATTTTGACCTATTAAGGTCCAATAACCCAAATTCATTCGATGTCACAAAACATAAAACATAACATGAAATACATAATGCTTAACTTATATCGTATATAGAATCGCCGGTGTTAGCTTAGTCTAATCATTAGTTAAATCATTTAGGAAGCTAGGAGTCTCCAAAGGATTCCTCTGTCTTAAGTACTTGTCGCTAAGCTTTGCCAGGTGAGTCCACAGACCCCTTTTACTCTTTTACTGTTTTTATAAACTTTGGGGTGGAAAACATAAACACAACTGCTACTGTTTTACTATGACTGTACAACAACATCTATACATTTTCATTATCGCATTGGCATGACAAACAATTATTATACCGGACTAAGGTTACCAACAATCATTAGCTAGTGGATCTAGACCATGGATATGCAGATAGTACTATTGGCTGACACTCATCCTCCCAACATTATTTGATCATTACTTGGTTTATCCAAGACATCTTTCGGGAGTGGATATCCATAAAATAACAACATACTGGAGTTGAAGTGTTGATTGTGGACTTAGGGGTTGGTATATTAACTCAATAGACTAGCTACCTGTTGGGGATAACAGTTCATACGATGTCAAACATAACAACTTGTTCAACACATTTTCATAAACATAACTAGTAATTGTAGATATTCTACAATTACACTTCACTTTTCATATTTACTTCTCATATCATATGAGTGTTGAACCTTATACATTTTCAGTCATAAATCATTTTCATAACAAACATTTTGAGTAGCAAAAACATTTACTTTACCTTACACTTTACTTTAACCTTTTGGATTCACTCAACATTATTGTTGACCCTTTTACTATTTATGTTTTTCCAGGTGATTAGGTGCAGTGGAGTTTGGAGGATATGAGCATTGGGATTGTCGTGAGCTATGATTAAAACATTAAGTTTACGAACAATCATTTCATTTCAAACAATTTCTATTTTAGGAAACTTACTATTTTTGGAAACTTTCTACTTTTGGAAAGTGAAACAAACCTTTATTTTTCGTTAATGCGTGGTTGTTTGTTTACTTAATTTTTGCTATGTTGTCATGAACGTTACACCTTCGTTCTTCCGCAAAACATTTTAAATGAAGTAAAACTCATTTTTTTGGCGGGGTGTGACAATTCTTCACTCCTTGTTGAAGATTAAAGGTATATCTTCACTTCTTGATCTTTGTAGTTTTAGATCTATGGATTTCTAGGCTTGGGTTTGAAACCCTAGTTCTTGGGTTGGTGATTAATGGTTAAATAAAGGTTGTATACACTTTGTAGATGATATTTTAACAAAGAAAACAAGTGTATGCTCAAGATTTGTAAGAATCTTAAGATTGGTTGAACCTAGGGTTTTGGAAATCATCAAAATTGGGGGAAAGTATTATCAAAGGGTTTCTAATAATAAAAGGGTGTATTATTAATTAGTAGTATTTGTTGTTGAACAAGTTGTGATTGTCATATTAGGAATTTCGGTGCATTCTCAAAAGTGTGCAATCTTGGGGAAAATGAAGTTTTGTGTTTGAAGAACGCATTTGGAGCATTATTTGCTAAGGTGAGTACGTGTGGACTTTATTGAGTACATAGCCATAAAAATGTATTTCGTTTATTTATGTGGAGTATATTTGATTATTACCTAGACTTATTATATGTTGAGTTAGTTATATATTAATGTTGATATTTAACTAACTTGTTTGATGATTGATATGATAGCCGAAGACTTTTATTGGCATAACTAATAGGTTATGATAAGATATAGATGGTGGTGTCGCGGGGGGAATCCGCGGTCACTGAGACGAGTGTATATATGTTTATACACTAAGCACGCGGGTGCTCCTAGTACGCATATGTTTGGTACCAGGAATGTTAGGGTTCTAATACATATATGTTTATGTATTAGACATGTTTGTGTTCTAGTACATATATGTTTATGTACTAGATATGAATGCTAGGGATCGTTAGAGCCACAATAGAGTGGCTAGACTATGTTGATGGAAAATATAAATATGTTTATATTCATAATGTGACACTTGATATTTCGGGTCTAAACCCATGTAGCTCACGAGACTTTTTGTCTCATGTACTGTAACGCCCTAGAAATTTTTGTAATTAAATTAATTACTTTTTATTAAACAAATGATGTGATATTTATTTACTTGAGATTTATATGTGGCGTATGCTTTTATGTGTATTTAAGTCGAGCAAATTAAATACGTGGTGATTCGGTTAATGACAAGAGTGTCACCTAATTCATGTTCATTAACCATGAGGATTAATTAATAATAGCTAGAGTGCTAAATAATTATGTTGATAATGAGATTGATTAATTAATTGATTATGAGATTAATTAACCGGTGAGATTAGACATTTATTTTATCCCCAGTTTTGGTCTAGTGATGATCTCGAGTTAGGTGAGCGCCGGCCTTTGGCCAAGGCCCGAACCTTGTTCCCTTCGGTTTGTCCTGATTGTGTCTAGTCCATTTGAGCCGAGCCCCTAGTTTATTTCGTGGAGACTAAATCCAATTGAGCAGCCAATTCGTTGTAGCAAAGTTGAAGCCCAAGAAGTAAAAGAAAATGTTCCATGGTCCAGCTTAATACTTGTACCTACTCCCGTCCCATTTATTCCTAGCCCATGTGCATATCAAATAATAATTAAAAAGGGAATTGTCAAATCCCTAATCCCCACTTGTTTCTTCGGCAGCTTCCTTCTCCCAACCAAAACCCCTTGCGCCGTTTCTTGTTTCTGCTCTTCATCGTCCATAGCAGCCAAGGCAAATAGAAGAAGTTGTGTACGAGTCCTAGTGTTCGGTGGTTCTTTGTATCGGTAAAATTCTTTCATACTATTTTGTGTCGTTTATTCATTGCCTTCCTCCGATTTCTAAACTTCTTATCCTTGTTTCGGTGGTTCTTTGTATCGAAAGGATTTGGAATTGTCAGTGCAACAACAAAGTCGTGTGTTAAGCTATATTAAAATAATGGTGGTTAGACGGTAGCAAGCAAGTAGCGTGATCAAAGGAGGCATGGTTTGTGTCACATGGCAGAGCTGCCACGAGAAGCTTGTGGCATAAAATCAATTCTCTACGTGGCCAACTATTTTAAGTTTGGAGATGCTATTGCTGAGTGGCGGTGGAAAGAATTAAAGAGGTCACCGAGCCACATTGGATTGTGGTGTCGGTGTGCATTATTATTTGAAGTTTGGAGATGTTCGATAGGCAAGCAGGTCAATTGGTAGTTTTCTTCCTTTATTCTTTTTCCTTAATTCTGCGTCCCTAGTGCTAATCGATGGTGATGATTCCAGTTTTGTCAAGAGTGTTCAAACAAGAGATCGAGCGAGTGGTGGGGTGGAACCGAGCAGCGTTATCCGAACCCGAGGCCATATTGGTATAACCCTAAATCATTTCCTTTCGTCTTCTTGATTATTTGATTATTCGTGTCTAATTCCTTCGATACTGTAGTTTTAGGCGGGAGGAATACCGAGCCAATGAGGGCTCGGTTTAATAGTTTAATTCGTGTTTTGATGGTGATGGTGTGGTATCCGATTGGTTGTTTGTTAGTCTAATCGGTAATAGTCAAGTTCCGTTTTTTAAATTCTTAATCGTCAAAACTGTTTTGTCTCAATTCTTGTGAGTTGTTATCTGAATTCTTATCATTGTTTCAGGGGTGCCGGGTCAAGGGTTGGGTAAAAACCGTTGTCATCATTAAGACGTTTTTATAACTGAAGAACCAGAAAACCGAACCCTTTGGTTCTCGGTTTCCTAATCCGATAAACGTTTTTTAAATAAAAGACTAGATTTGTTATAATCGTAATTCTGAAAGTAAAAATGAATTTTTGGGCTGTCGGGTGACTCGGGAATAGACGGGGTAATGTCGAGAATTAAAATCGGGTTTTAATATCAATCGAATTCCTGGCAGAATCTGCTCACTTTATTAGAGACTGTTTTTACCACACTTAAAATACGTTTTTGGATTTTTGGCCCGTGCTGGTCACTAGCTTTCTGAGTCCTCTTTCCAATGCCGCTAACGGATCGTTAATCTGATAAACGGTTTAAAAGTTATAGATGTTTTAGTGATCTATCGCAGAATAGTTTTCGGTTCCGCTATTCCATCTTGCGAGCCTGTTTTGACCCCTTTCTTGGATTTAGCTCCCGAAGTCTTCTGAAAAATTGTAGTCCTCTGAGCCGTGCAGTTACTGTAAAAATTTGGTCAAACTCTAGTGAACGGTTTGGGATTTATAACAGTTCCCGCGGGGGTGTCGGGTTCTGGCAGAATGTTTGAAATGAGTTTTGAGCCAAGTTTTAATTCGAGTTTTATTATGCGATGTAGGGTCTTCTAGGAACTGATTTGTGACTCGTACGTGCCGATGATACTTCTAGGAGCATACGTTTATCCGAGGTGGGTAATCTCACTATAAACTTGTACTTACTTTCGATTCATGATTTTGTGCTATGTGTTATGAATTGTCTTGTTGATTGAGCTTGAGTACTGATTGGGTGATTTATTTGAGTTATCTGTGATTTGAGTTATCTGTGATTTGAGTTATCTGTGATTTGAGTTATCTGGAGCCTGAGTTATCTGAGTTTTGAGTTCTTGAGTTAAAACATTAAACATAATATACTTGAGTTGTCTTGGCACCGAAGAGTACTGGTGCCAGACATTTTGACTCAACACCGAAGAGTACAGGTGTTGAGCCTTGAGTTGTGTGAGGCGGGTCGAGGTTGATCTCTCGTCCCAAGTCATACAAGCGCGCTATACAAATTTAAAATCGGAGAAAATAAACTTGAGTAATTGAGAATTGAGTAGAGTCTCTAGGGATCACTTATGTGGCTTGAGTTGTTTGTATTTATTTGTTTATTTTGATATTATTCACTCAGCGGTGGCTGACCCCAAACACTCCCTCCCATTTTACAGGTACTAGCAAGGGCAAAGAGAAGGTCAATGGTTGATGAGCTGCGTTTCTATTTTTATATTTATGGATTTGGATTAAAACATTTGTTTCGAGTCAAACATGTTTTGTTTTTAAAACCTTTAATTATTCTGCATTTAAACCACGAGACGGTTTTATATTTTTGGGACCTTTGAGTTACTTGTACTTTTGGGGAAAAATGGTTTATTTTATTTATTTAAAATTTTTAAATTTCCCCTGATTTTTTGGATGTTACAAGTTGGTATTAGAGCTCTGGCTTGAGAGAATTGGGTTCACAAGGGGTGAATTCCAAACTCAAGTCGAAACACGAGTTTTCAAAATGAGTTTTCAAAAGTGTTTTAAAATGAGTCCAAATCCAAATTGAGAAGCAACGCATCACAACGACCTTATGCCTCTAGTACTTATTTATGAGTTATATAGCTTATTAAAAACGTCGCGAGTTACATTGATTACTACGAGAATAAAATAAAATTAACTCGAGATGAGCGTGAATTGTACGACTATAGATGTATATATTATACTATATACAATATGTACTGTTGTGAACTACTTGATTATGTGGATGGTATATGGATGGGAGATCGTGGAATTTTTGAAACTGGCTCGAAACCATGACAGGGGTAGGTGCTGATAATAATAGAGGGCCCCTATTATTATACGCACAGGACTCATGCCTATGTTTCGAAAAGGATTCAAGGAGACCATTCGTCAAGCATCTAAGTATCATGAAAACCCTTAATTATTATATATAAATAGATAATAAAATCACTAAAAGAGATTTATGAGAAAACAGTGCAATCAATTGAATAAGAGAATTGTTAAACACGAATTGATAAAGAGATATCAAAACATGTTAAGAGAGAGACAATAAATCAAATTGGGTTGAATTCGTAAAATGATTAATTGAGTTATTAATACCTCGAGAACGATTGAGCAATCGTTAAAGCAAAATAAATGAGAAAATAAGGAAAATGTTATGTTCAAATATATCACCAAATCGAGATTTATGGGAAAATAATAAATAAGAGATCATTGATTTAAGTTGAATAAGGAGTTATCCAGACCAATCAAATGAAAGTTATTAAAACAAACTGAGTGAGAATAACTAATGATACATTGTTAAATTGAGTAATATTAATTGGTCAAAAAGCTAAGATAATAATTAAGTAAGAATGATTAAGTATAATTTAATTCATATAATTGAGAAGTCATTGAAATTATGATAAGATTTATAAAGCAAGAATGATTGGACAATTAACTAAAACGAACCGAATAGAGAGATTATAATTATGCATGATCATTAAATTGAGTAAAGGAGAAACTATGAGTAAACTAATTAATGAAGTCATGAGGGGTAATGTAAATAAGTACAAGATTTGTGACTTGTGAAAATTTTATGCGAAGATTTATGGAGTTAATTTTACATTTTGTAACTGATGGGAAAACATCGAATATATGAAATAAGTGAGGACTGTTAATTGAGCAAGAAATGAAAATCTATAAACTTAATAAAAGTTATAAATATATTGAGCCATCACTAAATAGTGAGATGTGAAACCCAAGACGGGTTAACTAATGAGTTAATTAACAAAAGAAAATTTACGAGGTTTATTCGCTACAAATTTACTGAGAATTCTATTTACGATAAAAATTATTATATGGTAATGATAATACCAAACATGCTATGAGTAAACCAAAATGAGGGTTAATACCCTGATTTGATCAAGAGATAATCGTGAATGTGTAACATGAAATAAATATTTGTGATGCTAATAAATGTAACAAGCTTGATTTATGAGGAGTCATAAAATGACTAATTATTAATGAGATTAATAAAGAGTGATGAGTTATAATTGATAAAATCTAATAAGGATGTGAGAATCGATGTGAATGTTAATGAGACAGCTGACACCTAATATGAGCAATGAATAATTTTTATAAAGTGATAAAAGTTTAATGAGTAGGTGTGTGAGAGGGGCGTAAAGAGTATATGTTGGGACCGACTCACACCTGTACATGAGAACTTGATTATCGAGTAATTAAATGAAACCCTAAAATATATAATTAAATATGAGAATCAGCAAACCGAACTATCGAGTGTTCGTAACGAGTTCTTTGAGATTTTGAGTGCCACTTCCAAACTCGGGGACGAGTTTTCTCCAAGTGGAGTTGAGTGACGGTAAAAGGGAAAACTATCAATATTTAGAGTGCGAGTAGAGAATAATTATAAAGTTGTGAATTATTAAATTCCGATAATTGAGCTAATGGAGATTAATAACTCGAGATAAATGTGAAAATTAAAGTTTGTAAGGAGTAAATAAGAGAATTACCAAGAGAAAGTTTTGTTAAGTGTTATTTATGAGCATTTATGTGCATATAACCGACTAGAGAATTATAAGAGTGACTAATTAATCGAGAAATTATTCTTGTGAGGATATAATAAAATAAAAAGAGATTATTAAAGCATGAGAATTTATTCAAGTCAAGTTAAATGACAAAACTTGATTTTGAGAAGTTATTAAATTCAGCCGAGAAAGTTATTGAACCAAATTATTGTGTTGAGAATTACACATTACTGAGTAATAATTACTTATAGTGGGTAATGGCGCAAATGAGAACACCACCGTAATAAATTATGAGAAAAATTTATAATTACTGAGAAGCTACCGAGCTAATAAATCAAGTTAAACAGATAAATTATTAGAATGAACCATATGATAAAATGTTATTTATGAAGAAATATTAAATTAAAAACTAAGGAGAAGTATCGAGTTAAATTATCAAATTGAAAATCACCAAATATGGTGCAGTATTGAATAATTACTAAACTGTTAATAGTTATTGAAATGAGCAATTGAGAAAAATATATAAGTTTATTAGACAATAAAATTTTCATGAATTTCTAAATCGAGAAGGAGCTGAAAATATAAAGTATCGAGGAAATTTTTATGGAGAACGCGAAAATAATTGAGTAATTAAGTACATGAGAAGTAATTAGTTAACTAATTGAGTAAAGAGAAATCATTTAATTGAGGTGTTCGAACTTCAAAAATAAAATGAGATTTATAAGTGGACAATTAGTCAAATTAATCAAGAGACAATTTAAATAAAAACAAAGCAAGAAAATAATTAACGAGCTAAATGATAAAATTATTATGAGAATCGATAAGTATCATTAAAATGAGTTGAACGATCAATATTAAAAAGAGTCAGCGAGAATTTGTTAAATACGAGTTAACAAGAGCACTAATAACGCAACTTAAAAGAGAAATTATATGTTCGAGTAGTCTGGTAATTAAATTTGATCACGTGAAAAGAAAAATGTAAAAGCGAGTAAATGTATACATTGTGTTGACTGGTGAGAAGTCACTAAACTAGATTTGAGTTTGAATTGATAATATAACTTGCGTTGAGCTAAAAACAAGTTGTAGAGATTTGAGGTGAGTGCATTTGAGTATATGCAAATTGAGTAAAAGGCATGAGCTGCCTACTATCTGAGGTTTATGTGTGATAAAATACAAATATGTGAATTATATACTTGTTGTGTATTGATTGATAGTGGTGGGAACCGCTAAATCTTTCATTTTGTTTTTTTTAACAAACTAATGTCCTATAGGGAAGAGGACCTTGAGATGCTGCTTACTGATAGAGAGTGCCAATAATAGGACTTTATATGTTGATAGAATGTAAAAATAATACCTTTATAGCACTGTGCGGGAAAGTTTTCCCATAAAAACTTATTTTTATCGTCGTGAGAGGACCGAGTATGATTACGAGCACGAGTTGGACGACCGAGCACTACGCCGTGATTATCAGTCGCCACAAACCAAACCATAATGAATCTCCAAGTGGAGTTGAATCGGAGATTCAACACAACGTTAACCGTTAGGTGCAGCAACTGTGTCCGACTATGAGAGTAAGAAGACATCTCCATCAGAGTATCGAGAGTTATCGTGCTTCAGTTTTGACATCCTTTTTATCGTCACGTCGAGACCCCTTAGAGAACATTCGTTATATTTCTTTTATCCTTAACTTTTGCACCGCTAGAGACGGAAGATTTATACGAGCAGTTGCAAGAGCCAGAGTTCATTCTGATTGAGCGTGTGACTTTGAAGAGTTTCCTTTCCATTCTTAACCTGATCGTTTCCATTGAGTATGCGTATTGAGTGCGAGTCTGAGTCTGAGATGCGGATCGCTACCCTGAGTTTTTTCCGAGCCAAGACTTCGGGGACGAAGTCTATTTTAAGTGGAGTTGAGTTGTAACGCCCTAGAAATTTTTGTAATTAAATTAATTACTTTTTATTAAACAAATGATGTGATATTTATTTATTTGAGATTTATATGTGGCGTATGCTTTTATGTGTATTTAAGTCGAGCAAATTAAATACGTGGTGATTCGGTTAATGACAAGAGTGTCACCTAATTCATGTTCATTAACCATGAGGATTAATTAATAATAGCTAGAGTGCTAAATAATTATGTTGATAATGAGATTGATTAATTAATTGATTATGAGATTAATTAACCGGTGAGATTAGACATTTATTTTATCCCCAGTTTTGGTCTAGTGATGATCTCGAGTTAGGTGAGCGCCGGCCTTTGGCCAAGGCCCGAACCTTGTTCCCTTCGGTTTGTCCTGATTGTGTCTAGTCCATTTGAGCCGAGCCCCTAGTTTATTTCGTGGAGACTAAATCCAATTGAGCAGCCAATTCGTTGTAGCAAAGTTGAAGCCCAAGAAGTAAAAGAAAATGTTCCATGGTCCAGCTTAATACTTGTACCTACTCCCGTCCCATTTATTCCTAGCCCATGTGCATATCAATTAATAATTAAAAAGGGAATTGTCAAATCCCTAATCCCCACTTGTTTCTTCGGCAGCTTCCTTCTCCCAACCAAAACCCCTTGCGCCGTTTCTTGTTTCTGCTCTTCATCGTCCATAGCAGCCAAGGCAAATAGAAGAAGTTGTGTACGAGTCCTAGTGTTCGGTGGTTCTTTGTATCGATAAAATTCTTTCATACTATTTTGTGTCGTTTATTCATTGCCTTCCTCCGATTTCTAAACTTCTTATCCTTGTTTCGGTGGTTCTTTGTATCGAAAGGATTTGGAATTGTCAGTGCAACAACAAAGTCGTGTGTTAAGCTATATTAAAATAATGGTGGTTAGACGGTAGCAAGCAAGTAGCGTGATCAAAGGAGGCATGGTTTGTGTCACATGGCAGAGCTGCCACGAGAAGCTTGTGGCATAAAATCAATTCTCTACGTGGCCAACTATTTTAAGTTTGGAGATGCTATTGCTGAGTGGCGGTGGAAAGAATTAAAGAGGTCACCGAGCCACATTGGATTGTGGTGTCGGTGTGCATTATTATTTGAAGTTTGGAGATGTTCGATAGGCAAGCAGGTCAATTGGTAGTTTTCTTCCTTTATTCTTTTTCCTTAATTCTGCGTCCCTAGTGCTAATCGATGGTGATGATTCCAGTTTTGTCAAGAGTGTTCAAACAAGAGATCGAGCGAGTGGTGTGGTGGAACCGAGCAGCGTTATCCGAACCCGAGGCCATATTGGTATAACCCTAAATCATTTCCTTTCGTCTTCTTGATTATTTGATTATTCGTGTCTAATTCCTTCGATACTGTAGTTTTAGGCGGGAGGAATACCGAGCCAATGAGGGCTCGGTTTAATAGTTTAATTCGTGTTTTGATGGTGATGGTGTGGTATCCGATTGGTTGTTTGTTAGTCTAATCGTTAATAGTCAAGTTCCGTTTTTTAAATTCTTAATCGTCAAAACTGTTTTGTCTCAATTCTTGTGAGTTGTTATCTGAATTCTTATCATTGTTTCAGGGGTGCCGGGTCAAGGGTTGGGTAAAAACCGTTGTCATCATTAAGACGTTTTTATAACTGAAGAACCAGAAAACCGAACCCTTTGGTTCTCGGTTTCCTAATCCGAGAAACATTTTTAAATAAAAGACTAGATTTGTTATAATCGTAATTCTGAAAGTAAAAATGAATTTTTGGGCTGTCGGGTGTCTCGGGAATAGACGGGGTAATGTCGAGAATTAAAATCGGGTTTTAATATCAATCGAATTCCTGGCAGAATCTGCTCACTTTATTAGAGACTGTTTTTACCACACTTAAAATACGTTTTTGGATTTTTGGCCCGCGCTGGTCACTAGCTTTCTTAGTCCTCTTTCCAATGCCGCTAACGGCTCGTTAATCTGATAAACGGTTTAAAAGTTATAGATGTTTTAGTGATCTATCGCAGAATAGTTTTCGGTTCCGCTATTCCGTCTTGCGAGCCTGTTTTGACCCCTTTCTTGGATTTAGCTCCCGAAGTCTTCTGACAAATTGTAGTCCTCTGAGCCGTGCAGTTACTGTAAAAATTTGGTCAAACTCTAGTGAACGGTTTGGGATTTATAACAGTTCCCGCGGGGGTGTCGGGTTCTGCAGAATGTTTGAAATGAGTTTTGAGCCAAGTTTTAATTCGAGTTTTATTATGCGATGTAGGGTCTTCTAGGAACTGATTTGTGACTCGTACGTGCCGATGATACTTCTAGGAGCATACGTTTATCCGAGGTGGGTAATCTCACTATAAACTTGTACTTACCTTCGATTCATGATTTTGTGCTATGTGTTATGAATTGTCTTGTTGATTGAGCTTGAGTACTGATTGGGTGATTTATTTGAGTTATCTGTGATTTGAGTTATCTGTGATTTGAGTTATCTGGAGCCTGAGTTATCTGAGTTTTGAGTTCTTGAGTTAAAACATTAAACATAATATACTTGAGTTGTCTTGGCACCGAAGAGTACTGGTGCCAGACATTTTGACTCAACACCGAAGAGTACAGGTGTTGAGCCTTGAGTTGTGTGAGGCGGGTCGAGGTTGATCTCTCGTCCCAAGTCATACAAGCGCGCTATACAAATTTAAAATCGGAGAAAATAAACTTGAGTAATTGAGAATTGAGTAGAGTCTCTAGGGATCACTTATGTGGCTTGAGTTATTTGTATTTATTTGTTTATTTTGATATTATTCACTCAGCGGTGGCTGACCCCAAACACTCCCTCCCATTTTACAGGTACTAGCAAGGGCAAAGAGAAGGTCAATGGTTGATGAGCTGCGTTTCTATTTTTATATTTATGGATTTGGATTAAAACATTTGTTTCGAGTCAAACATGTTTTGTTTTTAAAACCTTTAATTATTCCGCATTTAAACCACGAGACAGTTTTATATTTTTGGGACCTTTGAGTTACTTGTACTTTTGGGGAAAAATGGTTTATTTTATTTATTTAAAATTTTTAAATTTCCCCTGATTTTTTGGATGTTACAAGTTGGTATCAGAGCTCTGGCTTGAGAGAATTGGGTTCACAAGGGGTGAATTCCAAACTCAAGTCGAAACACGAGTTTTCAAAATGAGTTTTCAAAAGTGTTTTAAAATGAGTCCAAATCCAAATTGAGAAGCAACGCATCACAACGACCTTATGCCTCTAGTACTTATTTATGAGTTATATAGCTTATTAAAAACGTCGCGAGTGACATTGATTACTACGAGAATAAAATAAAATTAACTCGAGATGAGCGTGAATTGTACGACTATAGATGTATATATTATACTATATACAATATGTACTGTTATGAACTACTTGATTATGTGGATGGTATATGGATGGGAGATCGTGGAATTTTTGAAACTGGCTCGAAACCATGACAGGGGTAGGTGCTGATAATAATAGAGGGCCCCTATTATTATACGCACAGGACTCATGCCTATGTTTCGAAAAGGATTCAAGGAGACCATTCGTCAAGCATCTAAGTATCATGAAAACCCTTAATTATTATATATAAATAGATAATAAAATCACTAAAAGAGATTTATGAGAAAACAGTGCAATCAATTGAATAAGAGAATTGTTAAACACGAATTGATAAAGAGATATCAAAACATGTTAAGAGAGAGACAATAAATCAAATTGGGTTGAATTCGTAAAATGATTAATTGAGTTATTAATACCTCGAGAACGATTGAGCAATCGTTAAAGCAAAATAAATGAGAAAATAAGGAAAATGTTATGTTCAAATATATCACCAAATCGAGATTTATGGGAAAATAATAAATAAGAGATCATTGATTTAAGTTGAATAAGGAGTTATCCAGACCAATCAAATGAAAGTTATTAAAACAAACTGAGTGAGAATAACTAATGATCCATTGTTAAATTGAGTAATATTAATTGGTCAAAAAGCTAAGATAATAATTAAGTAAGAATGATTAAGTATAATTTAATTCATATAATTGAGAAGTCATTGAAATTATGATAAGATTTATAAAGCAAGAATGATTGGACAATTAACTAAAACGAATCGAATAGAGAGATTATAATTATGCATGATCATTAAATTGAGTAAAGGAGAAACTATGAGTAAACTAATTAATGAAGTCATGAGGGGTAATGTAAATAAGTACAAGATTTGTGACTTGTGAAAATTTTATGCGAAGATTTATGGAGTTAATTTTACATTTTGTAACCGATGGGAAAACATCGAATATATGAAATAAGTGAGGACTGTTAATTGAGCAAGAAATGAAAATCTATAAAGTTAATAAAAGTTATAAATATATTGAGACATCACTAAATGAGTGAGATGTGAAACCCAAGACGGGTTAACTAATGAGTTAATTAACAAAAGAAAATTTACGAGGTTTATTCGCTACAAATTTACTGAGAATTCTATTTACGATAAAAATTATTATATGGTAATGATAATACCAAACATGCTATGAGTAAACCAAAATGAGGGTTAATACCCTGATTTGATCAAGAGATAATCGTGAATGTGTAACATGAAATAAAGATTTGTGATGCTAATAAATGTAACAAGCTTGATTTATGAGGAGTCATAAAATGACTAATTATTAATGAGATTAATAAAGAGTGATGAGTTATAATTGATAAAATCTAATAAGGATGTGAGAATCGATGTGAATGTTAATGAGACAGCTGACACCTAATTTGAGCAATGAATAATTTTTATAAAGTGATAAAAGTTTAATGAGTAGGTGTGTGAGAGGGGCGTAAAGAGTATATGTTGGGACCGACTCACACCTGTACATGAGAACTTGATTATCGAGTAATTAAATGAAACCCTAAAATATATAATTAAATATGAGAATCAGCAAACCGAACTATCGAGTGTTCGTAACGAGTTCTTTGAGATTTTGAGTGCCACTTCCAAACTCGGGGACGAGTTTTCTCCAAGTGGAGTTGAGTGACGGTAAAAGGGAAAACTATCAATATTTAGAGTGCGAGTAGAGAATAATTATAAAGTTGTGAATTATTAAATTCCGATAATTGAGCTAATGGAGATTAATAACTCGAGATAAATGTGAAAATTAAAGTTTGTAAGGAGTAAATAAGAGAATTACCAAGAGAAAGTTTTGTTAAGTGTTATTTATGAGCATTTATGTGCATATAACCGACTAGAGAATTATAAGAGTGACTAATTAATCGAGAAATTATTCTTGTGAGGATATAATAAAATAAAAAGAGATTATTAAAGCATGAGAATTTATTCAAGTCAAGTTAAATGAGAAAACTTGATTTTGAGAAGTTATTAAATTCAGCCGAGAAAGTTATTGAACCAAATTATTGTGTTGAGAATTACACATTACTGAGTAATAATTACTTATAGTGGGTAATGGCGCAAATGAGAACACCACCGTAATAAATTATGATAAAAATTTATAATTACTGAGAAGCTACCGAGCTAATAAATCAAGTTAAACAGATAAATTATTAGAATGAACCATATGATAAAATGTTATTTATGAAGAAATATTAAATTAAAAACTAAGGAGAAGTATCGAGTTAAATTATCAAATTGAAAATCACCAAATATGGTGCAGTATTGAATAATTACTAAACTGTTAATAGTTATTGAAATGAGCAATTGAGAAAAATATATAAGTTTATTAGACAATAAAATTTTCATGAATTTCTAAATCGAGAAGGAGCTGAAAATATAAAGTATTGAGGAAATTTTTATGGAGAACGCGAAAATAATTGAGTAATTAAGTACATGAGAAGTAATTAGTTAACTAATTGAGTAAAGAGAAATCATTTAATTGAGGTGTTCGAACTTCAAAAATAAAATGAGATTTATAAGTGGACAATTAGTCAAATTAATCAAGAGACAATTTAAATAAAAACAAAGCAAGAAAATAATTAACGAGCTAAATGATAAAATTATTATGAGAATCGATAAGTATCATTAAAATGAGTTGAACGATCAATATTAAAAAGAGTCAGCGAGAATTTGTTAAATACGAGTTAACAAGAGCACTAATAACGCAACTTAAAAGAGAAATTATCTGTTCGAGTAGTCTGGTAATTAAATTTGATCACGTGAAAAGAAAAATGTAAAAGCGAGTAAATGTATACATTGTGTTGACTGGTGAGAAGTCACTAAACAAGATTTGAGTTTGAATTGATAATATAACTTGCGTTGAGCTAAAAACAAGTTGTAGAGATTTGAGGTGAGTGAATTTGAGTATATGCAAACTGAGTAAAAGGCATGAGCTGCCTACTATCTGAGGTTTATGTGTGATAAAATACAAATATGTGAATTATATACTTGTTGTGTATTGATTGATAGTGGTGGGAACCGCTAAATCTTTCATTTTGTTTTTTTTAACAAACTAATGTCCTATAGGGAAGAGGACCTTGAGATGCTGCTTACTGATAGAGAGTGCCAATAATAGGACTTTATATGTTGATAGAATGTAAAAATAATACCTTTATAGCACTGTGCGGGAAAGTTTTCCCATAAAAACTTATTTTTATCGTCGTGAGAGGACCGAGTATGATTACGAGCACGAGTTGGACGACCGAGCACTACGCCGTGATTATCAGTCGCCACAAACCAAACCATAACGAATCTCCAAGTGGAGTTGAATCGGAGATTCAACACAACGTTAATCGTTAGGTGCAGCAACTGTGTCCGACTATGAGAGTAAGAAGACATCTCCATCAGAGTATCGAGAGTTATCGTGCTTCAGTTTTGACATCCTTTTTATCGTCACGTCGAGACCCCTTAGAGAACATTCGTTATATTTCTTTTATCCTTAACTTTTGCACCGCTAGAGACGGAAGATTTATACGAGCAGTTGCAAGAGCCAGAGTTCAGTCTGATTGAGCGTGTGACTTTGAAGAGTTTCCTTTCCATTCTTAACCTGATCGTTTCCATTGAGTATGCGTATTGAGTGCGAGTCTGAGTCTGAGATGCGGATCGCTACCCTGAGTTTTTTCCGAGCCAAGACTTCGGGGACGAAGTCTATTTTAAGTGGAGTTGAGTTGTAACGCCCTAGAAATTTTTGTAATTAAATTAATTACTTTTTATTAAACAAATGATGTGATATTTATTTATTTGAGATTTATATGTGGCGTATGCTTTTATGTGTATTTAAGTCGAGCAAATTAAATACGTGGTGATTCGGTTAATGACAAGAGTGTCACCTAATTCATGTTCATTAACCATGAGGATTAATTAATAATAGATAGAGTGCTAAATAATTGTGTTGATAATGAGATTGATTAATTAATTGATTATGAGATTAATTAACCGGTGAGATTAGACATTTATTTTATCCCCAGTTTTGATCTAGTGATGATCTCGAGTTAGGTGAGCGCCGGCCTTTTGCCAAGGCCCGAACCTTGTTCCCTTCGGTTTGTCCTGATTGTGTCTAGTCCATTTGAGCCGAGCCCCTAGTTTATTTCGTGGAGACTAAATCCAATTGAGCAGCCAATTCGTTGTAGCAAAGTTGAAGCCCAAGAAGTAAAAGAAAATGTTCCATGGTCCAGCTTAATACTTGTACCTACTCCCGTCCCATTTATTCCTAGCCCATGTGCATATCAATTAATAATTAAAAAGGGAATTGTCAAATCCCTAATCCCCACTTGTTTCTTCGGCAGCTTCCTTCTCCCAACCAAAACCCCTTGCGACGTTTCTTGTTTCTGCTCTTCATCGTCCATAGCAGCCAAGGCAAATAGAAGAAGTTGTGTACGAGTCCTAGTGTTCGGTGGTTCTTTGTATCGGTAAAATTCTTTCATACTATTTTGTGTCGTTTATTCATTGCCTTCCTCCGATTTCTAAACTTCTTATCCTTGTTTCGGTGGTTCTTTGTATCGAAAGGATTTGGAATTGTCAGTGCAACAACAAAGTCGTGTGTTAAGCTATATTAAAATAATGGTGGTTAGACGGTAGCAAGCAAGTAGCGTGATCAAAGGAGGCATGGTTTGTGTCACATGGCAAAGTTGCCACGAGAAGCTTGTGGCATAAAATCAATTCTCTACGTGGCCAACTATTTTAAGTTTGGAGATGCTATTGTTGAGTGGCGGTGAAAGAATTAAAGAGGTCACCGAGCCACATTGGATTGTGGTGTCGGTGTGCATTATTATTTGAAGTTTGTAGATGTTCGATAGGCAAGCAGGTCAATTGGTAGTTTTCTTCCTTTATTCTTTTTCCTTAATTCTGCGTCCCTAGTGCTAATCGATGGTGATGATTCCAGTTTTGTCAAGAGTGTTCAAACAAGAGATCGAGCGAGTGGTGTGGTGGAACCGAGCAGTGTTATCCGAACCCGAGGCCATATTGGTATAACCCTAAATCATTTCCTTTCGTCTTCTTGATTATTTGATTATTCGTGTCTAATTCCTTCGATACTGTAGTTTTAGGCGGGAGGAATACCGAGCCAATGAGGGCTCGGTTTAATAGTTTAATTCGTGTTTTGATGGTGATGGTGTGGTATCCGATTGGTTGTTTGTTAGTCTAATCGTTAATAGTCAAGTTCCGTTTTTTAAATTCTTAATCGTCAAAACTGTTTTGTCTCAATTCTTGTGAGTTGTTATCTGAATTCTTATCATTGTTTCAGGGGTGCCGGGTCAAGGGTTGGGTAAAAACCGTTGTCATCATTAAGACGTTTTTATAACTGAAGAACCAGAAAACCGAACCCTTTGGTTCTCGGTTTCCTAATCCGAGAAACGTTTTTAAATAAAAGACTAGATTTGTTATAATCGTAATTCTGAAAGTAAAAATGAATTTTTGGGCTGTCGGGTGTCTCGGGAATAGACGGGGTAATGTCGAGAATTAAAATCGGGTTTTAATATCAATCGAATTCCTGGCAGAATCTGCTCACTTTATTAGAGACTGTTTTTACCACACTTAAAATAAGTTTTTGGATTTTTGGCCCGCGCAGGTCACTAGCTTTCTGAGTCCTCTTTCCAATGCCGCTAACGGCTCGTTAATCTGATAAACGGTTTAAAAGTTATAGATGTTTTAGTGATCTATCGCAGAATAGTTTTCGGTTCCGCTATTCCGTCTTGCGAGCCTGTTTTGACCCCTTTCTTGGATTTAGCTCCCGAAGTCTTCTGACAAATTGTAGTCCTCTGAGCCGTGCAGTTACTGTAAAAATTTGGTCAAACTCTAGGGAACGGTTTGGGATTTATAACAGTTCCCGCGGGGGTGTCGGGTTCTGGCAGAATGTTTGAAATGAGTTTTGAGCCAAGTTTTAATTCGAGTTTTATTATGCGATGTAGGGTCTTCTAGGAACTGATTTGTGACTCGTACGTGCCGATGATACTTCTAGGAGCATACGTTTATCCGAGGTGGGTAATCTCACTATAAACTTGTACTTACTTTCGATTCATGATTTTGTGCTATGTGTTATGAATTGTCTTGTTGATTGAGCTTGAGTACTGATTGGGTGATTTATTTGAGTTATCTGTGATTTGAGTTATCTGTGATTTGAGTTATCTGGAGCCTGAGTTATCTGAGTTTTGAGTTCTTGAGTTAAAACATTAAACATAATATACTTGAGTTGTCTTGGCACCGAAGAGTACTGGTGCCAGACATTTTGACTCAACACCGAAGAGTACAGGTGTTGAGCCTTGAGTTGTGTGAGGCGGGTCGAGGTTGATCTCTCGTCCCAAGTCATACAAGCGCGCTATACAAATTTAAAATCGGAGAAAATAAACTTGAGTAATTGAGAATTGAGTAGAGTCTCTAGGGATCACTTATGTGGCTTGAGTTGTTTGTATTTATTTGTTTATTTTGATATTATTCACTCAGCGGTGGCTGACCCCAAACACTCCCTCCCATTTTACAGGTACTAGCAAGGGCAAAGAGAAGGTCAATGGTTGATGAGCTGCGTTTCTATTTTTATATTTATGGATTTGGACTAAAACATTTGTTTCGAGTCAAACATGTTTTGTTTTTAAAACCTTTAATTATTCCGCATTTAAACCACGAGACGGTTTTATATTTTTGGGACCTTTGAGTTACTTGTACTTTTGGGGAAAAATGGTTTATTTTATTTATTTAAAATTTTTAAATTTCCCCTGATTTTTTGGATGTTACATGTACTCCTTGTTGTTTTTGATATGTACTCAGTTTCGGGATCGAAGAATTAGGTGCGCATGGATAGAGACGCGGGGCCTAGAGTAGAAGAACACTAGAACGGATTTAGACTTAGCTTTGATTTTGATATATTTTGTACCACCAAACTTATACTCTGATTTCATACCAAAGGTTTTTGTAAATCCGTATTTTGGGATAGTTCTCCACTTTATTAAATGATATATTTTGGCCAAATGTTTTGTTTTAAAAATTGAGGTGTTACAATTATCATTTTCCTTCTTTTATTAATGATTTGACTTGCTTTATTTATTAGTTTATTTATAATTGTCCGCACATAATTCGGAGGTGGGTACGTTGTAACTATATTTTGCGGTGGTGATAGTGATGGTGGTGGTAGTGACAATAGTGATGGTAGTAGGTAGTGTTGCGTAGTGTTGTTAGGTGGTTGCGTTAGAGATTTGTGGTTATGATTGAAAAAAAAAAACTTTATAAATACTTGAGCAATGTGTGAAGATACATTTATCATGTTATCTTCTACTATATATGCACCTACATATGATTTTGGTTTGCAAACTCATCCATTTCAAGCTCTCTGATTGGTTGTTAATGCCACGTGTAATTCACACATTCGCCAACAAATTTCTTGCCTTTTCAACGAATTGCTTGCCTTCCTGTGATTTCACGCATTAATTTAGAAACTGTTCAAGATTTTCTACCTCGTCATATGGAAGCAATACGTTCCTGCGTTTCGTCGTGATTGTCATCGCAAGTTATCTTCTCCAATTGAATCCGCCGAATCCGCCGTTTCATCACACCTTTATTTTTTCGATTTCTATGGCAAAAATCATGAACACTATCATATGAATTCAGGTGATAATAGTTCATATCTCTACTATTTTGCTTGATAGTTCATATCTCCACTATTTAACTTTCTTCTACGATACACTTACTGCCGCCATTCAATCTAATTACAATGATTTTGATTTCATTACATACAAAAACAAAATTTTGTTATATACATGAATGCTTTCTATAATCATTCAAAGGAATTATGAAGAAGAAGATAAAGTTATAAATCGACTCGAATTTGAGTTTGTTGTGTAAGTCTTTCTAACTATAAGAGTTGAATTTTAATGCATCTCTAGAATCTATTACCAAGTTCAAGTAATTGTGTTTGAAAATTGCAATAGTGTTTTGTGTTTGTGTGCACACCAACTGCTCGATGAAATGATTATGGAGCCAAATTTGCTTTTCAATCTCATTGGTTGGTTTATTCTCAAAGCAAAACAATAAGGAGTAAGGACAATGTATTTTTTTGTTAGAATGGCACAGAAAGCCAATAGTACGACAATATGTTTACTTTTCAATTCGATTAGCTGCAACAATGTTATTGTAAGCATTTTGAAAAGCTCTTTCTTTCTTCTTTTAAGGCTCTTTCTTTCCTTTTTCAGTTATTTTCATCTTAATCTCAAGTGGATTTCCATATAATTTATCAATCTTGAACCAAGGATTTGCTCTGAAAGTGACAAATATTGGATCTTTTTTTGGTTTGTGGCCTGGGTTTTGTTAATGATACACAATGGTGTTGGTTTTAGGGTTTGTTTTAAAAGATGAAATCTGTTGATGAAACTTGAAGCAAAACGAGGTAATTAATGACCAAGATATTTGAACATGACTGCTACTTATTTATGAAGAAACCAAAATTTATTAAGTTTTCATTGTATATAACAGGAAATGGAGCTAAATATCAAAGGACGTGTTAGAATGCCAATCAAAATGATCAGGGTATGTTTTTACTTATTTCATTACTTTGTTGAAATATAGATACAGTGCTACGTTTTGACTTTTTGAGGTCAATCTTATAGTTTATATCTATCAAATTGATGAGACTTTGCTGCAAATTATCACCATAATTGTTTAATTATGCTATATTTATAAATTTACGTTCCAACATTATAAATCATTCAATTCTTTCTTTAGGACACAAGATGATGAAAGCAAGACTTGAAGATCTAAGAATAAGTTTGGTTTTCAAACTCACCATTGTCGTGACAAATAAGCATTTGTAGATCTTGAATATGTTTCTAGCTGTCAATAGTCCATAATCCTATGATAATATATGAAACAACAAGATAACTACTGTGATTAATGTTTAGAACATTATATGTTAAGTAAAATCAAATGATTTACAACACTTACATAAAAATCATGAAAGCTGTAGTTTTTGAAAGTGTGTTAAAATCTAATCGTTGATCTTCACCAAATTCAAATAAAATCACAATGAATCGAGGAACCCCTTTTCCGAGTATGCACTCCAATATTCCATAGCAACAACATACACCACACTTGACAAGAACAATTTTTTTTACATAAATCACATCCTCAAGGTATAACAAACTTTTCTATTTTTTGTTATTTAATTAATTAACCTCTTGCAATATATAATTTTCACTTCAATTTGCTCATTTGACTAAATTAAATGATATCAGTATTCTGACTAACCGATCAGTTATGCATGTATGGATAGTATAATCTTAGGTTGCAAGGACTTTTATTTACCGTAATCAGGTATGTATTTTTGTATATTTGATTTTGATACTAATATAAAGTTTACATTAAAAATTAATTGAAAATTGTATTATCTAGATTCAAGCACGTAGGCTATCATTAGCTACTCTTCCACCATTTACATCATTTTTTTCAAAATTGAAGAATCAAATGCAGAAAACTACAAACCTAAAGTTGCAAAAACGGGATTAGGGTCATCTACAGCTTTGACAACTTCTGTAATAGCTACTTTATTAAATTATATTGAGGTTGTAAATCTTCGTGTTCTTCTGAACCAAATCAAAATCATAAATTATATTGGGCATAGTTGGCAGGTAGACATGAGACTTGATTGTGGGTCCTTTTTCTGGTTGAGGAGTTGGTGGCACCGGTGCAAGGATCGTTGGCAGGATGACTGGTGGACCAGGTGATCCTTCTGGGTTTGACATCATGTGTGCTGCATTTTTCAAAAAAATATTAAATTTAATTTGAATTCTTTAATTTATTAATTAAATGCTCAATGACCACATCAAATATCACATAAAAGGGTAAAATACCCTAAAATATTCTTTTTTAGTAGTTTAAATATAAAATGAAAAAATATTAAACTTATAGACGTTATAACTTGGTAAATTCCCAGAAACAATTTTGTTATAACCAGGAAATGCTCATACAAATTTTAAATTTAAACATTTTGACCTCAAAAGTCAAAGTAAATACCTGCATCAGGTGGTGATTTATTTATCTCTTTTCTTACATTGTTTTCACATGATGGCAGGGATTGCTTATTTTTTTGGTTCAGCTGGATCTGCCTTACCGTCTTTCATTCGTGGCCAGGTGAAAATTGTTTATAGTTGCAGTTTAATATTGTTAATGATGATTTTAACAATAAGACTACATGTAGTGGTCATGCCACTTCACCATCTACTTCACTCCCTCTCACCTTTCACTATTAGTGGTCACATCACCTCACATTTCAACCCCTTTTTTAATGACTTTAAAAGGAAACGGGTCAATTGGGTCGAACGGGTATAAAGTAGCTCAAAATGTATATTTAATGTGTAAAACATACGACGTCATTTTTGTAATCATAATTGACTAAATATTTTTTGTACGAAACGTCTTTCGGGTTAATCTAACTAGAACAAAAATGGACCTACTTTGACCTATTATCCAACTAACTCGCCCTATTCTGATATGATTTGTTTTGCATGCTTTGTATGACATTATTGGCACTTATAATGTCTTTTTTGTTATTATCTGTGTTGTTGTATATGTTATTTGTATTGATTTTTGTTGCTATTGTTGCAAACTTGAGTTGCAAAAAATAATTATCCAAGATTTAAAAAAAAAATTCAACTGCAAAAAGTGAATGATTATTTTCGTAATAGTTTTGTAAGAATTTCTTATGGATTCGTTAGTTATTGATGAAAATTTTATATTAAACAGGAGGGTGCATCTAAGGATTATACCGATCATTTGCGTGCTATAAATATGATTTTCTTCCGAGAGTAGCTCCATAGTTTAGGTTTATACCGATCGTATATGTTATATCATGCAATTAATGATAAATTTATCATTACAACTATCGATTCTTGTGTCATTTTTAAAATTATTAATATTTGTTGGTATTTTTCTAAAATATAAATCTTGAAACATGCCCGCCCAGTCGGGCGGGCTATGAAGCTAGTAACAATATGTTAGGTTTGGTGGAATTGAATTTGAGGGAATTTGAATTCAAACTTTACCAAATTTCAATGTTTTGGTTAAGAAAATGGTGTATTTGAAATCCAAAATGACACAAACATTTTCACCAAATGAGGAAAGACAATTTCATCCACATGTTGATAGAACTCAAAACTAATATTGAATGCATTTCTTTTTACCTTTATACTTTTTTATTTCTCTTAAACTAACCTAACAAAACTTCATACTGGTCCTCATTCCTATCTTGTTGTCACCATCACTACCACTACCATCCATCACCACTATCCACCACATGTTCCCCCACCACTACCATCATTAAGCAAGAAAAAAATAATAAGGGTGAATTGTTATTTTACATAATTTAGTGTCTAACAAATTCTAATTCTAACCTATGTTTCAATTTTTAGAAAAATTATGTGAACCAAACAACATCAGTTGGTGTAATTATTATAATGTGGTGTGAAATTTTCACTACCCAAATTATAAAAGTAACTTACGAAGTATATAACGAACTTATTTGACTTCTAACAAAAAAAAAATTAGTCCATAGTGGAATTTGTAACATCCCGAGACCCGGCCTGTTATTTTATTACTTTTGGTAAATAATATTATATTATTTAATATTTAATTTGATTTGATTTAATTTAATTGTATTTTAACCAAAGGGTTAAATTAGTGAAAACTGGAATGTTTTGTTTTAATTAGTGATATTTATATATCTAGATTCCCTTTTAAACCAGGTTTCCGAATATATTTTCGTTGTGTAAATCAGAGTTCGTTTAGGTTTTAAAATTTAATCAGCGTATAATTAGATAATATGGTATTTATGTTGTGTTTAAATGAAATATGCATCTTTTATTTCCCATGTGCCACGTTTTTATGAGGTGTCCTAAAACCCATTTTTGTTGCCTGCTTTCTATCGACACAACACACAAACACACTAAAATTTGCATGTTCTTCAATTTCAAAGAATGAAGCCTAAAATTCTCTTAATGTTGTAGGAGTTAATACCAATTTTCATTAAATAAAATACAATTACAATAAGGGAAATTGACGAAAACGTTTACAAAGATTGAAACAAACTAAATAGAACAAACAAGTACAAGGTTTTGGTTGAGTCTCGTGAAATTCACGATCCCCTTAAAATAGATTCGTTGTCTATTTCCCAGGGTAAAACAACCGAGTAGTTTTACACTACCGAATATAATCCAAGCCAGAACACTTATCGAAATTTATGTGTTTAAGAACACGAGAGAGATTGTGATGTAGATGTTTCAAGAGGGTGAAAGAATTCTTATGGGTGTAAGAAAGTCTAAGACTTTTGGTGTGTTTACAAATGAACCATACACATTCTATTTATAATAGAAATGTGTCATCATGTTAATAACAATCATAATTGTCATCATGCATATTCATTACAAAGAAATAAAACCACCAAATTCAATTATAGATTTAATGACACACATTAGACCTCTTAATAATATTAATAATAATATTATCTTAATAATATTAATAATAATATTATTATTACTTGAATTTCTTAACCATAAAAACCGAACCCTCATTAAACCCGGGAGACGAGCGTGGATATGTTCAAGTTCTCACTAGTTCATTTATTTTATTTCTTTGTTCCATACACCTCACTTTGAGAGTCGAAATCTCATTCACCACAACTACATTTTGAGCATGTCAACTATTAATTATATATAAAAAATATACATATAATTATATATGTCCAAAATTTTCCAACAATCCCCCACATGAATAGAGATCGATCGAAAACACATCAAAATTTCGATGAATGTTCAACAGTTAATTCTTGCAAAGGATAGGTAGGTGTTAGCCTTTGAACCTTCCCTTGAGAAGCACACTTAGTCTCCTAGCAGTCAGTAGACGCGATGTCCTTGAACTGAATCCGCCTTTTGTGTAGACGACAATATACATTCTCACAAGACTCTCCCTAACTTGTTCATATCCTCTTATCGTGCCTGTCTTGGTCATGGACACTGCCTGGTTCTGCGAGAGCTACTAAGAATTGTGCCCCAACAATTCCATTCGAAGCGACCCCACTTCTCCCTCACATAGGTGATTCTCTACAACGAATCATTAAAAGCCATAATGCTTATCCTCATTGTCACTGAACTAGGAATGGACTAGGAAGTAGTACAATGTACTCCCTTTAAGAATGTTTGGAGGAATTCCGTTACCCCCACAGTGACATCCCTTCGTTTATACAATTAGGTTGTCCTATTGAACCTAGATCTTGGGATCTTCAGTCAACTAGGTTAGGTTTCCTTCGCATAAACTTTTTTTCCAAGGGCTTTAATCTCATTCCATTATAACTAACTCTCTACTTAAGCCTTTTCATAAGCGGATCCGCAATGTTATCATTTAACTTTTATAGTCAATCATGATAACTTCACTTGAGAGTAGTTGTTATATCATATTATGTCTTACCATTATACATTGTACACTTGACTAATGTAAATGTAAGACAATACCAATATATACATCAATTATTTGGAATATCTTCTTTAATTGATGTAACTTTTATGAAGATGAATGAGTACCTTAGCAAGGTACCCCCACATTCGTACGTATTTTTAAGACGGTTTTCTTTCAAACCAAAATTCGTACAATGATTCATCTAACCTTAACGAGGTATCTTATATAGAAGATAAGTAGTCGACACACGACATACCCCACATTTGTACAACTTAGTAAATTAATTGCTTCAATTTTACTTATCATTAAGTAAAATTAACAATATAATTTAATTCGTACATATCACTATGTAGTATAATCATCAATATACATTATGATTTACTTGTGACCATCTTTAGAAGTTGATTTCAAATCACACACTTTTAATTGAGTCATATCAAGGAATTTGGTTATTTCTTTCAACCAAATGGAAGGATGATTTTGTCAATTTGTTATATTTGTGACTTTGAATCAATATGAAATGTTGGTGATATGCAATTTAAGTTATTAAAAAAAATTCAATTAAATTTATATGTCATAATCAACCATGTTAAATATTTAACAATTCAAAATTAATGAACAACTTTATTAGCATTTTATCAAAATAGCGGTTACAAGTTGTCACATTTAATTTTAACATTTTTACCAACACCAATTCCACATTTTTATAACACAATTCTATCAGATTCAATCACAACCCGAATAACAAACTTATTAAGCAAAATCCGGACACAAGATTTCTATGAATTCCCGAAACATACAAGATGTTGCTCAACATGACATCATTTCCGGAAGTCATCCTTAAGATAACATTTCATTCACCTTTGATATACGTGGTAGTTAAGTTTCTAATAAAACGTTTTTGCTCATTTTCAACATATTTGAAAATGATAAACATACTTTTTATCGAAACACACGTGACGGGTAGCACCCATATCAACATACCATCCACTTGAATCGGTTTCCACCAAATTCACTTCCGACAAATCGGAAATCATGGTCACATTATGCACATCTTCCTTCATGTACATTTCCATGTTAGGCATTGTCACAACATTTGTCATTTTTATCAACAAAAAAAAATGCAAATTTGACCAATAAGCCTCAACAATCAAAATGTTTCAATTAGTAGTAAAATATATTTCAAGTATCACCTTTTTTCAAGAAACAACTCAAGAAGCAAAAGACTATCTTGTATCTTACTTACTAATATAAACCAAACTTTTACCAAGTCTCACGATTTGAAAGTAAAATTCTAGATGCCAAAGCAATCCATAGATATAAAATCCGAAGAATTTGACTTTTACCAAATTTGAGAAAATTCAAGTAACCAAAGTTAACTTGAAATCTTAAAACAACAAAACCTTTATATTTCAAAAATCTTATAATTTCCAAATATCTCACATCATGATATTATATTTAAGAAACCAAGGTAATCTTGATATGTATAAAATGGAAATTAAATTTTCAAAGAAAAATATCTATAATTCAAAAGAACAACAATAATTTGAAACTTCAATCCAAACATTCAATTTCCAAATAGTCTCACAAATTGAAACCATATGTCAAGAAGCCAAAGCTACCTTGACATGCATAAAATGGAAATAACATGAACGAATGTACTTTTCTTAAATTCAAAATTTTAAAAATCATAAAGTAAACTCTCACAAGATTAAAAATAAATTCAAGATGCCAAGGCAATCTTGATAACTAAAAGTACTTATAAAGTTTTAAAACCAAAGATTCAAGTACATTTTCTCACTATATGAGATTAAAGTCAAGAAAACCCAAGTTATCTTGATACTTAAAACAAAATAAATCAAAACATTTATATCCAAACCTTTTAATTTCCAAATATCTCACACAATGAGACTATATTCAAGATACCAAAGTAATCTTGATATGTATAAAATGGAAATTACGAAAAGTTTATAAAATATTCTCTCAAATAAAATCTTTATAATTGAAGAATAACGACAATATTATTAAATATAAATCCAAAATATTTGATTTCTAAATAGTCTCACAAATTGAAACCATATGTCAAGAAGCCAAAGCTACCTTGAGATGAAGAAAATGGAAATCAAAATCACTTACAAACCAATGTCCGCAAATACAAATTTTAAATCCAAAATTGTTTTAAACAATATATCAAGTTATTTAAAATCAATCTTTAAACACTTGATATAATAAAATTCAAATTCAAAAATTTGATTTAACAATTTAAACAAAACAAAACTGGAAATTTTCTAAAAACTCAATTGAACTTTTTGTTCTATAAAATGTTTCAATCACCACTTTTTCCGAATCTATGCTATTAATGAGCAAAATCCGAAAAAACAAATGTATTTTCCAACCGGTATTAGCAAAGAGAGGAAAAATCTATTTTAAGTTTGTAGGAGCTAATACCAATTTTCATTAAATAAAATACAATTACAATAAGGGAAATTGACGAAAACGTTTACAAAGATTGAAACAAACTAAATAGAACAAACAAGTACAAGGTTTTGGTTGAGTCTCGTGAAATTCACGATCCCCTTAAAATAGATTCGTTGTCTATTTCCCAGGGTAAAACAACCGAGTAGTTTTACACTACCGAATATAATCCAAGCCAGAACACTTATCGAAATTTATGTGTTTAAGAACACGAGAGAGATTGTGATGTAGATGTTTCAAGAGGGTGAAAGAATTCTTATGGTGTAAGAAAGTCTAAGACTTTTGGTGTGTTTACTGTAACGACCCGAAATTTGTAAATAAATAAATTTATAAAAAATATGATAAATAAGGATAAATCGTTTAAAGAACGTAGAAATTGGTTTCGTGTGATTTGGACATCGTATGAGAAAGTTATGGACAAAACCGTGTCGAAAAGGGGAACAAAAACTGCAGCCTGGGCTGCAGGGAAAGTTCACGACTCGAACTCTAAAAGTTCACGAACATGAACTTGGACCCGAGACTTTGGGTTTCTGATTTCAAGAGTTCACGACTCGAACTCTAAAAGTTCACGAAGCGAACTTCGCGCGTACCAGGAGTTCACGACTCGAACTCTAAAAGTTCATGGAGCGAACTTCGTCAGACAGCAATAAAGACGGGTTTTGGCTCATTTAATGCCATTGTTAACCCTAGTTTCTCTCCCAACAAGTGAGTATACGTTTTTGAGTGTAAACCATTATTTGGAGCAGATTTCTTCATCAAATCTCGTGATTCTTCACTCTTAGTTGAAGATTAAAGGTAAATCTTCACTCCTTGATCATTGTAGCTTAGATATATGGATTTCTAGGCTTGGGTTTGAAACCCTAGTTCTTGGGGTTTTGGGTTATGGTGATATAAGTGATGTATACACTCAATAGATGGTATTTTAACAAAGGGAACAAGTGTATGATTTTGATTTGTAAGAATCTTGAGGGTTGGTTTAACCTAGGGTTTGGTAAATCACCATAATTGGGGGAAATGTATTAGTAAGTGTTATCTAGAGATAGATGGACACATTGGTAGTAGTATGTGATGTTGATCATCTTGTGATTATTGTATTAGGCATTCGGTGAGGTCGTGGAAGGTTGACCGAATTGCGAAGCAAGGAAATTGGCGTAAAGAATACGGTTGGAGCATTTTATTGCTAAGGTGAGTACGTGTGGACTTTACTGAGTACATAGCCTATGAAATACATTTTATTTACTTGTGTTATAGTCTATTTGCTTAATTGTGTAGACTAGTAGTTGATAGTTAGTTATACCGATGATAGTATTGAACTAACTTGTTTGATGATAGACGTGATAGCCGAGAGCTAGATTGACATAGCCATTGAGTTATGATATGTTGAGATGATGTGATGATGTGGGGGACCCCCGGTCATGAGGTGTGGTGTGAGGGGCAGTTGGGTGGATTCCCATCGACTCAACCACGGTAGTAGTCTTGCTAACTGGAGGTATTCCGGTGAGTAAGGCAGGTATCGGTAGATTGGGTGAATCCCTCTTGCCGGTATCTTGAGGCTTATTAATGGCGATGGATTTCGGTTAATAAGTCAAGGTGGTTCAAGTTAGTTCGGGGGCAACCCAATAACTAGATATGATTGCTAGGAAAGCAAGGGATTAGGGTCACAATAGGGTGACTAGATAGATAGACGATTTACTTATATGTTTGTTATATGTCTTACGATTATCGTTATTATCGGGGTCTAAACCCATGTAGCTCACGAGACGTTTTTGTCTCACGTACTCCTTTTTTGTTTTGCTATGTACGCAGGTTCGGGATCAAAGGTTTAAGTACGCATGGATAGAGATGCGGGGCCTTGAGTAGAAGAACATTAGATTGGATTTATGCTTAGCTCTGGTTTTGATCTATTTTGTAACACTAAACTTTATACTCTGATTTTCATACCAAAGGTTTTTTTGTAAATCCACATTTTGGAACAGTTCTTCTATTTATGAAAAATGATATATTTTGGGCAAATGTTTTGTATTAAAATTTGAGGTGTTACATTTACAAATGAACCATACACATTCTATTTATAATAAAAATGTGTCATCATGTTAATAACAATCATAATTGTCATCATGCATATTCATTACAAAGAAATAAAACCACCAAATTCAATTATAGATTTAATGACACACATTAAACCTCTTAATAATATTAATAATAATATTATCTTTAGTTAGTAATATTATTATTACTTGAATTTCTTAACCATAAAAACCGAACCCCCATTAAACCCGGGAGACGAGCGTGGATAGGTTCAAGTTCTCACTAGTTCATTTATTATATTTCTTTGTTCCATACACCTCACTTTGAGAGTCGAAATCTCATTCACCACAACTACATTTTGGGCATGTCAACTATTAATTATATATAACAAATATACATATAATTATATATGTCCAAAATTTTCCAACAAATCTCAGCCTTCGAAAATGAGCAAGTATAAGGTATGATTTCTTCTTCTAAAGTTAGAGTTCATGAGTCTTGCACCAAAGTTGAACTAGGTTTTGAGTTTTTCATGGTTTCATGTTGAAAGTTAAAATTGATGGTTTATTTCATGTTTGTACTTGACCGTTTAAGTGTTGTATGCTTAATTGTTGGTTAAAAACTTGAATTGATAATGATTGTAAGAAATCACCATTGTAGGTACCTTGAAGAGAAGTTGGGTTTTATGGATTTTTGTTAAATTTGTGAAATTGATGAATCATTTATGTTTCTAATGTTTAGTAGTCATTATATCATGTTAATGACTTGATTAGAAACTTGAATTGATCAATGTGTAAGAAATCACCATGGTTAGTAAAGTGAAGAAGATGGGTTATTTAAACTAGTTCTTGAATTTATGAAGTTTTGGTGTTTTATATGTTTATTTGGGTTAAATATCATATTAGAATTGATATTAGTTGTTTACATCTAATTATGATTTGAATTGGTGAAATTGAGATGACGATTCTAGTGTTTGGATGATTTTTGTTGAAAATGTCCGTATGTAAAATTTGGACAGCTTTTTCTCAGAATTTTGGTGATCTTGTAAAAATTATATAAAATCAACCATAACTCCGTTTTGTGCGTGTAACCAGTAGTTTTAAAGGTCTAAGAGTCTACTTTATTTATATCATATTTTCATGAACTAATATGGTCAGAAAAGTACTCAGATTACTGAGTTAGTAAGAGGTGGTCGGAGGTGTTTTTGGGTCAAACATGTATTGAAAATTTTGGGTGTTTCTAGGGTAACTAGTCAATATGAAGTTTGATATTAATATGGAATAACTATTTAGTCATATTAAAAGTTGTTATATGTATCTAGACATGTTTGAAGGTGTAATTGGTAACCTTGTATCGAATTAAGTAGTTTTGACCCGTTTGGGCCTTGTATGCTAGAATTTGACTAAAGTACATTTTATTGTACATGACTTGACTTTGGAACTCTTTATATGCTAATTGTGCATTCATAGAATTGTTAATCATGAAGTAGGAGATGTCGGAATTGAATTGCAAGTCTTGAACCGTTTGTGTATTATATGTCAAATTGGTAATATATGACTTTTGACTTGGTGATTGGTTGGCATACTTGTAAATTGACTAGTAATCATGTAAATGATTGATTGTGTGCACTTTGACATGTTGAGAATGATAGATTGTAGTCTTGACTTGATTATGCGATTTTGCCTTGTTTAGGTGAACTTTGGTTAAATTGTGAGATGTTGACCTTGGTCAAAATTGTAGTTGACTTTTATTGACAATGATTAATTAGTAGGAAATGCTTATTGAATAACTATAGCAATGTTAGTTGTGTACATTAAAGTAGTATAATTAATTTGGGGTTTTGACCCGTTTGGTTGCAAAATATGTAGAAGTGACTAAATGCGATTGTTGTGGGTTTTGACTTGGGAAGGTCTTAAGAATTTGTAATTGCAACTTTGGTAATATGCAAGTAACGTAGTCATTACGTTTATGCTAAATGTCGGTATTAGATTTGTATTGCTTTTGCGATCAATTGATAAATTCGGATTACTAATTCGGTATTCATTTTTGTACAGGAATTGGGGAGCAAACTCAGTGATATAAGACAACTGAGTTGGGACGGATTGCGGTGCTAAGGTGAGTGGATTTAGCCTTAAATCTATATGTGTACAATTTGGGTAGAAATTGCATACTTGTGAAAAAATGCAGGATTTGGGATACCTGCTGCAGTTCGCGGCGCGAACATAGGATTCGCGACGCGAAAATGGTTCCGAACCAAACAGGAACTCGATATAGCGTTCGCAAAAAAGATAGCGGGGAAGTTCGCGACGCGAACTCTGCCTGGTGTAGAATTTTGCTGTGATTTCTTTTGGTTTACTTCTTTGATGCTTAGTTGATTGTGGTAGTTTTGAATAAGTGGATATGTGCACATAGATTAAGATTAGGGGACAGCCTGGTGGTTAGGGGCTGGTTATCAAGATTAGGGGACAACCTGGTGGTTAGGGGCTGAGCATCGTTAGCTATTGGCGATTGTATTAAGACTTCTTTTGCATTCGTCGTATAAGGGGACTTAATACTATGCCAAGTAGCTTAGGGCTTCCGGTAAACCTTGTGGCAAAATGGTTGCGGTTCGACAGGACCGCCGATCCTCTAGGATATTTGTTTAACCTTAGAAGTTGTGGTTATCGTTTGTGTGGTATTGCGGTTTATTGTGTTAGCAAGTGTGAATTTATATCGGTTGTTCTATTATATATTGTTTGATTAAGTTCAATCACTTAGCTGTTAGCTAATCCCTCCCTCGTTGACTCTTTTGCAGGTTCGGTTGATGGGCGGGTCAAGGGGTGCTTGTTAGGAATGGTTGACCAAAGGTTGCTCTGATAGTATTTTGTATTCGAGCCGTTTTTATAGTAACACGTTAAACTGTTTTGATGTTTCGATTAACATTATCTTTGAAGTTGTATTTTCTAAAATAACTTAACTTAATATGGTTTGAATATTACGCTTCCGTTATTTAAAAAAAATCGGCTTTAAATTTGCGGTGTTACAGAATTAAAAGTTAGGTAAATGTTCAAGGTAGTCCAAGAATTTTAGCTAGTCCCAAGGGAAAATTAATAGTCATTGGATCAAGAAAAAGTCAAATGTGAAGATCAAGATTCAAACCATACAAACACATGTGCTTCAACACATCAATACCCCACCCACCTCCGGCGGCCAGAGACGACGGCCGGAGGTGGTCGCCGGCGGTGGTGACCGGTGGTGGTGGTCGTGACTGGAAGCACATGTGTTTGAAACACATGTGTTCTGAAAAATAAAGGAGTGTATACGTACATCCAAGCACATGTGTTTCATGACTTGAAACACAAGTGTTTCGTTACTAGATACACATGTGTTTCACTAATAACAGTTGTTTTGAAAATAAAGTAGTGTATATGTACAACCAAGCACATGTTTTTCAAGTAATGAAGCACATGTGTTTGTAAGCTAGAAGCACATGTGCTTCACTAATAACAGTTCTTTTGAAAATAAAGGAGTATATATGTACAGCCAAGCACATGTGTTTCAAGTAATGAAGCACATGTGTTTGTAAGCTAGAAGCACATGTGCTCCACTAATAATAGTTCTTTTGAAAATAAAGGAGTGTATATGTACAACCAAGCACATGTGTTTCGTGACTTGAAACACATGTGCTTCGTATGCTCCCCTGTGTTTTAGAAACTCATGTGTTTAGTGACTTGAAACACATGTGTTTCGTGACTTGAAACACATGTGCTTCGAAGTAATATGCTTGTTTGTATTTTGGAACACCTGTGTTTTAGTGAAGCACATGTGTTTCAATATATCAATACCACCACCACCCTCATTACCACCAGGACCTTCACTGTCAGCCGCCACTACCGCCGCCGGCCGCCGCCCGGCGGGAGGTGGCCGTAGGCGGCAGTTGGCGGTGGTGGTGGTGGTGACTGGAAGCACATGTGTTTGAAACACTATAATTTGATCTTGACCATTTTGATCCAATGACTAAGATTTGTCCCTTAAGACTATACAAAATCCTTGGACTTCATAACTCTTAAAAGTTAATGTTATAATTAATTAATTACCTTTCATCGATTTAATTATTAAATTATTAAACTTCTTTACAATGCGTTCGGTCTACTGAAAACAATTTATTTATTTTGACATGTGTAGACTTCTTCAACATATCAAAATAGATAAATATCAATAAATTCAATAAAATTTAAAGTACAAAACAACGGTCAATAAAATTTAAAGGTTAAATCCTTATTATAATAGAAGTTGATTGGTGGTGCATCACAACGATATTAGTTCAATACGACTCAAATTTTGTCCGCTAAAGTTAGAATAAATCGAACACATATATTCATATTGATATGATCATAAAACTCAATGTCAATATATACCACAAAACTTTATCATAATTTCATAATTTATCATAACGATTTAGCATGATTTTTATTATTTTTCACGATTTATCACTAATTTTCATGAAATAGTACCGCAGAATGTGGCTCCACAATTTACCACCGCAGTTATATTTTAGCCCACGAACCCAACACAATTGACTGTATATGTTTTCATACGCAAATTAGAGCATCAGATATCATGACTTGAGTCAAATCGCCACCTCAGCACCACATCAGAGATACATCAACATTCATAATTTCACATTCATACCCCTACATAGTACATACTTCACTCGTAACTCAACCTAGAATATCTCTTTTAGGATCCACTAAAATACTTTCCACCTACAAAACACCTAAAAATCACTCATTCCGACTTACAAACAGTCTTATTCAAGATGTCACGAGTCACACCCAAGGCTCCCATACTCTTTATGCACACATTATTTGAATCTTTTAAATTTGGCCTAAATTTAAAGTTTTTGTGGCTGTATTACAATTGCTTATCCATTTACTTTCTTCTTGTTTTATTGATTGTCCATAACAAGGATAAATGTCATTACTTTTTCCCATTCCCAATCGAAAGACAGAATTTCCCAATTCTCATCCTCAATCTCTCCGTTTCGTGGTGAATTGTGGTGTTAACTACATATGTCAGTTTTTAGTTCCCGATTTCCCAAAAAAACTACAATTTTAGGTTATCAAAACACTGAGAATTATGGCGACCAAAAAGCTTTATGAAAATTTCTCGAAACATTTGATTGAAGAAGTGCATAAATGGGGCGGAATGAAACAAACGGGTGTGAGCTTACGGTACATGTTGGATTTTGGTTCGGTACCATCGGAGCGCAATATGATGATAGCTGCTCAATTTCTTCACAAAGAATTACCGATTAGGATCGCTAGGCGTGCAATTGAACTCGAATCACTTCCTTACGGTTTATCTGAAAAGCCTGCTGTTCTTAAGGTAGGTTAATTATTTATTTCATTCTCATAATTGACCTCAATCTGATTCTGTGTATCCTCAATTTTTGCTTTCGTTGATTTGCTCTCGGTTTTCTCAGAATTGTGTTATGCATCATGCGATTTTTGCTAAAAGTAATTGTAATTTTTAATTTGTCTGCAAATTCGGTAGACAGTTTAGGTCTTCTTTGTGGACTTTTTTCCAGAAAAGAAGAAAAAAGTAGTGTCATGTTTGATGATTTTAATATTCAGTTCTCATGAATATATCAATCTTGATATTATACACTTGTGAAGATACTTTCATATAATATTTTTTATTAAAAAAAATGACTTTTCAATGTTGTTCAAGTTAAAGTTGACCCTAGTGATGATAATTTCAACGTTATAGACTTGAAAATTTGACAATTTTAATGTCTTCTTTAAAGTTGGCATGACTTAATTTAGTAATATTTTTATTTTAAGGTGCGAGATTGGTATCTGGATTCATTTCGTGATCTTAGATCATTTCCCGACATAAAGGACATGAATGATGAACGAGATTTTACACAAATGATTAAGCTGATTAAGGTAAGACACAACAATGTTGTCCCTGCAATGGCTCTAGGAGTTCAACAGCTGAAAAAGAGTCTTGACCCGAAGCTTAATTATCAACATCTTGATGAAATTCACCAGTTTTTAGATCGATTTTATATGTCAAGAATTGGAATCCGAATGCTAATTGGTTAGCTAACATAATCTTTCTTATCATTTTTAAGGGCAGACTGCC
Source organism: Calendula officinalis (assembly GCA_963853835.1). Lineage (NCBI taxonomy): Eukaryota > Viridiplantae > Streptophyta > Magnoliopsida > Asterales > Asteraceae > Calendula > Calendula officinalis. The sequence goes on from OY970825.1 coordinate 69,319,857, forward strand.
CAAAAAGGATCAAACTTGTTAAAATTGCTATTTGAGGTATTAAAGTTTATTTTTTGTCCAAAATGAGGACCCTCTCTTTTTCACAAAATCAAACTTTCTAAAAATTTGTAAAAAAAAAAATCCTCATTTTGATAGCTTTAATTGACAGAAAAAAGTTTAGTACCTAAAATGGAAAATCTTGAGAAGTTTGATACCTTTTTACAGTATTCAGTTTGTCCTTTTTTAGTAATTGGTTGCATTAAAATAGATGTTAAACTAACAAATTTTTTGTGATACAAATTTCGGTCAAACTTAGGTCAACACGTGGCAGTTCATGATCCGAACCCTCCACCGAATTGTATTGGTGTAATACATGCAAAAATGTCACCAGCACAAGTAGCAAAAGATGCTAGTGAAGATGCACGTTCTGTTTGTTTACGGGAATATGGCAGTGCACCAGATATTAACATTTATGGTGATCCTAATTTCACATTCCCGTAAGTTTTTGTACTAAAAAAGTATATATATATTTGATATTTCTTATTATTAAATCAAGAGTAAATTCACAAATGGTCCTTTAGGTTTGTACCATATTACATATTTGGTCCTTCAGTTTCATAAATTACACTAGTGGTCCTTATTTATGAAACTATTGACACGTTTGGTCCTTTACCTAAACATAAACAGACGTTTATTTTTCTCGTCAAACAAACGGGTTTTTATGGGTTTCAAATTGGTGAAGGGGAAGGGAAAATGACAGATTTACCCCCTCGTGCATCACACTAGACCATACTTGACGGGAAAAATAAATGTTTGTTTACGTAAAGGACCAAACGTTTCAGAAATAAGGACTACTAGTTTAATTTATGAAACTAAATGTCCAAATATGTAATATGGTAGAAACCTAAAGGACCATTTATGTAATTTACTCTTTAAATAAAAAATGATGGATTAATTTGGTTTTTGGCAGATACGTCCCGTCACACTTGCATTTGATGGTGTTTGAGTTGGTTAAAAACTCGTTACGTGCAGTGCAAGAACGATATATGGATTCAGACAAAATTGCACCACCAATTCGTATAATTGTTGCTGATGGGGAAGAAGATGTTACAATTAAGGTATGTTAATTATGTCTACAAAGATTGAGGATTAAAATAAAGTTTTTGTGTATATATTGATAAGTTTGTGTGTTAATTAATAAATGATTAGGTATCAGATGAAGGGGGTGGAATAGCAAGAAGTGGTCTATCGAGTATTTTCACGTATTTATACAGTACAGCTAACAATCCACTTGATGAGAAATCGGATGTTGGTGGAGATATGGAAACAATGGCTGGCTATGGTTACGGGCTTCCCATTAGCCGATTGTATGCTCGCTATTTTGGTGGAGATTTGCAAATCATATCCATGGAAGGCTATGGTATATATTCTATATTTTAATCTCTATTTGGTCAAAACTATATTTCAGACTTTCAGTATCCTCAACTTGGCTGATTATGTCTTTTAGTACACCGAACTATTGAAGGTGTAACATAGTACTATGAACTTGGAAAATAGTGAATTTAGTAATTAGTACCCTATCTCACTAAATTGGTCTTGTTTTCTCACGTGATTTGCTTTTAATTTTAATTTATTGAGATAGATTATATTTACAGTCCGTCAAAAGCTTAAAAGTAAATATGTCATGTTAGAGAACGTAACTAAATTAATGAAATAGGGTATTAAATTGAAATTGTTTCCAAGTTCACGGTACCATGTTTCACTTTTAATAGTTCAGGATGGTAGTGGATGACTGAGTTAGCCAAGTTTAGGGAACTGAAATGTATTTTGTTCACTATATAGATGGATGGTGGAAAATATTGTTTAATTACAAGATAATGAAAAGGATTTGTGTTGTTGGTGTAGGAACGGATGCATATCTTCATTTGTCGCGTTTGGGGGATTCGCAAGAACCATTGCCTTAATAAAAGTATGCATACGTTTGTGTGGAAATTGTAAGTGGTTGATGGATTAATTCCTTGGTTTAGGTGATGTGTTTGTATTATGTTTGGAGGAATTAGTAAGAATTATGTATGTTCGATTGTTGATAATTAATGAGATGATAATCTCCAACACAATGTATCTGGCACCACAATTAGGGTTTATAATTCTTGGCTAATAAAATGACACAGCAAGAAAAAGGAAAACCAATATCCGATTTGCACAAAAATGAATCATCTTCTGGTTTTAGTAATATTTCCATAAGTAGAAAGATTAGATGTGAAGTCTTTCGGTTAGCTGAAGCTGTGTGCAAATATGCCGTGAATTAGTAATTATGAAACATTCTTGTCAAACACCGAATGACAGACACAAGAATAAAAATTTCCCAAGAACTAGAACCAGCAGACAAGCATTAACAACTGTAAAGATTATGGAGGGAAAGTTTTGACATTTGAACTAAATCCTAATGAAATCTCTATTGATATAGATGAAAAGTTTTGACATCTCATGTCATTTCCCGCTCAATGAAGATCTCTATTGATATACATAAGGATTTCTACAAGCGAACATGAAAACGTTCGTCTGGGAGGTTGCATTAAGCCACGAATCATGTGTTTACGATGAAGAAGGGATCGAAGCCCATTTCAAATAAGATCCTGGGCTTGATCCGGTTCAATAAATGCTACCCACTCAGTGCCCATTTCACAAACAGTTACTAAAAAAACAGTTACTAATAGAATCATACCTGGCCTCTGACCCGCATCAAATTCCTTGCAGGATCTATCTTATACACCCACACATTTTTCACTTCCCACCCCATTCGACCAGGCTTCTTTTTACCTTTAAATATCTTAATCAAATACACAAGTACCCAACCCTTTAAAAAATAATAGAAAAAACTCATGTTGTTTTTAGAGTAAATTAGTCAAATGGTCTTTTAGATTTGTGCCATATTACATATTTGTTCCTTAGTTTCATAAAACGAGAGTCAAGAGGCAAAGCATTATCTTGAAGACATGATTGACCGCGGTTTTATGGCAGATGATACTACTTTTGAGATGTTGCTACCCTTAATCCCAAATACAGGTCAAGTTACTAGTATGCGAACGGTCATTTATAAGCTAAAAAATGTAGAAAGAAAAGATGGTACGATAAAAACTTATTTAAAATCTAGTTTGGGTGTTATCATGGTAGTTGGATGGACATTCGGTGCATCCTCTTTAGACTTTAGACCTTTTGTGATAAAGATTGTAAAATTATTTTGTAAAATGTTAATTAGGTTCGACACTCTAATGTCAATACGCTACACTCAAATTAAATGGTTGGAAGTATAACCGATTACACAAATAATTATGAAAATATTAAAATATATTAATATTAGGAAAATGATAATGAGAGCCTTGAAGGCTGTCAATAAAATCTAATGAAACGCATTAAGAACTTGTACAATAATAAATAACCTCTCCTGCATTTTAAAAATAAACGACAATCAGTAAAAGTAATTAGCTTTAATATCATTTGTATGCTTCCTCCATATCACGATAAGTGTACACTTTCCATTTTCGGTGTTTCACAATAAGTAATACACTTCAAAAGTTATTTTATTTGACAAAAATGTGGGATCCAACCTCCACTACATATTCACTTTATTAAAGTGAAATTATCCTTATACTCTTACCTTTAATTTTAAAACCCACTAATATCACTTTATTCAAAAAACGTGGGACTCATCATCCACTAACTATCTACTTTAATACTACCTCCGTATCAAAATAAGTGATACATTTGAAAAATTGAGGTTTTTGAGGCAAAAAATTAAAATGTGGTTTAAGATAGATTAAAGTGGATGGTTAGTGGAGAGGGGGTCCCACTTCTTTTCAATAAAATGATATTAGTGATAGTTAAAAGTAAAAGTAAGGGTAAAATGGTAAATTCACTTTATTAAAGTAGATAGTTAGTGAAGATTGGGTCCACTTTCTTACCAAATAAGGTAAGTTTTAGAAGTGTATAATTTATTTTGTTCCACCCCTAAATAGAAAGTGTATCACTTATTTTGATACGGGATAGTATATTTTAATCATCCTTTAATATTTTGCCTCAAAAATCATAAACACTTAATGTGATACAGAGAAAATATAACTTTTTTTTTTCTTTCCCAAGTAGTCAAAGTAAATGCGTGTATTTCGCTTTATAGCGTAACTACCACCCTGCATCTGTTCAAACTTCAAACTACAAGCTTGCATTACAACTGAAACAGAAACAAAAGTCGCTTTAAGAAGTTATCAGATCCTTTCATATAATAGCGCTGAAAATGATTATCACAAGACTTCATGTTCCTTATCATCATTATCATAATTATAAAGGTAATACCTTTTCGCATCTGCCATCTTTAATTTCTTCATATCACTCCATTCTTCTTCCTCATCATTCTCCGCACTACCCTTTGAATCAAAGGTAATCAAAGGTTCTTGTCTGTGAAAACTAATTTTGGTGTTACCAAGCTCGATGACACCCTCCACCTGTTTGATGAAATGCTTCATAGGCGACCTCCACCATCTATCGTGAATTTAATAAGCTCATTACCATTATTGTAAAGATGAAACATTATTCCACTGCTCTACCACTTTATAAGCAGATTAATCTGATGGGCATTCCTGGTGATATCTATGCAATAATGTCAGGATCGATTAACGCAGAAGGATTAATTAACCACAGATCTATACACTATTAGAAGTTGCAGCGGATCAACACTTATAGTTTTATTGATTAAGAACAATGAATACTGTTAATGAATACGAATGTAAATAAGAACACAGTGATTCACAAAAAGCTTCAATGTATATTAATTTGATCGATTAATACACACGTATGTTTACAATTCATAAGGAACTATATATACTAGTCCTTGAAGCCTAAATTAATAACCTAGTTATTCTAGGAATCGATTACAATTGAATTACATAAAGATATACATTCCGTAACTAACTATGCTAAAATCTCGTATACGATCAGCACCAAAAATAGAACGTCAGTAGTATTTGTTGTCATCAGTAGTAGACTTGAGATCAGTAGCATCAGTAGTAAATACAGTTCTGCCCCATCAGTACTAATCTTCAGTAATCTTGAATCAATACTAACTGCATCATCAGTAATAGAATGATATCTTTATTTTATATCCCAACAATCTCCCCCTAAACTTATTAATTCTCTTTGAATTAATCAAGTTTCTTTTTGCTCTTCATCCTTCTTAGCTTGTTCTTCTAATAGTTTAGCTCTTCTTTGTCTGCCTTCAATTGTTCTTTGACTTTGCAGCTTTCTCTGAGCAATAATATACTTGTTGTTTCTTTTGATAAAGTAGTTAAGTTTGTTATGGAACATTACAACATCATGGGGTTTCATCACTGAGTTTGTGTATAGCTGATACATTGTCTCTTCAGAGTGTGGATATTCCTTTTCATATAAGTATAATTCACAGTTTTTGCTTGATCTTTCAAAGAAATACATATTCACCGTGGGTAGCACATTCCAAGCATACACATTTTCTGTGTTTGAAAAGATTTCAGGATAGTTGTCTGGATAAAATGCAGCATCTATCATTTTGGTTAAATATCCAGCTCCTGATTTCCTCCATGACTTCTTAGTCATTCTTGGTTTGCCTATAATCAGGACTTTAATAATATCAGCTCTGCTACAAGACATAACTAATGGTTTCCAACCAGTAAATCTTTGAACTGATTTGTCTTGTCTAATAATCTCAATAGCATTACCAACCATTCTCCAATTTATGATTGGATTATCTTCAATAGGAGCAACAGGAGTGTCAAATACCTGTATTTCCTGTTTCTTTTTCTTTCTTTGTTCTGTTTCAACTTCATCTCTTTTTCTTTTCTCAGTAGGTATTAAAGATTCTCCAGTTGTTGGTATTCTGGTGAGGATTGTCATGGGATCTATTTCAATTAACACCTTTTCCTTTTCAGCTTCAACTTCCAATTCAGCTAATTCTTTCTTTTTGGCAGTACAATATTTGTCTACTATTGTAATCATCTTCATTCTACCAAAAGATTTAGCACTATGTCCCTTTGACTTCAAAAAGTCAATCATATTCTTTTTCTGTTCAAATATGTCATCTGGTAGATCACCTTTTACTCTTTTACATTCAGCTACCAGGTCTTCAAGACAATTTAAATGTTCTTCCTCTATCTTTCTATGTCTTTCAAATTCAGCTTTTTGACCTTCTACCTGAATTCCTTCTATTTGTGGGATTTGTACTTCAGTTTCTTGACTTTCAGGATTTTTTAATCTTTCCTCTTCAGCCTTTCTCTTGTCTTCAAGAGCTTGAGTCTTAGCAACTTTTCTTGCATATCTGATCTTCTTCACTTTCAATTTGTCTAGCCTGCCTTTTCTTACAAGATTCATTTTGTTTACCATATAATGGCCTAGAGCTCTCTTTGGATAGTCATCATTAAATATTTCTTTTCCTTTCCCAATACAGATTGAAAGTTTAGGTGGAATATATTTCATATCAGGGACTTCTGGTAAAATAATTGATGGAGAGAATAGATGAATTTCATTTTGAGAAAATATCTTGGGGTGAGGTGGAAGTTCACATTCATCTACTTCATACCAGTTCACATTGTCATCAATATCAGGTATGACAAGTGGTTGTTCTGGTGCTTTAGGTTTTGTAACAATAATGATCTGTTCTCTTTCAAGAAGCTCTGGAATTTCTTCATCTTCTTCTTCAGTAGTAATCAAGGTGGTTGCTACTGGTGTGATTGCTGTTGTTTCTACTGTTGTGATTGCTACTGGTGTACTTTCAGGTTCATACATCACAACTTGTTGTTCTTCATTCACTACTAGTGAGGTTGTTATTGGAGTTACTACTGCTAGGGCATCAGTAGTATCCATAAACTCTTCTTCTGGTGTTTTTACTACCGAAGTTTCTTTTTCTTCAATGGGATCAGTAGTAACAACCTCTTGATCCTTGTTTTCTTCAATTTCCATTGGATCAGTAGTTTCAATTACTTCAGTAGTAACTGGTGAGTCTATTTGTTCATCAGTTTATGATTGGTTTGCAGATACAAATACATCATCATCCAGATTTTCCATTTCTTTATACAGGTTCTCATCCACACTTTGACCTGTTTCACCATGGACCTCTTTTAAGTTTAGAAGGGCTGCTGCTGCAATTGATTGATCAATCATTCCTTGAATTTAATCTTTCTCCCCCTTAGTGATCTCAACTTGTTGAGCCTCACTACTTGCAATCTTCCTTTGTAATTTCCTGATTAAATTTGATTGCCTTTGAAGTCTGTGCTCAAACCTCTTTTGTCTTTTGTTAAAAGTGTTTATATAGTGCTTCATGTAGGTCATGGTTTTCCCTTGATTGTTTAATAGAGTCAGACGATGTTGTACAGTGGTTTTAAGGTTTTCCTTCCTATCCGTCAATTTAGTTTGTTTAATACTGCCCTCAACCCCTTTGGGTGGATCATTGGGCTCATTAGGTACATTGGCTTTAAGGTTTTCCATCCTATCCGTCAATTCAGGTTGTTTAGTTCTACCCTTATCACTTCCAGGTGATAAATTGGGTTGATTAGACACTCTCTTCTTTCTAGAAGAAGCAGTAGTGCCCCCTTGTGGTTTCTTGGCACCGGGGTCCTCTCAGTAATTCCTCAAATTCTGAGTCATCACTAAGAGTTGCCGAGGTCTGGGTCCTATTGATGTTCTCACTAGCCTGTGCACCCACCTTTGGGGCATCAGTAGTGAGAGCCCTTTCCTCATGCCCTCTCTCCTCCTTGGAGGACAACTCTTGGAGTCTGGGGTTTGACTCAATTGGTCCCCTGGTGTCCTTTAAGGAAGTTCTCTTCCTTTTATAAGTTTTAGAAATGTGTTTGGCTGTGGTCTGGTCTTCCTCAGAGTGAAGAGTAGCACTCTGGGGAGTAATATCATGTACCTGGGACACATTCAGGACATCTGTTGGTGCATTTAATTGAGTGGACTGAATGGGTTCTGTTTGGGCTGTATTTGGTGGTGGAGTTGGTTGAGGTTCAATGGGGTGATTTTAACCTTCTCCAGTGGGGGGTTGATCATAGATCATGTTTAAAAATAGTGGAGTATCTTTACCAGAAAAATGAAATCTTTTTCTCATGTTTGCATACACCTTTTTGTTTAACTCTGGTGTAGTAAAAATGTTTTTAGGAACAGAAAGATTTTGTAATTCACAATTTATTATATGAGTTAGGAATCTTGGATACATTAAAATTTTTGAAGAGGATAAATTTCCAAGCATTCCTTCAAAAATCATATTTGAAAAGTTGAAGACTTGTCCTGTGCTCAGACAAACAATAGCAGAAGCTATTGACTTGTTGAACTCATTCCAAGTGCTTCTTTTTGGAGAGATGCAGTGTTGAATAGTATGAACTAAAAACTTCCATTGGGGTGAAAGAAGACCCTTTTGAAATGTTATAATATCTAATCTTCCTTCATACCCCATTTTTTGTAAAACTTCAACAAGATCCTCCTTTGGTAAAGAAAACATACCTGACTCATCATTGAGTTGCAGATGGTGTCTGATTGTTTGTTCAGTTATAATAATAGACTTTCCATCTACTGTTGATTTGATCTTGGACATGGTTGAATCTTCAATTTTTTCAGCATTGGACCAGAAATCAACCAAGTGTTGTTGATATGCTCTTGGATTGATGGAGAGAGCAAATTTTATATAGGAGTTCTTTAAGAACATTACAATAGGACGAAAGTCCTTTGTACCATCTGGATTTCTCAAGAAAGCACACATGTTGTGAAATTCTGAAAATTTAAGATCAGCTTTGATATCGAGTGATTTTAGGGTTGCCATTGTGCTTGATTTTTATCTGTTGTTATGAATCTTTCAGAGAGAGTGATCGTTTTGGCAAGAATTTCACTTTGGTGAGAGGAATTGAGTTGTTACTGATGCAGGGTTTTGATCGGATTTTGCAGAAATTAGGGTTTAGCATAGGGTTTATCGAATCGAGGAGAAGATAATGCTAAACTAATCTCAGTCTGCAATTTATATTTTTCGATTTATCCTGCAAAAAGACCAAAATATCCTTCGAATAATAACCCAACGGCTATTTTCATGAGGGTCAGTAATGTAATTTATGTATTTTCCAGATAACGGTCTACCAGTAGTAACTAAGTGTCAGTAGTAGTAACATCAGTAGTAACCATTGTTTTTATACTTGACCTAGTTCTACTGAGAAACCCTATCAGTACTAAATTATAGTAGAAGCATATAATCAGTAGAAAATAACCAGTAGTAAATTAAATGAAATTGTACAAAACACTTTACAACTAATTTTCTTTTGAGACTTAACTTATTAAGATCATTCCAATAGTGCTGACCAGAAAGGTGAATCTTCCTACATCAAATGCTTTTGTAAAAAGATCCGCCAATTGATTATCAGTATGAATTTTCTCTACTCTAATTAATTTCTTTTCATTGCAGTCTCTTATGAAATGAAATCTGATTTCAATGTGTATTGTTTTAGAGTGTTTCACTGGATTATTTACAATACTGATGGCACTTTGATTATCTATAAAAATTGGAGTTTTAAGGATAGAGATACCAAAGTCTAGTAGTTGATTTTGAATCCATAGTACTTGAGCACAGCAAGCAGATGCAGCTACATATTCTGCTTCAGCAGTTGATGTTGAAACATTGGTTTGTTTCTTGCATTGCCATGATACCAATCTTGATCCAAAGAACTGACATCCACCAGTAGTAGATTTCCTATCTTGACATTCACCACCATAATCACTGTCAGTGTAGGATACTAGTTCAAATGGTGATGCATGTGTACCAAAGACCAAGAGAGGGTTTTCCCTTCAAGTATCTAAAGATTCTTTTGACAGCTTGCAAGTGTAATTCCTTAGGTCTTGCTTGATACCTGGCACATACACAAACACTATACATAATGTCAGGTGTGGATGCAGTTAAATACATTAATGAACCTATCATGGATCTGTAAAGATGTTCATCCACATCCTCCCCCTCAACATCAGGATGTAGGTGTCTGTGAGTTTCCATTGGAGTGCTTGCACTTTTGCTGTCTTTTAATGCAAATTTTTCTAAAATATCTCTGACATATTTAGACTGATTGATCAAGATACCATCTGATCTTTGACTGATTTGGAGTCCAAGAAAGAAGTTCATTGGACCCATTGAGCTCATCTTGAACTTGATCTGCATTAGTTCTTCAAATTCTTTGCAAAGTTGATCATTTGTTGATCCAAAGATGATATCATCTACATATATTTGTACCAATAGTATATCATCCTTGACCTTTCTTGTGAACAGTGTTTTGTCAATGGTACCTCTTTTGAAGTTGTTCTTTAGAAGATATGAGGACAATGTGTCATACCAAGCTCTTGGTGCCTGATGGAGGCCATATAGAGCTTTGTCTAACTTGTACACATAGTCATCATGTTCTGGATCTTCAAAACCTGGGGGTTGGCATACATACACTTCTTCTTCAATTTTCCCATACAGGAATGCACTTTTTACATCCATTTGGTATACCTTGAATTTCTTATATGAAGCATATGCCAGAAATATTCTTATGGCTTCAATTCTGGCAACAGGAGCATATACTTCATCATAATCAATTCCTTCTTCTTGTGTGTATCCTTGGGCTACAAGTCTTGCTTTGTTTTTGATCACTATACCCCTTTCATCTTTCTTATTTCTGAAGATCCATCTTGTGCCAATAGGTCTTTTTCCCTTTGGTAGAGGAACAAGAGTCCATACAGCTTGCAGTTTGAACTGAAGAAGTTCTTCTTGCATTGCTATGATCCAGTTTGAATCTTTCATGGCTTGTTGAATCTTCTTAGTGTCACACCCCGCCAAAAATGAGTTTTACTTCATTTATAATGTTTTGCGGAAGAACGGAGGTGTAACGTTCATGATTACGTAGCAAAAATTAAGTAAACAAACAACCACGTAAATAACATAATGAAAGTGGTTTACCTTCTAAAAATGGAAAGTTTCCAAAAATAGTAGTTACTAAAGATAGTAGTTTTGAAATGAAGTGGTTATTCGTAAACTTAAATGTTCATTCATGGCTCACGACAAATCCACTGCACATATCCTCCAGTCTCACTGTGCATCTAATCACCTGGAAAAACATAAGTAAAAGGGGGTCAACAATAATGTTGAGTGAATCCACAGGGTTAATGTTGTATGAAAAGTAAAGTAAAGTGTTTTGCTACTCAAAATGTTTGTTATGAAAATGGTTTATGACTGAAAATGTATAAGGTTCAACACTCATATGATATGAGAAGTAAATATGAAAAGTGAAGTGTAATTGTAGAATATCTACAATTACTAGTTATGTTTATGAAAATGTGTTGAACAAGTTGTTATGTTTGACATCGCATGAACTGTTATCCCCAACAGGTAGCTAGTCCATTGAGTTAATATACCAACCCCTAAGTCCACAATCAACACTTCAACTCCAGTATGTTATGTTATTTTATGGATATACACTCCCGGAAATGTCTTGGATAAACCAAGTAATGATCAAACGTTGTTGGGAGGATGAGTGTCAGCCAATAGTACTATCTGCATATCCATAGTCTAGATCCACTAGCTAATGATTGCTGGTAACCTTAGTCCGGTATAATAATTGTTTGTCATGCCAATGCGATAATGAAAATGTATAGATGTTGTTGTACAGTCATAGTAAAACAGTAGCAGCTGTGTTTATGTTTTCCACCCCAAAGTTTATAAAAACAGTAAAAGAGAAAAGGGGTCTGTGGACTCACCTGGCAAAGCTTAGCGACAAAGTACTTAAGACAGAGGAATCCTTTGGAGACTCCTAGCTTCCTAAATGATTTAACTAATGATTAGACTAAGCTAACACAGGCGATTCTATACACGATATAAGTTAATTGATATGCATTTCATGTTATGTTTAATGTTTTGTGACATCGAATGTATTTGGGTTATTGGACTTTAATAAGTCGAAATGAAATGAAATGAAATGAAATGGGCTTCGAAATGAAATGAAATGAAATGAAATGGGCTTGGGTTAGGCTTATTGGGCCTAGATTGGGCCTATTGGGCCTAATGGGCTTAATGGGCTTAATGGGCCACTAGGTTGGGCCACTTGGGCCTCTTATTGGGCTTAGGTCCACTTAGATTGGGCCATGGATTGGGCTTGGCCCAATTGGGTTCGGTTTGGTTATGAATGGGCCAAAGGTTTGGGCTTTGGTCCAAATGGGCTTGGATACTAATGGGCCAACTAAGGTTTGGGCCCGATGGACTAAAGTAGATCGATATGGGCCAAGTACGGGCCTTGGCCCGATTGGGTATTCGGGTTTGGGTTGATCGGTTGGGTCAAGATCCGGCCTTGACCCGGTTTGACTTATGGGTCAAAATTAGTCAATGAAAGTCAACAAAAGTCAACTTAGGAACTCTAGATTTCGGTTAGGGTTTCGTCTAGGATACAATTCGATCAACAAAAGTCAAATTTGGTCAAGCTAGGTTAATTAGGCTCGGTTTGATCTAGGGTTGGCCGGCTAGGCCGAAACCCTAATGGTTCGGTTCTAGTTTGGTCTAGATCGAGTCTAGGTCCGGTTTAGTGTGTCTAGATCGGTTAGGGTTCGAATCTAGGGTTCTAGTTCTAGGGTTTTAGCATGTCAAAGTCGAGATCTAGGGTTCTAACAACGGATCTAGCAACAAATCAAGCCATAATCACACACATGCACCCGATCGGATGAGTACATGCATGTGTTCGACTATATAGACTAACCGAGACCACATGGCTCTTGGCCATGGTCTCGGGTTCGAAACAGCAAGTAAGCAAAGAAAAATAAATGAAGGACAAGGGTTATGGTTCATACCTTGGGTCTAAAGAACAAGAAGACCGAATGGAGGTGATGGTGGGATCGGACGAACGAAGGGGATGAGGATTTGCTCGCTTCGATCGGATTTTGGTAGGGTTTAGGGATGCTTGGCCGAATTGGGTTTCGGGGCTGTTTTGGGGAGTGCTTGGGACGAAATCAACAAAGGAATAAAGAAGGTTTAAGTGTGGTATTTATAAGGGTATATAATTAGGGTTTCAAGAGGAGTTTGAGTAGGATTAGAACTCTTTTAAATCGAGGATAGAGATAAGGTGTAATCAAGAGAGGATAGGGATCAAAGTTTAAGCTTTCAAAAGAGGATAATCACATCCTAAAGAGACTTGGACGAAATCTTAAGAGGAGGGGACTAGGGTTCGGCCACAATGGGCTCGGGCCACACTACGATGTGTCGGTTTTGGATAAAATTCGTTATGAGTCACATTTCGTTAATTATTTTGATTTATTAATTAAATACTACTTAAATATCATTATTAGAAATGTTTTGGAGTAAAAATGTCACCACAAGTAATATAAGATGTTGTGTTGACTAAAATAGTCAAACACTGATGTATGGTGAAAATGTTAAATGTTCGGTGAAGTAGTTATATGTTTGGATGCCAAAAGTAGAAATGAAACCAAATGTGGAAAGTTTCTAAACATAGAACTTCCTAAATATAGAAATGATATGAAATGAGGAAAGTTTCTAAAAGTAGAAACTTTCTAAAACTAGAAATAATACGAAATGAGAAATGTTTCTAAAAATAGAAACTTTCTAATATTAGAAATGATACGAAATGAGAAAGTTTCTAAAAGTAGAAACTTTCTAAATATAGAAAGTAAGAAATGAAAAATAGTAACATACCCAAAATGTCGAGTTGTCACATTCTCCCGTGGTTGAAGAAATTTCGTCCTGAAATTTAAGACCAAGAACGAACAGGAGAGACAACGAGAAATAGATGTGGATGATAAGCAGTACTCATATTGAGGCGAGTACATAGACAGTTTTGCAACGATTGCCAAAAACAAGAAGTATAACGAATGACGCGATTAGATATGACCGATATTGGCACTCCATGCCGAGATACGACTTCTTTTAAGTAGATGCTTATGAGTTTTCCCATTTGATCGGATTCCTTGATTAGGATAATATGAGCTGATTTGGTTAAACGATCGACAATTACGCGAATTGTATCATGACCACTAGACGTTCGAGGTAACTTGGTTATGAAATCCATTGAGATTTGTTCCCATTTCTATTCAGGGATCTCTTTTTGTGGTAGTCAAACGAACAGTTTCTAATTCTCTACTTTCATTTTCGAACATGTTAAACATTTGCTGACGTACACTGCAATCTCTTTCTTCATATTAGACCACCAATAAAGTTCTTTGACGTCTTTATACATCTTTTCAGCACCGATAGGAATAGAATAGTTGGATTTGTGAGCTTTATTTAGGACGATATTGCGAACACTTCCATGATTATGGACCCCATATACGATCCATAAAGTATATGGTTCCATCCACCTTTGCTTCTAGTTGCTTCTCCATAACACGTACGACTTCCTTCTTCATGTTCTCTATCTCTAAGGCTTCAATTTGGAATTTATGAATTTGGGAGGATAGATTAGAAAGAATGGAAATTGGCAGGGCTCGAATACGACGAGGTTTGGGTTGCTCTTTCCGACTTAAGGCATCAGCTAAGACGTTAGCTTTACCAGAATGATATTTGATCTCGCAGTCGTAATCATTCATCAACTCTACCCATCTGCGTTGTCTCATGTTGAGCTCTTTCTGATTGAATATGTGTTGCAGAGTCTTGTGGTCGGTGAATATCATGCACTTGGTACCGTAGAAGTAATGTCTCCAAATCTTCAACGCGAACACAACGGCACCTAACTCGAGATCATGCGTTGTGTAGTTCTTCTCGTGAATCTTCAATTATCGAGAGGCGTAGGCGATCACCTTGGTGCGAAGCATCACAGAAAACTACGAAATTGTCGGTTCCTTCGGGAAGAGATAGAATTTGCGCGGAAAATATTATGGAATTTTGGGTTTGGAAGGCCGATTCTTGTTTTTCGCCCCAGACAAATTTCTCATCTTTTTGCGTCAACGCCTCTAAATCTTTAGCTATCTTCGTGAAATTCTTGATGAATCTTCTATAATAGCCAGTAAGACCAAGAAATTGTCAAATTTTGTTGGGGTCTTTCGAGCTTCCCAATTTTTTTATAGCCTCGATCTTTGTAGGATCAACGTGGATTCCTTCCTCGTTGATGACATGCCCTTGAAATTGTACTTCACGCAACTAGAATTCACACTTGGACAACTTGGGATACAGCTTCTCCTTCTCCAACAACTCAAGAAAAAAAAATTCTTAAGTGCTTTTCATGCTCTGCTCTTGTTCACGAATAGATGAGAATATCATCTATGAAGATGATGACGAATTTGTCGAGATATTGCTTGCACACTCTATTCAAGAGATCCTTAAACACAGCAGGCGCATTGGTCAAACCACATAGCATAACTAAGAATTTGTAATGACCATAGCGAGTTCTGAATGTTGTCTTGGGTATATCTTCATCACGAACCTTCAATTAGTGATAGCTTGAACGGAGATCAATCTTGAAGTAGAAACTCGATCCTTGGAGTAGGTCGAATAGATCATCAATACGGGAAAAAGGATAACGATTTATAATGGTAGCTTGTTCAATTCACAATAGTCAATGCACATACTCATTGAGCCATTTTTATTTTTAACGAAAAGGATCGGAGCTCCCAGGATGAGAAACTCGATCGAATGAAACTATTATCAAGAAGCTCTTGTAACAGAGAAGAAAGTTCTTGCATTTCAGACGGTGAAAGACGATAAGGAGAATGTTCGATAGGAGTGAATTTTTGGAATCGAAACGATATGAAATTCAACTTGTCTCTGAAGTGGTAGTCTAGGCAATTCGCCAGGAAAACAATAGGAAAAATCACGAATGATAGGAATGTCCTCAATCTTACGATCTTTGGACTGCTTGTCAACGACATGAGCAAGAAAGGCTTGGCATCCTTTACGAATATATTTTGTGCTTTCATAGCATTTATGATTTTGATATTTTTGTTTCTTTGTTCACCTTGAATTATATATGTTTATGTTTTTGTTAAAAGGGATTCGAATTTGTTTGTTGTGGCATAATATATCAGTATGGTTTTTAGATAACCAATTAATCCCTATGACGCTAACAAAACTACCTAGCTCTACAGTCACAAGGTCAATCTCGAATATATGATTGTCTAGATTAAGCTTACAACTCTTAAGAAAATCTCACTAGACATAATAACTTGCCATCTGCTAATTCAATCTCATAACTGGCCACTTTAGACGATGATTCGATATCTAAGAATCTTTTAAAGTCGGTCAATACAAAACTCAAATCGGCTCTCGAATCGAATAAAATAGAAGCAAAATAAATGTCGATAATAAACGTACTGGTAACAGTATTGGGATCTTCGCGAGCTTCTTGAGCACCGAAGACGAATTCTCGACCACGAATATTCTAACGATCATCGTTGTTGTTGTTGTTGTTGCTCTGAAGATTTGGAAAAATGGTTACGATAGTGTTTTGAGTCACCACACTCGTAACAGACGAGAATTTTGGGAGGAGTATTAGACGTACACTTTCTGAAATTGTGTCCCTAACGGTCACATCTATAACACTTCTTACACTGATCGTCATGATGTTAATTGCACTTGTTACACTTGGGATTGCTTCTAGCACACGATTTTTCATCAGGGGTTCGACTGATCGTTGTTCTTCTAGTTGGATGTAGCATAGCTCTGAATATTCTGATACTTGTTCCCTTTGTAGTTTGTTGATGTTGTTGTAGTAACGCTTCCCATTGTCGTTGCTAGAGGGGTCAAACGATTCGCTAGACACAACTAATTTATCTTTAAACGACCCACTTCTAATTGCATCATCTATCAGTCTTGTTGCTAGATTCACATCATCTTCAAAAGTCGTAGGCTGAGCGACAGTAGCGTGAGTAGGAACGAGATCGTGTAGACTGTAGATATATCTCAACTCGATTGAACTCGGGGGAACCCATATGAAGAACAAGACGATAAAGAAAATTTTAAAGAAAGGAACTTTTATAGAGTAGACATAGTAGAAATATACGAAAAGAAATATGGGAAAATAGATACAGTAGTCGTAGTAGTAGTAGACGTAATAGTAGTAGATGCTAAATAAGGAAATTACTAATTATAGTATGAAATAAATTTTTAAATAATCAAAATAAGTTGATCTTTTTAATTAATAAAATAAGACTTTTATTAAAAACGTTTCCTAATAGTTAAGTTTTGAAAAAGATGACACATCCAGCCAAACTAGGTAACACGAAAATAACTAAGTAAAACTGATTTTTAAAATAGTTAAGAACATAAAATATTTGTATAATGAAAAGTTGAATTAGACGCGCGGCGACGACTCGTCGTCTTCTTCTGGTTCATCTTCTACTTCAGAGTCTTCGTCAGGCTCTGACTCTTCTTCTGGTTTTGATTCTGATACTGGTTCTGAATCTGGTACTGGTTCTTGTCGTCGAGGGGTTCTTGGAACTAAATTACGACGCGACTTCACATGCGTAGACACAAATAAAATAACGCCCTCAAACATACGAAACAAAATTGGACGTCTTCTTGGTTGTTGATGCCATAGAACAACTTGAGACGAAGGAATACTTGTAGGCGTAGCAGTACTCTGCTCACTATCATATTCGGAGTCGGACGAAATATCGATAACACTCGATAACGACATTCTAATAATATGTCGCAATACTGATAGAACATACAATTAGGCACTCAGACGATATGCTAAATATTACTCTAAGGCAATACTAACTAAGGCAATGTTCTAATCTAAGAACAACGAAACTTCGGGATATGAGACTCAGCGTGCCATGAACATTTGTTTTGTAAAAGTTTTGATTTTTCCCAAAAATCTTTTGTAGTTATAGACTAGGCATGCTAATTCACTATAACTTAAGCTCTGATACCACTCTGTCACACCCCGCCAAAAATGAGTTTTACTTCATTTATAATGTTTTGCGGAAGAACGGAGGTGTAACGTTCATGATTACGTAGCAAAAATTAAGTAAACAAACAACCACGCAAATAACATAATGAAAGTGGTTTACCTTCTAAAAATGGAAAGTTTCCAAAAATAGTAGCTACTAAAGATAGTAAGTTTTGAAAATGAAGTGGTTATTCGTAAACTTAAATGTTCATTCATGGCTCACGACAAATCCACTGCACATATCCTCCAGTCTCACTGTGCATCTAATCACCTGGAAAAACATAAGTAAAAGGGGGTCAACAATAATGTTGAGTGAATCCACAGGGTTAATGTTGTATGAAAAGTAAAGTAAAGTGTTTTGCTACTCAAAATGTTTGTTATGAAAATGGTTTATGACTGAAAATGTATAAGGTTCAACACTCATATGATATGAGAAGTAAATATGAAAAGTGAAGTGTAATTGTAGAATATCTACAATTACTAGTTATGTTTATGAAAATGTGTTGAACAAGTTGTTATGTTTGACATCGCATGAACTGTTATCACCAACAGGTAGCTAGTCCATTGAGTTAATATACCAACCCCTAAGTCCACAATCAACACTTCAACTCCAGTATGTTATGTTATTTTATGGATATACACTCCCGGAAATGTCTTGGATAAACCAAGTAATGATCAAACGTTGTTGGGAGGATGAGTGTCAGCCAATAGTACTATCTGCATATCCATGGTCTAGATCCACTAGCTAATGATTGCTGGTAACCTTACTCCGGTATAATAATTGTTTGTCATGCCAATGCGATAATGAAAATGTATAGATGTTGTTGTACAGTCATAGTAAAACAATAGCAGTTGTGTTTATGTTTTCCACCCCAAAGTTTATAAAAACAGTAAAAGAGAAAAGGGGTCTGTGGACTCACCTGGCAAAGCTTAGCGACAAAGTACTTAAGACAGAGGAATCCTTTGGAGACTCCTAGCTTCTTAAATGATTTAACTAATGATTAGACTAAGCTAACACAGGCGATTCTATACACGATATAAGTTAATTGATATGCATTTCATGTTATGTTTTATGTTTTGTGACATCGAATGTATTTGGGTTATTGGACTTTAATAAGTCGAAATGAAATGAAATGAAATGAAATGGGCTTCGAAATGAAATGAAATGGGCTTGGGTTAGGCTTATTGGGCCTAGATTGGGACTATTGGGCCTAATGGGCTTAATGGGCTTAATGGGCCACTAGGTTGGGCCACTTGGGCCTCTTATTGGGCTTAGGTCCACTTAGATAGGGCCATGGATTGGGCTTGGCCCAATTGGGTTCGGTTTGGTTATGAATGGGCCAAAGGTTTGGGCTTTGGTCCAAATGGGCTTGGATACTAATGGGCCAACTAAGGTTTAGGCCCGATGGACTAAAGTAGATCGATATGGGCCAAGTACGGGCCTTGGCCCGATTGGGTATTCGGGTTTGGGTTGATCGGTTGGGTCAAGATCCGGCCTTGACCCGGTTTGACTTATGGGTCAAAATTAGTCAATGAAAGTCAACAAAAGTCAACTTAGGAACTCTAGATTTCGGTTAGGGTTTAGTCTAGGATACAATTCGATCAACAAAAGTCAAATTTGGTCAACCTAGGTTAATTAGGCTCGGTTTGATCTAGGGTTGGCCGGCTAGGCCAAAACCGTAATGGTTCGGTTCTAGTTTGGTCTAGATCGAGTCTAGGTCCGGTTTAGTGTGTCTAGATCGGTTAGGGTTCGAATCTAGGGTTCTAGTTCTAGGGTTTTAGCATGTCAAAGTCGAGATCTAGGGTTCTAACAACGGATCTAGCAACAAATCAAGCCATAATCACACACATGCACCCGATCGGATGAGTACATGCATGTGTTCGACTATATAGACTAACCGAGACCACATGGCTCTTGGCCATGGTCTCGGGTTCGAAACAGCAAGTAAGCAAAGAAAAATCAATGAAGGACAAGGGTTATGGTTCATACCTTGGGTCTAAAGAACAAGAAGACCGAATGGAGGTGATGGTGGGATCGGACGAACGAAGGGGATGAGGATTTGCTCGCTTCGATCGGATTTTGGTAGGGTTTAGGGATGCTTGGCCGAATTGGGTTTCGGGGCTGTTTTGGGGAGTGCTTGGGACGAAATCAACAAAGGAATAAAGAAGGTTTAAGTGTGGTATTTATAAGGGTATATAATTAGGGTTTCAAGAGGAGTTTGAGTAGGATTAGAACTCTTTTAAATCGAGGATAGAGATAAGGTGTAATCAAGAGAGGATAGGGATCAAAGTTTAAGCTTTCAAAAGAGGATAATCACATCCTAAAGAGACTTGGACGAAATCTTAAGAGGAGGGGACTAGGGTTCGGCCACAATGGGCTCGGGCCACACTACGATGTGTCGGTTTTGTATAAAATTCGTTATGAGTCACATTTCGTTAATTATTTTGATTTATTAATTAAATACTACTTAAATATCATTATTAGAAATGTTTTGGAGTAAAAATGTCACCACAAGTAATATAAGATGTTGTGTTGACTAAAATAGTCAAACACTGATGTATGGTGAAAATGTTAAATGTTCG
This sequence comes from Calendula officinalis, assembly GCA_963853835.1. Lineage (NCBI taxonomy): Eukaryota > Viridiplantae > Streptophyta > Magnoliopsida > Asterales > Asteraceae > Calendula > Calendula officinalis. The sequence goes on from OY970825.1 coordinate 69,340,337, forward strand.
GTGAAGTAGTTATATGTTTGGATGCCAAAAGTAGAAATGAAACCAAACGTGGAAAGTTTCTAAACATAGAACTTCCTAAATATAGAAATGGTATGAAATGAGGAAAGTTTCTAAAAGTAGAAACTTTCTAAAACTAGAAATAATACGAAATGAGAAATGTTTCTAAAAATAGAAACTTTCTAATATTAGAAATGATACGAAATGAGAAAGTTTCTAAAAATAGAAACTTTCTAAATATAGAAAGTAAGAAATGAAAAATAGTAACATACCCAAAATGTCGAGTTGTCACACTTAGGTTCTTCCTGTGACAGAAAACATTCATACATGCATTCATTAGATATTAAACTTATGTTACAAACATTTGAATTTAATGAAGAATTAAATTTGCTTCTTGTCTGCATGTTTGAATTGACATCACTTAGGACTAGATCCAGAGGATGGTTCTTTTCAGTTCTGGTTCCAGGGATTTTGTCAACAGAGATTTGAGAGTCTAGATTTGACTCATTTGATTCAGGAATTTGTGCATCTGTCCATGTTTCTTCTTGATTGTTTGCATTTTTGTGGAGTTTCATCATTACTACTGGTGTTAGTAGTAACGTTCTCTTCATTGACCTCAGGATGATCATTGTTGTTACTGATATCAGTATTGAGTAGATCATCATCACAACTCTGAGGTATGGGGTTACTACTGGGATCAGTAGTATCTTCAGAATTTGTGTTGTTACTGGTGTCAATGAAATTAAGGTTATCAGAGTTACTACTGTCCTCAGTATTAACTGTGGGATCAGTATCAACTAAGATATACTTCATGATTTCTTGTCTTCCACTTGATGATGGTCCTACTTGTTGGCTTTGATTGTTTGAAATTCCTGTATTAAGTTTATAATTGACATCAAAAGATTTGGTTAGATTATCAATATTAAACAACCAATCTGGACCATTTCCTTGTTCATTCATCAGATTTTCATTAAAGGATACATTTACACTTTCTTCAATGATCCTTATCCTTTTGTTGAACACTCTGTAAGATTTGCTTTGAGTTGAGTATCCTACAAATATTCCATCATCTGCTTTGCAGTCAAATTTACGAATTTGTTCTCTTGTAATTAAGATTGTACAAGGACAACCAAATGATTTTAAGAAACTTATTGATGGTTTTCTTTTATTGAAAAGTTAATATGGTGTTTTAAAGTGAGGCTTAACTATTAATACTCTGTTCTGAACATAACAGGCAGTATTAACAGCTTCAGCCCAAAAAGTTATTGGTAATTTTGAATCTGCAAGCATAGATCTGGCTGCTTCAATGGTAGTTCTATTTCTTCTTTCAGCTACACCATTTTGTTGTGGAGTTCTTGGTGAGCTGTACTGCCTGTCAATGCCTTTAAGATGACAAAAATCAATTAGGTTAGTATTTTTAAACTCAGTTCCATTATCACATCTAATTGCTTTCACTTTGAGATCTCTTGTATTTTCCAGCTTTATAATCAGATTCTTGATCATTTCACTTGTTTCATCTTTGGTCCTAAAAAAGAAGACCCAAGTATATATGGAAAAATCATCAGTAATAACAAGGCAGTATTGTTTCTTTCCCATGCTCATTACATTTGTAGGTTCAAAAAGGTCCATATGTAAGAGCTGCAAAGGTTTAGAAATAGAGTTAATTGCTTTGGTCTTTTGAGAAGTCTTGTGTTGTTTACCTTTTAGGCAGGCAACACAATGATGATCACACATGAATTCTTTTTGTGGTAGACCAACTACCAAATTCTTTTTAACTAAATTGTTCATATTTTTAAAATTTGTGTGACACATCCTTCTATGCCAAAGTTCTGATTCATTTGTGTTTGCCTTAGATATAAAGCAGTTGATCTCATTTGATGAAATGAGTTCTCCCCCTATATCCAGGCAATACACATTGTTTCTCCTTGGTGTTCTTAAAACCACAAATTTTTCATCTAAAATAAAATCAGGAGAAAGAATGATGCACTCAACATCTGTAAAAAGAATTTTGTTCTTCTTATCACAGACTTGTGAGACACTAACCAGATTATATTTAAGTTCAGCAACATAAAATACATCATCAAAAGTAATCTTACCATTTGATACAGTACCTTTACCTGTAATATTACCACCTCTAGGATTTTCTCCAAAAGCAACATATCCTCCTTCAAAAGACTTGAAATCTCCGAGTATTTGAAGATTTCCAGTCATGTGTCTAGAGCATCCACTATCAATATGCCATGTTCTACCTTCTTCAGGGATCTGGATACTCTGCACATACAGTAAAAGGATTAGTTAATTTTGGGAACCCAAGCTTGTTTTGTCTTGGGTTCATCCTTTGAAGAATAAGTCTTTCTAACTGAATGAATCTTATATGCAACTTGGTACTTAGTACTGATGTTCTTAGTTACTACTGATTTAGGTTTATACCCGTAGTTTTTGGCTTTTGAAAATTTCACTAGTGATGGACCAGTAGTGTTTGGGTAATATGAGTTTTGAGCATAATCAGTAGTGTTTTTGTAGTTATACCAGACAACATTGTAATTAGGGTTTTTACCAGTAGTAAACCTGGAATAGTTTCTACTGATGTTTGAAAACTTTGAATATTGAGGAAACTGGTTTTGTTTTCCATTGTTTTTGAAATAATTACTTTTGATTGGACTTTTATACCTGGTATTTTGCACAAATCGTGATGCAGTTCTTCCAAATTTATGAGTGTCAGCACATGGTTTATTGAATTCCTTTGGGTTTGGTTTTTTAGATTCCTTTTCTTTTGTTTCTTTAATTTGTTTTAATTCTAAGGCTTTTTCTTTTTCTTTGTTGATTTTGAATTCTTTAAATTCTTGATTGTTAATAGGATTGAAGTGACAATTTTTAGCTATGTGGTTAACCTTGTTACAAATTAAACATGATAATTTTGTTGTTTTAGCACTTTCTGGTTTTCTTTGTTCTTTTAACTGATTTAGGTTTCTTTGATTTCCCCTTCTTAGAATTGTAGGTATATTTTCTGAATTGTATTTTGGAGATTCAGTTTGACTTTGGGTTGTATGAAAACTTGTATCGTTTGATTCAGTTGTTTGATCATCATCAGAAGATTCATTTGATTCATTACTGGTTTCAGTTTCAGTTTGACTTTCAATTTTTAAATCATTTAAAACTCTTTCTGTACTTTATTTAAGTGGAGGAATAAAATTTGTTGGAGGTGGAACTGCATGATATCCCACTCCATGAACTACCTTTTCTGTGGTTTGATTATTAGTTAATTCATTAACAATTTTAGAATTTCTTTCAAATTTCTTAATAGTTAGTTTGTTATGTTCTAATTCCATTTGACATTCTTCTAATTTGATCTAAGTTTCTTTTAGTTTCAATTCAATATGTTCTTTTTCATAAGTAGTTTGTAACAATTCATCTTTTATTTTTTGATCAGTTATTTTATAAATTTTAATTTGATTTTCTAAATCAGCTATACACCCATTATATTCAATTCTTCTATTTCGATTTAGTATCATCTATTCAAGTGTTTCTTTATTAAGTTTTTCTAATTCTTTATATGCTTTAATACATTCAGGAGTACAAAATTTAGAATTTACCTCAGTAGTAGAAGGATCAATAGTAAAGGCCATGAGAGCTTGGTTTTGTGCATGTTCTTCTGCTTGAAAGCTCCAGTCATACCCTTGTCCTTCTTGAGATACTAAAGCAGTTGAATTTGAGGTACTGTTTTTGTTGTAGTTTGATCTTTGGTCTTTGTTTGGGCATTCTCTGGCAAAGTGACCCAGATTGCTACAGTTGTAGCACTTAACCTTGGTTTTGTCAAAGCCAGCACGATCACCTTTGTTGTAAGACAGATTTTGTCTTCCAGTTCTTTTAAGAAACCTTTTGGTTCTTAAGCTTAGCATAGCCATCTGCCACTTGATGTCCATCTCTTCCAAATCATCAGGATTGAGTTGTTCTAAATCCTCACTAATCAATGCAGTATGCACATGACTAGTGAAGAAAGATTCTCTTGCTACATCTTCAATTCCTGTATTCTTTGCATTGTCCTTCCCTGTTCCTGTACTAGACACAAAAGCAGCATTGTTTGAAGGTAAATTAGGAGATTTATTACTTACCTCTGATTCAAACACTCTTAGTTCATTGTAGAGTTCATCAAGCTCTTTTTCTTCTAGTGCATCTCCTTGTCTATATATCACAGTATACATAGACCATTCTTCACCTAGAGACCTGAGGAACTTCCTGTTGACATCATCATTGTCTGGTTGGTAAACAACTTGATTCAGTTCACCGATGAGTTTGTTGAACCTATCAAATACTTGAGACAATGATTCATTCTTCTGTCCTTTGAAGTTTTCAAAGTCTTGTTTCAGAACAGACTTCATATTTCTCTTTGTACTCTTTGTACCAACAAACCTCTTTTCCAGAGCCTGCCATAACTTCTTTGCATCATCGTATTCAACAAAGAGATGTTTATAATCATTGGGAATGGCAAGCAAAAGAGTGCTTAAAGCTTTGAGCTCGATCCCTCTGTCCTTCTTCTCTTTCTCACACTTGAGTTTGTCAACTTCAGTTGAAGTGGTGGCTATTTGAGTTTGAATAGTCTTGTTGCCTTCAAGAACCACTTCCCACATGGAATAATCAGTAACCAGCATGTATTGCTTGATTATGTTTTTCCACATCCCAAAGTTGTTGGGAGTGAGAATTGGAATCTTGTTAGCCTGAGTACTTTCATTGTTATCAGACATGATTAACAATTTTGAGATCAAAAGAATGAAACTTTTTGTTGTTCTTAATTCGTGGATCTAGAACCGTAAGGCTCTGATACCACTTGTCAGGATCGATTAAACCCAGAAGGATTAATTAATCACAGATCTATACACTATTAGAAGTTGCAGTGGATCAACACTTATAGTTTTATTGATTAAGAACAATGAATACTGTTAATGAATACGAATGTAAATAAGAACACAGTGATTCACAAAAAGCTTCAATGTATATTAATTTGATCGATCAATACACACGTATGTTTACAATTCATAAGGAACTATATATACTAGTCCTTGAAGCCTAAATTAATAACCTAGCTATTCTAGGAATCAATTACAATTGAATTACATAAAGATATACATTCCGTAACTAACTATGCTAGAATCTCGTATACGATCAGCACCAAAAATAGAACGTCAGTAGTATTTGTTGTCATCAGTAGTAGACTTGAGATCAGTAGCATCAGTAGTAAATACAGTTCTGCCCCATCAGTACTAATCTTCAGTAATCTTGAATCAGTACTAACTGCAGCATCAGTAATAGAATGATATCTTTGTTTTATATCCCAACAAATAAGCATCTCGATTAACTGCTATTCCCGCCTTAATCAACCGAATTATGGTTTTGCTTTGCTAGCCTTCATCTTCAAACAAGGTTATCCACCCAATCTGGCCATATATAACACTCTCATAAATGGGCTTGTTCTGGCTGATCGGATTTCTGAAGGTGCTGAGTTATTCAAGAAATTGCTTAGAGAGAAAGTATGTGAGCCTGACCAGATTATGTATGGAATCATAATTAACGGTCTCTGTAAAGTAGGCCACACTAGCAAGGCCCTTGAATTGATTAGGTTCATGGAAAAAGGTTCGTGTAAACCCAATGTAGAAATATACAGCATAATCATTGACAGTCTTTGCAAAGATAGAATGGTTGATGATGCATTGCAACTCTTCACCAAGATGACTGAAAAAGGCATCAGATGTTATCACTTACAATTCTTTGATTCATGGTCTATGTAACTTTGGTCGAGAGAGGGAAGCTACAGATATGTTGAGAGATATGGAAGAAAAAGGAATCTCTCCGCGGGTGGATACATTTAATATATTGGAAAATGCCTTTTGTAAGCAAGGATCCGTAAAAGATGCAGAGCTTACTGTGCAAACAATGGTACAAAGAGGTCTACATCCTGATGTAATCACTTACAGTGCACTGATCGATGGATATTGTTTACGTGGTGAACTGGATAAAGCAAAGAAAGTTCTTGATCGCATGGAGAAGAGGGATCTTTTGCCTAATATCATCACGTATAGCAGCTTGATAAATGGATACTGCAAGAAGAAGAGAATCAACGAGGCCATGAATCTTTTTCAACAAGTCACAAACGCGGGTTTGATTCCTGATGTTGTTACTTACAATACTTTGTTGCAAGGTTTGTTTCAAGTAAGGAATCTTGCATCCGCTAGAGAACTCTTCAGTGAGATGCAAGCGAAGGGTCTGACTCCAACTATATTTACTTACGGTATCTTGTTAGATGGAATGTGCAAAAACTCCCAAGAATCTGATGCATTGGTTCTCTTTCGTACGTTAGAAAACAATGAGTTGATGAATAATGTAGGTTTGTATACAATCTTGATTGATGGTTTTAGCAAATGTGGAAAGTGTGACTTGGCAACGGATCTATTTGGTGAACTCTTACTAAAAGGATTAAAGCCGGATATGAAGACATACACGGTGATGATACAAGTGTATTGCCATGAAGGATTAGTTAGTAAAGTGAAAGAACTGCTTAGAAAGATGGAAAAGAACGATTGTGTGCCAGATAGCGTCACATACAATGTTATTGTTCGAGAATTCGTGAAGCAAAACGAGTGTCAAGAGGCAGAGAATTATCTTGAAGAAATGATCGACCGCAGTTTTATGCCGGATGCTACTACTTTTGAGATGTTGTTACCCTTAATCCCGAATGTAGGAAAAGATTCTCGGATGCGAACTATCATTGAGAAGCTAGCAAATTGATGTAAAAAGAAAAGATGGTAGAATAATACCTTTCTTAAAATCTGGCTTAATTTCGTGAACTTCAAAAGGTGTATCAACTTCAAGCTCCAGTTTGGTATTTTATTATGGTAGTTGATAGGTGTTGGATGGATATTAGGTGCGACCTCTTGTAATAAAGATTGTAAAATTATTTTGTTAAAAAGTTAATTAATGTATGTTACTATTCACTATAATTTCATCAGTTGATTATTAATTTTTGTTTTCTTGTCTTTTTTTCCACATTCCTTCTATATTAGAAATGTATGATTTACATGACACAAATAAAACACATAATTATATGAAGTACAAAATCATGACAACTTTATATAGTGCTTTCACATATTCATACTTTTTGAAATTTTAAATAAACTACTTATAATAAAATTGTTGTAACTGCAATATGTTTTTTTTTGCTAGAAATTAGTGATAACTGGAAATAGTTGCGGAGTTAAAACAATCTAAGTTTCGGTATGCCATGAATACTTTTCAATATTTTAACATTATGGTTTGAAATCTCTTTTATTGGCATGAAGTTATAATGAGTTTATGTTTGAATTGCTTTACACTTATTTATTTATAATGGTATTATCAGATAATGGTTCTTGTGAAATTTTGAAATGGGGCAAATGATGATATGGACCTGTTTGATCCTTAAATGGTTAAACATTTACCAGATGTCAAAGGAAGGTCTGGAATCAGCCAAAGCAAGAGTTAAATTGCGTATATCACAAACATAAACTTTACCACTCTAAAGAAGCCCTTATAACGGGTTATAAAAACAAAATAAATAAATTTAATACACGAAACATACTCAATTCAGCAACATTCCATACTACAAACATCACTAATCACTAGAAAAATTCCTGCAATTTTTATTTGAAAAAAAGAGCTGCTTTAATTTTCACCAGCCAGCCATGTCCCTCAAACCCCAACATTACATTTTCTTTTCTATTTGTCTAAACAAAAGAAATCCAAGCTGCTGCTAATTTCCAGCTTCTACATTCTTCAACCAAACACCTCTAAGCACTAAAAATAAAAATAAAAATAAAACAGCTACCTAATTACAATTAATCAATCAGCAGCCATAAACGGATCTGTTTCCCCGAGATCAGCAACCAACGGTTCCAAATCCAAATCCAAATCCAAATCCTCATCTTGGGTAGAAAAATAAGTTGGAAACGGAAGCATTGATATATCTGGCTTCTTGTACCATGCATCTTTTATAAATACAAAATCTCCCTCGTTCCCCGGTACCTATACATACAAATTCCATATATATATAAATACATTTTCACAAACAGTTACTAAAAAACAGTTACTAACAGAATCATACCTGGCCTCTGACCCACAACAAATCCCTTGCAGGATCTATCTTATATACCCACACATTTTTCACTGTTCTCTGCTTCCCTCCCATTCTACCAGGCATCTTTTTACCTTTAAATACCTTAATCAAATACAAAATTATTTTAATTATTAATTATTAATGATTAAAATAACTATTATTATAAAATATGAGCACATACCTTACCAGGAGCGTCCCTTTGACCTGTAGAACCAGGACTCCTATGTGACAACGATGCACCATGAGACGCGGGCCCTCCTTTAAAATTCCATCTTTTCATCACACCCTAAGTACCGTATCATACAACAAATTAAAATTAAAAATATAATAAACTAAAAATAAAAATATTTAAATAATTATTTACCTGAAAACCTTTTCCTTTTGTGATTCCAGTTACATCAACGTATTGGCCAGGGACAAAATGACGAACGCCGATTTGAGTTCCAAGTGGAAGTAAGGTGTCCTCTGTGACAGGAAATTCTCTTAATTTCCTCTTTAGAGGAATATTTTGTGCCCTAAAGTGTCCCACTTCTGGTTTTGTTAAATGTTTTTCCTTTTTATGCCCGCAACCAATCTAATTAAAAATTAAAACTAGTCATAATTAACAAAACCTAGCTTCATATTTTATAGAAATACCAAACTTCAAATAAAGGGAAAATTTACCATCCAAAATACATCAAAAGGGAAAATTTTATCTATCATAAGACCCTAGACTAGAAGGGAATTTTTGTCTCATAGTTGCAAATTTGCCACCAATCTTTTAAAATACGCTAGTTTACTATTAAAGAACATAACTTTAGTGTACCGAAAAATGAAACCTTGTCAGTGTTCTATGAAATCTTGTGAATGGCAAACTTACCTTGTTGATATATCGGATGACAAATTTACTCTTCTAGTGTTGTTTAGTGGGATTATAAGAACTTTCAAAAGAATAATAACAAATTTACTCTTTTGACGCATTTTGCCATTTTGGAAGGCAAATTTGATCTTTTAACCTTTAAATATCGAATAACTTGCATGCATCATGAAAAATATAACTAGGTACTCTGATTACGAAATAGTGGTCTTCAATTCGCAGCTACATATAAATTATAATCATTTGCAAGATAATTTAAGTTAGAAATCAGACCTGTAGAGCAGTGATGCCTTCTTTTTCAGGTGTTTTAACTTGAGAGACGATGTTTTCATCCAACCAAAGTACTGTAATCGGAACCCTAGCTCCCCATTTATCCCAAAGAGCCGTCATTCCGAATTTCACAGCGATCACACCAGTCCTTCTCGAATTAGGCGTCATCACTCTAGACCTAGCTTCAATGAATCGGTTACTAATATCACTGCCACCTTCATTAATCAACGCAACTGAGCTGAAGCTTCGAGAAACCTGATTCGTTATAGGCGTTAATAGGGCTCGATGAGGATTTATCAATATATTACAGAGATAAGAAATGAGGCCTCTTGATGCGGCCGCCATGATTGATTGAAAGTGTAATCAGATCAATTCGATTTCAGAGCGAGAAAGAGGGGATGGTAGTCACTGGAATTTGCAGAGGTCGATATGGAGAAAGCACCGGAAAGAGAAGGGGTTTTCGACTTTTCGGTTTCTGGCAGTTTCAGGGTTTTCAAAGAATGGAAATGAAACAACCCCTTCAAGTTTAATTTATGTGAAGTTTAGCCCTTCGAACTAGGGTTCAATGTGACAATTCACAACTCGACATTTTAGGTATGTTATTATTTTTCATTTTTAACTTTCTTTATCTGAAAATATTCAATATGTAATCATTTTTATTTTTTGCATCCAAAAACATAACAAATCACCAAAACAACTAACATTTTTACCATAAATCAGTGATTGACTATTTTAGTCGACACAACATCTCATTTTATTATGGAACTGATTCGTACAGAGCAATTTTTATCCATGCAGAGCAATTTTATATAAAATGACAATCATGTTCTTAATTAGAGGGATGTAATGAAAAATATGATAAAAAAAAGTGAGGGCATAATTGTCTCTTGATATGAAATTGCTCTTTATGGGTAAAGATTGCTCTGTACGAATCATCTCCTATTTTATTAATATGGTGATATTTAATAAAAAAAACTTTTCTAAAATAATACTTATGTATTATTTAACCTAAAAGAGCAAATAATTAATATAATGTGACAAGTAACATTTTTAAGTCCCAATCTGACGCATCAATTGTTAACCCAGCCACTATGTGGCCGAGTCCCCCTCTTCGTGACCCCATGTTCGGCTAAAACACCCATTGGGTGTTGGCCTCATCTTCTTTTAATTTAAACTTTTATCTCTATCCTAATTCATTTGAATTTTGAATTCGTATTCTTATCATACTCAAACTCTAACCCTGGTATCACCATATAGATACCACCTATTTGTCAAACCTACACTTTTTACCATCACAAATTTCGGCCAAGCAACCCTAGCCAACCGATCCTGAGTTCGAACCCAAGCAAAACCCGCAACACTTTGTTCGTTTGTTTCCCCTTCAATTCGCAAGGTATACTCGATCCCCTTTGTTTATTATTATTTTTTTTGAACGACCCTTTGTTTTATTTTTTTCTACTTGTTTCGTTCCATATTCGAACCCGAGACCATGGCCTAAGGTCATATGGTCTCAGCCAAGGTTTTAATATACTGAATCGAGCCTCGAGGCGTTTTCCTTTAGCCTCACGAGGCGTAATCCTCTAGGCGAACCAATGTGTAACATCGAGGCGGAAAAACAACAAAAAAATCCAAAAAACATATATAACTCATAAAAACAACACAAAATATTATATAACCCAAATATAAGTTCAAAAGGAAATAGTTGATGTGTCCACAAAAAAATCATGGTTAAAAACTTAGGGTTACATCCACTAAAAATAATAGCATGCAATAAGATCAAAGATCCTAAAATTTATCATCTACGGTCGCTTCAACTTCATCCCCTAAAGGCATTTGATAGTCGTCATCTTCATCAATCAAATTAATTTAAACACCTCCCCTTCTCCTTGTTCAGTTGTTCTCAAACTTTCGCTTCCATTTTCAATTTACTCACCAATAGTAATCTCGTTATTTTCATCATCATTTGGATTAGCTACCCATTCATCATCATAACACAAGTCAACAAGTAAAGGATCATCTTCTTCTTTTAGCGACTTTTTCTTGAAATATTTTTGCTTCAACCTTTTGTTGTACATAATGTAGACCAAGCTATTCAATTTTTCAGTGGTCAACCGATTTCTTCTCTTTGTATGCACTTGATTAAAGGCACTCCAATTACGTTCATATGACGATGCCGAATAAGTAAGACTTAAGATGTTTGTTGCAAATTCTTTGAGTTCCGGTACATCGTCACCATATTGATCCCACCAATCAACTATATATTGATAGAAAAACAAATATTTATTTATTTATATTAACTATAAATGAAAAATATTTATAAGTGTTTAGTATATATCGGGTGAGCGCTTCATGTATGAGGCTAAAGATGCTCTATGTCCTAAGAATTCACGTTTGTGTTAAACTCGTCGAATTGGAGATCGATCTTATCATAAGTGACTTTATCCTTTACGAATTTTACCAAGCAATTGTACAAACCCTTTTTTATTTCGGGATGTTTCGAAACATTGGGACTCCAACTATATCGAGGTTTCAAGTAATACGCCGCCGCATGCAAGTCACAGTGCATTTGGAACTCCCATTTTTGATCAATAATATCCCATATCTCTTTATACATAGCCTCCTAATTATTAAAGTTTTGTGCAATCTTTTCCTTGCACTCATCCATTGCACCGTATATAAAAGGCATTGTCGGTGTCCTCTCACCATCAACAACCCTCAAAACATGAACACGTGGCTTTGTGATTTTAATAGAATAAATCACACTAGGCCAAAAAGTAGTCTCGTCCATGATAATCTTATTGACGGCTTTCCCCCCCGGTTTGTTTGAGCAAGCATAACTCGACCACTCGGGCGGAACAAACATCATTTGGAATGCTTGTTTTAATTTCTACCATACTTTCCAAAGTCAAATAAACGGTGACAAATCGTGTGGCAGCCGTTCAAAGGATGTCTCTTTTTCCATATTTTCGTGTTAAACTTAAGACCAATGATGGTTATGGATAAAATTAAACACCCTTTTTGCTTTAAGCAAAGCATTTTTGTGTTGTGGCGATTCTCCAATTTTCTCAAGCATCAAATCGATGCAATGAGCTGCACATGGGGTCCAATATAAGGTTTTCCTATTTTCCATCAACAAAGTCCCGACCGCTTTGTATTCACTTACATTATCAGTGATCACTTGAACCACAATATTTTCCCCTATCTCCTAATCACACCATCAAGTAGCTCGAACAATGTTTGTGCATTTTTTATGCAGTTTGAGGCATTAATGATTTTCAAAAAAATGGTCCCATATTGATTGTTAACTAGAAAGTTAATTAAACTTCTATTTCTCATGTCTGGCCAACCATCTGTTAAAAATGAAATACTCGTAGATTTCCAAGTTGCTTTTATATCGTCAACAAGTGCGGTTGTCGTCTTCACTTCTTCTTTAAGGATCCACGTTCTCAACTCATGCATGGTTGGAGGTTTGAGTCCTCGACCATAGAGTCCAACCGAAAGCAACATATTAAAATACGAAGGACTCTATTCCGGTGCTCCTATTAGAATCCCCCAATGTCCAAACAAACTCTATTCCGGTGCTCCTTAGCATTTGCCGGTATCATTCCTTCACTGTCTTCATTTTTTGACACAAATCGATCCATACGTCCTCTCACACCTCGAGAGCTACCACTAGGAAATGTGTTAGTTAGCTCACTTGGAATCCCACCCGCACCATAGTATGCTCCACAATCAACACTCTCTTGAAAATTCCTTTTGAGCAACATGTTTTGTTGTTTCAAAGTTTTTCAAAAATTGTAGCATTTCATCTTTGACTTCATTAGGAACTATAGTGCATGGTGCAACTTTTTTTCTTGTACAAGCAAGATGAGCCTTCATTCTACTAACTCCCCCTTTTATAGTTTTGCTACAAAAATTGCACTTTATGTATTTGTAGCCCTTTTTTACCGCATCACCCGGAAATTTAATTTCTTCACCATACTTTCGAGTGGGATCTTTTCGTGTTCCTTTGCTAGCCATCCAATCTAAATAGAAAAACGGAAAAATAGCAGTTAAAAAAAACAAAAAAATCAGCCCTTTTAAAACAGAAAACAACCCTAATTAAAACAAAAAAACAACATAAAATAATACAGTAAAATAAAACAATCCTTTTCAAAACAGAAAAACAATAGTAATACATTACTAATCCAAAAAAACAACAGTGATACAGTAACATATAAAAACAGAAAAATAGAAACTGCTTAAAACAGTTAATTTTATAAAAGAAATCTGCAGTTTAAAAAAACAGAAAATGCAGTTAATTATATAAAAAAACTGCAGTCATTTTAAAAAAAAACATGCGATATTAGTTAAAAAATGTAGTCGGTCAACTCGTAATATGAAGTTATACACAACTAAAGGTAATAAATAATATATTAAATGCACAAAATAATTAAATGCAATCTTATACCTTTGGAAGAGAACAATATATGTTGGGAAGAAGGTTGGAGAGTGAAGTGTCGGCTGGAAGAAAGCAGGAGAGAACATTAGGGCAAAAAAAAAAAACAGTTTGACTTTTATATGCTCAAAAGGTGGGTTTAAAGAAGAAAGTACAAAAAGTTTATGGACTTTCCATAAAATAATGAAAAGTATCAGAAGAGTCCAAAAGTCAAAAAAATAAAAAACACAACTAAGTACATGTCATCACCTCGGAACCACCTCTACTCGCCTCGGACAACCGAGGCGTGCGTTTCAAAGGGGGTGAGGCGCCGCCTCAAATACGCATTATGTACGCCCCACCTCGACCGAATTTTAAAACCTTCGTCTCGGCAACCATCGACCCCGGCGCATGCATGCATGCATACATACGTGTGTGTGTCGAATTCTTTAGTTTGGTTTCGTTAATCTCTTTTGTTTGACAATGTTGTAAACCCCAGATCATCACAATTGTGTTTCTAGTAAAACCCTAGCTTTGTTCTTGTGAATTGATAAACCCTAGCTAACCCTAGAAAAACCCTAGTTAATCTTGATCATTGACCCGTTTAGGTTGCAACCTGATTCGTTGACCCGATGTTGAAACCATTGATTCGTTTGTGAATCATGTTGAACCTGTGACCACCACCAATATGTGACCCAAATCCATTTGTTGATGACCCATTTGACCGTATTGCTTGACCCGTATTGTATTTGGGTCGGGGCCCGTACCCGGTCCACTCGTTAAACCCGTAAACCGCTAGTTATAGTCGGCCCATGTTATTAGATCCAATCGGGACGAGCCCATTAACCCATAGGAAGTCGAGAGCCAATTGGGCCAAACCCTTAATCAGCCCATTTCCTAATCGAAACCCATAATCCGTAGCCCAAGCATGTTGGATTGAAGCCCATATCCAGCCCATGTGTCCCACATAGTGATCCAATAGCCCATTCGACCCAATTAGCAAGCCCAATTACCTTTAGGCCCAACTCGCCACTTTTAGGCCCATTTTAACCTTATTGAGCCCATTTAGCTCATCTTCGTGGGCCTTGGCTCAATTTCCGGCCCATTAAGCCTAATCCTAAGCCCATTTCTCTTTTGGCCCATTAAGGCATCCATTTTGGCCCATTAGGCCCAATAAACCCTAATTCGTTACGAAGTCACAAAACGTTAACACTAATATAAACATTACATAAACATTTAAGATAAAAAAAACTTATACAATCCAATATAGTTCGTTTGTGCTATTAGCGTAGACTAAACTAGAGCACTATTGCGTTTAGGACGCTAGGAGTCTTTGATGAGATTCTTTTAGTAATATCGTGTGCTAAGCTTTGCCCAAGTGAGTCCACAACCCCTTTTTACTCTTTTACTACTTTTATAAGCTTTGATGTGAAAAACATAATATTCTATTGTTTTACTTGAATTATTTTACTTATGATTGTGCATTACCATTTTTCATTTCATTTCATTTTGACATGACAAACAATTCTTATGCCAGACTAAGTAAAGTAATTTTTACTATTAACCAGCAATTATTAACTAGTGTATCTAGGCTCTGGATATGCAAATAGTACTATTACCTGACACTTATCCTACTAACAGTTTATGATCATTACTTGGTTATCCAAGACATTCGAGAGTGCATATCTAGAAAAGAACGATAACATTTGGAGTTGGGGTGTTGATTGTGGGCTTAGGGGTTGGTATATTAACTCAATATACTAGCTACATGTCAATAACAGTCTTGCGATGTCAAAATACAACAAACATGTTCAACATATTTTTATACTTTTGAAAGTATTAATTGTAAATATTTCTACAATTACATTACATTTTGAGTAAATTACACGAATAGTCCCTGTGGTTTGACTTGAGTTTTGGATTTAGTCCCTAAGTTCCAGAAATTACACCCATGGTCACTGTGGTTTGGACTTCGTATCGGTTTTGGTCCCTAACGCTAACGGCCGTTAATTTCCTCCGTTAAACAAAGGCACATGCCCTCCACGTGAGGGTGTTTTTGTCTATTCATATTTATCCCTTTCTCTCTCCTAGACACTTCCATTCCATAAATTAGTATTTTGTCTTTTCCTCACTTCTTCATCTTCCCTAATCCATCTGACACGATCAGTTCTTCATCTTCACCTCCTGTTAACAACAAAATCAATGACAAAACCCAAAATACTTCTCAAATAGAGATCCTAATTAGGCCATAAAAAAACAAAATTTCCATCATCTATATCCATCTCGTCTTTCTCACTTCCCTGAATCAGAAAGCAGAAATATAAATCTCGATCCCTCTCTCTAACGATTTTGTTAGCTCCGGTGAGAAGCAACATCTCCATGATTTTCAGAGTTCTTCCGGCGAAGATATTAGGCGACCGCCGAACTCCACTTCGACCCTATCTCAATTTTAACTTCATCTGATCGATTTCTCCTCCCTCATCTCGCGAATCTGTTTTATGATCCAAAACGGATGGTTTGTGATGATTTTGACAAGACATTTAGGCAGTTAAGAAATGAAGTAGAAGCACGGTCTTAAGAAATGAAGATATCAAAACAAGTTATGAGTAAGCCCGTTAGCAATTTAGGGAAAAAACAAGGAAAACAACCGATGCAAAAATTAGGGTTTGAAGGGGGTAGTAAAAAAAGAGTAACGGCGCGGAAACCAGTAAAGATAGTGTATGAAAGCTTGAAATGGAGCTTGAGATTTTTGGCCAGAATCTGGCCGGAATCTTGAGATTATAAGTCCAAAAAATATAATAATAACAAATTTGAAATTATAGTTGCTAAGAAAGGCCTGCAGAGAAATTAGGTATGTGTCAGCTTTGTGTTAATCAAAGAGATTCAAACTAGAGAGAAGAAGATGGTAAAATGACTAAATTACCCCCATGTGCTTTGCACATGTCTTAATTTAACAGCTATTTTTAACGGCAATTAGCGTTAAAAGATGCGAAGTTTGATTGGGGGAAAAAGCAAGAGGATGCTTTTGCCTTGTTGAAAGAGAAGTTGTGCAATGCACCGATCCTCACTTTACCCGACGGTATGGAAGATTTCGTGGTGTATAGTGACGCCTCGAATAAAGGTCTCGGTTGTGTCTTGATGCAAAGAGGTAAAGTGATAGCTTATGCTTCAAGAAAATTAAAGAATGCGGAAGAAATGTACACAACATATGATTTAGAGTTGGCGGCGATTATTTTTGCCTTGAAGATTTGGAGACATTACTTGTATGGAACGAGATGTATATTGTACACGGATCACAAAAGTCTCAAGTATGTGTTTACACAAAAAGACTTGAATATGAGGCAAAGAAGGTGGATTGAGTTGATTAGTGACTACGATTGTGAAATCGTTTATCACGAGGGAAAGGCTAATGTAGTAGCCGAAGCCTTGAGTAGAAAAGTTTATGAAAGGTCGGTTAAGGCTAAATTGATGCGGATTGTTGTAGTATCTAGCTTTATTGAAAGTATAAGAACCGCACAAACTGAAGTGATGGGAAAAGACGAGTATAGACAAGAGAGGTTGGGAAAGAACCAAGTACTTGAAGAAAACGTTCAAGGGTTGAAAACTGTAAATGGTCGGATTTGGGTTCCGAAATTTGGCGGAAACTGAAAAGTATTGTTGAATGATGCTCACAAGTCCAAGTATTCGATTCATCCCTGAAGTACAAAGACTTATCAAGACTTGAAGAGAATGTATTGGTGGCCGGGGATGAAGTCGAGAGTAGCAAAGCACATTTCTAAATGTGCCACGTGTGCACAGGTGAAAGTCGAGCACCAAGTACCTTATGGGGTTGCACAATCATTGCAAGTGCCGGCCGGTAAATGGGAAGATATTACCATGGATTTTATTGTTGGTCTTCCAAAGATGAGTAGAAACCGTGATGCCATTTGGGTGATTGTTGATAGGTTAACGAAAAGTGCGTTATTCCTAGCTATTCGGGAAACTATGCCACTCGAGAAATTGGCAAAGTTGTATGTTGATGAAGTTGTTCGATTGCATGGGGTACCGATGTCGATTGTGTCCGATCGAGATGCAAGGTTTACCTCGAGATTTTGGAGGTCACTCCAAGAAGAGTTGGGAACTAAGTTGAGATTGAGCACGGCTTACCATCCGCAAACCGATGGTCAAAGTGAAAGAACGATCCAAACGGTCGAAGATATGTTGAGATCGTGTGTTTTAGATTTTGGCGGTAAATGTGATGAGCATTTACCGTTAGTTGAGTTTTCATATAACAATAGTTATCATTCTACGATTAAGATGCCACCATTTGAGGCATTGTATGGGAGAAAGTGTAGGACACCTTCTTGTTGGTTAGAGGCGGGTGAGACAAAACTCACGGGTCCCGAAATTGTGAAAATAACAAATGCGAAAATCGGGATAATTCAAAGGAATATGAAAGTCGGACAAGATCGCCAAAAGAGTTATTCGGGTTTAAAAATCGACCTTATGTAACGCCCCGAAATTTGAATTATGTAATTAATTAATTTTAGTCAGTAGAAAAATGAATTATATATTTTAAATAGTTAATATTTGTTATTAATGAATTTATTAGGCGACCTGTAGTTGGACGGTTCGTTTTAGTTAGACGATCTTAATTATTTGGACCGGTTAGTATATTGTAAGAGTTGGTCGGTATTCTTTCGAGGCGGCCCGGCCATTTGGCCAAGGCCCGGAACCATCCGTCTTTCTTTTCTCTTTAATCTAATTTTGAGTAGCCTCCTTGTAGCCCGATGTAGAGATAGGCCCATGGTGTCATTTAATATATAAAAGTTACGAAAATTAAAGAACCCCTAATTCCCTTTCTAATCTGCCGTCAAATCCCTAAATTGTCATTCTTTTTCGTTCCCTTGTGGACGGATGTATATGGCACAAATAGTAGGCGGCGCGATGGAGCTTCAGAGTAGACGAAATGTTTGATTCTGTTAAAGGTTGAAGAAATGAGTGGTCAAATGATTGCGTTGAAAAAGGAAGCTGCTCTAATTAATTGTGGTTGAGTGGTGATAGAAATCTTTCTTGGCCACAATTCAATTTCAATAAAATCCTTGCCGCTAAACTCACGTAGTCACGTGGGTAACTTTGGTTTTCAAATTGTGTGGCGGATTTGAGGAGGTGGGATTATAAGTGACGTCACCTTCTTTATCTTAATCGGAAGTGGACTTTTCAATATTAAGGTGCTTCGATCTGTGCTTCTTTTAGTCGTCGAGCAATAAGCAGCCGATGGAGGGCGTTGGTGAGAAGGGTACTAGCGGGTGTGATTGAGTTCGAAGCAAGCAGATACGGTCTAGTGATCGGGTCATTAGGTAAAGCCTGAATTTTCCTTTTTGTTTTCTATAATTCGTCTTGTACTTGCACCAATTTGGTTCGAGTCTAATCTGAGTTGTTGTAGGATTTTGGTGAGTCATGCTGGTTTTGTGATCGAGTCATTGAAGGCTCGAGTTTTATAGATTAATCGTTTTATTACTTGTTCATGTCATGAGTTGTTTGATTAGTGTTCGATTTTGAGCCGTGGGGTTTTCTAAAATGAGTCATTATTTTCGAGAGTTCGTGGCTCGGGTTGGTCACTGATTTTTTTTGAATGTCGGGTTGGGAAAAGATTTTTATTTCAACTACACGTTTTATTAATCGAAAAATCGGGAACCGAACTGTAGGGTTCTTGGTTCCCTAAACCGAATAGTTTCTTAAACAAATTAACTAATTGATATGAAAACAAGTTTCTGAAATCAAAAGAGATTTCGGGGCTGTCGGGTGCCTCGGGAATTAACTAGATAATGTCGGGTTTGTTAAATCGGGTTTTTATGAAAATACATTTTTCTGGCAGATTCTACCCAACGTTTTTCGAGCCTGTTTTGAGGCCCTTAGAGTCCGTTTTTGGGCAGAAGCCACTTGAGGATGATTTGTAGTATTCTGAGTCTAGTTTCTGTGGTAAAAATTTGGGACATATCTAATGAACGGTTTGGGAGTTATGACCGTTCCATGTGAGCGTGTTGAGTGTTGTTTAGTTTCTGCTGAAACTACCTTTGAGTCTAATCCTAACCCGAGCATCATTGTGCTATGTAGGACCTCTTAGGACTTGATTAGAGACGCTCTTCTGCACCGAGGATATTTAGGAGCATACGTCTATTTGAGGTGGGTAATCTCACTATAAACTTGTACTTACTTTCGATTCATGATTATGTGCTATGTGTTGTGAATTGTCTTGTTGATTGAGCTTGAGTATTGATTGTCTGATTTATTTGAGTTATCTTTGATCTAAGTTATCTGGAGACTGAGTTATCTGAGTTCTGAGTTCTTGAGTTAAAACATTAAACATAATATACTTGACTTGACACCGAAGAGCACTGGTGTCAGATATTTGTCTTGGCACCGAAGAGTACTGGTGCCAGACGTTTTGACTCAACACCGAAGAGTACAGGTGTTGAGCCTTGAGGTGGTGTGAGGCGGGTCGAGGTTGATCTCTCGGCCCAAGTCACACTAGCGCGTTATATAAATTAAAATCTGATAAATAAATTCGAGTAATTGAGAATTGAGTAGAGTTTCTAGGGATCACTTATGTGACTTGAGTTGTTTGTATTTATTTGTTTATTTTGATATTATTCACTCAGCGGTGGCTGACCCAAACACTCCCTCCCATTTTGCAGGTACTAGCAAGGGCAAAGAGAAGGTCAACGGTTGATGGGCTGCATTCTGATTTAATGTTTTGGATTTGGTTTGAAATACTTTTGAGTCAAACAAATTTTTGAACACATTTATTATTCCACATTAAAGACCAAGAGTCGGTTATATTATTTCATGAGTTGGGACCGTTTTTGTTTACTTGTACTTGGGGAAATTGTCTTATTTTATTATTTAAAAATTTTTAAATTTCTCCCGATTTTTGGGTTGTTACACCTTATGATTTGAATATCGGTGATATGGTGATGTTAAAGGTGTCGCCTTGGAAAGGCGTGATGATATTTGGTAAGAAGGGCAAATTGAGCCCAAGGTATGTTGGCCCATTTAATATTTTAAAACGGGTCGGTCTACAAGCATTTAAGTTGGAACTTCCACCCGAGTTGCAAGGTGTCCATGACACCTTCCATGTTAGTAATTTGTAGAAGTTCTTGGGTGAAGTGGAGAATATTATCCCACTACAAGATTTACGGGTCGATGCACCCAATCGTTTAATTGAGGAGCCCGAGGCTATATTGGAGGCCCAAACAAAGAAATTATGGAACAAAGAGATTGAGTTGGTGTTGGTCAAATGGAAACATTCCCTTGGGCCAAATTTGACTTGGGAAGTCAAGGATGAGATTAAGAAACGCTACCCGAACTTTGTAGATTATGATGCGATTCCGAGGACGGAATCCTCTTAAGGGATAGATAGTTTGACCGAGATTTTGTAAATAAATAAATTGTACAAAAATATGATAATTATGGATAATTCATTTCAGAACCGTAGAAATTGGTTTCGTGTCATTTGGACACCGTTTGATATAGTTAGGGTTGAAACCGGGCTGAATCGGACGACCAAAAAGTGCAGCCTAGCTGCCTGGGGAAGTTCACGGAGCGAACTATTGTTCGCGATCGTGAACTTCATACCGAGACTTGGGGTTTTTCAGAGATAGAGTTCCCGACTGGCTACCGATCGCTAACTATTCACGACACACAAAGTTCACGGCGCGAACTTGAGTTCGCGATCGTGAACTTGTTGGTTCTGTACAAAAACGGGTTTGAGGCTAGGGTTTAGACACCTACACCCCTAAAACCCTACCAGCCGTTTTTAGAGAGAAAGAGCTCGTTCTTGGTGTTCTTGGGCTTGAATCTTCATCAATCTTAGAAATTTTAACATCAAAGGTAAGGATTCTTGATTATCTTGCTTACCTATCTTAGTTTCAAGCTTTTCATGGGTATCAATGGTGGTTTTGGGAACCAACCACATCATCTTTGGGGAAGATGATCTATCATGAGTGTAAAACACTCATGGTAAGCTTGTAACCAATGTGTACAAGCTAGATTTGGGTTTATGGATAGAAATCTTGAACTAGGGTTTGAGATTTCCACCAAGTGGTATGAACTTGGTGATTGGGAGTGTTAAGATGGGTTAACTAGTAGCTAGTTATGGATTATAACTAGATTTTGTGATGATATTGATAATAGGTCAAGAAGGAGTTGCGATTGAAAGTACTTCTTTGGTTGAGAAGTAGAGATTGTGTTGATTTACACAAGTATTGGATAGCATTGCTAAGGTGAGTACATGTGATCTTTTCTGAGTACATAGTAAATCATGTTTTATGAATTGAAATGATTTTAGAGTCTTTATTAGATAAATATTTTTAATAAAAAAAAAGATTGAATTGATAGAGTATGAATAAAATTGAAGTGAATTGAATTGTATTGTAAATTGATTTGTTTAGTTACCACTAGTATGATTGAGTTGTGATATGAGGCTTTGGCCCAAGTTGATGATTGTTATGTGGTAGCTAATCAATTGGATCCTAGATAACCCACACAAGTTGGGGGAGTTAGTGACACCTACTTGGGGCGGTACCACCCTGCGCAAGGGTAGTGTGTCGAGAAATAGATAATCCGGAAAGTGTGGGAGTTTGAGATAACCCGGAAATCGGGGGAGCAAATAGATAACCCGGAAACGGGGGAGTTTACCTAGATAACCCATATCGGGGGAGTTTGTTTCGGGGAGGCCCGTTACGTATGTGATTGGCTTATGGCAAGCCTTAGAGTATGTTTGACTATGTGCAATTTGATAATTATTTAATTATTATTTTATTGCAAATATTTTTCTAACCGGGTCTAAAACCCATGTTTCTCACGAGAAAATCGTGTCTCACGTACTACGTTTATTTTGACTATGTACTCAGGTTCGGGAGCTAAAGATTAGGCGGCCCGTAGTTAGCATTTGGAAGTGATTAGCTCGGTGTACTTATTTAATTCCCTAGACTATAGTTTTTGATATATTTGTAACACCGGTTTTGGTACTTATCTAATTACTTATTTAATTCCCTAGACTATGTGCAATTTGATAATTATTTAATTATTAGTTTATTGCAAATGTTTTAGATACTCGGTTTATAAAGACTTATGTTTTTATTTAAAAATTTTAATTTGGGTTGAAAAATCGTTGTGTTACAAAGGTGGCAAAAAAGATTTGAAATTATCCCACATTTGTAATCATAGCATTTGAAATTGTCTCAAATAATTGCCAATGTGGGCTAAATTAAAAAATAACAATTACCAATATGTGACAATTTACCATCCATTTTATTACCTTGACTTTTTTTTCTTTCCAAATACCCTACTTTGATATTTGATATCTCATTTAGCACAACTTTATTCTGAACATTCTTTAGTTTGTCGTGTAGCTCTCATAAAGGAGAACGCAAAGTTATCAATCATTAATTATATATAACAAATATACATATAATTACATAAAGTTGATAAATTCATTTTAAGCACAACTATTCCAACAATAACAATGATATACAATTCAACCATAATGTCATTTTTAATAGACGAGCTCCCGTCTAAGCCGATCAGAATTTACTAAATAAATTTTAAATTATTTAATTCATATTAATTATTTAGAGCTATTTACGACATTTTACAAAAAAATTGTTTCCTTTCTTGAAAATTTCCTAAAACTAGGAATTATTTTCCGATATTTATTGTTATCATGTCATTTTTGTCGAGCCAGTTGTTTATACATGTTATGTTTTCGGTAATTAATGTTATTTTTTTCGATAATTAATTTTATTTTTCGGTAATGAGTGTACACCAATGTTATAAACCAGTTGAGTATATATGTTTAAGAGAACATTGATGTATTAGTCCCTAAAGATGAAATGGGTTCACTGATTACATAGATATAATATAAAACATTGACGTCTAAAAAAATGCAAAAATAATATTTACGTATCAAAATAATAACATGTATGTAAATAAATAATGTATGAATATTACTTATGCAATGACACACTTATGTTGACCTGCATTACGTACCACTCATTTTGACATGCTACTACCACTACAAAAACAATCTTTACTATATTATAAAGGGTTTACCCATTCCATAATTAGCAAAGCTGAAAATTCAGTCAACACACTTACTAATTATGGAATTGGAATCCTTTTTTAAAAAAAATTCGGCAGCCAGGATTCGAACCCGCCACCTGCTGGTTGGTTACTTAACGACTGCACACCCGCTAGGACAGGCCTGCGGCTGCATTCTCTTCCCAAACATTAATTATATAGCGTGTAAAAACGCGGGTTAAGCATAAACACTGCGGACCCTCTCCCTCGTCGATTCAGTTCTCAGACGCCTCCTCGATTACTGTCCTTATCTGCCTCCATAAGACGACTCCTCGATTCCTTCAACCTTGCATGCGTCTGCAATTACCTTGGTTCCCTCATTTGCTTCCGCCATCGAAACTTCACCCTTTGTTCATATCAAGCTCCAAAGAAAGATGGAAAGCTTATACTACGTACTAGTCGAGAGATAAAAAAAGTATGATCTTTGAGTTATTTCTAGGGTTTTTTGTTCATATCTCAGTATCTATGTACGATTTGAAGGGTTCTTTCTTTTAATTTTTTTAATCCACGAGATGGTGATGAATTCATTCTTCAAGAAAAGGCAGAAGCAATTTGGGGTAAATCATTAAATTTTAAATACAAGCTTGTCTATTATCAAAGAGGACTGTATATTGCTTTATTGTAATAGCTTAATAATTTGATTTGAAATGTTTTAATGTAATATGAAATAGGTGACTGCTAAAGAGCTGTCATCTAATGGATTTGCCTGGATATAAACCAAAGAGCTACTATCTATCATGAATCAAGGAGTCAAGCTGCTATATAGATATTTTCGCATTCAGTTTGATTAATATTAACCATAGTATTAATGTTCCCCTTTCTTGCAGATCCTTCGTCTTCTCCGGCGGCAAGATCCGCCCTTAACCGTAATGTAAAATACCAATCTTTCAGTACTAAACATGTTTGTGCTTAAATAACTAAGAACATATTTAGTTTCAGTTTTAGTACTATCTGATACATTTAGTAATACATTTTCTTTCGTCTCATGAGATACTTTGTTAGCTTCTTGTAAGTTGTAACATGCTGACTTTTAATTCGAATTGTATATAAAAATAATCAACACCATAATTGTTTTAAGTTTCCTTATAAGTTATAACTCTTCAGTAAGAAGCTATATTGCTTACTATTTTGTTTATATAGGATTATTTTGAAGACAGCTCGATACTCTTATTTCTTACTTATTTCTAACTTTATTTAGTTATATCCCGCATAACATTTTAAATAACTTTTTCAGGTGCAACAATATTGCTCCATCTGGTCTTATGGTCCCACATCACAAAATGATAAACCAACTATTCTCGGGCGCTATTGCAAATATATATCTTTTTCCTTGTAAAATTTAGTTGCTAAAACATCATAATTTTTCGAGGTAATGATAGTAATAGCAAACACAGGTAATGATAGTAATAGCAAAACACACGAATTTGGTCCTACGGTTGAGGTTTTTCTTCTTAGAGTTCAAAGTTTCTAACAGTTTACCTCACTGGTTATTTCACCATATATTGGGAAGGCACTTAGCTTTGTACTTCATGCAGTGGTGTATACTTATTATTGCATTGTATATTTGCAGTAATTAGATATATGAAATAGATGTCTATAAAAAAAGTAAAATTTATTGGCTTCTAGGTTATGCAAACTGTATCCATAATTTTAGGTACTATATTTTATAAAATCACAGGTACAGCTTGCTGAGCATGAACTTGAACTAATTCAAATGAATGATGACAACTGGAAACTATAAGAGGCATACAATGAGCTGCTAGAGTTCAAAATGGTTCTGCAGAATGTATATTGTGCATCATCTTTGTTTTCTATGATTCTTGCTGTTTTTCTTTACTTATTATATCATCATCCATTTAGCACATTTAACCTCTGTCTAAGGTAAATATTTTGACAAAAAAATGTTTTGACTTTTGACAGTTAAACTCACCTACAGACCCACTCATTTTTCCACCTGAATTTTTGGGTTCACATGGCCTTGCTAACATTTATTGTTGATGTTGTATATTAAATTCATTGGTTTCTAAGAGCAAATTAAAGATATGACTCAGTTGGTGCAGAAATCACAAAGGATTTTTACTGGATACTTGCAAAAAAGATGGATACTCGTTTATTTATCCCTTTGGATGGCAAGTCTAAAAACGTTAGTGATGGTGTTCAGGGAAATGTGGAAACAATGTTCAAGGTATTAGGTATATAATTTTTAAAACAAGTCATTGTAGACAAGCTTTTAAACCGGTTCATTATCATTTAAATAATTTGGTATATTATTTATAGGTTTCTGATTTAATTGCCATTGATTTATTTTATATAGCCAAGGATATTGTAGAGCTAGCAAAGGATGCTCGTATCAAGGTTTCAAAAGATGTAAGGTGTGGTGTAGTGGCATCATCAAAACTCAAACCTATGGCGCGCCATGGCAAGCAATGCTGTTTTTAAAAGCATTACTTAAAACGGGAATTTTTTAATATAATTTATATATTTATGTATATCAAGTTCACAAATAATTATAACTAAAAGTATTACATTAAATTGCTTATAAAGGATTTTGTGACAAAGTAGCATTGTTAAGATCAATGAGTGTATGTGGTCACCTGATTAAATATTATAACTAATAATTGATTAGCATCATTTTTAAGATCACTGAGTCTACCCGCCACCCACCATTCACTATTGTTGCCACCACCATCATTATATATAGCCACAGGGTACCCGCCGCCTCACTATTGTCTCCGCCACAATAATTATCGTCACAGGGTACCCGCCGCCGCATTGCGCGGGTACCAGCTGGTAAAATAAAATGTTTTTAGAAGGTAAATCTTCGAACTTGGTTTGTAAACAACGAGTATTATTGGATCTGCGTGTTGCATTGGAATTGAATTTGATCCTTTTATTTGTGCAAAATTTTGTAGGATCGCATCTTATAACAATAACGATAACTATAACAATACTATCAAAGTTTGATAAATAAACTATTATT
This sequence comes from Calendula officinalis, assembly GCA_963853835.1. Lineage (NCBI taxonomy): Eukaryota > Viridiplantae > Streptophyta > Magnoliopsida > Asterales > Asteraceae > Calendula > Calendula officinalis. Next base: position 69,367,122 of record OY970825.1, read on the forward strand.
ATATATATATATATATATATATATATATATATATATATATATATATATATATATATATATATATATATATATATATATATATATATATATATATATATATATATATATATATGTTCAAATATGTTCAAATAATGCAAAAATAACACTTATTTATATATACATGAAAACATACATGCACAAAAACATATATGTTTTCGTGCATGAATAACATACATGCATGGGGGTCCTTCGTTGAATCACTTCATGTATCTTCCATGATCATTTCGTTTTGAAATTCAATGGTTTAGATTGAGTTATGCGGGTTCTGTAGCCTAAAATGAGTTCTGTAACTAGCCCTTCACTATATATATATATATATATATATATATATATATATATATATATATATATATATATAGTGTAGAATTAGAATCAGAACCAATTAAGGCTACAGAACCAGCAGAACTCAATCTAAACCATTGATTTTTGAAATGAAATGATCATGGAAGACACATTAATGTATTTAATGAGGGACCCCCAAATATTGGTTTGCATGGATGTTATTCATGCATGTATAAATACATGTATAGATAACACCTATGTATACATACATGAAAACATATACATATATGTATACATGCATGAATGACATCCATGCAAACCAATATTTGGGGTCCCTCATCAAATACATTAATGTGTCTTCCATGATCATTTCATTCCAAAAATCAATGGTTTATATTGAGTTCTGCTGGTTCTGTAGCCTTAATTGGTTCTGATTTTAATTCAACCCACATATCTATATCTATATAAAAATTGAGTTTCAAATTGAAGTTGTATTTATTATCATGCCATAAATATATGTTTAATTTTATGCACTTAAGTGAGTTGTTCACAATAGTTCAGTTACGAATTCATAAATTTATTAACACATTACTAAGTACTAACATACAATTCTTAGAAAGTCGCTTGAAGATAATAAGTCCAAGTATCAATATGGTGCACCAATTGTCGAATTAAGTGAGTGCCTTTTCTATTTCTGTAACCTCCCCCCATTACTAATCTAAGTTCTTTTATTTTTAAGTGCTAAATTGAAGTTGCTAAATTAGGTATTGATTTTGATGGAGATACCTGATGATGTAAATAATGTGATTCATAATTCTCATAGATTAAAATCGTTGATTTTTAAAGGAATTGACAAAATTTATATTAGAGACAATGCAAATATGTTGAGGTATGTTTAATTTAAACTTCTAACACTGTTTTGTTATTCTATATAATGCAGATATGTTGGGCCGTCGAGGCATGTTTAATTTAAACTTCTAACATTGTTTTGTTATTCTGATTAGTTGAGGCATGTTTAATTTAAACTTCTATTATTCTATATATTCTATTATTTTGATTAGTTGAGGCATGTTTAATTTAAACTTCTAACACTGTTTTGTTATTCTATACAGTTTCATTATTATTTGAAAAAAATAGAATAATGCATAACTCTTTTCCTGATTACCGTTTCAACTTTATGCAAAATTGGTGTTGATGTGCCTTCTAAAGGAACTCAAAATCAACTTCTTGAAAGACAGGTATATATAATTATATTTTTATAAACTCTCCAAAAAGAACCGGAACTGACAGAACCGCAGGGATCGACGGAACGGAACCGAACCGAATTGGCATCGAACCGCACTCCCCGGTCCGACCCAAGGTTCTAAATTCTGGAAAACCGAAGCTTCGGTTCGGGTAAAAACCGACAGATGCGACCGGAACCGCATGGAACCGATTAGTAGGCTGTTTCTTTTGTATAATATGAACCGGTTCTTCCAGCCTTCTAATCTGCCTAATATGTATGTTAAATATAGTTCGATTGTGTAGTTAAATGTTAAATGTAGTTTCGGGTTTATGTTAATATGTAAGCAAATGAATTTCAAGGTAACCATTATGAGGTTTGTCGATGATTGTTCGAGCAACGATTGTCAAACACAAAGACCAGGCGACGTCAACCTTGGATTTCCTGTGATGATCACAGTGCAAACCCAACAAGCTCTTGGCGAACCTAGGGTGATCGAGGTTGAGTGCGAAGGTGAAAGTGAGAGTATGTTATCTCTGTGCTTTAGGCTTTCTTGATCTGTTTCAGTGTGTGCTGAACAATGAATCATGCCATGTATTTATATGGCCAGGTATGTGGAACGTTGGCCAATCATGACTGCAATAAAGTAGTCATGAAGCGTCATTATGACGATGTCAATGATCGTGTAACGCCTGCAGTAAAGTGTCATGAAGCGCCATTATGACGGGCGTCAGCCAATAAGACAAGCCTGCTTCAGACCATCCTGGGGGTGATGACTTGACAGGCGGTGATAACCTGACCGGTCCTGATAACTTGACAGGCGCTCATGACTTTGACAGGCGGACATGCGCGTAGCGACTCCAAGCTGACGTGGGCCATCAGTATTTAGGTTTTGAGGGTTAGCTATATATACATGCCTAACCCCTACTAACCTCATCATGCCCCCGAGTTAGGATTTGCCAAAACATCGATTTGCAAGTCGTAACTACCATCATTTGTAAGTGTTTTTCAGTTTTTTTTTTTTTTTTTTTTTTTTTTTTTTGTTCGATCGATCGTTAGAGTTCGTCGTTTAGACGAGACCTTTAGACGTTTACACCATCGACCGGCTAAGATTTTATACCTTGACCGGCGGTTGCGTTCGATCACAAGATTTTAACCGGCTGTCCCTTTTACACATGGTAGGCCATCGATAAGCTTTAGACCGAGACGTTTAGACCGGTTGTCGGTAGTCGACCGACTGTAAGATTTTAGACATACCGCCGGCGGTTTTAGGGTGTATCATTCGGATCTACCGATAAATCATTGCTTATCATTATGCGGAATCAGATCCATGACCCAGATGAGCGCCTCGACCGGCTGTTAATCGAATCGGATCCATGACCGGCAGATTAGCACCTCGACCGGCTGTGTTAGGGCCTGACCGGCGGTTTCAGGGTTCGTGACCGGCGGTTTTAGGGTTATGACAGGCGGTTTTAGGGTTTACCGGCGGTTTTAGGTTTTCGGCCGGCGGTTCGTTGGTTTTCGACCGGCGGCTTTGGTGTTTTACGGGCCGTAGGTTTTACGGGTTGGGGAACCGGCAATCCAGGCGGCTTGATCGAGACAATGTGGACCGGCTGTACGAAGGGAAAGAGTACCGGCGGTCATTGCCCAAACCGGCCGTGGCGAGGTGGGCCGGCAACCATATGGCCGGCTGCTAGGGAACCGGCGGTACAAGCAAAAACGTAGGGCAGCGGCGAGTAGACCGGCGGTTTTCGGCGCAGGGCGTGGGCGCAAGCCAACGTCCGGTGGTCGCAGGGGAGAAGTAGACCGGCTGCATTCGTGCAGACCGGCGGTCGCTGGGCCAAAGTCGGCGTCCGGCAGATTTAGACGGCGGTTTTAGGGTTACGACCCACTTTGACCGGCGAATTAGTTTTATTCAGGCTTAACACTCAAGTTCGGTTATTGCCAGAATTAGTCATTGAGACAAGGTTTATTTAGCCCTTGACCGACGGCTAGCCCCTGACCCGCAGACTCTTTTGTATGTTGTTTGCTACAGGTTTTAGCTGAGTTGCTCGCATTGAAAAACAATGTTTTATTGGATGATCAAGCCAATAACACATTTTTGTTTTCATCTTTTTTATTATGGATGTTGTGTCCATGACACCGTCTTCGGTGTGCATGACAGTGTGTATATTTGGTTGTTCGTATGACACTTTCTTGAGAGCCCATGATGCCTTTGTATGTCAATGACCTGGGTGGATTTGGGTATCTCAGATGTATGCTTCATATTGTGTCTGTGACACTATGCCAATGGCACTTTTGTTGGTTAACCTTTACTTTGTTTACTCGCGAGGATTGTCGCTTCCCAGTGAGAAGTGCTTATCTTTTATCAAGTAGATTAAAAGACGAGTATGATTGTATGTTATTTGGCCAGACAAGGTTGTCTTTCTTGGCTTCATACATGTTGTATTGAACTATGTTCGTAGTTGTGTACATGCACATGCGTGCTCAAGTTGTAACATTGTACGTAATGAAAGTGCATGTTTGGCTTTAGACTAAGATGTCTATTGTGGCCTTATGCTTTTTGTATTGAACCTTACTTCAATATTTATTTGTTTATGCAAAAACCATAGAAAAATGATATTGTGAGATAATATTGGGATACAAGATCAGACCAAATGTTATTATCGCCAGTTTCATGCATGACCATGACATTCCATGTGCGTAGAAACATGTATTGAAAACATAAAGGAAGAAATGACAGTAAAGACTATCGCACCTTGATAGGTCAGTTAATATTGGCTCCCTCATGTATCATGAGGATATGACCATCAGGTGGTCCGGGATGTTCTGTGTCTTCCCCCTTCTTTTGCCAGGCATAACTCTTCTTAAGTGGAGGTTTATTTGCTTGCTGCTTAGTGCCAGGGACAAGGTGTTCTAGTTTGCCTTCTTCCAAAGCCCGCCTGATTTCCCTTTTTAGCTCTCTACAGGCATTCGTGTCGTGTCCATGATCTTCATGGAAATCACAGTATTTATTCATGTTTTTCGTACCCGACCTATGCTCCATCTGGGGTGGAGGTGTGAAGGTAGCGCACACCTGCTCTGTTATCAAGATTTCTTTTGGTGTTTTGCTAAGAGCACGCTCAGACGGATGTTTATCGTATGGGCCAAACCTCCGGTTGCTCCTTTCATCTCGTTGATGATCACCAGTTAGAGCATCATGCCTGCGATCTGACGTGTCAGTTCATGACTTGCCGCCTACCTCTCTTGTCAGGGAGACAGTTTCTTTTGACCTTAGATAGTCAAATGCCCTGTCCGTGGCTTCCTTGAAAGTAATTGGAGTTCTCTTGATTAACTTTTCTTGCAGTTGTCCTGTGGTGGATGTGGTGGTGGGGTGTGAATGGGTGGTTGTCTTAACTGCTCCAATAATTGTGACAACGGATCTACTGGTTGAACAACCGTTGGCTGCGGTGCTGGGCGCAACGCCGCCACCAACTGAGAGAACAGGTCCGATGAAGTAGGTGGTGGGGGAGGTGGTGGCGGCTGAGTACTCTGAGTCAACCTGCGGAGTAACTCCACAATTGGATCCTCCCGAACCCCTGGCGTAGCGGCCTGCGGAAAGTTGGAAGCAGGCTGTCTGACCGGATCCGTGCCATCCTCTTGAGAGCTTGTCCCGTGGGACAAAAGAGGCTGAACTGAAGGGATGGGCGTCACTGGCTGTGGTGAGGTAAACGAACTTGATCCAACGAGCCTTGTGGAGAAAAGTGGACTTGTTACAGAGGGATACCCTCGTGTCGTCCTGACATCCGACACTGTCCATTCAGAATCGACGTATGGCTCCATGATACGACTAGGCGAGGTTATCACCGCCTCGGGTATAGTGGTAATCACGGTAGTGGTTATTAATGGCGATGAAGAAGTGACCAACGATGGCTGTGTATCCGCCATAGGAACGGTTTGATTATTGAGGAAAAAAGTTTGGAAAAGTGAAACGCCGTTTAAAAACGTGTCCCACGGATGGCGCCAATGTTCGAGCAACGATTGTCAAACACAAAGACCAGGCGACGTCAACCTTGGATTTCCTGTGATGATCACAGTGCAAACCCAACAAGCTCTTGACGAACCCAGGGTGATCGAGGTTGAGTGCGAAGGTGAAAGTGAGAGTATGTTATCTCTGTGCTTTAGGCTTTCTTGATCTGTTTCAGTGTGTGCTGAACAATGAATCAGGCCATGTATTTATATGGCCAGGTATGTGGAACGTTGGCCAATCATGACTGCAATAAAGTAGTCATGAAGCGTCATTATGACGATGTCAATGATCGTGTAACGCCTGCAGTAAAGTGTCATGAAGCGCCATTATGACGGGCGTCAGCCAATAAGACACGCCTGCTTCAGACCATCCTGGGGGTGATGACTTGACAGGCGGTGATAACCTGACCGGTCCTGATAACTTGACAGACGCTCATGACTTTGACAGGCGGACATGCGCGTAGCGACTCCAAGCTGACGTGGGCCATCAGTATTTAGGTTTTGAGGGTTAGCTATATATACATGCCTAACCCCTACTAACCTCATCAATGATTAAACTTCATAAGCAACAAAACATCAATGAATTTCAAGCAAATGAGTTTTATGTGTGTTAAATATATACTTATATAATACACATTAAAATCCTATTGGACATCTAATAAGCAGTTGAACAACAGTCCCCTGTCAGTCAAAGATGAATCAGTTCCTATAAGGCGTTTCAGAGCTGCTATGAGTGGTTGAGTTTAAAATTAATGAAACTTTTTAACATATATGAGCATTGTGTAGTAGAAATGTTTCATACGAACAGATCGAACACACATTCAAAAAATCCGGCGAAAAACAGTGGATCTATTGATAATAAGCTGAATTTATTTTCAACTGTAATTCTTTTTTTAACCAATAAGAATATTACTTCTTTTTAACCAATAAGAAAAATTACACATTTTTATTAGGTGTGTTATAATGATAATATTGTTGCTGGATTGTTGTCGGTTGCAAGGGAGAAAACATTTGTAAGTTGATTTCTTATCAATCTTTTCTTTTGAATCTAATCTAACTATTAAGCAGGTCATGCTTTTTAGCAATAACGAACAAGTTACCTATTTCTTCTCCGACACATTTTGTTTTATTCATACTTAGCGCATTTGCCGTTTATACTAACTCTTTATCATGAACAAAGCCCGTGGATCGCACGGGCTATGCTGCCTCGTATACATATATAAATGAGTTCAAAAGTTGAAGTTATATTTATTATCTTGCATTTAATATTAAAAATAATAATGTAATAAATTCATTTATAAGAAATAATAAATTGATCAATTGTAAGATCAAAAGTTTTACCATAATAATGTAATAAATCCATTTATTAGAAATAATAAATAATTAATTAATCAATTGTAAGATCAAAAGTTTTACCATAAACAATATTTTATAAACATAACAAATAATGATGTCCATGCATTTCTGAATCGTAAAAATAGTTGAATATCTACATTATGGTAAAACAATAATTAGATAACAAAAAAAATTATAGGGTAAAAACACACGATGTCAAATATTTATTAAATAAAACCAGAACAATGACAATATTTTCTCCATTTGTAGATATATATTTATATTCTATATAGATTATTGAGTTTCATGTTTGATGTTGTAATTTAATCTTAAAATCATTTAATTAGATGATTTAACCTTATAAATATTCAAGTAGATGAAGTGTCACAATTTAAGATTAATTAATATATAGGTTTTAGTTTCTAGCATGTGTAAAGACACACATTAAAGGTATTAATTAATTTAAATTTTTTATACAAATTCAAAATTATACATTTAGTATAAATAGGTAAGTGTGGTTGTTAATCTCACTCATCTATTCTCATGTTATGAATTTCATTTTGTCGAATTAGTGAACGAAATTTGTCTCAATTGTCTTTTAATTGATTTTGTGTAACTATACATCGTTTAATTTAGGTTTGTTTATTTTGTAGGATCAACTATCTCTGGCGCTGCTACTCTGATGATTACGCAATATCTTATACTCAAATCGGTATATTCAATTCCTAATAATTCTACTTGATTATATCATCTAATTCTTTGATTATATAATTCTTTTAGTACTCCCTCCGTCCCTAAATAAAGTTCCCATTTGTGTTGGGCACAATATTTTAGGAGATAGTTAGTGGTAGGGTATTTAGTATTACTTTTGATTAAAATATAAGGTTTGATTGGAGAGAGAAAGTGTTTTAGGAGATAGTTAGTGATAAAAGTATTGGTAATAATATTATTATATTAAGTGGGCCCCTTAAGTTTGAGAAATGGGAACTTTATTTAGGGAGAAAACTTGAAGGTGAAATGGGAACTTTATTTAGGGACGGAGGGAGTATATCTTATACTCAAGTGTCAAAGCCTAGATATCGTTGGGCAACACAAAGCATGACGACAACACAAATGGGAAAACAAAAGGAATAAATGATGATCGGAGGTGAAGGCAAACACATTGTACATTACTTTAATAATAAACAAGATCCTTTATTTTCATATAAGTGCTTGTTTAAATATTTGTAAATATGAATAAATTAATATATTTAAAAGTTGAGTTTTGTCATAAAAATAAGAAATTAATGTAATAATAAAAATATAGTAAAAAATAATAACTCCATCAAATTTTCATATCAAAAGTCATGTAAAAAGGTCTAAACAAATGTAGCATTTAATTACATTTTTTAATATAAAAGTTTTGGCTAAAAATAAGAACTAATTTAATAAAAAAAATAGTAAAAACTAATAACTCAATCAAATTCTCATATCAAAAGTCTTGACATGATATTATTAGTAAATAAATATATCTAATAAATTGACTTATCATGAATTTTAAAATAATTATTAGAAAATGATTATGAGTAATAAACTAATATATAGTTTGTCATAAATATGATTAATTAATTAATGTAATGAAAAAGAATATTGCAATTAAAAAATATAATGAAAACTAATAACTTCATCAAATTGTCATATTAAAAACTATATAAATAACACACTATCAAGATGCAAATGATGTTAAGTTTTAAAATGATTTTAGCTTATTTCCCCAACAAAACATCCATATAAAAAAAGAGTGTTATGACAATGCTCGGTTTGGAGGATTTTGTTGTTGATCTTTGATTTTGTTATACACGAGAGGGTTTTCTTATTATTTTTGTTTTAGTTAATGATTTTGTTAGTACTCTTAATAGAGAGATACATGTTTTTGTGTATTTTTATGGATTTCAATTTTTTTATGTACTTTTGGAGAAAAAAGATACAATTAGAAGTCTGACATAATGTCTGCATTAACTGACATTAGTTTAAAATATATCGTTGTTGATTCATAGTTTGGTTATAAAAGACAAATCATAAAGTTCTTCATAGTATCACTTATATGAAATGAACAATATGTTTTGTGTTGCGTTAATAAAAACGGTAATAGTTTTGTTACGTTTTATAATGAGCGAAGCCCGTGCATAGCACGGGCCATGTTGCCTCGTTAACACTAAAATTTAACAATCATAATAATGACTTTAGTGAGATTTAGTTAAATTAACTTAATATAAACACAATATAACCTAAGACAATAAACAATCAACCTAAAATAATTTACATAATACAAACCTTCAAATCTTAAATTGAAAGTTGTTTGAATTTGAATAAACAAAGGGCAGTTGGCCACTTAGACTATGCGTAATGGGTGACCAAACCCAGTTTGGTCACCCCTGCCACATCTGCGCCACATCAGCTTTCTCTCTCCTGATCAAACACACGACCAGACAGCGACCAAATGCCCGTAATGGGTGACCGTTCGGAAATTTTTTTATTTTTTTTTTAAATTTAAATTAAAAACAAATACATTAATATTAAAATAAAAACATTACATTAATAATTGAAAAAAAGACATAAATAAAAAAAACATTACATTAATACTAAAAAAAAAAACTATCAGTCCAAATTATATTTGGCCCTGATTTTCGCCTTCTTTGCCAAAACCCACTCAAGAGTTCTGCCGGTGAGGTGATCATGCGACGAATTGTAGAATTCCATGTGCTTAAGCTCTTGGGTATCTTTTTGTATCTCCATGAAGTCAGATATGTTTGCTTTGCGGAAGTCAAAAAATTCGTCCGTGGCGTCTTTCCAATGCCTGACTAATTCCCGAGCCGATGATGGCTGGGGGGCACCGTATTCTGAACTTTGAGCAGCTGATGACGATGCCGCTGCTTTCTTCTTCGCCTTGTCCCGCCCCATTGGTCGAGGGGGTGGAACTTCCACTTCTTCATCATATTGATCCTCATCTTCTGGACCAACCCCTGAACCTTGCGCAGCTGATGATGACGAAGTCCTTGATTTTTTCCCCCTAGCCTTCGCGAACATCGCCAACTGTTTTGGGTATTCAACATCCTTCCACTTTGGATGGTCCTTCAAAATTCTCCAGCACTCCACCTCTGTGAACTCCCCTGCATGTTCAGCACTAAATTCACCACAAGCCCGCTCGTACAAAATTTGGTCGTTCGCCCCACTTGGGTTTCTTTGTACGAGGTTGTCATAAATCGAACAAAAGTTTGTAATTTTAGGACGAAGCCTATTTTTCCACTTGCAGTTTAGTGCGTCATATGTTCGGGTCGTCTCACCCATTTCGCTCGCAAAGCGAACTAACACATCCTGCCAAAATCCACATTTAGCCCTGGAGTTCGACTTGATGACATTTTCGAAAGTGTCGATCCAAGCCTTGCATAAGCCTATCTCTTCAAGCTTCGTCCATGACGCGCTTCCGCCGGTCACCCCCTTTGTCGGTGGTTGACGCCTTTTTGCTACCTTTTTGGTGCTTCAACGGGCTCGGGCTCGTCGGACGACTCGGAAGACTCGACGTCGAGGGGCGCGGCTGGAGTGGCGGGGGAACCACTTTGGGTTCGTGGTTGGTAGTCGTATTGGTCGAGCCCGACGAAAGGATCAAAATTTTGGTGGTCGTATTGGTCCCCACCAAAATAATTTTGATAACCTTGTTGTGGTAGTTGTTGATATTGTGGTGGTTGTTGTTGTGGTCGGTATGGTTGTGGGAAGTAGGGGGGAGCAAATGGATTATTTTGATAACCTTGTGGGATTTGGTGACTTGTTTGGTGTACGAAACCGGGTGGTCGAAAGTTGATCGAGGGTGATTGAGAGGGTGTAGTAGAGGGTGCTCCGCGTCGAGATTTTGTAGCCTTTCCTTTGTTCTTGGATGAAGACATTTTTAGAGAGGGTGATTGAGAGATTTGAGTGTGTGTTTGAGTGGAGAAAGAAATGAGAGTTGTGAATTATTTGGTAAAAGAATTGGGTATTTATAAGGTAAAAAAAGGGGTGTTTGTTTGAAGTTAGCCGTTGGAGAGGGGGGAGAAAGAGCCGTTCAACGGTCGAGTTGAACGGTCGATTACTCGACCGTTGGACCACCTCGACGCGTCGCCGGACATGGGGCGTAACGGGGAGGACGCGTCGCCGACGCTGAGTTGGCCGGTCGCGACCAAACGAACGGTCGAGCGTTACGCACGGTCTTAGGTGTAGCAGAAATAATTTAAAAAAAGAAAGAAAGAAAATAATCAATTGAATATTAAATTATTTATGTATGGGTATGCAAATAAAGAAAAAGAAGGAACATGTGTATATAAAACGGAAGGAAAGTTTTTATAACTGAGTTTGTAAATGTTAATGAACAAGAAATATCACATCCCGTGCGTTGCGGCGGGCAATTTGGATAATTATTATCCTAATTTACATTTAAAAAATATAAAACATGTTAATTAGTTGCAAGTAAGTGTGGGAATAGACTCTTAACCTTCGTGACACAATTACCTTTTTCATAAAAAATGATACTAAAACAACCTAAAACAATAATGTTTCAAGTGTCGCTAATAATACTAAAATAATAGTACTACTTCCTCCGTTTTAAAATAAGTGATACACTTTCTATTTTGAGGTGTTTCAAAATAAGTGATACACTTTGAAACTTTCCTTATTTGGTAAAATATAATATGACCCACACCCATTAACTATCTACTTTAACAAAGTGAAATGCCTCATTTACCCTTATTTTTACTTTTAAACATCATTAACCACACTTTATTCAAAAAGTGTGGGACCCATTCTCCACTAACCATCCAATTAATCTAATTTAACCATCATTATAATCTTTTGCCTCAAAAACCGTATAAGTTAATTTGTATCACTTATTTTGAAACGGAGGAAGTATTTATTGTGTCACTAAATGATAATTTTTTTAGTACGTGTTGATTGTATTGGTACACTAGAGTTGTGTTCAAGGAGGAACACTAATATTATAAAGTCCCAAGGAACAACTTACAGCCATTAGATCAAGCTTAATCAATGATCAAGATTAAAAATAAGTATTACACATGGAGGGGCATTATACCCTTCCACGCACAAAAAATATTTTAAATGAGGATATAATCTGGACCATTAATCTCCTTGATCCAAGGGTCCAAAAATGTTCCTTGGGACTTTATAATAATTATTGACCTCCTTGAACAAACCACTGGTACACTATACTAAATATTAGAACCAAATTAGACGAACCAAAAACCTGTTCGGTTTAGTTTTATAAGTGATTAGGCCCCAAATTAGGCATAAACCTAAAATCTTTAGTTCTTTATACGTATAAACAAAGAAAGACAAATGTTATTAAACGCTAATTGGGCCGATGGTTCTGCCTGTATCAAATCTTCAAATGTTTGCCTCATCCACAAATATGAAAATAGTAAACGGAACGGAATGATTAGAAACACTGTTTCAGACTCCTAATGAACAGCAATCTTCTATGGAAATTGTATATAAAGGATAATAGTGAAACTTCAATGGCTATATATTATATATATATAGATTAATAAACATGATTTAATATATTAGAAACTGATTTTTTTAAAAGAGTCATTGGGTTAGGGAAGTGGGTTTCATAATAGGCTGTAGCGGGTCCAATGCCAAAGCCCATCACAGAAAAAAATGGGCCTAACATTGGGGCAGACTCAATTATGGGCCACTGATTTAGATGTGGACTTCAGGCCGAATAAAGAATAAAATTCGTTGGGTTGGATTTATTGGGCATAAGCTGTATTGGCCATTGGGAATTTGGGATTATTTAACTCGGGTAATTAGTTTGGTCACTTTCACTAAATTGAGTATTTGATTTATGTTTCTTTTGTTCTCAAACTTGTAGGGTGTTTTGTACGTTATTTTTTTGTATCAATTAATTTGTTTGAACTAGTGTTTGATTATGAAATATACATTTTTTTATTTTTGATTTTGTTCATAGTTATGTTGACTTACCAACTGGCTAGATTATAGTTATAACTGCACAAACAGCTGTCAAACGACTTGTGCCTAAATGATGATGTGTAACGAGGATTGTGGTAAACCGCGCGTTGCTGCGGGTTTTGAAATATACATTTTTTAATTGAGATTAAGATTCGATTTTGATTACTATTAATTATTTTAAAAAGATATAGACTCATTTTAAATCTGATCATAACTTAAGATTGTTGCAGGTAACATAAAAAAGTTTTATTTTTTTATATCAACATTTATTAAATAATGAAAAATAAGAAATTTTATAATGTGGTACTCTCTCTAATTGTGTTTTAATAACCTTTTAAATTCTAAACTTAAAAAATAATAATTTAGTCTAAGTATGTGTTAAATTAAGAAATTTGTTAAAAGAAATTTGTTAATAGAAATTGTGTTAGTAGATATTTCGGGACGTACAAACTTGAAGGTTGTAAATATTTAAAAAATCAACCCTTCAAATTCATTTTATTTAGCATCACATAATGAAGTAAAAATGTGATGTAAAAATAATATCGGCAACAACAACTATCATGAATTGTTAATAATATAAAAGTAGAGAAGGCAAATGTATCCAATCATGCCTTTAGGCGTTAATAATATAAAAAAATAACGAAGGGGTGAAGGATGGGATTGAACCCGGGTGGTTTAAGAGGGAAAGAACAGGGTTTCCACTAAGCTACATCCTTTTTATGTGCTGATCTTTGAACAACATCGAATATATAATATATATTTGTTGCATCCTTATGAACAGCAAAACTAGGGGTGAGCATGGGGCGGTTTGGGGCGGTTTTAAACTAAAACCAAACCCCGCCCCGAAAGTTCGGGTTTTGAGAATTACACCCCGTTCGGTTTCCAATTTTTTCGGTTTCGGTTTTTCGGGTTTTTCGGGTCGATTTCGGGTTTTTCGGTTCGGTTTCGGGTTTTTTCGGTTTTTTAGTTTCCTTTAAATTTACCAACTTGTTACCTTAAAAACTAATATTATGATTCAAACTTCCAAACCTTAACTCATTTCATTATAAATAAAAAACAACTAGTAATCTTAATATAATGTAATAATAAATTCAACTAACATAATCTGAAAAAATTAATAATATAATAACATTCAACCATCTTTCGCAACAATCTTAGTCAATGTCTTCATCCATAGAAGTTTCATTGCATGGTTGCTTTCCTTTTGCAAATAAATTTATATCAAATCTTTTAAAAATATAATAATATTTTTATAAAACTTGAAATATACATAAAGGCGGGGCGGGGCGGGTTTTTCGGTTTGGTTTTTCATATGCCCCCGAAAACCGCCCCAAACATTCGGGTTTTCCAAAAATCAAAACCGTTGATGTCGGTTTTTCAAATGGTTCGGTTTTTTCGATTCGGTTTTTTCGGGTTTTTCGGGTTCGGTTCGGTTTTTCGGTTTTTATGCTCACCCCTAAGCAAAACTCCTATGACAATTGTATTATAGTAGAATACCTATACTTGACAAGAGAGTTGTTTATTTTTATTTTTAGGGTGCTAGACTTAAATACTAAACAAATGAATTTATAAATGAAATGTATGTTGTGCAATGAAATTTGGCCATAATAAATGTTGGTTTAAGTACCTAATTTCAAGAGTTGTCAAATGCTTTTGCCCCGTTTTTTAGAACTATGATAAAATCTTCTACTCAATTAAAACTATCAGATTATCAAACAATCCTAAAAAAATAGTATTTAGTCCTACTTATAGTCTTATTCGTTAGATGAATATATGTGTCAAATAAGTGATAATATTAAAAGAGAAATATTTTTGATTACATATACAATAAAAACTCTTTAAATTAACAATGCAAGTACCAAATAAATTTATAAATTTAGAAAGTTATTAATTTATCGATAAATTAATAATTATTAATTTAAAGTGTTATTAAGTAATTATACTCTATATACCAAACAAAAAAAAAAAGACAAATTAGTGTATGCCTCTTAGAATTACGCTGCATCGAACCTTCATACTCAACGTCAATTAGTAACCATTGCTTTCATATGCATTTGAAATGGGACCTAATTCGTACAAAACAATTTTTATCCATACATAGCAATTTCATATCAATTGACAATTATGTCCTTACTTTCCTTTATCATATTTTTTATTCCACCCCTCTCACTAAGGTCATGATTGTCATCTGATATTAAACTGCTTGACATGGATAAAAAATTACTCTGTACGAATGAAGTACAGTATTTGTTAACAAGAGCTTTTATAAATTATTAATTTATGATTTTTTTGGGACCGAAAATTATAAAGGGATCTCGCAAAAAATTATTCTCTTATTAATTTATCGAGTTTTTAAATTATTTACATTAGCCTAAGTCGGGACCGAACAAATTTATTATTTAGAGAGTTTATTAATTTACCGAGTATTAATTTAAAGTATTTTTATATCATCTTATTAAGTAACACTATAAATATAATCAAATAAATATCATTTCTCTTATCTATTGTCTTCATAAACTGATAAACCTTTAAAAGCAAACCATCTCGACATGATTCACGTTTCCGTTGAAGTTTTCCAACATTAATACCATACCCCACCTACATTTATTATTGAACCTTTCAAATGATTGAACCTTCTCACACAAAAAGGCTGGCATTTCAAAAGGCCACGTCACATTTTAGAATTAACATGATTTAAATGTAATAATTAAAAGACCACCGGCCAAATATTTCTTTATTTTCAACAAAAATCAAGAAATTCCAACAAATAAACAATGTTATCCACCATATTTACTCATACTATTTTTTTTTTAAACGGTCAGTTATTAAGTTAGTGGTTCGAGTTTAGACAATGACATCCAAAAGGGGCAGTATATCTTCCCTTGAACCTTCCACCTATGGGGAATAAACCCCACGTCCATGACGGGACTTGAACCCATTACCTTGGCCATGAGCAACACCTTATCTTTTCACCAATACTAGTAGGCTAGAAGCCTTGGGGTATATTTACTCATACTATTTGAATGTCTATTATTGCAAACTCTATGTAATTCCCTCACTATTATGTGTGCATTAGTTACATTTAACCGAAAACAATAATAAAATAAATGAAGCATTTTTTCCAACACTCGTATTTTGTTAGTATGGGGAATTTTTCCCTATAAATTCTTATGAGGGCTGAGTTTACCCTGTAAAGAAGCTCAAAGGTTTCTCGTTTAAGTATTGCGAGTAGACTTCCATTGATATTATTTGCCGTTTCTAGAAAATTACTTTGATAGTATTTGACATGCTTTAAAGTAATTATTAGAAAACACCGGCCACATTATTTTTCATTATTGAAATGCAAATTAGGATCATATCTAATATTCAAATTATATTAATTAAAATTAAAATTTTATCTTTATTATTTTAATTACGCATGCATTATAATATATTGTTATTTTGTTATTATTATTATTATTATTATTATTATTATTATTATCATTCAATTATTATTGTTACTATTTAAACTTTATTAGATTATTTGATAAGTGATCTTACTTTTACTGAAATAATTGTTTTATAAGTTAAGTGAATTACGTGGATTACGTGGGTATTGTTATCCCCATAGTCTACAAATATAATTAATAAATCCACATCTTTTTAACTAAAAACAATGGTGAATGTTTAAGGTAGTTCAAGTATTTAATTTAGTCTCAAAGGACAATTAATAGCCATTGGATCAAGAAAAAGTTAATGGCTAAGATTAAGATTCAAACCATACGAACGCATGTGATTCAATACATCAATACCCCACCCACCTCCGGCGGCCGGAGGCGGCGGCGGACGGCGGCCGGAGGTGGCCGGTGGCGGCGGTGACCGGCGGTGGTGGTCGTGACTTGAAACACATGCGTTTGAAACACATGTGTTTCACATTTTGAAACACATGTGATTCGTAGTTCGTATGCTCCTGTGTGTTCTAAAAACTCATGTTTTTAGTGAAACATATGTTTTTCATGACTTGAAACACATGTGCTTCATAGTTCGTATGCTCCTCTGTGTTTTAGAAACTCATGTTTTTAGTGAAACACATGTGTTTCGTGACTTGAAACACATGTGCTTTGTATACTCCCATGTGTTTTATAAACTAATAATGTTTTTATTAACTTGAAACACATGTGTTTCGTGACTTGAAACACATGTGTTTCGTGACTTGAAAACACATGTGTTTCAAACACATGTGTTTCATCTTTTGAAACACATGTGCTTCGTAGTTCGTATGCTCCCATGCGTTTTAGAAACTCATGTTTTAGTGAAACACATGTGTTTCGTGACTTGAAACACATATGCTTCGTATGCTCCCCTGTGTTTTAGAAACTCATGTTTTTAGTGACTTGAAACACATGTGTTTCGTGACTTGAAACACATGTGTTTCGTGACTTGAAAATACATGTGTTTCACCTTTTGAAACACATGTGCTTCGTAGTTCGTATGCTCCCCTGCGTATTAGAAACTCATGTTTTTAGTGAAACACATGTGTTTCGTGACTTGAAACACATGTGCTTCGTATGCTCCCCTGTGTTTTACAAACTCATGTTTTTAGTGACTTGAAACACATTTGTATCATGACTTGAAACACATGTGCTTCGAAGTAATATTCTCGTTTGTATTTTGGAAAACATGTGTTTTAGTGAAGCGCATGTGTTTCAATACATTAATAACACCACCACCCCCATTACCACCAGCACCTTCACTGTCAGCCACTACCGCCGCCGGCGGCCATAGGCGGCGGACGACGGCGATCGACGGTGGTTGGCGGCGGCCGGCGGTGGCGGGCGGTGGCCGAAGGCGATGGCTGTAGGTGGCAGTGGCTAAGGGATATGATCTTGACCATTTTAATCCAATGGCTGATATTTGTCCCTTGTGACTATATAAAACCCTTGGACTTCCTTAAATACAATTCTAAAAACAAATAACAAAAATCAAAATATTTGAACTAGATAGGATTCCAAATTAGCCTATAATATATTTGGTTTTGTATACGAAAAATGTTATTAATGTTATTTTTTATCTTTATATTATTGTTATTATTATTAATGTTATTATTGTTATTGTTAATATATTATTGTTTTTATTATTATTATTATTATTATTATTATTATATTATTATTATTATTATCGTTATTATTATTATTATTTTCTTGTACAAGGTTGGTTTTAATGAGGTTTAAATTTCCAAAATAAAAAAATTAAATACTTTTATTTTACCCTAAAAATCCTGTGTTGACATAAGTAGAAACACACTTATACATAAAGTAAAACAAAAGGATACGAATTTACATAAAAACTATTAATATTTATAGTTAGACATTATGCTGCTAAAATTTATACTGAACTAGGGTGGTCATGAGAACGAAAAGAAAGTGAACTGCGTCTCATGGTCTAACACCTTGGCGGATAAAGATAATGGGGCTCTAGGAATTGCAAGCTTTAAAGCGTTAAACTTTCCTCTTCTTCTAAAATGGCGATGGCGGTTCTATAACGAGTCAAATTCTCTTTGGTATCGAGTTATCAAAGCGATTCACGGTGAAGAAGGAGGTTTTATTAATACATCTTTGAATAGTCTCGGGAACGGTAAGTGGGCTCGTATTATTGGTACTATGAATTATTTGCATGAAAACAATATTATTCATTACAATGCCATTAGATATGATCTTGTTAGTGGAGATACAATTAAATTTTAGAAAGATTTGTGGTTAGATTCACAACCTTTATGTGAGTCTTTTAATCGCCTATATCCGTTGGACATGGTGAATAATGGGTTGGTTAGAGATAGAAGGCGTGAAGGTAATTGGTAATGGAATTGGAGAAGACCATTAAGAGGGGGGGGGGGGGTTTGTGAAGGGTTTCATTGTACCTGATCGACCACTTGGGTCAACCTCCTAGTAAACTTGGTTCGACCATACGGACCAAGAAGATGAACTTGTTCTTGACCGGTTAAAACCAACTAGCTGATTTAATCCCTAAAAGCGGAAGTGAGATTAAACCTAATCCTTAAACCCTACAGGATTGGGATGTTGGAAATCTAGATTAGATTAACAAGAAAGAAACCTTGTACGAAAAACTCGAACACACACACACATACTTGTGTGTGTTCGTTGACTACTACCAAGAACCCTAGGGTTCTTGGTTCGACTTCGAACAAGAGGGAGAAGAGGAAGAGTGTTCCATGAAACATACCTAGTTAGTGCTTAAGATAGATCCACTGATGATGAACACAACGAGCGATCTTCTAGTTGATCACTTGCAACGATCTTGGATCTTCAAGACTTGAAGAACACGAAGAACGAACGAAGAATGAAGAACACCAAGTGATGGTGTTCTTGGTTCGGCCGAAAATCGAAGGGAAGGAGGGAGGGGGATTTTCGTGTGGGTTGCAAGGGAATGATTAGGTTTAAATGAAACCTTAAGCCTTCTATTTATAATAGAATAAGTTTCATTTATGTCCTTCTAGTTTAATTAAGATTAATCTCTTAATTAAACTTATCCTTTTACACTTCCATCCCTTATAGTTTAACTAGTTTATTATTGTTGCACTTAACTACTAAATGTCTAGTATGAATACACTAATAATTCGGTACCCATATACACGAATTATATATACCTGTATTTATACTTTTAAATAGTTAATTATATAATAACCTTTATATAATTTACACAACAATATTACCCAATTACTATATGATTTAATAGCTTTAAATCATATTATGGATAATCTGTAATTAACACATTGTATATTTACTCAATTAGTAAATGTACAAATACTTGTATTAATTAGTTAGTTAAACTAATCTAGTAATAAGTTAAACTAACTTAATACTTAACTGATTCATAATGACTATTATGAATCATTCCTCTTCGTAGTATCATTGCATAACTTGCTCGTATTACATGCACTCACCGGTGTGACCCTTAAGTGTTTCGTAGGCATGGATGTATCATCATAGGTTGACTAACTGTGCACATAAATCCTTCAGTTTGAAACCGAACAATTTGAAAATTTAAAGTTGATGCTTAATCAAATTACTGTTGGCGTAGGAAACCATAAGGTGAGGTGGTCTTTAGATCATCAAAATGATTTCTCGGTTTCCGGTGCTCGGAAACTTATAGATAATTCCTTTCATCTCGGTTAAAATCTAAGCACTTTGTTGTTTAAAACGGTTCCCATTAAAGTTAACATTCTTGTCTAGTGTGTAAGATTGAATGGGGTCTCCCAACAAGATAAAATTTGTCTCGTAGGGGTATGGAAATTGAATCGATTATGTGCCCTATTTGCCAATGTGGAATGGAAACTTCGGAGCACTTGTTCTTTCCCTGTATTGTTTCTATGCAAATTTAGAATTGTATTTACAAATGGTGCAATTTAAATCCTTTATCGGGAAGGCCTTTTGTTGATTGGTGGGCCTGGTGCATGACCTCGCAATCTGCAAGGCATGATGAGCTGAAGTTGAAGTCATTTTGTATAGCTACGTATTTGATGATTTGGCGTTATAGAAACTCAATTCTTTTCTGTAGTGGTAGTATTCGGAAAGCCGATATTGTTGACAAAGGATCACCACCAGAATGATAGCCGATAACCGGACAAATGAAATGTTCATAGCCGAGAACTTTGCCATGGTTTTTAGATATCACAATTTTTTCTCTTCTCTTTTTTGAATTTATCATCTTCATTTTTCACAATACTGTGTTTTCTTTATTGCTTATCTGATTTGATGATCCAAGATGCCTTTCTACCTTTTCCCACTCAAACAATACTTAGAAGTCATTTTGCAATCAATTTTTCCATATGCCCACCAAGTGTTTGTGAACATGCCTCAACCAAAAACTTACATATTGTTTCCTAATTAATGGGTTTCTTATTATATATTAATGAGTTTCTTTCTTGAAACTCTCTTTTTGTTCTTTTGCCTCTTGTTTACGACATCTTAAACAAATGTTTTTATTTTCGCTTTCTTGTTTCGAATCCATTGATTTATTTCTTAAAATCGTTTCTCCTTTTTTATTTTCTTCATGTCTTCCACCTCTTCCTCTTCGGATGGGATTTGGCCTTGTCCTTTCCGTGGATTTCATCGTTGCCCGAATGGTGTATTGGGCAATAAAGGGATTGCTCATTTGGTTTCTCATCTTAAAAGGGTTCACCTTTCAACTGATGAACGTAAATGTGTCTTACGTGATGCTCTTATTTCAGATCATGGATTATTTTCTGCAGTGGAGGAAACTTTAAAGGTTTTTAACCAATGGTTGTGTGGGAAGTGTATGACTTTACATGCGGTGTCTCGTGCTTGTCACCACCCGGATGGTCTTGTCCGTTTTCTTAAAGGGTCCAACGAAATGAGCGGTTACATTGTTGGCATTCCAAAGCCATCTAATATGGAGTTTGTGGCAAGAGTATCTGAGGGGCCGGTTCTGGATGCTATGCTTCTTGATCTTGTTTTTAAAAAGCCTATTACCACCGTCAAATGTATTCCTCATGGTTGTCGTCTCGCCTTCTCTTTAGCGTTGAAAAACGTTCTTTACAAGGTGGTTGCCCACCCCGACTCTGTTGAGGCGTGGGTTCGGTTGCTTCTCTTTCCACGTTGCACGCTTCAGGTGTGTAGGCCCAATAATAGACAAGAACATAGGTCCGGTAATAGAAAATACTTGCAACAAAATTCTATATTAGAATCTCTGGCTACATGGGGGAAAGAGGATGGTATTACAACGTTAGTTAAAAAAATGTTGGATGCTTCTGGGTCAGGGATTTTGGGTCAGGGAGGAGGTGATTTTTTGCAGCAGAGCACATCGAGTAACACCAATGCTAGGCAGTGTCTTCGCAAGGTTATCGATGGGCATTTTTCAACAGCAGTGAAAGTGTTATCCTCTTCCGTCGTTGCTCCATATTGTGTTGATACCATTAAAGCCTTAGAGGCTAAGCATCCCTACAAGCCACCCCCTTCCATGCCGAGCCACACATTTTCTGAGCCTCCCCTTGCAGCAGAGTTTGATAGTGTCCTTTGTTGCATTAAATCTTTCCCCAAAGGTACTTCATGTGGGAGAGATGGTTTGAGGGCACAACATATTTTAGATGCTTTATGTGGCGAGGGATCTGTTACTGCCACAGACTTATTGAAAGCAATCACCTCAGTCATTAATTTGTGGTTAGCAGGCAGGAGTCCGCCTATATTAGCTGAGTTTATTGGTTCCGCCCCTCTCACGCCACTCCTTAAACCAGATAACGAGATAAGGCCTATTGTTGTAGGTACTATTTTGAGGCGTTTGGTTTCCAAGGTTGCTATGAAATGTGTGGGTAAAGAAATGTCTAAGTACCTTGGTGATTTTCAGTTTGGAGTTGGAGTGTCAGGTGGTGCTGAGGCAGTTTTACACAGTGCCAATAGGGTGCTTAGTGAATATCATATTGATGGGTCTCTTGCAATGCTTACAGTGGACTTCTCGAATGCTTTTAACCTTGTGGATAGATCGACCTTGCTCCATTAGGTTAGAGTGAGGTGTCCCTCTATTTCATTATGGGTGGATTTCTTATATGGGCAGGCATCGAGGTTGTATATATGAGACTCGCATATATGGTCTGCTACTGGGGTGCAACAAGGTGACCCTTTGGGACCCCTCTTTTTGCTCTTGTATTGCACCCGCTAATACATAAGATCAGAGACAATTGCAAGCTTCTTCTTCATGCTTGGTATCTTGATGATGGGACTGTCATTGGAGATGCTCAAGAGGTGGCCCGGGTGTTAGACATTATAAGGGTTAGTGGTCCGAGTTTGGGTCTAGAACTTAATATCAAGAAGACCGAATTATTTTGGCCCTCGTGTAATGGAATGAAACCTCGTGAGGGTTTATTCCCTGTCGATATCAGAAGGCCATCATTGGGTGTGAAGCTTCTTGGGGGAGCTGTTAGTTGAGACCCAAATTTTATTAGTGGGTTGGCTATGAGGAGAGCTGCAAATGCTGTTGATTTGATGAGACTCCTTCCACAGTTACATGACCCGCAGAGTGACCTCCTTTTACTACGATCATGTATGGGTATTGCCAAACTCTTTTTTGGTTTAAGAACTTATCAACCTATACACATGGAGGAGGCATCTTTGGTCTTTGACAAAGGATTGCGTGAGTCGATTGAGAACATTGTGGTATGTGGAGGGGCTTTTTTTTGGATACTTACAGTGGCAACTCGCTTCTCTACCCATTCGTTCCGGTGGTTTGGGTTTGTACTCGGCAAAAATGGTTTCCTCTTATGCTTTTGTGGCCTCGAGGGCCCAATCTTGGGTGCTTCAGGATCACATCTTACGTGGCAGTGGGATATCTTGTATGGATGGCGATTATGGTTGTGCTTTGGCTCGTCTTCGTGATATGATTCCGAGCTTTGATTTTAGTGGCTTCACTAATAAGGAAACCCCCCCCCCCTCTAAAGCCCAACAAACATTGGCGAGTGCCCTTTAATTTTTAGTGAAACGGTCAAGGATTTGGAAGTTCGTTTCGACATGAATGTGAGACAGAAAGCGGTTTTTGATTGTTTACGGGCACCTCATCCTCAGGATTATCTTCTTGCTATTCCCATAGACGGGCTAGGTCAACATATGTCACCTGTGGAATATCGTGCCATTCTTAAGTATCGTCTCATGATTCCATTATTTCCGGTTGATGCGTTATGCCCTGTTTGTCGCAAGGCAAGTTTGGATTCCTTTGGGGAACATGATATTCATTGTAAAGAGCTCCCGGGTTTCAAGTACCGACACGATAAGGTTCGAGATGTCCTTTTTGACAAATGTAGGCGTGTCGGGATCTCCGCAAAGAAAGAAGCACCTGTGAACTTTTTGACTGACCCGTTGGATAGAAGATCCACACTTAGACCTGCTGACATTTTGGTTTTTGGATGGGTTGGGGGAAGCACGCGTGTGTGGATCTAACCGGAGTTTCTCCTCTCGTTGGTTTGAGTAGTCGGGGTGTTACGGTGGGACAAACTGCTTTGAAAGCCGCCTCGTGCAAAGTGACAAAACACGAGAAAGCATGCATTGAAAATCAACACGTGTTTATTCCTTTTGCATTTGACACTTTCGGTTTCCTTGCACCTGAGGCAGTGGAGCTTCTCAACAGAGTCCAACGTGTTATGCATAGCAATCTTATTACACCTAGATCCACAAACGTTGTTTTTAAAAGAATTAGTTTTGCAATTCAAAAAGGGATAGCGGCGCAGCTTGTTGCCCGTTTACCTTCTTTATCCGTGTAAAAAAATGATCTTTATCAATGAAACGTTATTATATTGTTTCTTTCATTGTTTTGTTTTCTTTTAATTGGTTTACTCAAAGAGATCATTATAAGATTTCTTGGGTTGACTGGCTAAAAAACATATTGTTATGATTGTAGTTTAGCAATTTGCTAAACTTTTGTTTTTTAATAAAGCTGTGCAATTCAAAATAAAAATAAAAATTCTTTTAGTGTCGCATGAAAACATCACACTTGATACTCTCTTAATTACTTACAAATAGAAAATCATAAGAAGAAAACAAATAAATTGAAAATCATATAAAGAAACACTAGAAATGAAACATTTTTCAACACTAGTATTTTTAGTATTTAGCATGCTTAAAG
Source organism: Calendula officinalis (assembly GCA_963853835.1). Classification (NCBI taxonomy): domain Eukaryota; kingdom Viridiplantae; phylum Streptophyta; class Magnoliopsida; order Asterales; family Asteraceae; genus Calendula; species Calendula officinalis. The sequence goes on from OY970825.1 coordinate 69,391,627, forward strand.
CAACTACTAAAAAACACCGGCCACATTATTTCAATATATTCGACCAAAATTGGGAATTTCCATTAAATAAACCAAATATTATACACAAATTTAATTTACACATACTCTTTGAATATATTTTATTTCAAACTCCATATACTAATATTCATTTCTCACCCTATCAAGTATCGATTACTTACATTTAACCGAAAATCATATAAAGAACAAAAGAAATGAAGCATTTTTTCAACACTACTATTCTTTGGCTTACTTCAATATAACTTGAAGATCGATACATCTCCCTATACACAAAAATATGTAACAAGATTTCCAAAATCCGGGTGTTATAACGTTTTAACGAATTACGAAGCTTCTAGCAACTTTGCCGCCAAATTTTCTTGACTCCGCGACACCTCTAAATCCTTCAACACCTTGTCACATAATTGTCTATATACACTACATTCGCCGCTTGTTTTTCTCAATTCAACTACGTATAATGACGTGTTTATTTCAAACACCTACCATAATAAGAAACAAAACATGTTCATAAGTAAAAAAAAACGTTCGTTTAATATGATTTTCGGTTAAAGTTTGTATAATGAATTCAGAGTTCTTACTTCTGCTATCACGGATAAATTACACGACTTCCTCTGCCCTTTGTGATCTTGTAACATTTTCAACTACAAAATAAGAAACGTAACGATTTAAATCACGTTTTTTGATTGTTTTCTTTGGAAAACAAATTATCACTAACCTTATGGTTTTTCTTTTGAACTCCAAATCCCATTTGTGTTGCAGTATTCTCAATTCTTTCCAACAATTTTCTTGGTGAACATGTGGATGTAAATCTCACCTTTCTCTCGGATACATCCTGAAATGAGAACAAGAGTGAGATTTGTTCGATATCAAGTCAATATTGCGTAAAAAAGTCAACGTCAAAATAAATAAATTCTTATTACCTCTTTTTCAAAGAACCCAGAAAGATCCAAGCTAGATGACATTCCAATGAGTTCAAAAGCATTAATATGAGTAGGCGATTCCGGATCTTTTTCTGAATCAATTGGCTGAAAAAACCAATATTACGATTAAATTGTTTATACATTTTCAAGATTTTCAACTAGAAGATGAAGTTAATATTGATTTCTTACAGTTTCGTGTAAAGATATAACTTCATCATCAATAACCACTTCATCATCATCCTCTTCATTTATAACTGCAGGAACATAATCTTGTTTAAACCATTCATCTTCTTTAATTTCCGCCATTGTTATCCTTGTTTTAGGGTTTGGATCAAGAATTCTCTTTATCATACTCTTTGCTCCTGAAGGTAACCATTTGGGCATTTGCACATCACCTTTAAAAATCTAAAGTACACAAAACAAAATTATATCAATAATCAAAGTTCAAGAAAAGCTTAAATCTTTAACTTTTATACACACCTTTTGATAAAGAACCGCAAGATTTCTATCTTCAAATGGTAAATAACCCGTAAGAATAACGTATAAAATGACCCCACATGACCATGTATCTGATGTGGCACCATCATACCCTCTGTTATTTAGAATCTCAGGAGCAACATAATTCGGACTCCCACAAGTTGTATGCAAAAGCCCGTCATCCTAATAAATGAAAAACCCGTTTTTACAATCTTATTTATAAGAAAAACATACATTTAAACAGTTAAATTAAATGTATTTTGTTAGAGAGCTGATTTGATTTTTATCTATACAAAGCAATTTTATGTCAAAAGACAATTATGCCCTTTTTTTCTTTTTACCACACTTTTCATTTCACCTTTCTCAGTAAGGGCATGATTGTCCAGTGATATGAAATTACTATGTGTGGATAAAAAATGCTCTGTGAGAAATAGCTCTGATTTTGTTAACATACCCTTAGATGTTGGGGTAGTGCACTAAGGCCAAAATCAGAAATCTTGATGTTTCCTTGAGCATCTACAAGAACATTTTCTAGCTTGAGGTCACGATGATAAACGCCTTTATCATGACAATAACTGACTCCATCGATTAATTGTTGGAACAATTTCCTGCCAATTGATTCGGATAATTTACCTTTTGATGCCTATAAGAAAGTATTTAATTCGATACGATAATAAGATTTAATTTGTCATGTAAATAAGGTAAAGCAAAGACATGTGTTGGTTAATGCTTACAATTTTATCGAATAATTCACCTCCGTTGACGAATTCAAGAATCATATAAATCTTGGTTTTGCTTGCCAAAACCTGCATCAGAAATAATTTTATGATTACATATTTAACTTAAAATCAAAGAAATTTAATAAAATATTAAAATTACATGCCCTTTTGCTGTTAGAAACGACATGGCCAAGTTGTATCCAACTTGATATTATTTTTAATTATTATAAACAGGATTGAGTTAGGTTAACCTCGTTATGACCCAATTATTGTACCATGTTGAAATTTTTATTTTAATCGAAAAGGAAGTTTTCTTAATTACATTATTTTATTCCAAATTGATGATTAGGCAAAAGCAACTAGCAATTTCACTTTCTCAAATTTTCTGACCCACCATACCCCAATTTGCTTCATTCCTATCCTTAATTCTTGACTTTGAATTAGAATAAGCAAAACAAATCCAAAAAAGTTTCTTTTGTTGATTAACCACAAAATATTAAGCAAAAGAATAGTGTCTAGTGGATAGGCTTGGTCTCCAAAAAAAAGTTAAATTCCAGTATAGGAAGCAACAACATATACCCCTTGCGGAAAATAAAAATCAGATCTATGGTTAGAAATAGTACCTCGTGCAATCTAACGACGTTAGGATGTTTAAGAATCTTCAATGTGGCAATTTCCCTTTTTATCTGCAACAAGTAAATTCAAAAAAGTAAATTCACAACTCAAGTGGTGACCACATTTAGGATCCTGAATATTAACTAAAAGAACAAAAAGATGGAAACTTCATGAAAGAACCCAAATCAAGATTACTCCAAGAACACTAATCAATCACATGCAAACAACAGCTTGAAGTCGAATTCAAAAATATTGAAAACTTTATCAAAAACCCATATCAAAACTGCTAGTGTTCTTGGAACAATCTTGATCTGGGTCCTTGATAAAGTTTCCAACTTTTTCAAATTCAAATTCAGATTAAGGATTCTTTTTTAGTGAAATTGAAGTTTGTAACAGACCCACATGAAATTCAGTTACAGATAAACATTAAATATCTATAAAAACTGAACCTGATCTGAGAAATTAAGGTTTTTGATGCGGGTTTTTTCAAGAATCTTGACGGCAAAAGGATGTCCAGTTTGTACGTCTTTAGCGTATTTAACTTTACCAAAATTGCCTTCACCAAGTGTTCTTCCGATCTCGTATTTCCCCAATTGTAATTGCATTCCCTCTTCTCCACTAATCTTTTTCTTCCCAACCAGAACCATTTAATTTATTAATTAACAAATTATAATAAAAGAATAATAATTGAGAGACCACTCTTTTTGCTCTCAATTTCTATGAAGAAAAAATAAAAGGTATATGTGATTATAGAGATGCTTGGTGGGTATATATACAGATAAGCCAGATATAATGGGGTCTCTCATAATATTTTGAAATTATTAAATGAAATTAATTAAAATTAAAATAATAAAATAAAATAAAATAGCGGGATCACAAAAATATGAGGAAAGAGTAAAGAAAGGATGCCAATAATGAATGAAGAGTATTTTGTTGAAGGAAGTATACACGTTTGGCGGTTTCCCTTCGCGTAGGTAATGAGATTATATTAACAACACGCAAGGTTCCGTTTTCAGTTAACTATTTATCAACTAGCACCATGAATAATCTTGAGATTTTCTCTCTCAATAGTTTTATATTCAGTATTTGTTGAGGTTATTCAGAGATCATAAAATGTAGGTGGAGTTTATTCTAAAAAGAAATAAGCATATTGTCCACTTGGATATCACTATATGACTCAAACAACTAATTTACTATATGATCATAAAAAAGTAAATAATTTGTTATGAGTTTTTCTAATACATGTCTTACGACATACAATAACTAAAATTTAATGACCCAATATTTTCTTAATCAGTGTAAAATGATATTGATAAGTCATTAATATTTTTTTTGTTAAGCCAATTTTAGTATTACCATTATTGAATATGATATGTTTTAATAAACAAGATGTAGGGGCATAAAAGACATTTAATATATACTATCATTTGCCCTATGGCATATATTAGAAAAACTCATTTATATCCTTATTATTATAGAGTTGTATTCAAGTAAGTCCTTGATTATTTAAAGTAACAACGGACAAATCTCAACCATTGATTTATTATAAGTAGTAAGATTAATCATATATTTTATACATAGAAGGGGTATTGTTGTCATTTGTTAAACAATATTTTATTTTTTTTATTTTTTTTTATTTTATGTTTTTTTTAAAAAAATATTTTTTTTTCATTAATACTTCCTCCGTTCCTAAATAAAGTTCTCATTTCTCTTGGGCACAACTTTTTAGGAGATAGTTAGTGGTGGGGTATTTGGTATTACTTTTGATTAAAATATAAGATTTGATTGGAGAGAGAAAGTGTTTTAGGAGATAGTTAGTGGTGAAGGTATTGATAATAATATTATTATATTAAGTTGGCCCCTTAAGTTTGAGAAATGAGAACTTTATTTAGGGACAAAACTTGAAGGAGAAATGAGAACTTTATTTAGGGACGGAGGGAGTAACAAATAATGTGATTACATACTTAATCACATGTGATTGCATAATGAATCACGTGTGATTATACTAAAACATCATGTATGATTATGCATTACACGTAATTATTAAATAAATATTATTTTTTAAAGAAAAAATAATAATAAATCAAAAAAATCAAAAATCAATTTAAGTGCCAAATGACCAAAATACCCCTTCGTGTATAAAATATGTGACTAATCTTGACTATTAGATCTTATTGATCAGTAGTTTAGATTTGTTTCTCGGACTTCGTAAAAATTTTGGATCTCCTTGAACGTTTCTCTATTTTATAATAATAACTAGCAGGGTACCCGCGCAATGCGGCGGCGGGTACCCAGAAACCATATTTCGTGGCGAGCAAGTGTTGTTCGTTTACACAGTAATAATTGTTGCTAGAAATAAATAATTAAACGGAAATGTGGATTTTGGTAAGAGTTGATGATTTACAGCGTCGTATATTTAATGTTATTGGGTAAAATGATTTTCGAGTAACAGACTTTTGTTATTAAGTGTGGGTGGTGTTACCAAAGTGTAATGTATAGCAAGTAGTTAACACATAGTGATAAGTTAGGAGAGGTCTTGGGTTCGAATCTTATTAGCCACGATTTTTTTTTAAGGTAGAGAACTAACTAACAAAAGTGGAAAGGTCCTTAAAATTAAGTTTAAGGAGCTCCTTAAACTTGCCTAATGGGGTAGGCATAAATACTTTATATAGTAGTAAGATAATAAAGTTGAAATTAACAATAATTTATTATTGTAACCTTTTAGTTAATTAATTTGATAATAAAAAACATTAGTCACCTTATCTTAGCTCTTATCTATATCTTTAACCCGAATCATAACCTAATCTTATCACCATAAGTGCGTTGGATTATATGTTCAAATTGATTACCATTCAAAGAGAATTAAATTAGTTGCCAAATTTATTGTCGTTACCTAACCTGAAAAAAGGCATTCCATACGGATGAGAACGAAAAAAGTAGAAGGAACAAACAAACGACCATTGATGAGCTAGCTACTTCAAGGCGCATGGCCTTGTTTAGCATTGTTTTATTTCACGAGTTCTCAATAGAAAGTGGGTGTGTTTTTAGTTGAGTAAATTACACGAATATTCTTTTAAGTTTAAAGTAAATTTCATCAATGATTCTTTAGTTTCAAAAATTATACTGATGGTCCTTAATTCTAGAAGGTTTTTCACCGATAGTCATTTACACTAACTGACGTTAATTTTTTCAGTTAACTTACCCCATGTGCAATGCACATGAGGGTATAAAAGTTATTGTTCATTTCTTTTCTTTTTATTCTTAAACTAAAAACTTTTATTTAATATAAAAAAATTAATTTAAGAATGAAAAGAAATTAAAAATGACTTTTTTTACTCTCATGTGCATTGCACATGGGGTGAGTTAATAGAATAAATTAACGTAGTTAGTGTAAAGGACCATCGGTGAAAAACCTTTTAGATTTAAGGACCATTAGTGTAATTTTTAAAACTAAAGGACCATTGGTGAAATTTGATATAAACTTAAAGGACCATTCGTGTAATTTACTCGTTTTTAGTTGTACAAAAGGTTTTCTAACCTTGGAAAAACAGATCATGTATATGTCGAGGCGAATGGCCTTGCTTAGACTATGAATGTTTAAAAATATCTGAAAAATTACCCTACATCCGAAATCCGGGTATCTAAATTTCAGATCCCGAATCCATATAGTGTTTTCAATATTTTTGGATACCCAATATCCGAAAATAAGAAAAATATCCGAAAAAATACCAAAATATTTGAACAATATTTGAATATTTTATTTTTTCAGACGCCGGATACACTGATTTCAGATATCTGAAATCCGAGTATATCCGAATTTTGGATACTGGATTTGGATAGTAAAAATCACTATCCGAAAATTCAGGTACCTAAAATTCGGCTATCCGAAAATCGAGTTACCCAGGTATGAACACCCATAGCTTAGACTTGTTCGATTTTCTTGCACCATTGCCACACTTCATCTTTGGAGTGCCTTCGATTTTTTAGTTCGGCTAGTCGAAGGGAAGGTACAAGTGGGAGGTGGGGCCAATGGGTATTTTAATATGGTATTTAATATTTTTTGTGTGTATATTTATAATAGTGAGGACCAAAAGCGGAATATAAGGTGTTTAAATCAACGGATAATATAAGAAAAACGAAGGTGTTTAAATCAACGGATAATATAAGAAAAACGAATTAGCGTCACTGTTTAACACATGATATTTTATAACGTATAACCTTGAGTACCTATGGCGTTTACTCCAGTTGTTAAGACATGTGGGAGATTTTCTCCATAACAGACAAGCCGTGGGTTCATGCCCCCACCCCCACCCAATGATTCCCAACTGCTGGGCGAGTCAATATATGCCCCTTCATCGAGTACCATTGGACGCTAACTTCGATGAGGCTGGTTGGGGATGCTGGTTACCAACCTTTTTTATTGGTCCATATAACCTTGAGTTCGAGTATCTTCCATACACATATTTTAACAAATAAACAAATCTTTTTTTCCCATTGTTTCCTATATTATTATTATTTTTTCTCTCCACTTCCAAATTAATGTTTCTTTACTCTTCACCCATTTTTTCTTTTATTTTTCTTCGTATAAAAATAATGTATTTACTGTTGGAATATGCTTCACGCGTATAACATATAGTTATATGGCTAGTTGTTTGTGAGCCTAAAGGGTCACACACTTAAACACTAAACACCATTATATAATTAGTGTAATTAGTGTAATTACATTAATTATTAATATATAAAAGCTTCATGCTTGTATATAATAAGTTTAATATTAATTGTTAATATTGAAACTTTATTATGAGCAAACTAGAAGAAACAAATAATAAGGGACTAGAGTGAAAATAGAAGTATGGTTTATGGAAATCTTTAATGGGTCTTTATGGCACAATTATGTGTGATGAATGAGTCCATAAACACTCCCTTGACCCCTCTCTTGGACGTGCACCATAACACACACAAGAAGGTGTTTTTGTTTTCTTCCTATTTTTGCTCTCAAGAATCAAGGACTAGCATCCTCCTTTGGTGTTCTTGAAGTGTTGTGTGGACTTTCTTTTAGAGGTATTCTAATTGAATACTTGGTTTCAATCCATCACCAACTCCATCCGAATACACAATAATCAAAGGCAACTAGGGTATGAATTCTTATACCATTCTCTTTGATTTTCTTATAGTTTAATTGTATGATTGATATCAAGATCCGTTCATGGTGATTAAATCTTTCCGCTGCGTTTTGGTTCTTGTTTTAACCCAAAATCACCATTAGTGGTATCAGAGCCATTATATTAATCATATAATTAGCTAGATTTTGTGAAAAGTGGCAAAAATCAATCATTTTTGTGTTTTTAAAATTCCGATCGGACAAAAACAAAAACCCTACGGGTTTTTTATTTTAATATTCGGATTTTTATAAAAATGTGGGTTAAAATATGGTATTTTTGGAACCCTATTGTCACTTGTTACAAAATCATATCAAAAAATTAATCTTGTTATTGTATTTTTTTGATTATTTGGCTTGGAATTTAATTTTTAATTCCATTTTGTTGATATGGCAAAACATGTATTTTTGCCATATCCCAAGCCAAAGCCTTGTCAATTGTTGCTTGTTTGTGCAAACCGATGAAAGCCTAGACCGTTTGTGAATGAATGTGGTTGATGTTTGGTTGTTTGGTTGTTTTGGGAAAAGCCTTGTTTTTTGGCTTAATTGTTGTAATTTGTTTCATTTTTTTTTTCTTTTATTTTTGGTGCCATTTTTGGGGCAATTTGTAATGTAAAAGTAATAGAATAGATTGTACTTATTTTATCTTTTTATTGTAAATTGTTGACAAAAAATATTGAAGACTAATGAAGAAAACAACAAATTTCCGTCACAAAAGCGAGGGCTGTACGAAAACAGGTTTTCCAGAGGCATACGGACTCCGTTTTGGGCGATTCAAAAGCCTAAAATGCTTGCAAAGTCGTGGGCTACAACTTTCCAGAAGGCCGGGAAGACCAACGACGACTCCTTCAGTGACTTTTCGGGGTTCAAAGTCTGCTGGAATTTTCTGGCAGATTACACTTTTTCACAATTTTGGGTTCTACTTGCTCAAGAATGTCTTAGAGCAAGTGGGAGCCCATTGGGTTTATGTAGGCCCGTTTGGGTTCATGTTGGCCCGTCCCCTAGTTTGACCCTTCGGTCCGTCGTGATGACTCACGTGACCGAACCTAGGATTTCATCGGTCGAGGTTTGCACAAAATTTGTTGCATGTTTTATTTATGTTTGTGGTTGTTTTCTTTTCCTATTAGATACAAGTAAATAAAACAATTAAAAACGGTTTTTTGACACAAACATTAAAACATCCAAACATTTAATCATCGATAATTACTAGTTAATCATTGATGATTAAACCTTTAATCTAAAATTGTTTTGAGATTAAACTAAGTTTAAATATGATTTGAAACTTAAAATAATAGTTAATCATTGATGATTAAACCTTTAATCTAAAATTGTTTTGAGATTAAACTAAGTTTAAATACGATTTGAAACTTAAACCTTAATAATCGTTAAATGTTTTTACCGTTTATTAAACGACTTATGAAGTGATATGAATGAAGTACATGATTCATTCATATCTTAATAAAATTTTATTAATTAAAATTTAACATACCTAAAATTTAAGTCACGCCGTCCAATCGGTTGTAAATCACTTGCTTCTATTTTTGAATTCACGTGAGACGTGGTTTGAATCTAGATCCGAGGTCATTATTCTCTACGCGTGAGACCTAGAGCTATTTTGACATGATTTCACATTGGATGACTTAATCGAGTTAACGGTGAGACCTTGACTCGAGGCGACGATGCGACAAACATGCCACTTGACCCTAGATGCTTGTTCACTAGGTGCCATGAAGTCCCATACCTCTAAGAGTTGCACTTGTAATGCAATTGTTGATCGTCACCTACCTATTGGATCTATCACCTCTAGCAGATCAACTGATGCGGTGATAGAAGCTCAATGGGATCTTAGCTTTTAATTAAAATTAATTGGGTAGTTAATTGATTAAAAGAAATTATTATTGAAAATACTATTTTTTGAACTTTGGTTGTTATACAGATAACAACAACATCAAAACCTAAGTATCTCCACTCAAAAATCAGTTCTTGAAAACTGAAACTGACTAATATCAACTTTATCTTCTGATATCGAATTCTAAGGATTGTCCTTAGAGATGAGAAAGTTGATACACCTATAAGAGGCCTTACCTGAGGCACCTCCTGTCAGTGATTCTGCTGCTGTTCCTCAAGCCTTTACCGAAACGTTTAACGAACACCAAGAAGTTGCTACTCATATGCTTGTGAGCATGAACCCCGAGATTCGAAAGTACTTCGAGGAACTCACAGCATATGACATGATAAGCGAGTTGAAAATAATATTTCAACAAAAGGAAGAACTTGAACTGTTCAAAACAGTTAAAGCATTCCATGCTTGCAATCAGGAGGACGACCAATCAGTTAGCACTTACATCTTGAATATGCAATGCTATCTTGATCCAATGGAACGTCTTGGTTACCCCTTACCACAAGTTCTTGGAATGAGCTTGATTCTTACCTCACTATCCAAGGACTATGACCAGTTTGAAAAGTGTTTTAAAAGTACATAGCATGGGGAAGACAATCGTTGAACATGCTATGGTAAAACTGGTTGAGCAAGGGTTACCCAATACTTTTCTTGCAATTAGGGAAGGTAAACCGCAAGCACAAGACAAGAGTCTAGGTAAGGGTAAGCTAGTTTACTTTTCCAAACCTACGATTCCCCCACCTGCTAAAAAGGAGCACCCTGCAAAGGATATTTCTTGCCATCATTGCGATGAAACTGGCCATTGAAGGAGGAATTGTCCTGCCTACGTGGCAGAGTTGATGAAGGACAAATGTGTTCTAGTTAGCACATTAGGTATCTTCATTATAGAACTCTATACTTTTCGTGATAAATCTTGAGTGTATGACACTAGTTGTGGAACTCACATTTACACAAATGTGCAAGATTGAATGTGAAGTAGAAAGCTAAATGAATGGAAGCTGTGATCTTATCCTTCCTAATGCGTTAATTATTGTTTTGAACAATTATCAATTATGCATTGTTTAGCTTTATCGTTTGTTGAATAATGGATTATGATATTTTGTTTTATGAAAAATAACATTTTTTATAACTATTCATTGTAATAGTATGTTTGAAATTAATATGCATGATCCTAATTCAAACGATAGTTCTATATACAAATGTAGCACTCAAGTATCCAAATTGGTTTGGATTCTACTTACCTAGATCATCGTCATCTTTTCCACATAAACAAGAAACGCATTTTGATACTAAAACTCGACGGGCTTCTTTACAAATGATTATGAATCATTTAAAATGCCTCTCTTGTATATTATGGAAAGATAACAAGAAAGCTTTTCTCCCAAGTTGGCGAAAGAGCTACAAATCTACTTGGACTCATACATACTGATGTATGTGGCCCTTTTAGAACTAAGACTAGGGAAGGTGCCACCTACTTTCACTGATGATATCATTCGATGTGGTTATGTTTACTTGATTAAACATCAACATGGAAGCTTTAATGATATCAGTCGCTATGGTTATGTTTACTTGATTAGACATAAACATGAAATCTTTGAAACGTTCAAAGCTTTCTAAAGTAAAAGTAGAAAATCAACTTAGCAAGACAACAAAGGCTTTCAGTCCTGATTAAGGATGAAAGTACATGAGTCAAGAGTTTCCGGATCATCCCTCACATCGTGAGATTGTCTCACAATTCACTCTTTCATACACTCCACAAGATAATGGTACGTCTGGAAGGAGATATCGGACCCTGTATGACATGGTGCGATCTATGATGAGTCCTACTACTCTTACACTATCCTTTTGAGGGGCATGCACTGAAGTCTGCTGCTCGAATACTTGATATGTTTCCGACCAAAAGGTTAAAAAGACACCATATGAGATATGGCGTGGGAAAGTCCCTAATTTGTCTTACTTGAGGATCTGGGGTTGTGAGGATCTCGTGGAACGAGACATGCCGAACAAACTTGATCCCATATCTATCAAGTATATCTTCGATTACTATTTTACTTCCCAACTGAGAACAAATGGTTGTTACTCGGTATGCTGAGTTTCTTGAGAACAGTCTCATTTCACAAAGCAAGTGGGAGCACTATAGACTTTGACAAGATTCAAAGTGAAGATACACAACCTTCTGGTAACACTAGCAAATATCATTCTGAGGCTGGACATATAGATGTTGGACCACAGGATGATGTTGTTCCCATTCATAGATCCGCAAGGACACTTCATGCACCTGAACGATATAGATTTATGTCGATGCTGAGGAGCAAGTTTTGAGGATCATTATGAACCCCCTAACTATCAAGTTGCATTATCGAATTTTGAATTCGAAAAATGACTTGAAGCTATGAATGCGAAAATAAAATCCATGAGAGACAATCAAGTTTTGAACTTAGTTGATCTTTCTCAAAACAGTAAGACTGTTGACATGGATGAAAATATACACACCTATAAATCTCTCATAGTAGCAAAAGGTTACACTCAATCCTACTGGATTGACAATGATGAAACCTTCTCGCCTGTTACTAAAGACATTAGGATTCTTATAGCCAAAGTAGTGTACTATGACTATGAAATTTGGTTGATGATGAAATCAAAACGTTTGTTTCACCTAAAACCCAAACTGAGTATGTGTATATATGAAAGCTAGTGGGAGCGTTGTCGTTTCTCAAGTCATACATGTTGATGACATGTCACTCATGTGAAACAATATACCATGCTACAAGATGAAAATCCTGGCTTGAAAAATGTTTCGACATGATGGATTGTAGGGACACGACATACATACTTGAAGTAAAGATCTATAATGATAGATCAAAGCGGTTAATTGGTTTAAGTCAAAGTGCTTACATTGACAAAATTCTAAATGGTTTAGAGTGGTACTCCCAAACGAGGAAGTCCTCGTATGCCACACAATGTAAACTTGAGTGAGACTCAAGGACCTTCCACACCTGATGTGGTGAAGCGGATGAATGTAATCCCCTATGAATCGGCTATTACATTCATCATGTACGCTGTAAGAAGTACTAGGCCAAATGTAACGTCCTTAGGGGACCTTACTAGAAAATACCAACAGAATTCATGAGAGAGTCACTGGATTGCTGTTAAGAACACATTGAAGTATTTTAAAGTACTGGATATATGTTTCTTGGTCATGGTGGAGATACTGAACTGAAACTAAGTATACTTGCTATACTTATGTTGGTTTTGAAATAGGGCGTGATGACGATAGATCCTATTTACGAAGGTTCACTACATTCGAATGATTTATCGAGATATGTGAAATTCGTACACTTAAAGTTCAAACAGATAACTAACTAGCTGACGCTTTATCGAACTCAATGTCTTGTACCAAACATCTTGAATATGAATGGAACATTGGACTTCGACAAGCTAGTAGTTTCATGTAAATCTGTTTTAGTATTTGGATAATGGAACTGTGAGCATTTTATATTGGAATAAATTGATATATTTGATATGATCGTTTTTATATGAATATCTACTGTGTTCTATATTTGCATGTTTATATCCTTGAATATTTACTGTGTTTTATATTCTAAATTGTCCATTGTCATATTGATAATATGGGAATATTATTAAGACAAATCTGAGGGCATTGATGACATTATCTTAGTATGACTAAGGATGATGAAATCAAACTCACATGTTGTTCATATTGATGCACAATTGGACTGACCCAACCTATGAGAAATCACTTCCTGGATTTATGTCACAAGTGAATCTCACAAAGGCTTTGTCACTTATCCTCTGACTTGAGATGCAAGTTGGTTTGTGTATGTATAGGGGCAAACTTTGATATGGTTAAACACTGACCTGAATAAGGCTGCTATAACAACCATTATCGGGTTTGTCATTAAGCATATGACAGACACGTGCAGTCAACAAAGAATTTGTTCCTCCACGCATGTGGATTAGATACTACTGGGCCCCTCGATGATTTGAATAGATGTATGTGTGGCCACACCCAAAAGGTAATCAAGATGAATCTTGATTGGTTTTGGTAATCTACTTCAATGTATAGATCGAGAAACAGAATCGTTGAAATTTTAGATTGACATTTATCCTTGTCTAAAATTCAACATAGTATCAGTAACAAAAGGATAACTGCTCGAAAACTTTGAACAAAGATTTTATGAAACTCCTCATGTACTTCTAGGGGCATTGGCGGGTTGCTAGACTCTAACCTTTGCTTGTATAACTACTTGATGTTATCACGTGCGCAAGTGGGAGCTGTTGGAATATGCTTCACGCGTATAACATATAGTTATATGGCTAGTTGTTTGTGAGCCTAAAGGGTCACACACTTAAACACTAAACACCATTATATAATTAGTGTAATTAGTGTAATTACATTAATTATTAATATATAAAAGCTTCATGCTTGTATATAATAAGTTTAATATTAATTGTTAATATTGAAACTTTATTATGAGCAAACTAGAAGAAACAAATAATAAGGGACTAGAGTGAAAATAGAAGTATGGTTTATGGAAATCTTTAATGGGTCTTTATGGCACAATTATGTGTGATGAATGAGTCCATAAACACTCCCTTGACCCCTCTCTTGGACGTGCACCATAACACACACAAGAAGGTGTTTTTGTTTTCTTCCTATTTTTGCTCTCAAGAATCAAGGACTAGCATCCTCCTTTGGTGTTCTTGAAGTGTTGTGTGGACTTTCTTTTAGAGGTATTCTAATTGAATACTTGGTTTCAATCCATCACCAACTCCATCCGAATACACAATAATCAAAGGCAACTAGGGTATGAATTCTTATACCATTCTCTTTGATTTTCTTATAGTTTAATTGTATGATTGATATCAAGATCCGTTCATGGTGATTAAATCTTTCCGCTGCGTTTTGGTTCTTGTTTTAACCCAAAATCACCATTATTTACTATTCATTTGATTATACATGTATTCAAACTAGTAAAATGTTCGTTCAGATAATCTATATATAAATTAAAACACTGAATAAGAATACGTATTAACAATACAAACATTAATACAAAACCTACCACTATAAAATACGTGTTCTATTTTTTCACATTGCTGAATTTTAAAATTTTAATTTTTGAGATAAATTAAGAACGCAAATTTAGAGTTTAATAAATTTGGTTACGAATAAATTTTATTCAACATTAAATTGGTTAATTTGATTTATCATTTGACATTGAAGAAAATTTCATTCGAGAACCTGACTCGTACCTTGAAAATTTATCCACTGTTGAAAAAGTTTCTGGAACCCCTCTGCTTTGAACCTTATGGAAAGCTAGGAACAATGTGATATTTAATAATGCAAGTATTTTCGGTGTTTGGTATTCGAGGGGATATACAATAATTAGTGATTCACTAATATCATTTTACTTTAACTAAAGAAATTTGGTTTATTAAATGTTCGTTATCGTATATACATGAGACACGTATTACCAAAACCCGATTATTTTTACCAACCTACCTGTTACCTACATGTTACAACTTTTAATTAATGATCAGTTAAATATACGGAATATTAAATTACGCAATTAACAGACCATACGTTCAATACTACTTTTAAAAGTTTAATCTTAATTTGTTTTTGTGTCTTTATACCATAAATAAACTACATGTTATTAAACCAGAAACAAAATTCACCTATATATACATTTTTCTTACCATGATCACTGTTCATTAGGATTTTTTCAAAACCCCGTTTAAAGATGAAACGGAGGTGCAAAATTAACGGAGGTGAAAAATTAAGTTTTGCAAAGAAAAACAAGGTGCAGAATTAAATTTCAAAATAGCCCCATAAAGTAGGGGTGATTTGGTAAGTCTTTCAAAAAAAATTAATTTCTACCCCCAATTATTCATTAATAACCAAAAATTAATAACTAACATCTTAATTTACATTTTACTTAGGTTAAATGAAATGTTTATTTTGTAATAAGTTTATCATTACAAAGATTACTGAAATACGATCAAAATGAATATAATTTTACAATACTTCTAATTGTTACATTATTTTATAAAAATATACAAAAACATATCTAAAAACACTTTAAACTTTAGTAGTTCTCAATAATTTTTTTTTCTTTTTTTTTTTGAACAGCAAAAGAAGGCAACGAGTGGAGCTTCGACATTGCCATCAACCCCCCCCCCCCCCCCGCCCCGAAGACCTCCAAATTTTTTATTAAAACGCGAGTCTAGCAAAGAGCTAAACTAAGAAAACATTACACCGGGTTTAATAACCAATCGACCCACGAAACCATAATTTTAGGATTCCGATGAGCGATCCACGAATAAGAAAATAACTTAATACTATCTACTATGTCTGATTTACGCATTTTAGCATTATCAAACACCAACGAATTTCTATATCTCCAAATCAACCAACAAGTCGTGGACCCGATCGCATTTTAGCATACGTTGACAAAACGGCACACTACCTTTCCACGGATCCATCCAAAAGTTTATCGATTCGCCATTCATCACTTTATACTCTAAAGCATTAAAATCAATTATATTTCTCGTATGCATGCTCTTAACAGAATCAATAATATCGCACCAAACACCTTTTTTTGGTAGACCAGTTATTCTCAATGTTAAAACCACCGTTGTCACCACAAATAGCATCAATTAACCGGCACCAAAGAGCGTCTTTTTCATTATAAAACCGTCATCTCCACATTAAAAGAAGAGCTAAGTTTAACGCATCAAGGCTTGCAATGCCTAAACCGCCTCTTTCTCTTGCGCCAAGCAAGAATTCCATTTCACCCAACTCATTTTCTATCATTTTCATTACCACCCCAAAGAAATTGAGCTCTAAGATGTTCCATCTTTTTTATAACACCAACCGGAGCTCTAAAAAGGGACATCCAATAAATCCCCAAACTCCCCAAAACTGATTTAATCATAGTTAGACGGCCACCGATCGAAAGCATATTAGCTTTCCACATCGAAAGTTTGTTTCTGTTTTTTCTATTTTATTTTTTCTATTTTATAAGTATAGGCTCCCTCTATTCATTTATAAAATATTTAGCTTAAAATGTATGTATTTGTATGCTTAATTTTTTTTATAAAGTGTCTACCCATATGAACAAAATGCATCAATAAGAAATAAAAATATATACGACAATATCACATTAGATGCTATTAACTTTTTTAGTGCTAATACAAGCTATGTATTTTTGAAAATTTACATACTTCATTTAGTTGAAAATTTAACAATATTTAGAGCAAATGTAAAAACCAATCTAAAACAAAAAATTATCGACCCAAAATGTTGTATTATTAGGTTTTGAAT
This sequence comes from Calendula officinalis, assembly GCA_963853835.1. Taxonomy (NCBI): domain Eukaryota; kingdom Viridiplantae; phylum Streptophyta; class Magnoliopsida; order Asterales; family Asteraceae; genus Calendula; species Calendula officinalis. Next base: position 69,408,782 of record OY970825.1, read on the forward strand.
TTTGATGCAAACAAATAATAAGCAGCGATGAGATAAAGCCGAAACATTATATGAGTTCTTTTTTTCTTTTTCTTTTTTGTAATAACATGTCACAATAATCAAAATAAATGTATATTATTGGGTATTTTGATATTCGTAGCGTTTAAACTATATATATCCAATTACATTGATAACATATCACTGATATGTAATTAATATAAATATTATCTATAGAGTATGGAGGTAAAAAAACTACTTTTAAAAATGTTACTTACAAGAAAATTTTATTTTAATATGTAGATATTAGAAATAACGTGAATGTATCAAACATATACTTTTATGGTTTTTTTTAAGGGTGGATTATAACCAAAAAAAATTATGAAAAATTTCTTTTCTCTAACGTATGAATTAATAAATCCGCAACGAATGGATTAATAAATCCGCAACGAAGTGCGGCCTTATTACGCTCGTTTGTAACAATATGATTAAAAATTGTTTGATACGTGAGAAAGCAAAAGTTTTTCTACATATATTTGTTGTATAACCAAGAAAGTAATCTTCTACTAATTGTAGAAATAATGATTTTTCCACTAACAAAATGAATTTATCACACTTACAAATAATAATAAAAAAACTTTGTACGCCAATATAATTGTCATATGACATTTCCATAAACTTCTACTAATTGTAGAAATGGTGATTTTTCCGCTAACAAAATGAATTTATCACACTTACAAATTATAACAAAAAAACTTTGTACGCCAATATAAATGTCATATGACATTCTCATACTTTCAAGAATCCGATTTATCTGATTTAATATATAATTTCAATATTAAAAACTTTTTTTTAACTGCACATAATCTACTCTAATTTATGTGCAACGGGACTTGAACTAATGATCTTTACAAAAATAGTGTCGGCTACCGACGAGTTTGAAGACCCCTCGAAGAGGTTCTGCTGACGAGCGTTTAGCACATGTCAAAACGAAAGTTTTAATAGTTGTATATACAAATGAATTTAATCTTTTTAATAGCTGTAATTAACCACCTATCATTATATAATTTGTATTTTAATGAGAAAAAAATTAAATTAAATGGTGGTAATGCATGTAGATCATAGCATAGGTAAGAGCACGAGGTATGAGAGGCGATGACTCCGAGGTTAAGATGAGATGGTAGACACAATGAGCATTGTGCTACACTAGTGATGTTGCGTCGCAGTTGTGATTAATAGACCGCACCCATCCTCAAAATTATTATCAAAATATTTAAAATTAAAGTGTTAATAATGACAACTTTTAATATTGTCTTTAAATGTATAAAAAATTTATATACGGAGTATTAATTTATGTGTGAGTAGTTATTAAAATTTAGAAGTTGATTATGAGTAAATGTGCAAATTTCATATGCATGTTTTAATATTTTAATAAGAGCTAGCTATCATCCTATAATTATGAAAACCCATTTAAAAATAGAGAAATCGTATTGATTCCTACATTTCTTCCTATTCATATGTTACTCATTTGATCGTGACAAATGTCAAATTAAGTGAGGATATAATAAAAGAGAATTAGTAAAATACATATTTTAAGTTTATAAGTAAGTAGACATATAAATATGAAGAAAATGTCAAAAACAATATAATTTCTCTTAAAAATAACAAAATTTTAACTGTTCAAAAGCAATAAATATTATTTAACGCGGAGTCAGCACGGACCAAACCGTCCATATTTGTTCACTGGCATAACCGTTCATTGTTGGCCGTTTATTGACCACATGGCTTTCTAATCAACCTGCGACATCTTAATAGTTAATTCACAATCGGATTATTGCCTACTCTTTTCGAATATCAACTTGCACCTTCTCCTACAAATTAAATAACATTTATTTTCCTTTTTATTATTACGCTACTAAAACATGCTATTATTAGTTTACTACTTTCAAATCGTATGACACACAGAACATCTTTAAAGTAAAACATTACATTTGTCATGTCTGGATTATAAATGATAATCACTATAATTGTTTGGTATAAGTCAATATTTGTACCTGATTATTGTTTTCTCTTCTTTCGATTGCTATTGGAACCAATCTATACTATAGTGGACACATATCACTACATGTGTCTAAACAAGCATAAACATTATATTTGAAAGTTTTAAAACTAATATATCCAGTAATTAGATATCTAATAAATACTCGTTTTATTTAATTGAATCAAATTGAATTTAAAAAATGATAAACAAATAACCATTTTATTTAATTACAGTTATAACATTTTTTTGAACATAAGATTTTCTGATCTTAAGAAATTTAAATCATTGCATTTTTAAATTATAAAACTATTGGCTAGTAATATATGAATCATGACCAAAAAAAAAGTTTAAATCTCATTTTGTAAATAATTTAATTTTAAAAACTTGACATTTCTAGAATAATTTAATTACAGAGGAAAAAAAAAGTTGTGACCGAAAAATAAATTGATGATAGAATCACCATAATTATGATGAAGTCATTAATTACCAAATTACCCTTTGGAGGCAATTTCATTGGTGGATAATAACATCTCATCATTTCCTAGTTATCATGGACAAATTAAATATGGAGAAGTGTTTAATTTGTCCATGATAACAAGGAAATGATGAGCCGAGCTGTTCGTGAGCTACTCGAGCTCGACTCGTTAAAAGATCGATAAAAACTCAAGTTAAACGAGTTCGAGCCGAGCTCGAGCTTAACTTAGAGCTCGTTTAATAAACGAGCCCGAGCCCGAGCCCGAGCTTCATACTAAGAGCTCATTTAGGCTCGCGAGCCTAAACGAGCTAAAATAGTTAATTATTATAAAAAAAATATAAATACATATTACGTATTTATCTAATTATGTGTATATATATTGTACATATACATATATAAAATAATATATATAAAAAAAAGATTTACATCATATATTAAATATTATGATTAATTAAAAGAATTATATATTTCGTATATATGGAAGCTTAAATGAGCTTAATCGAGCCGAACCCGAGTCTGAAAAAATCTAAACAAGCCGAGCTCGAGCTTTACACATAAAGCTCGAAACGAGCCGAGCTCGAGTTCGAGCTCGGTAAAATTAAACGAGCCGAGCTCGAACCTAGTCGAGCTCGAGCTCGGCTCATTTACAGCCCTACTTCTCCATACAAAGGCGGAAGCTTAACATTATTAATATTAAACGAATTAAATAATAATTTTATATTCAAAACATAGTGAAATGGGATTAAGGACGGTGTGTCAACAAATAACTATATGATTTGAGTCGGTCCACTCATAATATTTATGACAAAATGTAAGCATTTCTTGAGGTGTGAGTGGTAAGGGCGTCTTCCTATGTTACTTGAGCTGTTACTCTAAACATATATAATTCAATTAAATTCTTTTTATTTATTGTAAACTCTTAAATAATTGATCTTAGTCGTTGTTTATTTCAAATACATGACAACCACATAATCCTAAATTATATAAAGTCAATAATAAACATCATTTTGTACCACAAATAATTAAAATTTCTAAAATGTAGTGATATTGTATGACAAACTAGACGCATTTAATAATATTTGATTTTAGGTCTATTATCTGATCTGAAATGGCATTGTGGTTATGTATGATCCAGATAATAGTTTTCAAGTTTACAATTTTATAATTCACTTGTTGGAAATTCACTAAAAGTGACTTAAAGCATGTTATATTTATTTTTTAAAGCTACATTGCATATTTTGCAAGCATCTTAATTCAGATTATATTTAAAGGGTTTTGCTAATGATAACCCTTAGGGCTGTCACTAACATGCATAAAAAGCTTGTGCATTGATTAAAAAAAATAATATTCATAAAATTCAGGGGTTGTCTTTTGTGTATTTTATCTTCTTAATGACAGTCCTAAGGACTGTCATTAACATTTTCCATATTTAAATCCGACAATTAAATAATAGACCCGTTATATGGGTGAATATTTAATAAAATTATTACTTGACTAACCTATTTAAGAGAACCATATAACAGTTAAAGATTTTTTGATAAATTTCCATCTTTCGGAAAGAAAATTATTTGATTTTTTATTTTTCAATTTAAAAAGAAAATCAAATGAATAAAGTGAACTTCTTCCGAACATACAACTGAAATAATGATCCAATTTTATTGTTATTCCAGTAAATCATTGAATTGAATATTTAAAATTTTGATATGGAAAATTTTTGAAGTGTTGAGAAGATGAATTATGTAGGGTTGCTAAAAAAATATTTGAAAAATGTATATCCGCAAAATATTCGATACCCTGAAATCTGGGTACTCAAATATCAGTATTCAAGTACCCAGTATCCGAATTTCCTTTTTCCATTTTTTTATATTTAATTTTGTATTCAAATAAACTAAAGGCTTTATTAATTATTCAATAGATTGAACTGTGAACAATGATGGGCCATTATGGATATTTTTATTCATTATCTATGATAAATTTGGTCAATAGTTGTTAAATTTTATTATATTTTTGTTAATTTGTGTTAATATTCGGGTATAATTTACAGTAACTAGACTTTTCATCAACAATAAATTACATGAAATAAGTGAATTCAAAGAAAAGTAAGGCATTAGATTTCGGGCGATTCTAGGGTTCGCCGTTTCGCCTACGTGCGTAGGGTTTTGATCGGTCGATCCTCCGCTTTGGGGAGGGGAGGGGGGTTTGGTTTTGTCATGAGGAATGATACTATGAATTGGCGGTGGTCAAACAGAAGCGGCGCACAAGGTTTGTACAATCGAAGCGAAATAATGGATTTGAAAAGAATTGCAAAGACAATATACGTGACCAATTTTCCGAAATCTTGGGAAACTGAAGACTTGTGGAAGGCTATGCATGTCTACGGTACGGTTGTTGATGTCTTTATTCCACGTAAGTTGTCTAAGATTGGGCGTCGTTTTGCCTTTGTTAGGTTCATTAGGGTTACGAATATGGAAAACCTAATTGAACGAATCAAATCTGCATGGCATGGGTCTTATCATCTATTCGCTTCGTATACTAGGTTTGAACGAAAAACTAGACAAGATCCAATGCCGGCGCCTGTTAAAATTCTTAGCAGACAAAACAATGCTCAATCCAAGGTTAAGTTCGCTGATTTATTCAGAGTTGAAAAAGAAAAGGAGACTGTAAAGACGGATAAAACAGGGGCTGGGAAAGAAAGTTTAGAATCAAAATATCCCAATAAGAAAAAGGTCATTAATTTGGCTTCGGAAGACGTGATGTCAGTGAATAAAGATGGGACCATTCTTATTGGGAAGGTCCGGGAGCTGTCGTTGGTTGAAAATGTCAAGGTTGTGTGTGTTAAAGAAGGTTTCATGGACGTTGACATACAATACATAGGTGGTTCCTGGATATGGATGGAATTCGAAACTAAGGCTGCATGTGAGAAATTCAAATTGCATGAAGACATGCAGTACTTCTTCACGCAACTAAGGCTGCTGGATGAATCCTTTGTGGTAGATGACAAAGTTGTTTGGGTCCGTATTGATGGGTTGCCACTCATGGCAGGTACAGTAAATGCAATAAAGAAGATGACACATGGTTGGGGAGAAATTATGTTTATGGATGAGGATGATGGAGAAGGGGGGACGGGGAAGGTGTGTTTAAAAACAAATACTCTAGGGAAAGTTAACGAATCAATGGACGTTGTGATAGATAACAAGGTATATGCCGTGTGGATATACGAAATTGCTTTATGGAGCCCATTAATGAAGTGTCCTGATGGGTCAAGTAAGGAAGGTGATGAAGATTCAGTGTTCAGGGATGAGTCGGTGGAGGTACTTAGTGATGAGGAAAAAGAGATGGAGGAGCACGATGTACAGAATAACGTTTTTCAGGAAGATAAATTGGAAAAGGGGAACGATGGCAGTCTAAAAAATGAAAACGAAAATAATGTTAATAATGTAGCGGACTCACAAGGGGATAGGAAGGGTGAAAAAGAGAGAAGGGGGGAAGCGGATGTACATGCAGTTGATAGTGCAAAGGGGGATTCTTTTTTCGAACCGCCTGGGTTCGAAAGAAATCATATCAAGCCATTGGAAAAATTAGGAAACGGAGAAGAAAAGTCGTCGTTTTCTCAGAACTCAGTACATATGGCGGAGACGGTGAAGAGCAGGTCCCAATCAGGTTCCTTGGTTGAAGATCTGAATAACTATATTGAGCTCGGACATGCATTGGGGCATGATATGGAAGGGTGCAAAGCTTCGTTAGAAAGGATGATTAGTCGAATGGGAGAGGAAAAAAGTTTTAAATGAATATCATGTCTTTGAATACTTGTGTGATTGGCGATATAATGAAGAGGAAGAAGGTTGGTGTCATTTGTAACAACAATAAGACTGCGTTCTTGGGAATACAAGAAACTAGAGTTGCTAAGGTTGATCAATTTATGATTAAACAGATTTGGGGTAATCTGTCTTTTGAGTTTGCGTTGAGTAGCGCCCATGGATCGTCGGGTGGTATCATGTCGGTGTGGGATCCGGCGGTGTTTGTGTCTTCAAGAATTAGTAGCTTTCAAAATGTTCTTTTTGTACATGGGGAATGGAAGGTCAATAAAGTCAAATGTATTATGGGCAACGTATATGCCCCGCAAAGTAATGCGGACAAACGAAGATTGTGGCATAGTATTATTTTGTATACCCAAGAGAATGAAGGTAATTACATTTTCTTTGGAGACTTTAATGCGGTACGGGATGAGGGTGAAAGGTGGGGATGTGAAAAAAATGAGTCTGAGATTGAAGGGTTTAATGATTTCATTCACTCCGCGAGTCTGGTCGAGGTACCAATGGGAGGGTCGGCGTATACCCGTTTAAGTTGTGATGGCCGGAAAATGAGCAAACTTGACCGTTTTTTGGTTACGGAGGGTGTGTATGCGGTTTGTTCTGATCTGAAAGCACGTGTTTTGACTGACATTGTGTCCGACCATAGACCTATTATCCTGTCCCAGGAGCTGGTGGATTATGGTCCACGTGTTTTCAGGTTCTTTAATTCTTGGATGGAGGAGGAGTCATTCCGTGATATGGTGATTAATTCGTGGGAACTGCAGGTTGATCAAGTCAATAATAGTCATTGTATTAGATTTAAAGACAAACTGAAGCGGTTGAAAGAAAGTTGCAAAACTTGGTGGAAAGAGCTAAAGGAAACGCGCGTGAGCATTAAAAAACGCCTGTTAGATCAAATTGCGGTGGTGGAGTCGAAGATGGAGGATAACTCAGTTTCGGATGACGAGCTGGCTATGAGACAAGCGGCGAAACAGACGTTGTATAAAATTGAAGCAAAAGAATGGAGCGATTTATCCCAAAAAGCGAACATAAAATGGGCAATTGAAGGAGATGAAAATTCGAAGTACTTCCACGGTGTTATTAATAGTAAAAGAAGGCATTCGTTGATGCGAGGTGTAAAACATGAAGGAGAGTGGATTACTGCGCCTCCAGCGGTAAAGGATATCTTCTTTAATTATTTTGCTAATAAATTTAAAAAGACGCAGGTTATCAAGATTGTGAGAAGAAGCGATAAATTCGAAAGTGTTTCTGAGGTTGATGCTGAGATGCTGATTAGCCCGATTACGAGGGAGGAGCTGAAACGGGCTGTATGGAGTTGCGGGAACGATAAGTCCCCGGGACCTGACGGATTTACTTTTGCTTTCGTTAAGAGATTCTGGGATGTTATGAAGGATGATGTGTTCGAGTATGTTACGGAAGTATTTTAGAACCGTAACATTCCAAATGGATGCAATTCTTCGTTTATTACTCTTATTTGGAAGATAATTAACCCGTTATAAGTCTCAGATTATCGCCCGATTAGCCTAATTGGTGTTCAGTATAAAATCGTGGCTAAAATCCTTGCCTTGAGGTTAGCGTCGGTTGTGGGTTCCATCGTTAGTGTGGAACAGTCGGCATTTATCAAGGGCCGTCAAATTCTTGATGGGCCGATGATAGTCAATGAATTAATAGCATGGTATAAAAAGAGAAAGAAAAGTGCTTTGATTTTAAAAATCGATTTTGAAAAAGCGTATGACTCGATCAGCTGGGAATTTCTAGATAGAATTATGGAGTTTATGAACTTTCCGGAGGTTTGGAGATTATGGATTATGGCGACTTTAAAGTCGTCAAAAGCCTCGGTTATTCTTAATGGAAATGCATCAAAAGAGTTTGATCTTGAGAGAGGTTTAAGGCAAGGCGACCCGTTATCTCCTTTTCTATTTATTATTGCGATGGAGGGGTTACACGTAGCTATGGAAGAAGCAAAATCGCATAATTTTTATAAGGGGGTTGACGTAACGGATGGCCGATTGGTGATATCTCATTTGCTATATGCAGATGATGCAATTTTTATAGGTGAATGGTCGGATAATAATGTTCAAAATCTCCTTATTATTTTACATTATTTTTTTATGGCCTCGGGGTTGAAGATAAACCTACATAAGTCAAACTTGTATGGTGTTAGTGTTGCGGATGGGGCTTAGTGCGATGGCAAGTAAGTTCGGGGTATGCCATGGGAAAATCCCGTTTATTTACCTTGGGCTTCCGGTCGGTGCACAAATGACCCGGAAGAAAAATTGGGATGCCCTTATTGATAAATTTAAAAAGAAGCTCTCGGAGTGGAAAGTTAAAACGTTATCGATTGGTGGGAGATCTACGTTAATTAAATCGGTGTTGGGAGGGGTGGGCATATACTCTTTATCTATGTTTGTTATGCCGAAGGGTGTAGGGAATGTGTTGGAACAATTACGGGCTTCTTTCTTTTGGGGTGGAACTGATATTCAAAGAAAGATTCATTGGATTAAATGGGTGTCGGTTTTGGCCTCTCACCAAAATGGTGGTTTAAATATTGGAAGCTTGGTTGCTTTTAATATTGCATTATTATTTAAGTGGGTATGGAGATTGGTCACTTGTAATAATAATTTGTGGGGGCAAGTAATTCGGGTCATATATGGAGATGAGGGAGGGCTGTTTTCTGCGAGTAGCTCGAGGGCAATGACGGGTCCTTGGGGGAGTATCCTCAAAATGGTGAAGAAGATGAAAGAAGAAGGCGTCGATCTTATGTTGCATCTAAAGAAGAAAATTGGTGATGGTATGACCACAAGATTCTGGTTGGATCCTTGGGTGGACTCGAGTTTGTTAAAGCTGAGACATCCTAGGTTGTTTCGGTTAGAGCTAGAAGAAGCGTGTTTGGTGGGAGATAGATTCCATAATAATGTGTTTGTAGGGAATTGGAGGAGGAATATTAGGGGGGGAAGAGAATCTGAACAAGTGGATTTGTTGCGGGTTCGGGTTTTTGGAACAGTATTGACGCACGGCCCCGACAAGTGGTGGTGGGATATCGGTGAAACGGGTGATTATATGGTTAGTGTTACGAGAAAATGGATTGATGATCGGGTGCTTCCGTCGTCCTTAATTGTCACCAGGTGGAGCACCCTAGTCCCTCGGAAGGTGAACATATTGGTGTGGAAGGTTATGTTAAATCGTATTCCCTCAAAACAAAATTTAGCATGGCGGGGACTTAACCTTGAGGACTTAAAGTGTCAAATTTGTGATTATGAGGTGGAGGATGGGGACCATATCTTTTGGAGTTGCAATGTTGCAAAGAGTGTTTGGCGGGCAATAGGCAACTGGCTACAAGTGATTGATACCGATGTGGAAGATTTGGATACGATGATGGATTCGGTTTATTCTATCAACAGAAGCAATCACTGTAAGCTTGTTGTTGAAGCCGTTTGTTTTACGGCTATTTGGATCCTATGGCATTTTCGGAATGCATTGCTATTCAATAATGGGGATCGGCGTAAATGCATGCTAGTTGATGCAATAAAGGAGGTGTCGTTTAATTGGGTGTGTAATAGAAATAGTAAGTTTAGAGTTAGTTGGACCGAGTGGTTAATTTTGCCATGTAACTTTTGATTGTTTGTTTTGCTAGCTTCTAGCTAGTTCTTTTTTATAAAGCCGTTTCCAAAAAAATATTCGGGTATACGGTTACTCTGTCTCGAAATACTTGAAAATTCGGGTACCCGGATATTGGGTATCTGAAAATTCAGGTACGGATATCTGCTACCTAAATCTTGATTTTTCGTGTATATAAATATTCGAGGTAGAATATATGTGTTAGACTGTAACACCGCAAAAACTAAACCCGATTTTTTTTAATATATATATATATATATATATATATATATATATATATATATATATATATATATATATATATATATATATATATATATATATATATATATATATATATAGAAGTGGGATCCTGTGAGGACTCTTTTTTCGGTGAGGACTCGCGAGGACACCTTATAAAAATTTCAAAAAATTCCTAAAAAAATATATATAACCCACCATGATTATTACTACATTTGACAAAAAAAAAACATTTCAATAAAAAAATTATGATCCACTTTTTTTAGCGAATCATAACAATGATCCAGATTTTTTTTGTGGATCATTATTATGATCCATATTTTTTTTTTGGATCTTTTTTGGAATTTTTTTTTTGCATCTTATACATAGCGATTTTAATGTTTAAAAAAGGAATTTTTGAAAAAAGTTTGTTTTGGATTATTTTTAGAGTTTTTTTTGGAGTCCTCACAGTCCTTGCGAGGAAAAGAGTCCTCACTGGATCCGGACCCTATATATATATATATATATATATATATATATATATGTATGTATATATATATATATATATATATATATATATATATATATATATATATATATATATATATATATATATATATATATACCAACGGAAGCGTATAGACATTTATCACAAACAGATTATAATAAACAAGCCTTTTACAACAATTATCCCAAAATATTAAAAGTGTTTAACAACCGGCAGCTCGGTTACTATAAAACCAAAAATCAGAGTGTCGGTCAACCATTCCTAAAACACCCCTTGCCCCGCCCAAAAGATAAACCTGCAAAAAGGTCAATGAGGTGGGGATTAGCTAACAGCTAAGTGAATGAATTAAAAATGATAAGTCTTATTATCCCAATTAGTTAATTTTGAAGAGTAACGGGGTTCTGCCGAAGCCTTAAATCATTGTTGGCCGAACAATGATAACCGATGGCCGTTTACTCAAAGACAGTGTGTACCCCCTTAGAACAACCAGTGCTTCTAAGGGCGGTACACCTTGTCAACAGTAAACTTTTGCCCAGTAGAATGTTCCAATTACTGACCTCTTCCCCAAATGTGCACTTAATTAACTACCGTTATTAATTAAACCGAAGTATGGGCTTACAACAACAATTGCAGCCAAGAAACTGCACCAAAGAAAGTTCACGTTCGCGAACTCAAGTTCGCGTCGTGAACTTGAGTTCACGATCCGTGAACTTCCTCACGACCCAGTCCCCAAATCTCTGCCTCGAGTTCGCGATCGCGACCCCAAGTTCGCGTCGCGAACTTTCCCAGATACCAAATCCTGCACCTTTTTACCAAATTGACCAATTTCTAACCAAATTGACCATCTAAAGTTTGAAGGCTAAATCCACTCACCTTAGCTAGCAATCGATACCGAAAACTCAGTATTCTAATTACTGAGTCCCCTTGCCTTTGCCTGTAATAATATTGCAACCGAATTAGTAATCAATTTAACCGAAATAGTTTAAAATAGAGTTTCATACATGATCAAAAATTGCACAATTCATTTAACCATTTCATCACAAGTTTAGGTATGACAATAACATGGCCTAAGCTTCCCAAGACTTGCACCAAAACAAGCATTTATGTTCGATTCTAGCTATCTAGGCCCAAACGGGTCAAAATCCAAACCAAACTAGCAACACCGACAAATAGTTAAATTCTCATATTTAAAGTGATAGAATCATTCACAACCATTTGATATCCAATTCCGATCAAGACATCTACTTAGGTTGACTTAGAAAAGTCAACAATGCACAACTAGCTAGGTATAGCCATTTCTAGACAATTAGCCAAACACCCTTCGATTTAGCATCAAATAAACATACAAATCAGTCAATTAACATCTCATGGTGATTCTACACTAGTTTAGACATCAAGCATCCAATTTACACAATTTTGACAATTTGATGGGTTTTGGTCATCTTCTCCAAAACTCCATAACTAGGTTTTTAAGGTCTAAGGCTTTAACTAACACTTCAACCATAATTATGCATCTAGAACATACAAGGGCAGTTATGAACATCATCTAAATCCTAACAATCCATCAATTTCATGTTTTAAGACAAAGAGCATCAAAACTCAAGAACCCTAAGTTTTCACAAGTAAGAACACAAACCCTAGCTAACAAGAAAGTATTTCTAACCTTGAACTTGACTGAATTTCGAAATTGTAGAGAAGGAGAAGAAGATTCAAGCAAGTAATCACCCAAAATGAGAGAAAACCCAAAAACCCTTTTGTGTATGTGTTTGTGTCGATATGCAGAGAAAAGAAAAGGAAGGAGGCTTTGACACCTCCTTGGCAACGTGCCCTCACACACCCAAAACAACCCTTAATTCAATTAACACAGTATAATACTGAAAGTCTAGGTCGCATTTTATTTATTTAAAAATACTTATGCAATTCAAATTTTAATAACGAAGATATTTTCAGAACTGTAATTCAAAGTTTAATAAAATGCAATTTTATCAATTTTATGCTCAATTAAAACAATTAAATCTAATTTTAAGCCCTTTGTTAAAATATGCTAAAATACAATTAAATCACATAAATCATATAAAAATAATAAACAAAAAAAGAATTACTTACCGAAAGTAATTTAAAATTCTAGGTCGGGTCTCGGGATGTTACATAGACTGTTGAGTGTGACATTTATTGAATGTGTCTTAGCGTATGAAAAATTATTCGCGTGGGTGAGTAATATATACTTCATCCGATTCATAATAAGTGACACACTTTGGGTTTTATGGGTTTTGAAGAAAAAGATTATAATAATGATTAAATTAAATTAATTTGATGGTTACTGAGGAATGAGTCCCACATTTTTTGAATAAAGTGGGGTTAATGGTGTTTATAAGTAAAAAGTAAGGGTAAATTAGTTATTTCACTTCGTTAAAATGGATAGTTAGTGGGTGTGAATTCCACTATATTTGCCAAATAAAGTAATTTTTCAAAGCGTGTCACTTATTTTAAATTAATTTAAAATGGAAAGTGTGTCACTTATTTTGAATCGGATGAAGCATATGAATATACATTCTCCTTTCATTTTGGGCCACGCTTAATTCGATGATAACATTAAAATATGCTATTATCTAACCGGTAAAACTAAACTATAAATGTTAACTTGTCACTCTTTTATTGGCTCTCTCTTGATTATAACATAACAACACAGAATATACATTAGACACTAATTTTAATCTTTTAAAATTATAAAAAAGTTAAATTTACTAAATTATAACTTATTGTCCCAATTGTTTTATAGGAATGACACTTTTACTAGACATTTTTTTTACCAAAGCAATTTGTTGCTATAGCGATATTTGTTTTATGGAAACTTTTTTTTTCCTTGAATATTTAATTATCTTGAATTTACATATAAGCTGAATCAGTATGTTTGAAAAACTTTAATCGATAAATAATTACATAAACACCGTTGTTGATGACATGAAAGAATTCGATTGTTCAGTTATCATTTGAGCTTTTAACCATTGTTGATTGATGTTGGAGTGCGGTCATTAATTCCTCGCACCATATTCAATAAGGGTAACCCGGGATCACATAGATTGCCCGTTAACACAACAGTTACAAAAACTGTGTGACCTACGTTCAGTGTTGGCTTTGATGTTGGCACAGGTAGGATTTCCAATTAATCATTGTGGAATACCAATATTTTTGGTATCACTATGAATGTTCCGGCAATATCACAAAGATATGCTTGGTGGTATGCTTGTGTTCTAATGGTGTTTGATATGACGTTTCTAGACTCAATTGTGGACAAACGAAGGCGAGGACTGGAGAGAATTGTCCTCTTGTTCAATATCAACAATCTCCAAGTGAGATGTCGATAGCAGATGAGCTAGTCTCCGTGAAAATGAAACAAGTACTTTTTAAGAAATACTTGAGTGGCTGGGGGGGTTGTGCATTGCATCACTGGGTCCATGATGTCTTATTCAATATCAGAGAGCAACATATGCAATCTGATAGAGACGTGGCGACCTGACTTTTAATCGGTTTGGTAAGGGTTTTTCGTTTTCTTTCACCATGTCACACCCTCCTCACTCAAGCTTACGTTTTCAATTTTCAACTACACCCTTGTTTCATTTTACCATGTGGTTAGCTGATTTGCACCCATACTTCATTCCCCCTCTCAAATTTTACCTCTGCGCACCCCAATCAAGATCCCGTGATACTTGATTCTGCTCACCTAGACCTATGGACCCTTATAGTATGTCCTATATTGTAGGTGGCTCCTAGGGAAGATCATGCTGGTTATAGCAGATCATGGGAGTTATTTGAGAGTGAACTATAACGCTCATGTGCAATTGATCAACATTTATGATGTTACGTTGAAAGAATGATTCACATTGATTTTTCATCGAAAATGTATGTGTTTCTCACATAAGTTGTTGCCTTTATGATTGAAAATTTTAGGCACAACAACTTGAACAAATTAGGTAATACCGGGCTCATATAGAGTAACCGTTAACACACCGTATGAATCGGTAGTCGTTTGCACAACCGTTGATTCAAATGTGTGACATGCATTTAGAGTTGGCGCAATTTTAGCTCTAGCAGGATTTCCACTCAATCCTCGTGAAACATCAGATTGTGATGCCACTATGAGTGTTCTGATGAACTCACAGAGATTCATTTTAGTAGTGTATGTGTCCTATATTGGAAATATTTGACGGTGAGATATAGACACACTGTGCATTAAAATGAGACGTAACCTAGGGCAGGAGGTTAATGATTTCAATACCAACATACTCCGCATGAGTAGTCGATAGATTATGTGTGTTAGGTACTAAATATATTGTAAAAGATAGTATAGGGGGTATATTGAAACATTGTATATAAGTTTAGATAAGATTAGGATTAGTCCTAATTAACCAAGGAATTAAGCCATGATATATATACCAAAGTGTAAGGCTTAATTCCTAACTTTTGCTCATTAATCACATTTCAATTTCCAGCAATTGTTCTCTCACCATCTCTCTAACTTTCTCTCATTAAAACCCTAATTGTTCTTCATCACTTTCCATCTAAAATCATCATCAAACACTTGAGTATGGATTGAATCAGTGTTTTTATGCTTTTCAATTGGTATCAGAGCACAATCCACTTGGAATAGATCCAAATTCGTGCTCAATCAATCCATCTAAAAAAAGAGCTGTGAATTTAATTGTCAAATTTTTTGTTAGAAATCGATGTTTTGATTGGATATTCGTGTTTCTCCATTCATTCTAAGCACTTTAGAATCAAATTTCAATCCAATCCATCAAGTATTGCTCTCAATTTGGAGATTTTTGTGAAAAACTTTAAAACTCAAAATATTGACTGTAAAATCAAAATCGATGGCTGTTTTGATCCGTTTTGAGTTGTTTGATTTCATCACACTGTTAGAAAAGTGATTTCTAACATTTTGTGATTTGAATCATTACATTTGGTTAAGAATTGAAGAATCTATGGCAAAATTATTGAGTTTTTGAAAAGAAAAAAAAACGACGTACTATTCTTCGTCAAAGTGTTCGGCATCAAGAACACCCGAACTGTGTAAGTCTTCGGCCCACCAGTAGTTCGGCCCGAACTTAATCATCTTCGGCCCCAATCCAGTTCGGCCCTAAGTTCGGCCCACTAGTAGTTCGGCTCCAAGACAGGTTGAAGTTTGGCTTTTTGAAGTTCGGCTCCAGACTGATTCAAACGAATTCAATTCGATCAACAAATCAACACTTTAATTTCCATTCAATCTCAAATTTCAATTCAACACTTCGATTTCAATACACCTCGATTTCAATTCAACAGATTTCTTAATCAAAGTGTTTGGCTCCAAATTTCCAAATTTCTTCCTATCGATCAAACTAGTGGTATTCATCATCAGCAATTCCAGTTGAATGATTATCATCATTTGCTTCTAAACATCCAAACTCAGCTTTGTCCATAGTTTGTCGACCAAAAAAAAAAAACATGTATTGAGAAGCATCAAACAGTTTATCATCTGAGTAAGAACTTTTACCGATGCTACTTAAGTCTCTACTATCAGATCTCTCCATATATCAGCTCGAAACGGCGAAAATTAGGGCTTCGAGGGGTGTAGTTGTTGGATTGAATTGAATAATAAGGGGAAAGTAGGAATCACACCGCCAATTATAGCTCCGTGAAGTTGCGTTTGCAATTGACGTTCATCTATAGCAGCACAACCACACCTTGCAATTTCATATTTCGACTGCTCGACACAAAGTTTTTCGGCCCAATCAATTGAACTTGGCCCAATTGATATTGGCCTACTGCACAACACAAATCAATTAAACCCTTTGATTTCGGTCCAATTGAAATATCAAGCCCATATTACATTTAACCCAAAATCACTTTTAACCAATACCCAATTTCAGTTTTAATTCAGCCCAAATCTTAAATTTAGTCCAATCATTATTTTTGGCTCAAAACTTTAATTTCTTTAATTTTTGCCCCAAACCAATACAACAATTTAAACCCATTTAAACTCAATACAATTAAATCCATTTCAATTAATTTTTTTTTAAAACATTTCACATTTTTTTTTACATTTTTACAAATTAAACGAAATTAAACAAAATGATAAAAATTTAATTTTTACATTTTTTTTAAAGTTTTTAAAAGAAATTTCTCAAGTTTTTAAACACGAGATCTTATACTTTCAAACCCGAAAACCTGATTAACATGAGATCTTTTACAAATCAACCCGAGAAAGCAATCAATCTTTATAATCGCATCAAGAATATGGATAAAGATCTTGCCAATGCGATAAAAGCTAGCAAATATTATAAACAAATGGAGATTAAGAAAGTGTTAGCTGAAGATGAAGAACAAACAGCAAAACAAATAATTTTCAATGAAGAAGCCAACAAGGAAGTTGAGATAATCAGTACTTTTTCATCAAATTCTGATAATCCCACTGAACTGAGGGATGAGCTTGTTGTTCCACAAAATGATGAAAATGAGGTACACTCTTCTTTTTTTGACTCTTTTCTATCTGATTCAGACACTGATAAATCAGAGAATTCCTTGTTTAATAAAAAACTTTTACTTAAAATTGATGAAAAATCGCAGTTGACGAAACAAATTACCGTTTTAGAATCTGAAAAAGCACAACTTTTAAATGATTTAAGTCAATGTTCTCTTCAATTAAAACAAATAAACAAGGAATTGCAAAATCAGCTGTCTACGTCAAAATCTTCTTTTCAATTTAAGATTTCTGAATTACAAGAAAGTTTACAAAAACAAGTAAACACAACTAATGAATCAAATGCACAAATCTCAAAATTAAAGGCAGAAAATTTAACCTTTAGTCGCCAACTTGAAACTCTTGTTCCTCAAGTTAATCAAAATAACCGTTCAAATCAAAAAACACAAGAGTTACAACAACAGTTGTCATCATTTCATGCTGCTCACACCAGTGAGGTCAATCGTCTAAATCACATTATTAATACAAAAAACCTTGAAATCTCGAACCTAAAAACCATGAAGACGGTGTCAAGTGATAAAGACGACTCCAAGCAGCTGATAAATGACTTGGCGAATCAACTAAGTCGAGAGCAAAAATGGATGAAGTCCGCAGACATCAAGATGAAAGACTACCAAGAACAGTTGAAGAAGGCTGACATCGAAATTCAAAAATTGAATGAACAAATCAAAAACATAACGAACAATTTTAAAAAGGAAATCAATGAACAATCAGCAACCATACACAGTCTCACTGTCAGAAAAGAAAATGCTGAAGAACACATTTCTAAACTGGAGCAGACGATTGTCAAAGCCGGTCATACAGAACAAACAATCAAGTTCAATGAACCAAAAGAGTTCAGATCCTACAAATCAAAAGCTGGACTTGGAGCAGATAATCCTCGTGTTCTGGAGAAAGCTGCTGATGTTCTCCCAACATTATACAACTATGATTACATGAACTTGGGAATCTGGCAAAGCTTTCTTCATATGCCGGATGAAGAAGCAGAAATTAAGAAGTTCAACAGAGAAAAGAAGGAACACGCTCAAATCAGCTTTAACTATTCTGAATTGAACTATACATATGAAAAGAATAAAGTAAAATTTGAAAACAATGAGTACTTCCCGATTGTCACTCCAGAAGAATTTTCCATCTCTGATAATGAAGTTTTAAAACAAACAGTTGAACCAAAGCTTTATGTTCCACCGTTGATTTTAGAAAAGAAAATTGTTCAACTTAAATCTGAAATTGACGAAACCCACAAAGCATTTGACAAAGACAAGGAAAATCTTCAAACAAAGATACATAATTTAGAGGACACCATTTTAGAATTAAAAGCTAAAACGAACAATATTGTTTCTCAAAATTCTAAAGCCTCTTTATTAGGACCAGCACCAACAAACCCAGTTCCAATCATCTTGAGGAGAAACTCTAATTCACCCGTCTTAACTGCTTCCAATAGCAAATTACAATCTCAGAGTGAGAAGTTCAAGAAGCCCAATGGAGTCACAAGAGCCAAGAAATCCGAGAAGTCTATTCAGACTGGACCTATTATGCTTAAGAAGCCCAGCCTGCTTAAGAAGTCTAGTCCTCGGACGTCTGTAGTTTCTTCTTTTACGGTTCAAAATAAAAGTAATAACTCTAATTGTGTGAAAACTCTTTTAACGGCTTTTAGAACTGATTATGATTCTACTATTTATCTTCCTGTCCGATACTCTCCTGATTTTGGTGATGTGTATGTTAAAACTGACAAATCTGGAACAAAAAGATTTTTTGATAAAATTACAAAGAAACAGATAACTCAGACAGATAAACGGTTTTTTGTAAGACTTGATGCACCTTGCACAGTATTCATAAGAACATAGTATATCATAAATCTGGTAAACTTATTAACACATGCAAAACGTGCTATCCATATCAATGCAAATCATACGTCACTTAACCAGCAAAATCAAATCAAAAGATTTTATCATCTCCAGTTTCCAAACAACCGAAATCTTTTCCCAAAAACCCACCAACCTCTGATACCCACTCGCTCTCTCGTCGCAAATCTTCTCGAGGAAATTCCGCACCTAAGCCAAAATCTTCAGGTTCATCAAAATGCGACAACAAAACACCCACCAAATCTTCAACGTTTGTAAAATATAACTGGATCAAAAATGAAAACTCTCATTGGATTATTCAATCCTCTGAAAAATCTTTAAAGTGGGTCGTTAAATTCACAACTTCTGAATTGCCTCCTTGCAGTTCTCCAAAGCTCTAATTTCATCATAAAATAATTCTACATAAAACATCAGTCACTAATCGTTCAGGACCCATAAATAATTGGGTACCAAACATGTTTTAATTGTTTTATGTAGAATCTGATATACCTTGACTTGGGCTGTTCAAGGCACATGACTGAAAACAGAGCTCTCCTATTCAACACCCATGATAAATATTTGGGGATAGTTACCAGTCTCGACGAGGGATCTTTTTCTTTTAATTTATCTTATATTCATATATATATATATATATATATATATATATATATATATATATATATATATATATATATATATATATATATATATATATATATATATATATATATAGAATTTGAAAATTTAATTTTATTAATAATAAAAGAAAATTTAACATATTAAATTTTATATATATATATATATAAAATTTCATTAACATTTGATGACTTATACACACTTCAGTGTATAACTCGTGCCACAAAAGAATTGGCTTATACATAATTCAGTGTATAACCCGCTCCTCAATGAATGGCTTTCAAGTGCATCAGCTTGAAACCCGAGCTTCAACGAAAAATGGCTTCTGATCAAAACAGAGTCAGAACCCAATCATCTTAAGAAAGCAACAAGCTCAATCAAGCTTCACCGCAAAAACTCTCTTCCAACCCTCCGATGATGTTTAAGGTACGTCTTCAGATCTCCAAACTTTTTAATACTTTTGATTTGTCGAGGGGGAGAAATACTAATTCTAGGGGGGGAATTACTATTTCTAGGGGGAGAAAATTTAGAAAATCAAAACAAAAATACCCAACATGAATAAACGAAAGAAAAAAATATTTTCATAAAGACAATACCTTCCCATGGTTTGCCAGATCTGGCCTAACCTATCCCAGGGAAATATTTCAGCCAACTGGTAAATGTGAGGGTATATGTCTAGGGTATAGAACTAGGGGAGTGCAAGGTGATGTGAAAACATGATAAATCTAAGAAAACACACCTTTGAGTGCATCTGAACCGCAAAATAAACCGGGCAACCACACAAAAAGGTGATCATTCATGCGTTGAATGTTTCACAAGACTTTACTCGCCCAGTCAACCTATGATGATACATCCATGCCTACGAAACACTTAAGGGTCACACCGGTGAGTACATGTAATACGAACAAGTTATGCAACGATACTACGAAGAGGAATGATGCATAATAGTCATTATGAATCAGTTAAGTATTAAGTTAAGTTTAACTTATTACTAGATTAGTTTAACTAACTAATTAATACGAGTAGTTGTACATTTTCTAGTTGAGTAAATATACAATGTGTTAATTAAAGGTTATCCATGATATGATTTAAAACTATTAAATCACATAGTAATTGGATAATATTATTGTGTAAATTATATAAAGGTTATTATATAATTAACTATTAAAAGTATAAATACAAGTCTATATATTTCGTGTATATGGGTACCGAAATTATAGTGTGTTAATACTAGACATTTGATAGTTAAGTGCAATGATAATAAACTAGTTAAACTATAAGGGATGGAAGTGTAAAAGGATAAGTTTAATTAAGAGATTAATCTTAATTAAAATAGAAGGGCCCTAAGTGAAAGTCCATCTATTATAAAAAGAGGGCTTAGGCATCACTTATTAGGTGACACCTAAAGAAGCCAAAAACCCTTGCCCCTTTACCCCATTCGGCCGAAACAAGAACACCATCACTTGGTGTTCTTCGTTTTTCGTGTTCTTCGTTCGTTCTTCGTGTTCTTTGAGTTTCGAAGATCCAAGATCGAAGCAAGTGATCATCTAGAGGATCGTTCGTCTTGTTCATCATCAGTGGATTTATCTTAAGCTTTAACCTAAGGTATGATTCATGGAACACTCTTTCTTCCTCTCCTCTTGTTCGAAGTCGAACCAAGAACCCTAGGGTTCTTGGTAGTAGTCGACGAACACACAAGTATGTGTGTGTTCGAGTTCTTCGAACAAGGTTTCTTTCTTGTTAACCTAATCTAGTTCTCCAACATCCCAATCATTTAGGGTTTAAGGATTAGGTTTAATCCCAGTTCCGCATTTAGGGATTAAATCAGCTAGTTGGTTTTAACCGGTCAAGAACAAGTTCATGTTCTTGGTCAGTATGGTCTAACCAAGTAAACTAGGAGGTTGACCCAAGTGGTCGATCAGTGTACTATGAAACCCTACAATGGTATGAGAGCGTTGGTTTAGAGATCTAGACTAGATTAACAAAGATTGTTTGTTTACTTTAATTTTAAGTTTTTTTGTTTCAAGTTTTTCTTCTTCCTCTTCATGTTTTTCGAAAAAGGAAGAAACCCTAGGACCAAGAACATTAAACTAGTCTAAGTTTAATTGGTCAAGAAGGTTTCTAGAAAACCCTAGCAATTTTCGAAAACCCTAGAAAGAACCCTAGGATCAAGTATATTAAACAAGATATGTTCAATTGATCAAAAAGATTCTTTTCATAATCCCTTAAATTTTCGTGACCAAGGAAAACCCTAGGATCAAGTATGTTAAACAAGATTTGTTTAATTGATCAAAAGGATTCTTTCCTAAACCCTTAGGATTTTCGAAAATCTAGAGGTTACTTGGACACCAAGTTTATTAAACTAGCCTAGTTTAATTGGTGGAAAAGTTTCCTAGTCTTAAGAATTTCGAAACCCTAAAGAACCCTAGAACATTAAACTAGTTTAAGTTTAATAGTTTAAAAGTATTAATTAGGATAATAATCTAAAACCTAGTTAATTAGACAAGTTTATGTCTAATAGGTTTAATTATTGTTTTTGATAGATTTATTAAAGCTAGTTCTTTAAACCTAGTAATTTAGACAAAGTTTTATCGTCTATAAGGTTTAATTTAAAGAGTTTAAATAAATTTATTAAAAGTTAAAATCTATCTTAGAATTTAAACAAAGTTTATTGTTTAATAAGATTGATTAAAATTAGTCTTTTAATTAAAATAATGTCTTTGATCAAGAAAGTCAAAACCCTAGTTTTGATTGGTCAAAAACAAGATTAGGGTTCATCTAATTAATTTAGGGAATTGATAAAGAAGATGTTAATTTTTAAGTTCTAAAATTAACAAGATGTATTTAATTATGTATTCATATATATATATATATGTATTTAATTTTTTGGAATTTTTAATAATTAGGTAAAATTGAATTTTAAAGGATATAATAAGTTTATACGTATTTTAAATAGATTAAGTTAAAATACACATGTATAAGTTAGATGTAATATTCTTATTAGAATGTTACAAGTTTTTTATAAAATATACATATATACACGAATACATTAAAATACAAGATAAAATGGAACAATTAAAACGGGTAATGTTATTTTGATCTTTAAGGATAATATTATCATTAGTTATTGTATAAGTTATAATATAATTAAAAATAGAAAGTACAAAGTTATGATTTAATTATAACTAGAAATTGTACAAGTTGAAATAATATGATTAACTAGAAATATACAAAGTTATATATATTAAGATGTATAAAGTTATAAGTTGTTATAACTAGTTAATTATACAAGTATAGTATAAGTATTTTATAAGCTATGTAATATACTAGATTAATGATCAAGTATAAATAACAAGGACCTATATTTAACTAGTTCAAGTTGAATATAAGAAAGGTTTAAACAAACTAAGAATTATTATATATAGTTTTTATATAATAAGTTTATTATTTTCACCAACTATAAACCGGTGATTGAATTAGCTTAAGTTTCATCATGGTTGTTGAAGCTAGTGGGAGCTACACAAGAAAATCACAAAGTTTGTAAGTGTGTCGTTAAGACATAAGTTCTGGTCGAATCTAATAAGTCATAAGAAACGTTTAATTTCATTATCAGACATATGAAAAACTAGCTTTGTTAAACTAGGTTTATGTTTCAAGTTCATGAATCATAAAAGTTTTAAAAGTTTAACATAAGTTTTTCAAGTAATATAAAACAAGTAAGTTTTATTAGAAATAAGGTTTCTCACAAAACCTAGTAAAACGTTTTGTACACCTCGTTTTAGGTATGCATGTAAAATCGTACAAATTCTTGAAACTATAAGTTTTAAAGAATAAGTTCTTAAGTTTTAAAAAGGTGTCTTGTAGAACTCTTCAATTCACAAGTCACACATTTTAAACAAGGATTAAGATTGGAATAAAAGTTTAAGTTTAGTTTAAGACTTAAACAAACCCAAGAAAATCTTAGATCTAAGTACTATCCACCTAATGGAACACCTCACTTGTTAAACGATATTCATATTGTAAGGATAAAGAGCCTTAGATATGGTTTCAAATCATTGCGAGTGTTAGGGTGCGTAAGGTTCTGTGATAATCGGGAGTCCCGGCGCAGAACATCGCACTGCTTAGATGGTCTGATCTACTTTGGTGATAATCAGGAGTCCCGGCCCAAAAAGTACTTGAGTAGAATAAACATACTAGACTTTATTACTAACTTAGAAATGTACAATTAGATTGTACAAGGTTGTAATAAGCTATAAGTCTAAAGATTCTACGACCCCTAGGAATCGTGTCAAGTCTTGATACGATCGGTAAGGAAGTTACCTACCAGAAATAGCATGTCTCGTCGGGAAGTGCCCAAACCTTGCGGCGAGAATGTGATATATAGATCCTAGGCCTAAAATATTAATTATGGGTTTATAATATATTTTAGAGAATGTTTATTGATGATTACTAATTAAACTGGGTTTGATTTGTAGATGGCAGCAACAAACGTGATTGCGACAACAAGTACCAACAATCTCTCACTTCGCTCAATCCTCGAAAAGGACAAGTTGACTGGGTCAAACTTTCTCAACTGGGAGCGCAATCTTCGTATTGTGCTCAGGCATGAGAGAAAGTGGTATGTCTTGGAGAGAGCAGTACCAAACACCCCTGCTGTTAATGCCAGAGCTAAAACGAGGCAAGCTTATGATAAGCATGTTAGTGATGCACTCGATGTGAGCTGTCTGATGCTAGCCACCATGAGTCCTGAGTTACAAGCGGGACTTATGGATGTGCCTGCATTTGAGATGATCCAGCAACTTAGGGATTCATTTCAAGAGCAAGCTCGCACTGAGAGGTTTGACATCAATCGAGCCTTCAACTCTTGCAAGATGGTCAAAGGAACGCCGGTGAGTGCCCACGTTATGAAAATGAAAGGACACATGGATCACCTCGCTAGACTTGGTCACCCCATACCGTTGCAAATGGCAACAGATACTATACTCAACTCGTTGTCTGATGAGTACAAGTCTTTTGTGGTCAACTACAACATGCATAATATGGAGAAATCCATTGCTAGGCTACATTCCATGCTCAAGACAGCTGAGTTGAGTTTGGGGACCAAATCTAAGGACGTTCTCTTGATTGGTAATGGCGGTGGCGGTGGGAAGAAGAGAAAAAGGCATGGTGGTAAAGGAAAGGGTAAAACCTATCCTAACCAAGGAGTGCCAAATGGTAAAGGTGTCAAACAAAAGCTCAAGAAGGTTAAGCCTAACACTGCAAGGACCGAGAACCGGTGCTTCAAGTGTGGTGAGGCTGGGCATTGGAAAAGGAATTGTCCAAATGGTGCAAGTGGCAGTGGAGGAAACGCAAGTTCCTCAGGTAACACAACCACACTTCTTAATCACTTTAAGATACTTGTAAAGTACATTACGAGTAATCTAACTTTTGCAATCGTTTATTGCAGGAGTAGATGGAAAGTGATAGTGACCGGCATGAGATGGTGATGATCCCACGAGCACCAAGTTTTTATAATTCAGTATTTTGTGGATTCGTTTTAAACAATTTTACTTCATTGTTTGGATAATTTTATTTTTTGTTAAAACAAGTTTTATTTTGGTTTTAATCAAAATTCTAATCCATGGTTGAATTATATTGTGTGCATGTGTGATAATTACACTACTCAAGGTTTATGACTAGATTGTAAGTCAAGTTTTGATTTACCTATGTTTCATGTTTATATTTATATATTTGTTTGATTTTTGTATGAATAATGTCTTGATAGCTCAAGGTACTTAGATGCTAGTAATTAGAAAGTTTTTCCAATGAAAGTATTTAAGAGTTTTATGGAAGCATAAGGTTCAAAGGTTATTGAACTTAGTTAAAACATCTTACGTAATAGTCATTACTTATGATATAAAGTTTTAAAGTATTAGTATTAATATAGTATGATTATATTGGATATAATCAAGATAGACTTTAAGAGTATTATTACAAGTCTTTTATACTTGTAGTAAATGATTTAATGAAGTCATAATTCCCTAAGAGGAATAATTGGATATTCGCATAATCCAAGTAAAATGACTTAGACATTAAATGACTCTTAAAAGGGACAAAACTATATTAAAGCATTTAAGAATTAAAAGGTATTATTCCAAGTCTTTTATACTTGTAATAAATACAATATTTAATCAAGTCATAATTCCCTAATAGGAATAATGGATATTTGAGAAATCCAAGTAATGACTTTGGCATTAAATTAAATTCTTAAAAGAATACTAATATGTTTAAGAATTGATAGTATCATTTCAAGTGTTTCATACTTGTTAGATACAGTAATCAATAAAGATCATGGTTCCCTAAACAGGAATGTTGGATATTCGCAAATCCAAAGGATGATCTTAATTATTGATAGAATTCTTAAACAATTAAGCTACAAGTTATTGACTAGTTCAAAGTAGTAGTTTAAGAGATGCTTAAGTTCCATAAAAGTAAGTGGGAGCTAAGACTAACGTAATTCATTAAAGATGTTGATGAATTCAGTAAGTTAGTAAGACATTGACAACAAGGTTTTGCCAAGTCGTTAGCCAAAGAGTTAAGAGAAATAATAAATGACCGTTGATTAGATTATTGCAAACCCAATAGCGTGATCACAAGTCTTGTGATTAATTGTTGCATATCTAATAGGTTGTTGAGCCTTCAGTGGATAACATAGTCATTTAAGGAAATTTCTTTAACTAGTAAGAATATCTACAAATCAGGTAACTAAAAGAGGCTTTAGTTACAAGGATAATTTTATGAATTCAAGAAACTAAGGAGTTAATTTCCAATCCTCCTATGTTTAACGAATTACATAAAAGGCAAGACTAGAATATGTTCTAGATTGTTGCAAGAACAATATCTAGCAAAGACAAAAGTAATAGTATTCCTAAATACTCGTCTTATGTCTTTAGTTTAATAGAAATGATTAGTTTAGTGATAAAGTTACAATTAAGTTTGTAAGAATCATTAAGTAATCAACACAAACGAAAGGAATAAATAATGATCCAGTAATAATTCAGTATCTATGTCCAGTGAGGAATAATACTTGAGTTAGTATCATTTTTATTCAGACTTTGTATGTTTTACAAGATCCATGAATAAAAGTCTATTTATTCAAAAAGTTTTAAATCCGTGACTACTCATCTTGGTGGGAACCTCGATGGGACGTTAACGTCATCGTGGTATTTGGTGGTAGATTCGAAGTTCTTCGAAGATAGCTACACAAGTTTTGTGTAAACCAAATATCGGTGATATTCTGTTGGAGGCTCAACGAATATTGGATTGACCACCGTGACAATACTTCGTGGTTGAAAAATTCAAAAATATTGTTCACAAGGATTGTCCTTAAGCCTGAGGTATTTGGTTTAGGATACGATGACTAATGTGCTTTGGTTCAACTCAGACAATTCTAAAATACGTTTGTCATACGAGGCGATACTGGGTACAAAGGAAGTTGTATTTTTAAATCGAAATATACAAGATGGTAATTGCACCTCCTCTTTAGGAGAGATATTTATAGGTCCTTTGACTTGATAAGAAACTGGCAAGTGCACGGCCGTGCCCAAACGAACTGATCTGTTCTTTGTCGTTTATCACAGCAGTTTGAATCAAGAAGTCATAAAACGATTTCGAATACAGGAGTTGATATTTTCTACCATGCTCGTATTCGTTATCACAAATATCGTGCTGCAAGGGATAAGCCTAACATAGTTTGCCCAAGAAGTAAAGACAGAGTGTTCTTTACTAGGAGACGCTATTAAAGAGTTTTTTATAAACTGTACCTGGGTTACGTAAGCTATTTTTATGGGGTTGGTTACCTACATGTCCATCTAGAAGGCCATTGTAGCTCGTATCATTAAGACAAAGGTTACAGACTTGCACAAGTGGGAGTCTGAAGGAATTATGTGCACAGTCAGTCAACCTATGATGATACATCCATGCCTACGAAACACTTAAGGGTCACACCGGTGAGTACATGTAATACGAACAAGTTATGCAACGATACTACGAAGAGGAATGATTCATAATAGTCATTATAGTCATTATGAATCAGTTAAGTATTAAGTTAAGTTTAACTTATTACTAGATTAGTTTAACTAACTAATTAATACAAGTAGTTGTACATTTACTAGTTGAGTAAATATACAATGTGTTAATTAAAGGTTATCCATGATATGATTTAAAACTATTAAATCACATAGTAATTGGATAATATTATTGTGTAAATTATATAAAGGTTATTATATAATTAACTATTAAAAGTATAAATACAAGTCTATATATTTCGTGTATATGGTACCGAAATTATAGTGTGTTAATACTAGACATTTGATAGTTAAGTGCAATGATAATAAACTAGTTAAACTATAAGGGATGGAAGTGTAAAAGGATAAGTTTAATTAAGAGATTAATCTTATTAAACTAGAAGGGCCCTAAGTGAAAGTCCATCTATTATAAATAGAGGGCTTAGGCATCACTTATTAGGTGACACCTAAAGAAGCCGAAAACCCTTGTGTTCTTCGTTCTCCGTGTTCTTCGTTCGTTCTTCGTGTTCTTCGAGTTTCGAAGATCCAAGATCGAAGCAAGTGATCATCTAGAGGATCGTTCGTCGTGTTCATCATCAGTGGATTTATCTTAAGCTTTAACCTAAGGTATGATTCATGGAACACTCTTTCTTCCTCTCATCTTGTTCGAAGTCGAACCAAGAACCCTAGGGTTCTTGGTAGTAGTCGACGAACACACAAGTATGTGTGTGTTCGAGTTCTTCGAACAAGGTTTCTTTCTTGTTAACCTAATCTAGTTCTCCAACATCCCAATCCTTTAGGATTTAAGGATTAGGTTTAATCCCAGTTCCGCATTTAGGGATTAAATCAGCTAGTTGGTTTTAACCGGTCAAGAACAAGTTCATGTTCTTGGTCAGTATGGTCTAACCAAGTAAACTAGGAGGTTGACCCAAGTGGTCGATCAGTGTACTATGAAACCCTATAGTCTAGGGTATAGAACTAGGTGAGTGCAAGGTGATGTGAAAACATGATAAATCTAAGAAAACACACCTTTGAGTGCATCTGAACCGCAAAATAAACTGGGCAACCACACCAAAAGGTGATCATTCATGCGTTGAATGTTTCACAAGACTTTACTCGCCCAGTAAAGCAAATGCACACCACCACCAATCACTTAAATTCCTCCCAACAGGAATTTGTTTCATTTCATAAGGGGACGTAGCACATAATCTACTGACTGCTCATTTGGAGTTTGTCGGTATTGAAAATATAACATCCTGCCCGGGTTACGTGTCATTTGTATGCACAGTGTGTCTAGTTCTCACCCTCAAGAACCTTCCAATATAGGACACTTGCGCTACAAAAATGGATCTCAGTGAATCCATCGGAACACTTGTAGTGGCATCACAATCTGATGTTTCACGAGGATCGAGTGGAAATCCTGCTAGAGCTAAAATCACGCCAACTCTAAACGCAGGTCACACATTTGAATCAACGGTTGTGCAAATGACTACGAATTCATACCGTGTGCTAACAGATACTCTATGTGAGTCCGGTGTTACCTTAAAAAACAAGTTGCTGTGCCTTAAACTTCAAAATCATTCAGGCAACATCTTATACCGGAAACACATAAAATTCCGATGAAAAATCCATGTGAACTAAAATGCAACATCTTGAAAGCTGATTAAAATGCACATGAGCGTAATAGTCCACTCTCAAATTACTCCTATGATCTGCTAAACCCAACATGATCTTCCCTGGAGCCACCGACAATATAGGAACTAAAAAGTGAGGGTCCCTAGGTCTAGGTGAGCAGAATCAAGTATCATGGGATCTTGATTGGGGTGCGCTGAGGTAAAAATTGAGAGGGGGTATGAAGTATGGGGTGCAAATCAGCTTATCACATGGTAAAAACAAAAACGAGGGTGTGGTTGAAAATAAAAAAGTGAGTTGAGTGAGGAGCGTGTGTGAAAGGGTTAAAGAAAATGGAAAACCCTCCCTAAACCGAACAAATGACCGGGTAGCCACATCTATATCAGACTGCATAAGTTGCTTTCTGATTAAGACATCATGGACCCAGTGATGCAATGCACAACCCCCACTGACCACTCAAGTACAAAAAGTACTTGTTTCAAAATCACGGAGATTACCACATCCAATATCGACATCTCATTTGGAGATTGTTGATATTGAAAAAGAGGACCCACCTCCGGTCCTCGCCTTCGTTTGTCCACGTATAGAGTCTAGAACCGAATTAAATTTCTCTAGGACACAGGCACTCCACCAAGCATATCTTTGGGATATTGCCGGAACATTCATAGGGATACCAAAAAATATTGGTATTCCACGATGATTGAATGGAAATCCTACCAGTGCTAACATCAATGCCAACACTGAACGTAGGTCACACAGTTTCTGTAACTGTTGTGCTAACAGGCAATCTATGTGATCCTGGGTTACCCTGATACATTCTCGTGCGAAGATCAGACGACCGTACTCCATTCTTATCAACAACGGTCACTATGTCTGATAGAAAATCTGATGACTGTACTTCAATCTTATCAACAACAGACAATACATCAGATAAGGGATTCTATGACCGTACTCCAACATTATCAACAACGCTCAGAAAATCCAAAACATATCAATATTCCGCACTCCTTCAACTTCAACAAACATCAAGAACCAAGGATCAGCCGCAAATCGACAAATGCCACAACTTCAAGAAAGGACTTCCGCTGCTAACCGCTCTTATTTTGGGTCTACATTCTGTCAATTTGTATGAAGTCTTCTGGAATACTTTATATTGGTTGAAAAGCCAATTAAAAGTATGTCTGTCACTGATGATCAAAAGCTGATGCTCTTTTATCAACATAACTGCTCAATGGTTCAACTCTCAGCTCCAGCTTTACAAACTCAGAAGACTTCAAAGATATGCAACCTAGACTATTATTACAAAGGGAGAGATTGTTAGGTACTAAATATATTGTAAAAGATAGTCTAGGGGGTATATTGAAACATTGTATATAAGTTTAGATAAGATTAGGATTAGTCCTAATTAACCAAGGAATTAAGCCATGGTATATATACCAAAGTGTAAGGCTTAATTCCTAACTTTTGCACATTAATCAAATTCACATTTCTGCATTTGTTCTCTCTACCTCTCTCTAGAATTTCTCTCTCTAAAACCCTAATACTCTTCATCTCTTTTCACCAAAATCATCATCAAACCATCAAGTATGGATTGAATCTGTATTATTATGCTTTTCAATGTGCTACGTCCCCTGATGAACTGAAACAAATTCCTATTGAGAGGAATCTGAGTGGTTGGTGGTGGAGTGCAGATGCTGTACTCGGTCAGTTAAGTCTAGTGAAACATTCAACACATAATGATCACCTTTTTGTATAGTTGCCCGGTTTATTGACAGTTTGGATGCATTCAAAGGTGTGTTTTCTTGTTATTATCATGTTTTCACATCACCTTACACTCACCTAAATCTATATCCTAGACTTATACCCTCACATTTACCAATCGGCTGAAAAGTATTTTCGTTGGAAGATAAGGCCGGTTCTGGCAAACCATGAGAAGGTATTGTTTTTTTTAAAAGATTTATCGTTTAATTATTCAATCGGGTATAAAAGTTTTGATTTTTCGAGGTCCCCCCCCTTGAAATACTAATTCTCCCCCTTGAATTATTATTTCTCCCCCTCGACAAAATAAAGATAGTGAAAAATTTAGTAGATCGGAAATGTACCTTTTAACAGCAGTAGAGGGGTGGATTAGTCAGATTAGTTGGGTCCATTAGTTAAACCCGATATAATTAATCTCTAGCTAGCCTGAGAAGCCCTACGAAATTAAATAAACCATTAACTAATACTAGCCTGTTTATTGTCGTGTTTAATTGCGCTTCGAGGATAACCCAAATAGGTTTAAATTTACCGTATACCTATCTATTTCTATGCCATTTAATGCAGCTGCTAAACTCTGAATCTAATCATGAGAATGTCCTAAGATAACAATCATATATCTTTCGTTCTTCAAGATATCAATATGACTAGAGACACAAACCTCGTCAATGTTTAAGTTAAAATTATGGTTCCCGTCGAGATTTATGTTGACTATCCGACTACTAATTGAACATTCAATTTAGTCATGACCTGCTTATGATCTTAAGAAATCACATCAAATCAATAGGCCCCCAAAAATATCGCTTCTCCCATCAATGTAAAAGGAACGAATAAACTTCTATTACACCGCTTCCGGCTAGGTCATCGTATCGCACATGGAAGTATCTTGTATGACTACTAGTTACGAGTAGTGTTGGAATAGAACAACGTACGTTAAAATCGTAGCACAATAAATAATGTATCTACGTTGATTTTAGCGGTTAAGTATTAGCTTTGATCGTGTGCATGAGGTAATGCTCTGAGCGTGGGTTTATCCAACAATTAAAGTCGTCTATTTAAGTGCACATGAGAGTATCAACATTTTATATATAACGTACAATCTATATGACAATCTACTTACAGTCTTTATTCAGTATCTCTCCCATGAGTATGATCGACTATGGATGTTTATGTAATTTTAATTACTTTGAAAGTGGTTCTAAACATGCAAAACATAATCTCTATCTATAATAAAAGAAAGCACTCCATGTCATCTAATCCACGTCATCATTACCACATCACCTTTGCCACCTCATAAATCTCATGCCACGTCACCTTTCACATTTATCCCATATTTTTAAAATTGGAAATTAATTTAATCTTTATATATATCCAGAATTTAATTAAAAATAAAATAAAATAATATAAATCAATAAATATTTTATTTTTATAAATACATTTCTGATTAAGATAATGTTCAAGATTTAAAATTTTGGCTAAGGATAAAAAGCTTTTTTCATAATAGATAGATATAGACATATTCATGATAATCTATAAAATTCAAAGTAATGGTTAAAAAATTGACTTGTGACAAAACAAATATTTAGTATAATAATTTCCTGAGTTATAGTAAAAGAACCGACAATTTTTATATTATTGTGTGAGAAATGTTCAAGGTAGTCCAAGAATTTTAGCTAGTCCCAAGGGACAATTAATAGCCATTGGATGAAGAAAAAGTCAAAGGTCAAGATCAAGATTCAAACCATACAAGCACATGTGCTTCAATACATCAATACCCCACCCACCTCCGGCGGCCGGAGACGGCGGCGGCTGGCAGCCGGAGGTGGCCGCCGACGGTGGTGACCGGTGGTGGTGTTCGTGACTGGAAGCACATGTGTTTGAAACACATGTGTTTTGAAAATAGGGGGTGATTTTTACACCACATCTTTTGACCCATGTACCACAATGATTGCTTCACATGCTTGTACAATCTGCATGAAGATTTGTATAGTGTGGTAGGGGAATAAAAAAGTGTTGTGCGAAAATTAATTCCCTTTGAAAATAAAGGAGTGTATATGTATAGCCAAGCACATGTGTTTCAAGTAATGAAGCACATGTGTTTCATAACGTCAAGCACATGTGCATCGTGATTCAAATACAAATGACTTGCTTGTAAGTTACATGTGTTCAGGAACAAAAACACATGTGCTTGGCTTTATGAAGCACATGTGCTTCATAATGACATTTTCGTCACTTGTTTTGATTTTTTTTCTTGTTAGTGAAGCACATGTGTTTCATAACGTCAAGCACATGTGCTTCGTTATTCAAACACAAATGACTTGCTTGTAAGTTACATGTGTTCGGGAACAAAAACACATGTGCTTGGCATTATGAAGCACATGTGCTTGGCATTATGAAGCACATGTGCTTCATAATGATATGTTCGTCACTTGTTTTGATTTTTTTCTTGTGTAGTGAAGCACGTGTGTTTCATAACGTCAAGCACATGTGCTTCGTGATTCAAACACAAATGACTTGCTTGTAAGTTACATGTGTTCAGGAACAAAAACACATATGCTTGGCTTTATGAAGCACATGTGCTTCATAATGATATGTTCGTCACTTGTTTTGTTTTTTTTCTTGTTACTGAAGCACATGTGTTTCGTTACATCAAGCACATGTGCTTCGTATGCTCCCTTGTGTGTTTAGTAACTCATGTTTTTAGTGACTTGAAACACATGTGTTTCGTGACCTGAAGCACATGTGCTTTGAAGTAATATGTTGTGTTTTAGTGAAGCACATGTGTTTCAATACATCAATACCACCATCACCACCACCCCCATTACCACAACACCTTCACTGTCAGCCACCACCACCGCCACCGGCCGCCGTCCGGCGGCGGCGGTGGTGGCCGGAGGCGGCGGCTGGCGGTGGTTGTAGGTGGTTGTAGGTGGGGGATTTAATCTTGACCATCTTGATCCAATGGCTAGAATTTGTCCCTTACGACTATGCAAAACCCTTGGAGTTCCTAGAATACAACTCTACTGTTTGTATATAGATAATTTAAACAACTTGTAACGTATTTTGTGACCATGATTATTTATTCATATTATACTTTTTTTCATGTAATAATTTTTTTAATTAGTATCTAACTTCAATTAATAGCCACCACAAGTTTAATAAAACGTGTGAAAGGGCTTTTGATTTTATTGGGCAGGTTTTTTAAAAAATGAGTTAGGTATTGTTTGATATGGATGAATCAAAGAGGGAATTAAATCAACTATTTCATTGTAATAAAAAAGGCTATTTGTTGCATATTTTGTAATGCAATGATTGATTACATTAAATATCTCATTATATTATAATATATATCATCTATTCTACTACATGCCCCCATATATTTTTTCATTCCATTCATTAGTTCTTTATACTTTTCCAATATTAATATGTATATTATAAGGATATTTTAGTCCTTTAATATAATTTCATTCTTTTATAATGTTTATTTATGCATACCAAACAAAAGTTATTAATCATTCATTATATTTCAACATAACTAACAAACATGACAATGTAATCGTAATTAATCATTCTATTACTTGGCTCATTTCGTTATATTGCTTATTTCGGTGGGCCACTCCAACCGCTTTTACATACCCGGATCCTCAAAATGGAGGACATAATATAAATACCTAAAAAGAAATGATATTTGTGCCTATTTATGTGTTTACCCACTTCCAAGCTTCACATGTGTAATCAACTACTTCTCTTTCTTCATATCATCCCTTGATTTTGACACTTGTCATCTTCAAATCGGTATGCACATGGGTATTCACAAATGATAGACACCAATACCAATTTCGCATACCTAAAAGATGTCTATAATGCATTCTATATCATAAATGGAATGTATTGTTTCCTATATTAGGAAAATATTGTTTCCATATCGATAATTACATAATTTTATTTAAATTAATTATTGGGCGTTCATGGCAAATTATATAAGTTGAATTACCGATTGGATTCCCTTGGTTTTAGTTCATTTAAGGATTAAAGGGAGTGGTAGAGGATATAGAGAGGATGAATGGAGGGGTGACATATTATAAAATAGAAATTAAAAACAAAATAGAGGTATAAGGGGCCTTTTAGTCATTTAATACAATTTAACAACAACTTTTAACG
This sequence comes from Calendula officinalis, assembly GCA_963853835.1. NCBI lineage: Eukaryota > Viridiplantae > Streptophyta > Magnoliopsida > Asterales > Asteraceae > Calendula > Calendula officinalis. The sequence goes on from OY970825.1 coordinate 69,444,018, forward strand.
GATGTCTGCCTTAGGACCAAAACCTTGACTAACCCCATATTATAGGACTATCCTGTAATTTATGAGACTTATGGACTATATCCAAAGCTTTTAGAAGCCAGAGGGATAATCCATGTAATTTACTCAAGAAATAATTAAACGTAAGATTCGTGTTGTTGTAGGTAACCATCTTTCTTTTAAATTAAAATCTTTTCGCAAATAAACATATCTAAATCCTTAATTGCTGAGATATTATCTTTTTAGCAAGCTCGAATTTAGCAATTGTCAATGGCATATATCAATGGGTGCATATATTAATGTTTTACTATTACTTATCAATGAAAGTTTTATTCTTTGTTTTCTTTTCTACTATGCATTATATTCGAAGTTGTCAAATGTAATTTTATTTTATTATTACCTTTTACATATAAAAGGAGTTAGTTTAATATTAATAAATATTCAAATTGTTACATATATTTATATAAAACTCGACAAAAAATTTTACAAGCCACCTGTCATGTATCACGGGTTATAGGCTAGTACATAAATAATACCATATGAATTGGCCATAGCCTAGCTTATGATTCAATCACCATAAATAAATCATTAAGTCATACAATCTATTTTGCTTTACATTTCAATTTAAATAAACTATTTCATGTCATTCTCAAATATAATTCCTATTGTCTTAGCATACTCACCGTGCTTTGGTTGACTCAATGCCTTTTTGAATGGATTCGCCAGATTCTCCATCGTTGAAACCCGACCAACAATGATAGCACCCTCCTCAACACTCTTTCTCACTTAATGGCACTCTCTGAAATATATGCCTTGATCTCCCATTGTCCTTTGCTTCCTTAGTCAAAGCTATTATGCCTTCATTATCGCAGAAGATTTCTATGGGATCCTTGACGCTAGGAATAAGATGAAGATCACCAATGAAATTCTTCAACCACGTAGCCTCTTTTGCAGCCTCAATGGCCACAATACTCAGATTCACATATGGAGTCAACTACCATCTTTTTCCTGGCACTCTTCCAAGTCACGACTGCTCCATTCACTAAGAATACGTACCCAGATTGTAAGCACGAGTCAGCCCTGTATGTTTAGAAGATTTTGTCATAATATCCTTCCACTATCAGTTTGTATTTTCCACTGCATGCTAGGAACATATCATTTGTTCGCCTTAAATACTTGAGAATCCTTTTTAACTGCCATCCAATGATCATCACCAGGATTGTCAAGATACATACAACAAACATTCACATATATCTCATATGCACAACACATACTCATTTAATAACTCAAACTTCTAAAGTAACTCATGACCCATTCTGATAAGTTACTAGATAATTTCAAAATCGTCCTCCACCCCTACTTTCTCTCATTCTTCTTCTCTCTCCAAAACCCTAACACACTTCCCATTCTTCATTCTCTCTAATTCTCGATATGCAGCTGCTGTCTCGGTCGAAAAAACGTGCAGGGTAGAAGGTGAATCACATGGTTCGACTCAGAAACATGTAAAGTACATAGATCCATCGAGGAATTCGCGAAATAGTTTGGATTTGAAGGCTAATTTTGGGTTCGACGGAAGCTGTTGCGTGGCTAGGTGTACGGTCACCGAAAAAACGTGATGGTGGTGGGCGTCGGTTACTCCAAGGTGGTCGTATGGGTGTTCTAAACAAAAATCAAGAAGGCCATCGTCTCCGATGTTCACCGTTCTTCTTCATATAAGGTACACGTTCTCATTCTTTTTTTATTGGTTACTAATTCTCATTCTCAGTTTTATTTGGTTTGTATTTCCCTATTTATTTGGTTACTAGTTCTCATTCTCAGTTTTATTTGCTTCGGTTTGTTTATTAATTGCCGCTCAGTCGTAGTAATTTTTTAGCTTCAATATATGTTGAATCTGCTTTATGTATTCATTAATTCATGCGTTAGATCTGCTAATACCATGATGGTGTGGTTGAAATTCGTGTAGGAATTTTGTTATAAAATTACAACTTTGATTTCTGGTAAGTAAATGGGTCGATTTGGGTGGTTATAATGTATAATTGTAATCTAAGTAGAATTTAAAAATCAAAATGTTTGTTTGATTGATAATGAGTCAACTGGGTTGAACGTGTGATTCTTGATGTTTAGTTTTCTTGTTCTTGTTTGTATTTTGTAAATTTACTTTTGTCGGGAAAAATTGTCTCAATGATGCAGTTTTGATACATTAATAAGTTGAAGAGGAATGATACATGAATTTGAGCTAAAATAGTCAGCAACTTTTAGGACCTCCACCAACATTTGATGCCTCCAAGTTCCCAAGTTATTTTCAAAAGAGAAGAATACACATGAATTTTCCCACGAAGCTAAAAATTCCCAAGTTATTGAATAATGTTTTTAGACATGTTTTTTTCTTACTTTAAAACAAGTATCTATCCTATTTTTTAGGTGTTAAGAGAAGTGGTTGAAAGAAGTCAAGACTAGTAAACATCATATGCACATTCATACATCAGATGTGCATTCATATAATGTTAACAATAGTTCTACTTATCGGGATGTGTATTCTACATTTAGTGTGTTATGTTATGTTTGCAGGTGTTAGGAGAAGCAGTAGGAAGAAGGCGAGATCAGTTAATTACAACGAAAGTCGGAGGCCTAAATTGATTGTCGTAGTCATGTCGTAAAACGTTCAATGTCAGCATCATCCAATGTATACGTAATGTATTCATTCAGTGTTAGAACAATGCAACGTAATGTAAACGTATTTATGTATTTTAATAAGTTAACTAATCTCGAAAACATAAAATGTTTCATAATTTTTCCATTTTATTTACGTGTAAAATAATATGACATCCAATGTCTTACTCATTTGATTCACAATACATATTTCTACATTCATGTCGTACACAACTACTGTTTAGAATTTTTAACATACACATTTAACGACTATACATTGCATGTTTCGTATATATCTTTACAATATAGTATCACTAATGTACAAACATAAATTCACAAGTTATACATTCGATGTTAAAACGAAATTTCAATTGATTACGTGATAATGCAAAAAAAACCTACTTCCCATATATTTAGGGATCCAGCGCACAAATATATCGGTACCATATAAAAATGGTTTTTGTTATTTGACTAAACTAGCCTTTTCTACTAATAATAATAAATATATAATAATTAATATTTGCTGCAATCCGATTGGTCCTCACGTGGTTCTGTAGGTCTGCACCTTTAAACGGTTCTGCGCTGAATCGCACCCAATATATATATATATATATATATATATATATATATATATATATATATATATATAGGGTCCGGATCCGGTGATGACTCTTTTCCCGGTGAAGACTGCGAGGACTCCAAAAAATCTCTAAAAATGATCGAAAACAAACTTTTTTCAAAAAACTTCCTTTTTTAAATATCAAAATCGCAGCATATAAGATCCAAAAAAAAAAAATTCAAAATTGATCCAAAAAAAAATATGGATCATTATTTTGATCCACAAAAACAATACGGATCATTGTTATGATCTGCAAAAAAAAAGTGGATCATAATTTTTTTTTCAAATTTTTTTTTTTGTCAAATGTAGTAATAATCATGGGGAGTTATATATTTTTTTCGGAATTTTTTGTAACTTTTTTGAGGTGTCCTCGCGAGTCCTCACCGTTTTTTGAGTTCTCACAGGATCCCACTTCTATAGATATATATATATATATATATATATATATATATATATATATATATATATATATATATATATATATATATATATATATATATATGGGAGGGTTACTTTGAGAATTGGAAAAATCGTAAGAATGTGAGAATTAGTGTAATCATCGATGATTACCCTATATGTATTCATAGGGTTCATCGATGATTAAACAGGGCACATGTGCCCTCTCGCGCCGCGCGGAAAATTTTGCTCCGCCGTGAGCCCCAAATCCACCCAAATCAGTGGCTGAGATCTATTCTCGCATTCTAACCCAATATATTAATTTTCAAAGGACCTCATTCCTATATATATGTATGTATGTATATATATATATATATATATATATATATATATATATATATATATATATATATATATATATATATATATATATATACATACATATATATACAGAACCCATATTATATAAAGAATTCGTAGAACTATTTATGGAACATAGGATGATAAGATTAATGGCTGAGATTAATTTTGATATTCTAGTGAATAAAAACAATTACATCTTTAAAAATTAATAGATAAAAGGGTATAATAGACATTTTTCCAAAAAACCCCCCTCAAAAGTCGTCTCTCTCTCTCTCTCTCTCTTATATTTGAATCTCAAAATAAACCCTAAATAATGTGTCTCCCTCTCTCTCTCCGAAAAAGCACTTCAATTTCACGGTGGTCTATAGCAAATCTCTATCTCCGCCGACTTCAATAGGCAATTTATTCTCCCGCGGCCTAGATCGATGTAAAAATTTATAGTCGATTGATAACCACAGTCACCAGATTTGCCGCTAATAGATCTCCATGAACAACTTGTAAGATAATAAATCCACCGTTTTTTTTACTTCCCCTGTTCTACAAGAAATTTATGCATATTATACGTTAAGGATATTAATGACGTTTGAATTTAATGTTTATCAATTATTAGTTTTTTTACCATTTATTAGTTTATTAATTAGTGTTAGCATTTTAAAGGAATTATATATGTTTTTGTTTCTGGTCTATTATCTCGTTCATGTAATTAACAAAATTAAATTTACTAGTTAATGCAAAACTGCAAGAGCTATGGTGGTTTATGCAATTCCGACATTGTTGATTGTTTTGATGAATATTTTTCATTACCCAATTAAGTAGTATAATATATACATTGATTAATAAGGACGATGATAACAATAATTGAGGCATCTAATGGTAATTGATTGTTATGTTTACAATTTAATTATAATATTAAGATTAGGTATGTTTTTCCTTCAAAGAAAAAAATACTTCAGAAAATGTAAACCTATTTTTCTTAATTTAGGAGTTTTTTTTAATAATTTAGATAATATATTTTTGAAGTTTGATTGTTTTTATTGATTATGTATAGTTTGATACATTAATACTGAAAAATCAGTCATTGATTCTTTTTTACATAATTGCAGGTTATTGTTGGTACATCTCTATGATACATCTATGTCGTAAAGTAATGATACATCTATGTTATTTGATACATACATGTTCTCAGTAAATCAATATAGACCGTAGGGGCTGATACATCATGATCTCTTAAACACCTATGCTCAAATGGTTCATAACACTAAGCATTACTGGAATCCTCAACATGTTCTCTCAAATACGTGTTCAATATTATTGATTATGAGCTCCAACATAGATTTCAAAATAGACAAAAAGGATACTATGAAGATCACTACATATATGTCGTTTTTTGTACATATATGTATTGATAATACATATATGTTGTATTTTGCACATAAGTCTTTTTTTTGTACACATGTTTGTATTTGTATTCAATTTTTGTTTTTTTATAAATAATTTGGAAACAGTTATTGTAGCATACGCATATGTATTTGTATTATTATAAATATTTGTTATGAGGTGTATATATTACGTTTATGTTCCTATGACATTAATGTACAAAAAACATGTCACAATCACGTGTGGACATTAATGTATTAAAACGGATTATACATATATGCATATCCGTGAAAATAACATATATGTATAATTAAAATTCTAAATTTAATTCCTAAATTTTAGGAAATTTACAAAAAAAAGAAGGTAAAATGTCGTAAATACCCCCGAACCATTAAATGAATTAAATAATTATAAATTAATTTTCTAAATTCTAGTTGGTTGAAAATAGTTCTACCGGTCCTATAACTAATATGGGTTCTTGTTGGATCCCAACAACACAACCGTGTTGCGTTATGGCCGAGTGACAAAGATATGATAAGTAAGTAACAACAAGGTTTCAATGATTAAGAGTTTTATTAAAAACAGCTTAATACAATACAGAGTTTGCGGAAATAGATAGTACACACTACCTAAAACTCTATACTTGAGTTGACACTTTAGACCGCTCAAACTAGAAGAGATATACACTGAGAGTTATATCAGCTGATACTAACAGCTGATATTAATGCCTTAGTAATAACTATGGAGGAGTTAATACTTAGACAATAACTAACTCTCAGAGAATGTTTTTGTGCTTATGATTTCTAAGATGCTCTAAAGGCTAAAGGTGTGTTGTAAATGCAAGCATTTACATCTGCATTTATAGCTGAAGATCCATGTTCCTTATTCCACAAGTTTGACGAGGTGTAAACATATTATTCGTCGATGTAGACTTGCCATGGATCATTAAATGCGATTGCACAAGTTATGGTCCCGAGTGTACTTTATGTCCACTTCTTCCGGTACCTTTTCTGATGCACAGTGAAAGGTATACTACACAAGTACAGAAGTTGTTGACTTTCTCTTTACATGCTTGAGGGACAAACGATGAAGTTGTACTGACATTATCTTCTATTCCAAAATAGAAGATCTTCATCGTTTTCTTCTTCTTTGAGCGGGAAAGGGAAATGTTCAAGGTGTCAATGAACATTTCCTTTAAGTCTTCATCTGCAGCAGGTACTATCAGCTGATTCCACAATCAGCTGAATAGTCTTTTTCTTGTCTTTGTCCTTTGGCCATAGACTTCGAATGAACTCTCGTTAATAGCTACTGATTTGACTTGTATCCTAAAGCTAAGTACGTACTCAGCTGAAGGTTTATTGTATATACTTGCTTCAGCTGAGATACTTACTTCAGCTTTTGTTTATTCTTCTTGGCTGTCGAGCATCAAATCTTATTTACTTAGTCTTGGGACTAACAATCTCCCCCTATTTGATGCAATCGAATAGCCGTATAAGTGTAACCCTGTAATAATTCAGCTGAAAGGAGTCAGCTGAATACTTATGTACTTTGACCCTTAGGGTTCTTTTGTACATGTTTATCTTTTTACAATTTTTACAAGTATATTACAAGATTTTGATTTTCTATTGATAAGGAAATTAAAGTACAAGGAAAATAAAAAAAAAACTATAATGTCTTGGATATAGCCGATCCAAGGACATTGTGACATAGTGAGTTGAAAGCTGAGCTTATTAGTTTCTTCATTTCTCTTCCCTCTTCAGTAGAGGAACTCAGCACCTTGTGATAGAGCATCAGTTGATCCACATCACATAAGTTCAACTCATATACCCGCTGGAAGCAAGGCAGCTTCTTTTTCTCCAGATAGCAAAAGCCATAAATTGGTTCTTTTACGAGCAGCCCAGGGACAAAGTTAACTCCCTCGGGGATGGGTTTTGTGATATTGGGTTTTGGTCGTTTTGCAAATATGATGGACGACCCAATATCCAGTGATCTGGAGTCAGCAAGAGGCTCAAGGAGAACGGACTTACGTTTCTCCCCTTTCGCTGAGGAGCTTTCACCAGCAGTTTCTCTGACAATAGCAGCTTGAGATTCACACAATTCAGGAGGTATACGATATGCTAACTCAGGAGCTTGTTTCCTGATTGTATCGCATAGATTCTTGAAGGAGTGAATTGCGACTTGAATCCTATCTACCAGTTTTGTTATAATCCGCGATGGTCTCGCAGTTCTGGCAGCTGCTTCAGCCTCTTTCCATTCATCATAGTTGAGAATGAGGCTGATCTTGTTCAGAGCAAACTTTTCAAGGAGCACCGCACTCCCAGCCCTTGTTATTACAATTTCATCAGGGCAGCTGAGATCGAATTTGGGGGCTCTTACGCTGGTGATCTTTGCTTCCTGCCTACGCTGATCAAGAACCTTTTTGAACAACCTAATGTTCTCAGCTCTTTGTGCTTCAACTTGTTGATACAGCTCTTCATGGGCTATCCTTTGAAGGGCTATTGCTGTATCAAGATCAGTAGTGGTTCCAACTTCATTTAAAATGAGGTTTTCAACCAAAGCATATGTAGGCTCCCCCTCAGCAGGATGAGGAATCTCCTGTGAAATAGGTTGGGGGTTTTGGATTTGCGGGGCGTGGACTTTTGGAACCTCAATTGATTCAAAAGAATCGACGATTTTAGTATAACCAGTTGAGGTTTCAGCTTCTTCTTCTACTGTTCCAGCAGAGGTGATAGGTGGATTTCTTGAGCTTTCACCTACTGGAACGTCTTCAGTATTGGCTCCAACAGCAGAGGTGATTATAAGTTGTGAACTTTCTTGTTCACCATGTTGTTCACCTGCTGAAGTGGCCACTTTCTCCCCCTCAGAGAGTGCCCGAAGAAGAGGGGTACTCTCTGGTGCTGAAGCAGGATAGACAACAGCACCACCCTCATTAAGCTTGGCAAGAATGAGGTTGAGGGTGCCTTGGAGACCAGCGACTTGGGAAGTCAGCGAGCTGACTTCAGTCTCCATTTTGTCCAACCTGGTGGACACAGCAGCTGCTGACTCATCGATAGCCTTAGAGAGGTGGCTATGAGTGAGCGTCAGCAGGGACTCTTGCTTTGATTGGGCAAGAGCCAGGCTGTCCCGAACTTCGGAGAGAAGTTTGTCGCTTTCGACTCTGTCAGACTCGCGAAGGGAGTTCAGCTCTTGACGCACGTAGTCGTTGAGAGAGATGAACTCGCTGGTGTTGAGGCGAATCTGATCAGAAAGAAGAACCAGCTGAGGAGTCTGAGTGTGAACCTCAGCGTGCAGAGAAGTTATGCTGGAAGAGAGGTTCTCAGTAGTTGCAGCAAACTTCTTTGGAACATCCCTGCGAAGGGTGTCCATCTGCTTACTCAGCTTGGCCATCCCAGGTCGAATCTGGGATGTAACAACACTAGACTTCAGAGCAGCAGCGGCTCTGATGGGAATGCTTCCTCCAGCTTTGCTGGATTTAGCATGGGACACTTGGACGCTTTTGGGGAGGGGGTCCGACATGTCTCCAGCTTGAGGGGTAACCTCAGCTGTGGAAGAAGGTGTTCCCGAGGTAGGAAGAAGAGTTCCTATGGGATCCTCAGAAACTATGGGGGGTGGGTTGGGTCCAACTGAAACTTCTGGGGTTAAAACAGAAGTGCCTACTTCAGTTGTCAAAACTGGTTGAAGCCCAGATTCTTGCATCTCTTCATCATCTGAAAAGATTTACTGCTGAATGGGGATATCAGCAGAATCAAACAACATATGAAAGGCTGTTTGAGAATGTGGTGCTTCGGTCTCAATAGTCGGCAAAACTGTTATGGAGACTAGAGGAAGAGTTCCTCTGGGTGGTGGGTTAGCTGCCTCACAGCTCAGTTGGCGAATACGTTCGCGATCACTGGCAGCTTGGGTAGTTGCCTCTGTAACAACTCGGTCTAGAGTTGTCTCTTCATTGGCCTCGATCACCAGCTGGTTTACGCTGGTAACGTTGTGGGAAACAGAAAGAACAGCTTCAAGATTGAGTTGGTTTCTAGTCAATCTATCATCAGCTGATGACTCAGTAAGTGATGAAGAAGTTGGGGGTGGTGTGTGTGCAGCTGACACTCGGGTGGCTTGGGATGAGCCATAAACTTCACCAGCAGTCTGTTGAGAGACTGAGGTTTCTTGTGGAGTTTGTTCCCTTGTTACAACGACAGATAATGAATCGGTCGAGGAGCTACGCAGAGGTGTGGAGCCGGCACTAACTCCTAAAGAACGAAATTGCCGTTTTGAAGTCTGCTGACTTGTTGAGAAATCAGCAGAGTGGATGAAAGGAAAGGAAGACGAAACAGCCGAGAGTGTTCGACTAGGAACTCCGAATATTGGTGGAGTTCCTTTATAAACACTGCCAATCTGAAAATGAGAAGAACAAAGATCAGAAGCTGATGAAACCTCTGATCGTAAGGGATCTTCTCGGGGACCCCGGCTGAGTCCAGATGCTGATACTTTTTCAAGTTCAGCATCTGCAATCATCTTTTCTGCACCAATAGTAGCAGTCCTTCTTATCTCCAGCAGAGGGGAGACAGAAGCACTGGTGGCAGAAGAAGATGATAAAAAGAATGAAGAAGAAGGAGGGCGATTAGAGGGTCGCTTAACTCGCTTCTTCACCACCAGAGGAGAGTCATCTGCATCAGCAGAATCCTCATTCTCAAGGATTGAGATCCCTGTTGAGGTGGTGGTTTTCCCATCAGCAGCTGAGGATGGCTGCCCAGTTGAGGGAAAACGCTTCAGATGAGGAAAGGACTTACCCTCTTGGAGGGCTGATTTCTTCGATGTTTTGCCCTTCTTTCGATCCCTTTTGGATCTGACTCGATCATCTACGATCTTCAGCATGTACGAGGTGAGGGGAAATGCCTTCTCATCATCCTTCTTCTGGAAGATGAGGCTGGAAATGGAACAGACCATCACCGATTCCCCAGGGATGTCTTCATAATCTATCTTCAGCTTTTCAAGCATCACATGTGCAACACACAATGTGAAGAAGCAAAGATAGGGAATGTTGTTTTCCTTGCTTTTCAGCTTCGTCTTGACCTCCTCGTACGCCAGTTTCCAAAAGTCGATCCGCTGACCAGTGACTAGGGCTTCAGCAAAGACTTGCATGCTGGACTTGCACTGGTTGAGAGACCCGGAATTGCCTCTGATACCCTGAATGATGTGGGTAAAGAAATAGGCCCAGGGTCTCGTCAGCTGAGACTTCTTGAAGATCGGCACCTGATCTTTTTCATTTTCCAATTTGTATCCAGAGACACTGATTAGACTCGCTTTAGCTTCATCAGCAGATTTAGTCTGCTGATATTCTTCACCAGGTGGCAGATAATCGAATCCGCAAGCAACTCGGAAATCATCCAGAGAAATGGTGATTTGATGAGTTTCGACTTGCGCAGTGATGTCGTCTCCAGAAGTGGAGGCGGTCATCCAGAAATCACGCAAGAGCTCAATGATACTCTTGGTGACTCTTGTAAAGGCACCACGGATGGGGCAGTGACGCACAAACGTCACAACCGGTCGATAGATATCGTCAAGATCATCCGGTGGAGAAAAGTTGCCTACTAGGTTTGAGCTCTGATTGAACCCAATAGCAGCCTTAGTAATAGAAACCTTAGGGGCTTTCTTCGACATTTTGAGGAGAGAGGGAAGAAAGATAAAGGTTTAGAAATGGAGGATTTTTGGAGAAAGAATTGTGGGAGGGATGAAGGAAAAATGAGGAAGAGAGGTGGGTATTTATAGGGGTTTTATGGGTCGGTTTGGGTAAAGTTCGAGTTTAAACCGGGTCATAATTGGATAGTTACAAACCAACTATACACACGTTGGTTATCGTGCAAAGGTGGTTGGATGTGACAGTGTGAGAAAGTGGAGCCGTTTCTGTCAGGGTAGTGGAGCCGTTTCTGTGTCAGAGGTCTTGTCCCTCATAAATGGCAAATATTTCCACTCGAGTGGAAATATTTACCACAGAGAACGTGTGGACAGGGTAGGAAGATGCCTTTTTTGGAGAACCAAACGTTTTAACTTATAAAACTTGATAAGTTATCATTTAAGAGATTTTATTCAGCTGACTGATAGATTCAAAAGATTTTAGTCAGCTGAATGTACTAAGTGACAAGGTGAATCTTATCAGCTGCTGATAGTACTTCAGCAATTGATTCAAGCATTCAACATACCTAGCTCACTGATCAAAAAGTTGAATCGTTTTTCATCTAAAGGCTTAGTGAATAGATCAGACAACTGAAGGTCAGTTGAAATGAAGTGGAGTTCCACGTCACCTTGTTCAATGTGATCTCTAATGAAATGATACCTTATGTCGATATGTTTGGTTCTGGAATGAAGAACTGGATTGTTGCTGATTGCAATAGCACTCGTGTTATCACAATAGATGGGAACTTTGCAGAAGTTCGTATCGAAATCAACAAGCTGATTCTTCATCCAAAGGACTTGAGCACAACAGCTTCCAGTATCAACATATTCTGCTTCAGCTGTGGAGGTAGAAACAGTGCTTTGTTTCTTGCTTGTCCAGCTGACTAGCTTTCCACCAAGCAGCTGACATCCTCCAGTGGTGCTCTTTCTATCCATTTTGCATCCTGCAAAGTCTGAATCTGAATAGCCAATTAGATCAAACCCAGAGTCTTTGGCATACCAAAGACCTAGGTTTGGAGTACCCTTAAGGTACCTCAAGATTCTTTTTGCGGCTATTAAGTGAGATTCTCTAGGATCAGCTTGACACCTAGCACACATGCAAGTAGCAAACATAATGTCTGGTCTGCTGGCGGTGAGATAGAGTAATGATCCAATGATTCCTCTATAGAATGTGACATCAACTGACTTACTAGTTATGTCAGCATCTAAATTGTTTGGAGGAGCCATTGGTGTTTTCATGGATGATGATGAATTCATATCAAATTTCGTTAATAGATCTTTGATATATTTTTCTTGGTTTATGAAAATTCCATTTTTAGATTGCTTAACTTGTAAGCCAAGAAAATATGTCAATTCACCCATCATGCTCATCTCATACTTTGTAGACATAAGTTTAGAAAAACGTCTACAAAGTTTTTCATCAGTAGCACCAAAGATTATGTCGTCCACATAAATTTGAACAAGAATGATATCACCTTTGATTTTGCGAATGAATAAGGTTTTATCAATCTTTCCCCTGGTGAAATCATTTGCTATGAGGAACGTGGAGAGTGTATCATACCATGCACGAGGAGCTTGTCTCAACCCATACAGCGCTTTATCCAGTTTAAACACATAGTCTAAATACTTAGGATTTTCAAACCCTGGTGGTTGTTTAACATACACTTCCTCTTGCAACTTTTCGTTTATGAAGGCACTCTTCACGTCCATCTGAAAAACTGTGAAGTCTTTGTAAGCAGCATAGGCTAGAAATATTCTAATAGCCTCAAGTCTAGCCACCGGAGCAAATGTTTCATCGAAATTGATTCCTTCCTCTTGTCTGTATCCTTGTGCAACAAGTCTACCCTTGTTGCGAATAACTACACCTTCTTCATCCACTTTATTCCTAAATACCCATTTAGTACTAATTATGGTCTTTCCAGCTGGTGGAGGCACCAGCTGCCATACTTTGTTGACCTCGAATTGGTTAAGTTCTTCCTGCATCGCCTGAATCCAGCTTGAGTCTTCTAAAGCAGCTTTAATATTTTTCGGTTCTTCAGTTGCTAGAAAGCAAGACCACAGGCACAGATTGCATGATGCTTTACTTCTAGTGACTACTCCATGTTGTGGATCTCCAATGATTAACTCAATTGGATATTCTGAGGTCCACTTAGATTGAGGAGCAGTAGAAGAGGAAGATTCAGCAGAATTAGATCCTTGTTGAGCGGCTGACTGCTCAGCAGGATGAATTACATTGAACTGATCGGCTGAGCTGCTGATCTTCTTGAAGTATGAAGAGGTGGCTTAGAAGTAGCCTTGGATGATGCTCTAACTGTTGGAATCTCTTGTCGAACAGCTGCAATGTCCACAAGATATGTAGGAGCATCATGGAATGTCTCATCTGATTCATTTACGGGAACATCAAAGAGATTTAAAGCATTAGAGAATGCTTCAGTTGTACCATCAGGAGATGATTCAGCTGATCTTTGAAAGGAATCAGATGAGTCAGTAGAGGAGGGGTTCAAAGCTTTTGAGTGTTCTTCAAAAGTAACATTTATGGACTCTTCCAATGTTTGTCTTCTTTTGTTGAAAACTCTACATGCTTTGGATAGAGTGGAGTATCCCAAGAAAATGGCTTCATCAACTTTAGAGTCAAATTTGCTCAGCAGATCTCTTGTGTTTAACACAAAACACACACAGCCAAACACGTGAAAGAAACCGATGAAAGGTTTCCTTTGACGAAAAATCTCATAAGAAGTCTTTTTGTGTCTCTTCACATAGAGAGACCTATTTTGAGTAAAACAAGCTGTGTTAACAGCCTCTGCCCAAAATTGCTTAGGCATGTTTGACTCAGCAAGCATTGTTCTTGCAGCTTCTATAAGGGTTCTGTTCCTTCTTTCAGCAACACCATTCTGTTGAGGTGTTCTAGCAGCTGAGAAGTTTTGGGAGATCCCAACATCTGAACAGAAATCTTCCAAAGTCTTGTTTCTGAATTCAGTACCGTTGTCTGATCTCAGCATCTTGACTCTAGACCCATTTAGAAGTTCCATCCTTTTGATGAACTTGATAATTTCATCAGCTGCATCACTCTTGTGGCGTAAAAATATCACCCAAGTATATCGTGAGTATTCGTCAACGATAACAAGTGTATACTTCTTTCCACCTAGACTTTCAGTGCTTATGGGACCAAAGAGATCCATATGGAGCATGTGAAGGCAGCTATCGATGGAAAAACATTGCTTTGATTTGAAGGAGCTTTTGTGATGTTTACCTTGTTCACATGCAGAACAAAGCTTATCCTTTTCATATTTGATTTGTGGCAGACCATTCACCAGCTGACCTCGCGCCAGCTTCGATATATTTTTGAAGTTCAGGTGATATAGCCTTTTGTGCCACAACCAATTCAGCTCTTCAGTAGATTGAGAGAATAGACAGACTTCTTGATTTTGAGGATTCATGTCAAGTGTATAGACATTCTTGGTTCTGGGAGCAACTAATACTACCTTTCCATTCTTATCTGTCACCGTTCCTCTATATTCGTTAAAGTTCACTGAGAACTTTGCATCACAAAGTTGACTAATGCTGATAAGATTGTGTTTCAGCCCATTTACATAACCAACTCTTGTGATTTTTATGGACCCATTAGAGATGGTTCCATAACCTTCAGTTGAGCCTCTACCATTATCACCAAAAACTACTGAGGGGCCATCACAAACTTCAAACTCTTCCAGCAGGGATTTGTAACCAGTCATGTGTCTTGAGCAACCACTGTCTAGGTACCAGACATGTTTGCTTTCATCACCCTGCACATAAGAAAAATAAGTTAGTTCTTTTTGGGAACCCACACTTCGGTGGGTCCTTGTGACTTCCCGCTGGGACTCACAGACGTTGGCTTTTCAGTAGGCTCACATACTGAAGTTGGGGAAGGTCTCAAGCATGTACTGTCACACTCGCTTGCCATGTGCCCATGATCTCCACACTTATAGCATTTTCTGTTTCTTTGCAGTGGAGTAGAGGGCGAGGCAGTAGGATTGGGAACTGGACCCAAAATACCTTTCATGTTCTGATTATCAGTGATAGTCAGAGTTTGAACGAGTGATGTCAGCTTGCTGACCTTTCCTTTCAGTCGTCTGACAGACACGACTGAAGAAGGACTTGGAGTGTTCTTAGACACACTCTTACCTTTGTTCTTTGCAGCTCGAGTATGAACTCTAACTGGCTCACCCTTGGAGGGTGTAAGAACAGTTTTCTTTCCTTCTGTTCTTCTAGTCTTCTGCTGAGATTTAGCAGAAGATGCAGCAGGTGTTGAACCCGAGACAGATTTTCTAGGTTCAACAATAACTACAGTAGGTGTCCTAACTACCATGGCAGAGGAGTCAGTAGATGACTCTTCACCGGTAGGCACAGAAGGGTCTTCTGAGGACATCTCAGTAGCATAGGTTTTGGTAGACCTAACAAAGGAACCAAAAACCAACTCTTCAGCTGGCATAGAAGCATCAGCTGACGAGTAGTACAGATCATCTGTACTGCTGTCAGGTACAGCGGCTGCAACAAGGAAATCTCCTCCTAGTACAGCTTGTACTTGACTAGGGATTTGTGAGTTAACACATTCACTCACACGTTTGGATGAACGAGACCATGATTCACAAATCTTTTTAATTGCTTCAAGTTCTTTAACTTTTTCACTTAGATCATGTTGAAGAACTGAGTTAATAAATTTCGTTTTAGAAAGTTCTTCTTTTAAAGTTTTGTGGTCAATTAAACGTTCTTTTAAGAATTCATTTTCACGTAGAATAGCATTATGTTTATCCAAACATTCACCTTTCAGCTGATCAATGAAGTGCAAGTCACAAATAATAGAGTTAACAATTTCCTTAGCTTTAGTAGCCTCAGCGGAAATTAGAGAGGTTACCTTTTTGTGAACAATGTTGACCCATTTATAGGTACTAGCATCATCAGCTGTAATGCATTCATCGTCATCAGCACGAGCCATCAAACACATTGTGGCCATTTGTTCATCGTCGTCAGATGAGCTGTCACCTGAGTCAGCCCAATCATGAGTCTCAGCTACTAGACCCTTGTCAGCAGACTTGCTTTCAAGTGCCTTCTTTTCTTCTAGAATCTTTTTGGTGAAGGCTTGTAGCTTTTTGTATTTTTCTTCAATGGACTCACCAGTTGAAGATGAAGAACTAGCTTTCTTCTGCTTGCAGTCGTTAGCATAGTGTCCCTTCTTGTTGCAGTTGTAGCAAGTTATCTCAGAGATGTCAGGTGTACTTCCAGAGGGTCTGGAAGAAACAGCTGAAGAGATAGATCTGCTACTCGAGCCTCTAGCTGAGGAGCCAGACTTGTTTTTGAAGAATTTTCTATTTTTAACAAGTAAGGCCAACTCAGATATAAGGGCATCGTTGTCTTCATCTTCATCGACTTCTTCAATACTGACTTCCGGCATGTTGAACAAACCAACAGCTGAAGTGTTGTCAGCCTCATCATCTGATGGTGGATATTCGATTCTGCTAGGCTTGTTTAAGGAGACAAGAGCAATCGAAGATCCATCAGAACTCACTTTAGAGTCCTTTGGAGGTTGAAATTTGTTGAGTACGGTTCTCTCATGGCTTAAGAACATACCATAGAGAGATGAAAGAGTATAATCTTTCAGAGTAGGAGATGTACTCATGCAAGTTATGATGGTAGCCCATTTAGAGGGTAAGGCTGCCATAAACTTACACATTTTGGACATATCGTCCTTATCAACCCCATGAGACTTCAGCTCGTTTAACAGAATGTTATAACGATTGAAAGTTTGAGCTATAGTCTCACTTGGCTTGGCTTTAAACAGTTCATAATCATGTATGAGCATGTTTTTGTTATGTTTACGCACAACAGATGTGCCTTCATAAACTTCAGCCAGCCTTTCCCACATCTCTTTAACTGAGTCACAAAACTGAATATTGTGATACAGTTCATCACCAACTGCTTGAAAAAGCATATCTCTACCCTTGTTCTCAAGATGAACAAGACGTTTTTCAGCGTCTGTCCACTGAGCCTCAGACTTCACAACATAGTGTTCTGGTGTTTCAGAAGAACCAGGAATGAGGGTTTTGGGAACATATTTTCCTATCGTGATATTATCTTGAAGTTTTGGGTTGTAGGTAACCATGTGGGACAACATACGGGTTTTCCACATGGGGTAGTTGGTTTGAGTGAGTTTGGGAGGTTTTCCAGATGATGGAAGATCTGATGATGTAGGGTCAGCCATAACAGATGATCAAAATTGATGGAAAACAATTTTGACACCCGCTCTGATACCAGTTGTTGGATCCCAACAACATAACCGTGTTGCGTTATGGCCTAGTGACAAAGATATGATAAGTAAGTAACAACAAGGTTTCAATGATTAAGAGTTTTATTAAAAACAGCTTAATACAATACAGAGTTTGCGGAAATAGATAGTACACTACCTAAAACTCTATACTTGAGTTGACACTTTAGACCGCTCAAACTAGAAGAGATATACACTGAGAGTTATATCAACTGATACTAACAGCTGATATTAATGCCTTAGTAATAACTATGCAGGAGTTAATACTTAGACAATAACTAACTCACAGAGAATGTTCTTGTGCTTATGATTTCTAAGATGCTCTAAAGGCTAAAGGTGTGTTGTAAATGCAAGCATTTACATCTGCATTTATAGCCGAAGATCCATGTTCCTTAGTCCACACGTTTGACGACGTGTAAACATATTATTCGTCGATGTAGACTTGCCATGGATCACTAAATGCGATTGCACAAGTTATCGTCCCGAGTGTACTTTATGTCCACTTCTTCCGGTACCTTTTCTGACGCACAGTGAAAGGTGTACTACACAAGTACAGAAGTTGTTGACTTTCTCTTTACATGCTTGAGGGACAAACGATGAAGTTGTACTGACATTATCTTCTATTCCAAAATAGAAGATCTTCATCGTTTTCTTCTTCTTTGAGCGGGAAAGGGAAATGTTCAAGGTGTCAATGAACATTTCCTTTAAGTCTTCATCTGCAGCAGGTACTATCAGCTGATTCCACAATCAGCTGAATAGTCTTCTTCTTGTCTTTGTCCTTTGGCCATAGACTTCGAATGAACTCTCGTTAATAGCTGCTGATTTGACTTGTATCCTAAAGCTAAGTACGTACTCAACTGAAGGTTTATTGTATATACTTGCTTCAGCTGAGATACTTACTTCAGCTGTTGTTTATTCTTCTTCGCTGTCGAGCATCAAATCTTATTTACTTAGTCTTGGGACTAACAGTTCTGTATGGAATTCGACCCTATATATTTATATATCATATAAAACCAATTTATTAAATTATATATTAATTTTGAATTTTCTGACAAATAAATAATTTAAATAATTTTTTTGGAATTTATTGATTTGCACAGTTAAGTTTGTAGACCAATGACTCTGATACCACCGTTAAGTTGTACAAATTAACTAAGCTAAACATACGCAACAGGAAAGTAAATACAAAAAATTGTTAACGACAAACCCAATAATGATTCGTTAGATCCTACAAAACTAGAGAAGCTAAAATTAATAACATGCATTCGAAGACTTACATTAATGGTGCTCGACGAGAGACCTTGTGCTAGAGGTCTTGCCAGATCTCCTGATGGCTTAGGATTCAAGATAGATACCCTCTATTGGTTCACACCCAAAGCTACAAATGAACGGGACGATGTACCATCCGCTAGTACAAAGCACCCTCGAAGATACCGAATGTAAGCACCTGAAACCAGTGGCGCCCAAAACCCAAGAGCGGCGAATGACTGTAGATCGTAGACTGTGATAGCCACAATGTGGCGGGGCAGCGGTGGCTGCCCAGCTGCGGCAGGGGAGGAGGACGAAGAAGGTGCCGGCTAGGGGTTTTCCAAAGAGTCTTTTAACCAATACCCTATCTCTTCTATGTATAGGGTATTAACCATAATCTTTATTAAGGTTAAACCTAGATGGAGGCCTGGCCTGTTAGCCTGTTGAATTAATTAAACCTTTAATTAATGTTAACCCGATTACATTGACCCATTAATTAAACCCACTTTAATTAACTTCAATCTAGCCTAATAAACCCGCCTCAACTAATTAAGCTCTTATTTGATACTAGCAGGTATATACTTGTGTCTAATTGCGCTTTGAGGCAACCTAAGTAGGATTTAATTTACGTTATACGTTTGATCGATTTATTTAATGAAGTTGAACACTTATTTCCAACGAAACACAAAAATCAGGTTTGGAAGGAATTAATAAAAGAACATATCTGCTACTAAGTTGTATGAATAATACAACTCCATTACTCAATCATATATACCTTTCCAACAAACCACCACAACCATGTAATGGATTACATTATTTAAAAAACGAGAAATGCTATTCATTTCTGTACAAATAATTGATTTTGGTATTCGCTGCTATTTGATTGAATTATTAATATGGTGTATGCTTATATCTTATGGTATACATATTATCTAATATAAAATTAAAGATGAAAGCAGATAAAAAGTGGTAAAAGCAGTTTAAACGTGATGTATTGTGAACATATTACAAATCATATATGGGAAAAGACCCATGAAATCTGAAGTATACGTCCGTTACAAACAAGTATCAACTACTGTTTTTGATTGTTTTGAGTATTTGATGTTTTCTTGTAAAACCTATAGCTTTAAGAATACAATTGTTATGTTTGTCTTATGTAAAATTATAAGTTCACAATGTATTTTAGTATTTTGGAACTTGGTTTATTGGATCATGTATTATCATAAACTATTAAAATTATAGATCGGTACCCTGAACTAGACAAAATAATTGATCATTTTGTTAAGTTCATGGTATATTCTGCACCTTTAATAGTACAAGGTAATAACGATTTAATTAGCCAAATTTAATATATTAAAATATATTTTGGTTAAACATAATAGGGTGTGAGGGAAATTTTAAAAGATGGTGTTTTTTACACTATACTTTTTAACCTATACATCATAATAATTGTATTATGTATTTGTACAATCTTCAATAATATATATACCATTTGGTGTATGTATTAAAAAATATGATACACGAATTAATTCTCTCAGTTTTAAATATGTGATGTCTGTCGAGAGAGAAAACAAATGATTCGAATGGTGGTACCAACTACCAACAGTTGCATGTACCGTATATTTTAATACATCTAGATATACAGATAGATATTTTTTCACCCAAGGAATTGATTTTGGCATGGCACCTCCAATTAATGAATACAATTTAACAAAAACTATAAAAAAATTTATCAGAGTATACAAAAAATACGGTGTCAGAAAGTATATCATAACCATAGGATAACGAGATTTACCTAAGAGCTCCCGAGCTAAACATCTCTAGGCCACTTCTAGCGCGACCTTCTATACCTTCAATCCTGAATCTGAGTACATAGCCACAAAACAAACGTAGTACGTGAGACAAAATAGTCTCGTGAGATACATAGCCACATTAACTTATTAACCGAGGATCCCCCGCATTAATAAGCTTCAAGGTAACGGCAAAAGGGATTCGTCCAATCTACCGATACATGCCTTATTCGCCGGACTACATCTAGTTAGCAAGACTCCTACCATGGAATGGACCGATGGGGATCCACCTAACTGCCCTCAATTCCACATCATCTCAATGACCGGGGATCCCCTGCATCAACACATCGTCTGATTCTTGTTGGATTTATGTGCACAGTTAGTCAACCTATGATGACACATCCATGCCTACGAAACAGTTAAGGGTCACACCGGTGGGTGCATGTTATACAAGTAGTTATTATGCAATGATACTTGGAGAGGAATTATTTATAATAGTTAATATAAATCAATAAGTATTAAGTTAAGTTTAACTTATTACTAGATTAGTTTAACTAACTAATTGATACAAGTACTTGTACATAATTAATTATTAAATGTATAATATAAGTGTATATATATTTCGGTATTTATACAGAAATATTATATGTGTATTATACATAGTATTTAATAATTGAGTGCAACAATAATAACAAGTAAAATTATAAGGGCTAGAAACGAAAAAGGGAAAGTTTAGTTAAGTATTAAACTTAATTATACTAGAAGGTTTCTAAGTGAATGATCTTCTATTATAAATAGAAGATCTTAGGCTTAACCTAAATTCTCTAATGCTTAACCCTAAGCCACGAAATTCCCTCCTCCGCCCTTGATTTCGGCCGAACTTAGTCCCAAGAACACAAGTATTGTGTTATTCAAGTGTTCTTTGTTCGTTCTTCACGTTCTTCGAAGATTGATCGAGAATCAAGGATCGTTGCAAGAACTGGCTAGAAGGTTTCTTGTCTTGCTCATCAATGGTGGACTAATCTTAAGCAGTTAAGGTATGAAATGGAAAACCCTTTTTCCCTTTTCCCCCTATGTTCGAACGACACCAAGAACCCAGAGTTCTTGGTGTTCGACGAACACACAAAAGTTGTGTGTGTGTTCGAGTTGTTCGTACAAGCTTTTTCTTTCTTGTTAATCTAGTCTAGATTTTCAACGTCCCCGATCCTTTAGGGTTTAAGGATTAAGTTTAATCTCAGTTCAGCTTTAGGGATTAAACTAGCTAGTTTGTTCAACCGGTAAGAACAAGATTATGTTCTTATCAGTAATGGTTCGAATCAAGTATACTAGGTGGTTGACCCAATGGGTCATGCAATGTTATGAAACCCTACAATTCTTACTATAACTCATCAGTTATTCCAACAAAGCCTTCGGCTATCACATCAATCATCACATAAACTCAATCACAAGCAAACCAAACTGTTGGGTGACATTTTAATGTATTCAATAGTCTAGGGGTGTAATGTGACATTTATTGTAACAAATAGTCTAGGGTGATTTTATGTAATTAGTCAATACTAGGCCTAGGTATAAATACCTAGTTGTAACCTAGTATTGACCTAAGCTTGCCGTTGTCAAAATCGAACGTACGTTTTCTTAGTGCAAAGCTCAATATTGTTCTTCATCTCAATCTTCATATTATCACTTGTTATTGCTTAATTGTTTGCTGAATCGGTACATACGGATTCACAATTGGTATCAGAGCACAAATCATCTTTGATTCGATCCATTTCAGTGAAGATTAAGCAAGATCTTGAAGTTTTTGGTGAAGAACTCAAGAATCGAAATCGCAATTTGAGGTAATAAATCGTCCATATTCTTTGTTCATTACATTCATCTTGTAATTCTAAGCATATTAGAATCAAGTTTCGATTAAATCCATCAACAATTGATCCCAATTCGTTGATTTTATAGAAAACCATTAAAACACATTTTTTTCCTCTGTAAAATCGAAATTACCTTCTGATTTGTTGTGTTTTGATCGAGTTTATTGACCCATTCTGTGCGAAAATCAATTTCGAGCATTTTGGGATTTGAATCGCTTGATTTGGTTAAGTTTTGAGCATTCTAGGATCGATTTAGTAGAAAATATTGCTGAGTTCGTTCGTAATAGTCAAGAAAGTTCTCGGCCCGAGAACAGTAACAAGTTCGGCCCGAACTTGTCAACAATCTTTGGCCCGAACTTCACATCGAACCTCGGCCCGAACTACACAACGAACTTCGGCCGGAACTTCACATCGAACTTCGGCCCGAACTTCACATCGAACTTCGGCCCGAACTTCACATCGAACTTCGGCCCGAACTACAGACTTCGGCCCGAACTTCAACCTCGGCACGAACATCAACCTCGGCCCGACCATCAACCTCGGCCCGAACTTCTCAACTTCGGCTCGAACTTCTCAACTTCGGCCCGAACTTCTCAACTTCGGCCCGAACTATCGTGTGTCAAAAGGTTTTATACTAAAACGATCATAACTTTCAGCTCGGGTGACCGTTTCCAGCCCACGAGTAACCAAATCGAAGCTAAAGACGAAAGATACGACGTGATAAACGCCGTAGGCGGTTTTCCCGACTTCTCGGCCGAAAAACGCTTGTTTCGATCACTTTATTTGCGTTTTTGTGATTTTTCGGTCAATTTCCAAACTTCGTTTAGCCCCAGTTTCTTACCCAATTATCATTTTTGGCCAATTCGAAAATCGATGACATATTTAAAGGGTCTTTTATCATCTGGGATCTTTTTTGAAAATTTTTCAAATTATTTTTTTTTTCTCAGTCGTAACCGAACATCAAACAAATGACTTCAAGAGAAGCATTATCAATCGGATCTAATCTAAAACCTCCAGTCTTATTCAGAGGAGAGTATGCTCAGTGGAAGAAAAGGTTTCTCCACTTCATCAGAAGTCAAGAATTAGGTACTGAAATTCTTGAGTCACTTGAGAATGGAAATGCAAAATTCTATGAAGATGTTGTTGCGTTACCTAATGCAGATCCTCAGGTTATTGGTGATCGAGTTCTCATCCCTCCTTCCAGATATAATGCTATTCAAAAGCAACGTGCCAAAGCTGATCGTCAAGCATATTCCTTCATGCTTCAAGGACTACCGAATAAAATTTACAATAGTTTAGATAGTCTTGAGAGCGCTAAAGAACTCTGGGATGAAATAAGAAAACAAATGGAGGGCACGGTTCTTGGGAATAAGGCTAAGATGGTTACTACGTTAAACTCCTATGAAAATTTTAAAGCCTCAGTCGGGGAAGACTTGCAAAGCACTTACCACCGATACTGTAATCTGTTAAATGATCTCCGCAAAAACAGTCTATCAAAGGGAAACCTAGAGATCAACATCAAATTTATCAACAGTCTTCTTCCTGAGTGGGAAATATTTGGTAACAATGCTATGCAGAATAAAGATCTAAGTTTGATAGATATCTATGAGCTGTACGAATATTTGTACCAAAATGCTCCAATGGTGAATAACATAGCCAAAACAAAACAAGAGACACAAGATACTCTTGCACTTCTTACCAAACAACAACATCTGTTAAATGAGACTGCTAAGACTAAAGAAAAAGCAGAAGAACCCACTCCTCCAAAAATCGATGATCTGGATAAAGAACTTCAAGAAGTGCTGCAAGCCATGTCACTCATCTCCAAATATGAGAAGAAATATTACCCGAAAACCGCAAACAACAATCTGCGATTTTCATCAAACTTTAAATCTGCTCAATCTGCTTCTGCTTTAACTGATAAGCCAGCCATGACACCTTTGGATCCTACAAAGAAATGTTATAACTGTGGTGTTGCTGGTCACTTCTCCCGTGATTGCACGAAACCTAAAGTTTGTGATTCTGAATATTTCAAAAAGAAGATGTTAATGACAAAACAAATTGAATCTGGGAAAGTGTTGTTAGCTGAAGATCTTCAGTGGATGGAAGATTCTGATCAAGAAGATGAAGAACATGCTGCAAACTTGTGTTTCATGGCAAGAGAAAATGCTGAGCTCCACGAACGTTCCAATGAGGAGGCCAACAAGGAAATTGAGGTAACCAGCTCTTCTTTATCTACTTCTGATCATTCCACTGCATCTGATACTTGTCTGGATAAAAATCTGATTTCTGAAATTGATACCTTAAATCAAACAATTTTACTCGAAAAGGATATGAATACACAACTTTTAGAGCGTGTAAACATTTTAGAAAAACAATGCAACCAAACTGCTCATTTAGGTGAGCAACTTGTTAATCACATTAAACAAAATAAAAATTTTACACTGGAAATCCAGGATTTAAAAAGACAAGCATCAGAAATAAAGGTCCAATATGAATCTGATATTCAACATTTGTCACATACAATTTCCGAGAAAGAAGCTGAAATTACCAATCTTAAAAATGCACAAAATCCTATTTCAAAGGAACGAAATGACAAATATTACAAATTGTATATTGAAACGTTCCAAGAATGTCAATTCACAAAAAACTGGATGGAACGTAAACAACAAGAATTTGATGATAATGAAAATCAATTTAAATCTTTAAATTCTGAAATAAAAGAATTAAAAGAAAAATTAACCGATCAAACTAATCAATCATCACAAGATAGAAATAGTCAACAGATTATCATACATCGTCTCACCTACGACAAAGATCAGTTAGTATCTCACATTAAACACCTTGAAGAGTTAATCGCCAAACGAGGACATACTGATCAAACCATCCATTTGAACAAGCCTAAAGAGTTCAAATACTTCAACTCCAAATAAGGTCTAGGGGCAGACAATCCAGGATATCTCACATTAAACACTATATGACTCTCGCTACATGCAAACAGATATCTGGCAGAGCTTCATGCGGGTGACAGATGAAGAAAAAGAAATCGAAGCATTCAACAGAGCAAAGCAGGAGAATGCACAAATCAGTTTCAACTATGCAGAATTGAACAAAACTTATGAAATTAAAAAGACTAAATTTGAAAATGATGAATATTTTCCTATAATAACCCCAGAAGAATTTGAAATTAAAGGGGATGCTGTCGTTCAATAAAAAGTGACACGAAAGCTTTATATTTCATCATTAATTCTCGAAAAGAAAATCTGCCAATTAGAAACAGAAATTGATGAAACACATAAGGCATTTGATAAAGAAAAATTAGTTTTACAAACCAAAATTCATGACTTAGAAGATAAACTTGTTAAAACCAATTCTTCTTCTGTTCAAAATGATTTTCAAATCAATTCTTCAGCTCAAACTAAAACTCTTGAAAAGACTTCTACAATTAAAATCCCTGCTATTTTAAAAAGAAGCTCTGACTCAACTGTTTTAAATGTTTCAGATAAAACCTTAAATTCAAAGCTTGAGAAGCCCAGGCCAATCAGAGACAGAGGAGCAACTCAGATAAAGAAGTCTAAGTCGTCCGGCTCTAGTATGCTTAAGTCAAAGCAACTCCATGAATTTTATTGCTCCTAAATTGGCTTTTGGTACTGTTTATGCATCTGCTGTTTATCGACCTGTGAATTATACTGTTAATGGTGATAATTTGGTTGTTAAATATGATAAAACCGGTAAAAAGATTTATTGTGACAAGCAAACAAATAAACAAATTTCTCAGTATGATGAACGATATTTCATTAGGTTGGATGCTCCATGTGGTCCTAGAAACTATGTTTTACATAAGTCTGGTAAAATACTTACGTCCTGCAAAACTTGTTTTCCGTACTCATGCAAAACATCCGTTTCTCGTCCGTTTCAATATAAACGAAAACATTCTTCTACACAAGCCTTCAAACCGACTCATGTTCGTCCCACTACCTCACCCATCTCTAATAAATTGATGTCCTCTCAACGTCAAAAAACTCGAGGAATCACAACACCTAAATCATCACAATCAAGTACTTCTTCAAATTCTTCGAAAACAAATCAAAGATACATAACACAAAATCCACGTTTGTTCATTACACTTGGATCAAGAATGAACAGTCAAACTGGATTTTACATTCTCCAGAGAAAAAGCTTAAATGGTCTATCAAATCAATCCAATCAGAACTGCCTCCTTGCAGTTCCCCAAAATCTCTAAATTAATCCTTCTGTAAAATCTGCATAAAACATCATTCACTAATCGTATAGGACCCATAATTGATTGGGTACCTAAATTGTTTTAATTGTTTTATGTAGAATATATGGTATCTTGATTCTGGATGCTCACGGCATATGACGGGAAACAAGAACCTCTTAACAAATTTCAGAGATAAATATTTGGGAACTGTTCGTTTTGGAAATGATCATTTGGCTGCTATCATGGGAATTGGCGATATCATTCGTGACAAGTTAATCATTCGAAACGTCACTTATGTTGAAGATCTTGCTCACAACTTGTTTAGCATCGGTCAATTTTGTGATAAAGAGTTAGAAGTTAATTTTCGAACAAAGAAGTGTGCTGTTCGTACTTAAAATGGAAAAGAACTTCTTATCGGATCACGGGATACAAATCTGTTTACTATCAATCTAAATGAAAAGACCCCAATGGAAGAAGTATGCTTACTGTCAACAACGTCATCAGATGAATCATGGTTATGGCACCGTCGCCTCTCTCACCTTAACTTCAAAACCATCAACAAATTGGTAAAAGGTGGCCATGTATCTGGTCTCCCAGATGTTAAATTTGCAAAAGATCATCTGTGTTCGTCTTGTCAAATGGGAAAGATGAAGAAAACGTCACACAAATCCAAACTTGTTCCAAGTACATCCAAACCTCTTGAATTGCTTCACATGGATCTATGTGGACCAATGAGTGTACAATCAATTGCTGGTAAACGGTATGTGTTAGTGATTGTTGATGACTACTCACGGTATACCTGGGTTCACTTCTTACGTACCAAAGATGAAGCTGCAGATACTATTATCGCCTTTATCAAGAAAACTCAGACAAACCTGGAATTAAAAGTCAACACCATTCGGACTGATAATGGAACTGAGTTTAAGAATCGAACCTTAGATTCATTTCTTGAATCTGTAGGTATAACCCATCAATTTTCCGCTGCTAGAACTCCACAACAGAATGGAGTAGTAGAACGAAGAAATCGTACCTTAGTTGAAGCAGCCCGCACAATGCTTTCATTTTCGAAACTACCTTTATCTCTGTGGGCTGAAGCCATCAACACGGCATGTTTCACTCAAAATCGTTCTATCATCAACAAAACCTACAACAAAACACCGTATGAATTGATAAATAACCGAATTCCGAATGTTAAATTTTTCCATATTTTTGGGAGTCGTTGCTTCATCTTGAATGACAAAGACAAATTGAACAAATTTGAAGCTAAAGCGGACGAAGGGGTATTTGTTGGTTATTCACGAGAATCTGCATCATTCAGGGTTTACAATCGATCAAATCGGACAATAATAGAAAGTGTAAATGTGAATTTTGATGAGACATTTCCTCTTGAGTCACTTACTTCAAATATTAAACCTCCTGCACCTCCTTCCGCACCTTCCACCTCTGAAAATGATTTTGATGTATTGTTTGAACATTTTTATGATGAATATCATAACATCATACATACTTTACTTCAGGAGGCTGGCGTTCCATTCCCTGCAGCTGCAGATGTTCAGTCTATCAGTGTCCCTGAGACACACAGTCCGAGTTCCTCTGATTCTCCATCTCCAACGTCTGCTGCTCCTGAGAACACTGAGTCAGTAACAAATTCAGATTGTACTTCATCATCAATGGAAACTCAATCATCGCCAGATGTTTCTTCATCGCCCACTCCTGTTGTCGGTGTTTCTGATTTAATCATTGCACCAACTCAAGCTCCACAGTTGGTGATTGATTTCTCAAAATTCAATGTTCAAAAAGTTGATCCTCCACCTTCTACATCCAACACTCAAACTGCTATGACCCCGCATCCTGAATTCACTGATACCTCCAACATAATTCCAGGTCAACTTCCACTTCCTCATACTCTGAAATGGACCAAAGAGCATCCTTTACATCAAGTAATTGGAAATCCTGAGTCTTCAATTCAAACTCGTAGAGCAACTTCTGATGAATGTCAATACTCATCTTTCTTAAGCTCCAATGAACCTAAGAAAGTCAGCGAAGCTTTA
Organism: Calendula officinalis; assembly: GCA_963853835.1. Classification (NCBI taxonomy): domain Eukaryota; kingdom Viridiplantae; phylum Streptophyta; class Magnoliopsida; order Asterales; family Asteraceae; genus Calendula; species Calendula officinalis. Next base: position 69,472,554 of record OY970825.1, read on the forward strand.
TCAGATCCATACTGGATTCTTGCCATGCAAGATGAAATCAATCAATTTGAACGACTGAAAGTTTGGCATCTAGTTCCAAAACCACCTGGAAAGTCTGTTCTTGGTACCAAATGGATCTTTAAAAACAAAAAGGATGAAAATGGGATTGTCATTCGAAATAAAGCACGCCTGGTTGCTAAAGGGTATTCTCAACAAGAGGGCATCGATTATGAAGAAACTTTTGCCCCGGTTGCAAGAATAGAAGCCATTCGAATCTTTCTGGCATATGCAACACACAAGAATTTTACAATCTATCAAATGGATGTAAAAACTGCATTTCTTAATGGTATTCTAAGTGAAGAAGTTTTCGTTCATCAGCCAGAAGGATTTGTCGATCCAAACTTGCCTAACCATGTCTTCATCCTTGATAAAGCGTTATATGGTTTGAAGCAAGCTCCTCGTGCGTGGTATGATGTTCTATCCAAATTCTTAGTCGCCTCTGGTTTTTCAAAAGGCAAAGTGGACAAAACTCTATTCATCAAACGACAAGGGGAAGATATCGTCCTCATTCAGATTTATGTAGATGATATTATTTTCGGGTCCACAAATCCAAAATACTGTAAACGATTTTCAGATCTTATGATCAAAAGATTTGAAATGAGTATGATGGGGGAGATGAATTTCTTTCTCGGTTTACAGGTTCGTCAGTTACCTACCGGGATCTTCATCAATCAATCTAAGTATATCACTGATTTGTTGAAGAAGTATCTGATGGATGACTGTAAACCCATTTCCACACCAATGTCACCCGGTTCAAAATTGCATACTGATCCTGACGGAAAGCTAGTTGATATCACCAACTATCGAGGCATGATAGGGTCCTTATTATATCTAACTGCCAGTCGCCCTGATATATTGTTCTCTACGTGCATTTGTGCTAGGTATCAGGCTGCTCCCAAAGAGTCTCACCTTCAAGCAGTCAAACGCATATTACGTTACTTAAAGGGTACTCGAGATCTTGGTCTTTGGTATCCCAAAGAAACTTCGTTTGACCTGTCTGCATTCTCTGATGCTGATCATGCTGGCTGTATGTTGGATCGTAAAAGCACTTCTGGAGGTGCTCAATTTCTCGGTGATAAATTGGTGAGTGGTCATCAAGGAAACAAAATTGTGTATCTCTTTCAACTGCCGAAGCGGAGTATGTTGCTGCTGCAAGCTGCCTGTACCAGGTAATTTGGATGCAGTCACAATTAAAAGACTACGGCTTTTCATACAGCTGTATTCCTTTATATTGTGACTCCCGAAGTGCAATTGCAATTTCATTCAATCCTGTTCAACATTCCAAAACTAAACATATTGATCTTGGATATCATTTTATCAAAGATCACGTTGAACAAGGAACTGTGGAAATGTACTTCGTATCCACTGATTTTCAGTTAGCTGATTTATTTACCAAGGCTTTAGATGAAAAACGATTTAACTTTCTTGTGTCTAAGCTTGGTATGTTAAATCTCAAAGCATAAATCATTTCTAAATTTATTTTCACTAATTTTCAATGTTGTTTCTGCAAAATGCTTTTTATTGTTTACATTTTTAGCAATGACTTATACACAATTCAGTGTATAACTCGAGTCTCATCAGAATGGCTTATGCACACATCAGTGTATAACCCGTTCCTAACCGTTTAATGGCTTTCACGTACATCAACTTGAAACCCGCTCTTAATCAGAAAACACAGAACTGTAAAAACTCTTCTCCACCCCTCTACTACTGTTAAAAGGTACATTTCTGATCTACAAACTTTTATATATCTTTATTTTGTCGAGGGGGAGTAATATTAATTCTAGGGGGATAAATAGTATTTCCAGGGGGAGAAACTTTCGTATATCTATACTTTTATACCCGTTTGAATTTTTTTTATTATTCGATCAATTTTTTTTTATCAAACGGCAATACCTTCCCATGGTCTGCCAGAACCGGCCTTACCTTCCAAGGGAATTCTTTTTCAGCCATTTGGTAAATGTGAGGGTATAAGTCTAAGGTATAGCAATAGGTGAGTGCAAGGTGATGTGAAAAACATGATAACTTTAAGAAAACACACCTTTGAGTGCATCCACACCGTAAATAAACCGGGAAACCATACAAAAGGGTGCTCATTTATGCGTTAAATGTTTCACCAGACTCTACTGGCCCAGTAAAGCACATGCACGCCACCACCAACCACTCAAATTTCTCTCAACAGGAATTTGTTTCAATTCATTAGGGGACGTAGCACATAATCTACTGACTGCTCATTCGGAGTTTGTCGGTAATGAAACATAATAACCTCCTACCCCGGGTTAAGTCTCTTTGTATGCACCGTGTGTCTAGTTATCACCCCTCAAACATTCCAATATAGGACACTGGCACTACAAAAATGGATCTCTGTGAATTCATCGGAACACTCGTAGTGGCATCACAATCTGATGTTTCACGAGGATCGAGTGGAAATCCTGCTAGAGCTAAAATCACGCCAACTTTAAACGCATGTCACACACTTGAATCAACGGTTGTGCAAACGACTACCGATTCATACCGTGTGCTAACGGATACTCTATGTGAGTCCGGTGTTACCTAAAAAGAACAAGCTGCTGTGCCGTAACTTCTATCATTCATTCAGGCAACAACTTATACCGAAAACACATGAACTTCCGAAGAAAAATCTATGTGAACCCTTAAAATGCAACATCTTTTGAAAGCTGATTAAAATGCAAATGAGCGTAATAGTCCTCTCTCAAATTACTCCTATGATCTGCTAAACCCAGCATGATCTTCCGCGGAGCCACCGACAATATAGGAACAAAAAAAAAAGTGAGGGTCCCTAGGTCTAGGTGAGCAGAATCAAGTATCATGGGATCTTGATTGGGGTGCGCTGAGGTAAAAATTGAGAGGGGGTATGAAATATGGGGTGCAAATCAGCTTATCACATAGTAACACAAAAACGAGGGTGTGGTTGAAAATGAAAACGTGAGTTGAGTGAGGAGTGTGTGTGAAAGGGTTAAAGAAAACGGAAAACCCTCCCTAAACCGAACAAAAGACCGGGTAACTACATCTATATCAGACTGCATGAGATGCTTTCTGATTCAGACATCATGGACCCAGTGATGCAATGCACAACCACCAGTGACCACTCAAGTACAAAAAGTACTTGTTTCAAAATCACGGAGATTACTACATCTACTATCGACATCTCATTTGGAGATTGTCGATATTGAAAAAGAGGACCTACCTCCAGTCCTCGCCTTCGTTTGTCCACATATAGAATCTAGAACCGAATTAAATTTCTCTAGGACACAGGCATTCCACCAAGCATATCCTAGTGATCTTGCCGGAACATTCATAGTGATACCAAACTTGTTAGTATTCCACGATGATTGAATGGAAATCCTACCAGTGCTAACATCAAAGCCAACACTGAACGTAGGTCACACAGTTTTTCACTGTCGTGTTAACGGGATATCTATGAGATCCCGGTTTATCCTATTTGACTATGCTGTAAAATGTGTTACATATTGATCCATTCAAAAAATGAATGTTATCATTATTCAACGCATTTTCATCACCAAGCTTCGGAGATTCTTCTTCTTACATGATGCTTCAGATAAATCTTGTTCATCATGAGGGGGAGAATGTATTAGCCTAACTTACTCCACATCAAAAAGACACATATGCACCAGTGAAGGAGGAGTATACAAGGAACCGAAGACTCCATGAAGAAATAATTGTCTGTTTGAGGGGGAGCATAAACCTTATCAACAAATTTCCCGAACAACAATTATTAAAGATCATTGATCGACATAAAGCCACAAACTTCAAGAAAAGACTTCCGCTGTTAATCTCTCTATCATTATGGGTCTCAATTTTGGTCGATCAATATGTATCTTCAAAGTAAAGTCTTCAAAATACCTTTTGTGGTTAAAAAGCTACAAGAAGTATTCGTTTTCACAGATTAATAAAGCTCAAGCCTGATCCTGATTATTATGCAACGAAATATCTACAAGACTAGGCTTTTGCTAAAGATGAAGACTTCGAAGATATGCTTCCCAGACTATTGTTACAAAGGGGGAGATTGTTGGGTCACATTTTAATGTATTCAATAGTCTAGGGGTGTAATGTGACATTTATTATAACAAATAGTCAAGGGTGATTTTATGTAATTAGTCAACACTAGGCCTAGGTATAAATACCTAGTTGTAACCTAGTATTGACCTAAGCTTGCCGTTGTCAAAATCGAACGTACGTTTTCTTAGTGCAAAGCTCAATATTGTTCTTCATCTCAATCTTCATATTATCACTTGTTATTGCTTAATTGTTTGCTGAATCGGTACATACGGATTCACACAAACTTACTTCTACCACTATGAACTCTAGAAGGTACACAATTACTCACTTATTAAAGAAGACAAGTTTCTTATTTATCAATATCATAATTCTTTTATCACTTCTTATCATTTTCATCATAGACTTCATCGAGTCATTTATTAAATAAGATTCATTTCTTATTTTACATATTCATAGATATTTTATCTTTTCTTTGACTATAATACATATCTATTACTAGTCATATCATACTTATTTTCTTATCAATTCATTCGTCACTTTTATTAGTATATTTTTACCAATAAATACTCATTACTTTAAAATCTTTGGCATATGCTTTATTATTACATTTTTACTAATAAAGACTCATTATACATTCTTTTAGTCATTAACGTTATTACTAAGACTCATTTATGAGTATTCCATAATTACATTATTTTATCATGTTTGCTTTCAAAATCATCAATCAAACTTGGCATATTCTAGTATCACATTATACATACTTTCTTATCTTTTTAGTCACTATCTTTACTAAAACATCTATTAATAAAGACTCATAAAATATCATACGTTTTAAAAATATTTTTGCTATGTACCCAGTTTAAAAGTCTCATGTACTCACCTTAGCGTTAGCTAAATCCAAATCCTGTTTATCAACACGAATCCTTGTTTCCCACCATCAGAGCATCTCCAACTTTTAGGTCCTTGCAACCTATCAACATAATCATCACATTTCTAGTTATCATCGATAAATAACTAGATATCACATAAATTTATATAATCATCCTTAACCACCAAATCCATCAAACTTGGTGAAAATCCCTAAATCATAGTTCCAAGATATCACCAACAAAACCCAAATCCAACAACAACCCCAGGTTGACATCGTTAGTCTCCAATATTAGTCTCAAGATTATCACAATCACATGTTATGACATGCTTTCCTTTGATAAAATTCCATAGATCTAAGTTATCTAGTCTCATTTCACCATTTGAAGTAACACTTCAAGCTAGGGTTAGCAATAACCCAACCAAAATCCCCAAATTTTACATATAGAGGTTAAGAAAGAAGAGATTTACCTATTCTTTAACAATGGAAGCAAAAAAAACTAGATTTGGAACACAAAATCAGCTCCAAACACTCGTTTCCACTCAAAATGAGTATAAACATTTGAGAGAGAGACCAGGGGTCTGTAAATGAGAACAAATAGCCAAATCTCATATTTAATCTTATTCTAGACGATCCTCGCGCCCAGATCCACAACCTCGCGCCGCGAAGGTTAGCGTCGCGCATCCTCGAATCGGCCTAAAGTCGTGAGCTTCGGTGGGAGATCAACTCCAAGCCTTCGTGTCTGATCTCCAATATTGTTGTTTGCTTTACTCACGATGGGAGCTCGATGGGAGGTTTGCCAGCATTCCATATTTTGATCTTTTCCTCTTGATTACTTACTCAGTTCGACCCTTTTCCAATATAACACAAGTCACGGACATTTATCCCATCACTACAACTCCTTCAAGTCCCAATTCCAATGCCGTTAAGTTAAATATATTATTTCCTTTTAAATCCATAGATCGAAATTTACGGTCGTTACATTGTACATATATGATATTTTATTAAACTTATATGATATAGTGTGTGATTTGTGGTCTAGATATCACCTTTGATATTAAATGAGATATATCGAGGAGCATTAGGGGTGTTCAAAAATATACGAAAAACATAGTATCCGAAATATTAACCGATATCTGAAATCCGGGTATCCGAAAATCCTGATATCCGAAAATCCGGGTATCCGAATTTCGGTTACCAAATACGGGTAGCGTTTTTCAAGATTTTTGGATACCCGATACCCGATACCCGAAAAATTACCCGAAAATAAAAAATTTACGAAAAATATACAAAAAATACCAATAATATCCAAAAATACCCAAATAGTTGAAAAATACCCGAAATATCTGAAAAATTCCCGAAATATCCGAAAAAATACTCGAAATATTCGAAAAATATTTGAATATTTTATTTTTTTTTCGAGATACTGGATACCCGGATTTCGATATACCTGAAATTTTGGGTACCCGAAATTTTGGGTATCCGAAATCCGGGTATCAAATGCTGGTAGTAAAAATCACTATCCGAAAATCCGGGACCCGAATTTCGGGTATCCGAAAATCCGGGTACCCACACCTCTATGGAGCATAGCATATTCCAAAAGCATAGCATGTTCCAAAACCTTATTTAAGGGTCTTTTTAGGTTTTTAGCTTAATAAGTTTAAATAAACATGAGTTTTCAGGTTTATTTAGGTCTATTAAACTAATAAACTAAAAAAATCTACCTAAATAAATGTTCCTAAACCTAGCCTTACTTATGATTTATTATGTTCATAACGTCACACATTCAGTACTAATAACTCTGTCATGGTCGAATTAACATGTAAATTACTAAAATTGATCGGACACATGTTGATGTGGTGTGAAAATGTTTACATTAATAACATTAGTTAAGCAAGCAGTGGGGAGATGGGACAGTGACCTGGACTTACATTCACCTCACAACACACATGCATGTTGCTTTCTCTTCACCTTCACCACCCAATTATTTTCCATGGATTTATGAAATGCATTTGAAGTCTTATAACATAAAAAAAATTACAAAAAGATATACTAATTAATTTATTTATTTACTTTGTTAGTTAGGATATTATAAAAATGATGTAGTTGAAATGAGAAGCACTTTAAAGTTGAAAACTACGAAAATTACATAATTGCAAACTAATTGATATTCATTCACATGTATATATTAGTTAATCTTCCCCTATATATGGAGCTACACATGATGATTGTATGACACATCATCTGTTTCAAGCCTTTTGATTGGATGATAATGCCACGTGTAATTCCGTGGTTGGCCAACGATTTGCATTCAATCTTCATGTAGACTAAAATCATTCTACATTTATTCTCATGCAAAAATAACGGGAACGTTCCTGCAACACATTTAAATCCGGAAGGATAATTAAGGCATATAATTAAGGCAATCTTCCCTATAACGATTCAGCATCACAGCCTGTCAACTATAGACATTTAAATATACATTAATCATGATTTTAAAAAACGTAGCAATTACGGATGAATAATTAAGGCATGTATTTAAATCCGGTTTTAAGTCAATCTTTCAAATAAAACTCAACTAACATTCCACGAAATCTTGGGGATTTACATAATATTTTCCAATATTATCGTGATTTACTGTACCATATAGACCGGAAGTTAAATCATCAATGACCATCCACCACTATAAAAAAAAACATGCTAACATATTGAACACGTTACACTGCATCAAAGACCTTCATCAGTAGAAGGTAAAATTCTCTTTGCTTTTTACGGTTTTCATTAAATTCTCTACATTGCAGACCCTAAAACTGCATCAGTTATATATACCAAGTAGATTTGTTTTAAAAAACCATTTATTTTACCTGGACCGATCTTTAATTCAATCTCTTTAACCTTGCAGGAATACTCTTTGCAGCTCAAAAACCAAATCTGCAAATTTAAGGTATTCAAAAATGCTAAATTGTATGTTCATTAACATCTTCTCTTTAAAAAAATTGTATTTTTTTTAATTTTTATTTTGGTATTTTAATTCTGTTTATTTACATCAATATATATTAACCGTATAATTGAAATTATTTACATAAATAAATTTTTTTGTATTCTAATACTGTATATATTTTAAATCACAATATTAAAAAACGAAAAAAAAATTAAATTAATATAGAGTTTAATTTCAATTAAAATTAAACTGATATAATACTGCATATATTTCAAACAGTTTTACTTTTAAGGTCTTTAATAACCCTAAATTAAATAAGCAAGTAATTAAAAATACAGTTTTACATAATTTAATTTTAAGAAACAGTATTAAAAAAATACAGCTTATAAATACATTCCTATTCATTAAAACTGTATTTTAATTTAATTATTTTTTTTTGTATTTTATCATTGTCTATTTACATCAAAATATAAATTTTTGATGTAAATAACAGTATTAAAAATCACTGATTTTAATTAAACTATTTTTTTTAACCTTCCACATTTTATCTTTTAAATGTTTGCTGTAAAACTGAATTCCGTTTTATACTTGCTTATTTAATTAGATTTTAGTAACAGTATGCTTATTCAAGAAAAGGCATTTGGGTAAAATGGGAAAGATGTTTATTTTTTATAACATGACAGTAAAACTAAAACATCTAAAAGTCATGGGACTAACTCAATATAAATTAACATGATAATCCATACATTAACAATAGAGTAATTACAAAAATGGTCCTTGTCGTTTGCTCAAAATCTTTTTGTCCCTCTTTGATACTTTATGCAGAGAATATGGTCCCCAACGTTACTATTTCGTTTCAGTTTTGGTCCCTCAGAGGGCTGTTTAATTTTTTAAACTGATCATTTTTCGTTTTGACAACTTACATTTTTGACCTTTAAACCTGTCATTATTTCTCATTTGGACCCAAGAACAAAATAACGTTTCAACTTAAATTTTTTTTGTTACTTTAGTTTTATGTATTTACAAGTCCAGCAAGTTAGAAACCGAAAGTACAGTCAGATATGAGATGACAATGATTTGTATTTTTCATCTCATTATTATCATGAGAATAAAATAATAATAAAATGAAAAAGAATTATTAGCTGCAAATACTTACGGTTTGCCATCTTTGCCAGCAGTGCACAAAGCCATAGCATTTGGCTCCTTCAAGCCAGCAGCCATTGCATCATCAAACCATTTCTGGAACTGTTGAGAAACAAATTTTCTCATTTAGACCATTAATAACGCATTAAATTATTTTAACTCAAATAAATAGATTATTATAATATTATTAAAAAAACGTTTATAATCATATAAAAATGTATTCCAGGACACGGGTCAACCCTACCTGAAGAAACGGGTCAGGGTCCACCTCATCTTCTTTAAACTCTGGAGAAATATAATTCTCTCGCATTGAATAAATGTCAACTTGTGGAGGCTTTCCAATTCTAACTGACATACAACTTCCAGGATATGGTGGAAGTTGAAGCTTAATTTTGTCTACAATTACAGGTGGAACAAATCTCCCACCTAAGAAATGATGGGACCCACAAAACTTCTTGGCACAAATCCTAGGAGCAGTTAAAGAAACCTGAAAAATAAAATCACTTGAAAATGCATAGATATAACAATAACAGTTTTTTTTTCCTTTTTTTTCCAGTGTAAAAGACTTATTTATATGTGATCATACCAACATGTCAGGTTTGATTCCATCACCATTGATGTCTCCTTCTTCCACATGCCAACCAGATGGAATGTCTATAGAGGCAATTACAGTTTTTGGTTTTTTATTTATATCATAATTGTTTTGAAGATTCACTAATCGTTGAATTAATTCATCAAATGGGGGCAGCAGATTCAAAATGGATGATGAATGGAATTATATCTTTAAAAATGCACAAAATAGCCCCAAATATTTGTAAACAAACTCTAGAACTTTGGAATCCAAGTGATCAACTACTGCGATAATCACTATTTGTCCCTTACATTTGGTTTACGTTTATGAACATACACATGTAGAAACCCTAGGAAATAAGTTTCAACAAAATTAAGCAGTTTAAGGCAAGCAATCATTCAATTAACACAAAAATAAAATGCACAAACTGATCTATAAACGCAAATAAATGTATAATTAGATGAGAGAGTACATATATAATTTGGAGAGAAACTTCTGCTGCTTCGTCTTCCGTGGCTGCAATATCATAAAAATCGTATAACAAATGTTTAATAATATAAGTAAAAGTTCCAAGATACAAACATTTGATGAAGAAGTGAACTAAACACCGAGCTCGATTGGGGTAGGATTTTCGTCTGTGCGGCTGGAAGATGGGAAGAGGAAAAGAGCCGAAGAGGAGAAATGGAAATTGGCTAGGTTTCATTATTCCTCATCAGAAACAGAAGCCAGTGTCTCCTAGCAAGCTTTCTCAATCCAAACCTTAACAATTCCTTATGATCAACATCGTCGATCAAATCCCCCAATCTTAAAACCCTAGAAATAACAATTCCTCAAGAAATTGTTATTCATCCTCACTTCCGAACCTCCGTCCACCGGATCCGTCGGCAGCTGGTACCGAAAACAGGGCATGAATTACGCTGTGAACGCCACTGGAGTATATAATCGGATTCTTCATCGAGCATATTTTGGAAATCTATATGTGAGTTGCGGTAGAATTTGTAAATGATTTTGAGGCTGAATTATGTAGTTGTCCGATTAAATGGGTTAAAAAAACAACCAGGCTCATTTCCGTAGCCCATCAATCTTTATGGGCCGTTCGTATTTCATAAGCATCCTCAGTTGGCAATTATTGTAATACGCAGACATCAAAGCCCATTAAGAATCCAGATTTTTTATCACAATTTTTTTTAATAGTTATTATTAAAATTAAAACAGGAATATATATTTTAATAGTTATTATTGTATTGCTTGCAGCTATAAAGGGGAACATAACCAAATCATTCAGGAGTTTTTTTTTTTTTTGCTTCATTGTTCTTCATTTTTTAGGCCTTGAGGAAAGAATTCAAGATAAGTTTTCTTTTTAAATTATTGGTGGTTCGTAAGAGTTTTTCAATAACTTACATATTATTCTAATCACACCACTTAAAGAAAACAATAAAAAAAATTATTATTTGTGGCATTGTCAGATTTTTTTTTTATATGTATTTTGTCAATTAAAATTTTATTTTCATTTTTCTACAGATATTATATATGGATATATTATATTGAGATGTCTAATTTCACCACTGGTCAAGCAATGGTAGATAATAAAGGAAAAAAAGGAGGAAAAAGAAAAATCACGGTGGAAAACAATGAGAATCAGCCAGAAAACATTAAACGCATCGTATTAGATGCTCAATTACATGGTAATTGCTCTTCGTCCAACACACCATTAGAAAATATCAATAAAAGATTATTTGAAAAGCCATCAACAAAATGTAAGTATTATATTATTTTACTCAAGTTAATTATAAAGTGGAGCAATTAAATACTTTATTAAACAATTTAATAAAATTACACCACTGACTTCTTGAACACTAATTTACATTAATTACAAATGTTTTATAAAAATTACACCACTGACTTCTTGAACAGCATAAAAATGTCAGGCGTCCCGCAGCATATCTTGAAGTTTAAGATCGGCGCTCCGGTAATGTGTATGCGGAATATTGACCAGAAAGCTGGATTGTGCAATGGAACGAGACTTCAGATATTACGAATGGGGGTAAATATAATCGAGGGTAAAATCATATCTGGCGGCAAGGTGGGTACAATTTGCGCTATCCCTCGATTGGTTATTAGTCCTTCCGACAACAAGATGCCTTTCAAATTGAATCGGAGGCAATTTCCTGTTTAGGTATGCTTTGCTATGACCATTAATAAAATTCAAGGTCAGACGTTGTCTCAAGTTGGTTTGTTTCTGCAAAAACCGGTATTCTCACATGGCCAGCTTTATGTAGCTGTATCACGAGTTAAGAACAAGAACGGATTGAAGGTCATTTGTTGTGACATAGATGGAAATTACACTAATTCAACAGTAAATGTCGTTTACAAAAAAGTCTTATTTCGTCTATAATTTTTATGTAACATCTGTTCATGTATCAAATTTTGTACAAACTCATCATTATAGCTATCGATTATTATGTCATTTTTAAACTATAGTTGATATTTGTTGACATTTTTCTATAATATAAATTTTGAAACATGCCCGCCCAATCGGGCGGGCTATGAAGCTAGTATTTATTATATACACACAATCAACATTAAGAAAAAACCTAAAAGATACGTGTGAACTCAATTGTTATTTGATTGATTCACATGTGAATAGTCTAACATATGCACACATGAACAAATAAGTTTTTCTCAAAGACAAATACATACACATAAATATTCCATATGCTTTTAACTAGACTTAAAATCATAATTTATTAGTTAGTAAGCAACTCACATACTATTATACTAGACCCATTAGTATGAATAATTCAAAGATAGTATCTAAATTTAAAGGTAATAAATTAGAGAAAATGTAAAACATAAGGGCAATAGTTAAGAAATATTGTTAGGGTTAAAGTAATTGTAAATTGGATTTTGCTAAATGATATCCCTAGGGCAATGGTTAAAATAATTTAAAATAATTGTAAATTGTAAATATCAATTATTTTATTAACAAAAAATAAGGGTCTAGTTAGTGCCAACCCTTAGGGTTTCTTTGGTACAGAGAATTAAGAGTAGAGAAATGGAATTGACACTCAAATCCTTTGTTTGGTTACATAGAGAAAGGGAGAGGAAGGACAATTGTCAATTCTTATTCTCTAGTTTTGTTTCTCCTTGAAAGCAAGGGAAAAGATGGGAATTGAAAAGTAGGGAATTGAAAAAAAAAAGCGGAGACTTGAAAGTCCAACTTTATCACTTCGTCTTTTTAAAACACATAGCCGCCCCTAGAAACCTTCGTTCGTTCGTACGTACGTAGCAGGAGAAAACCTCCATTCTTCATAGCTTCTCTCCAACAAGGTATTATCTCTCTCTCTCTCTCTCTCTCTCTCATGTCGAACTGAACACAAATTCGTTTCCATATGGTTGATTTTCACCCATGTCGAACTGAACACAAATTTGTTTCTATATGCTTGATTTTGATTCAATTAAATTAGTTTCTTTAAGTATGTGATAATTCTTAATTTTTGAACTACGTGATCCATGGCGAACAGAACATAAATCATATTTGTGAGTTATTTATACAAATCAAGACTTGATTTTTAATATTATGAATCATATTTGTGATGTAGTTTATAAATCAAGACTTGATCTTAATATGCCTTGTGATTTGATTTATGTTAACTAGTTTAGTAATTTACATATTGTGTAGTTGAGAGGACAAGATTACCTTTGAGACAAAGAATAGTTGTCATAAGTGCATTTTATGCCATGTATGTTATGATCCGTTGGTGGAGTCATCGTTTCCGTCGTTCTATTGAATCAAGAACGTTATATACAAAATATTTCATGAGTTACCAAAATAGGCGTGATAACATGGAGATGATTGAATTGATGTTTTTGAAAGTGACAATAGTTTATGTTTTTAGATGTTATTATTGATTTTATTAAAGCACTTTCGTTATTAATTTATCCATGAATTTTGTATGTTATAATAATGATTTTTGTGGGAAACAAATATGTTTTCTAATTATAAAGTTTGTACAATTCTCTACTGATTTTTTTTGTTATACCAAACAAGAGAAATGATTTTCTGCTGCGATTCTCCGTTGAAGTCTATGTGCTACCAAACAGGTGAGTCAATTCTCTTTCTCCAGACTAATTTCATTTCTCTGCAACCATTTCCCTGCAATTCCATTATCTGTACCAAACGTACCCTTAGGGTTGTTAATATGAGTTAGTTACGTGCATAAATCGTTTGTACTTTTCTTAAAATACAGGGTCGGTTATTGATTATTATACAAATTTTTAGTGTATTTTGACGTCTTATTAATAGCCTTTAAGATGTTAATAAGTGTTGTCATTATCATATTCAAAAAAAATAAAATACAAAAAGTTACTAAGAATCAATCTATGTTTTCTTAATTGTTTGACCTTGGCAGTGCTTACGCGGAGAATAGTTGTCTCCCTTGGAGCTGCATTGCATTTATGTAATAGACGTGGGGCCAAGATACGGTTGGAGTTTGGGTCCATCACATGTCCAACCAACCACGTTGGGTAAACAACAACCACCACCTTTTGTGGTCATCTTTTCACTTTCATTTTAGGACCGCCTTCCCCAAAAACCTCCAACAACATCACACCTTGCCATGTGATTCCCTCGTTTTTATACCTTTATATTTTCTAATCATATTTATTAATTGAGTAGATTAAATCGAATTATCATTTATCACAAATTTTATATAAAATTTTTATATTATATTAGACGTTTGTGGTATGTGAACTTTGTTACACTTGTAGTCAATACTAATGCTAAAGAAAATTAAATGATGAAATTACCCTTTTAGTCTTTTGTAGTACAACGAAGATAAATGACTACGTGTGTAATAAATGTTAAACTACAGCCTACCGGTATCATCTAAGAAATTTACTTTATTAATTGAGTTCTTTTTCTTTTCTTTATTTTATGTTTTATTGTTCATCTAATCGTCACTCCTTCTCTGCAACCATCTCATGACACCATCTCAAGTCACACATTTGCATATCTGTTTTTGAAAACCAAACTCAATAAAAGCACACAATTAATTCACGACCTCAATAATAAAAACTCATTTCACAAACCACCAATTACAACCACTAAAATCTTGAGAAAAAGTGACAATTGATTCAAACGACCTCAATAATAAAAGTGACACTTGTTGTCAAATCAGCTCACCCTCCAACCGACATGAAACTGACGTACCCATGCCAACAATACCTCTTCCTTTTAATTTTTGGGACCCACCATTATAAAACACACACAAACAAAATACCCCTTTGGGCCCACATCTCACCACTCATCCAGCTCTCACTCTCGTCTCTACACTGGCGAATCCCAACTGGCGGCCGACACTGATCTAGCCATGCCAACGGTTAGATCTCTCCAGTTTGGGAGAAGGGGAAACTAATGTAACCGTTGTAGGAGCCAATACTAATTTTCATTAATAAAATACAATTACAATAAGGGAAATTGACAAATACGTTTACAAAAGATTGAAACAAATAAATAGAAGAAACAACGCTGGTTTTGGTTGAGTCTCGTGAAATTCACGATCCCTTTAAACTAGATTCATTGTCTATTTCCCAGGGTAAAACAACCGAGTAGTTTTACACTAACCAAAATTGAGAGTGATTTCTAGGAGAGAAAGATGTGATCTTTTGAAATAGGTGGTGTGTCTACAAATGAGACCCAAGGTCTCTATTTATAGTGTAGAATGATAACTAATGTTTACTCAAAACATTAATGACATTCAATACTATTAAACAAGAAATCAAAACAGTAATCTGCAATTGCTGTTGAAATTTCGTATCTGGTCAGTCCATGAGGTCAGTATTAGAAGTCAGTGATGCAGGTCAGTATTGGGAGTCAGCGCAACAGCTCAGTCCAGGCAGTCTGCGCAGCAGATCAGTATTTCAGCTTAGTATGAGACTACAGATCAGCGCAGCAACTCAGTATTGGACTGCAGGTCAGCGCAGCTCAGGGTCAATACTGCAGTGCAATACAGTCGAACACTCAGTATCGAGGAGGTCGGTATTGACCAGTCAGTACAGAGGAGGTTAGTATGAGACTGATCAGTACTGAGGTGGTCAGTACGAGCTTACTGCAGTGTCGATAAGATGTATAAAATTGACACGCACGAGCCCAGATTTCGGAGCTGCATTCGTGTCCGCAGGTCGCCCGGGCGCACATGAGTTAAAGTCATTTCGGGCCACTCAGTTTGATCTTTTTCCAATGTGGGATAGCATCCTAACATCCCAACTTCAAGATTTCTTGTTTCAAACGCCCTACTTTGAGAGTCGATATCTCATTCACCACAACTCTACTTTGGACATGCTATATACCGTTGCGTAGCTCTCACAAAGGAGAACACAAAGCTACCAACCAATAACTATATATATAACATTATATAAGTTCAAAGTTGATAAAAAAATCATTTTATCATAACTTTTTCCAATACATTAGGCAGTGGTCTTATATCTACTTGAAATGATGGTTTGTAGGGAGGGTTTGGTGCCAGTAGCTAATACTACTGTGATGTGCAGTTTTTCGGCTCCTTGCCAAGTCATTTTTTGATGTTTTTGGTGTTAGCTTAGTGCATGTTTCTTTGTATTATTTAGATGGTTAGGCGTATTCATGTTTGCTAGTAGGTTGGTTTATATATAATGATTGTTTCTTCATTCTTGGGTGTTTCGAGGAAAGTGGTGACTTTGTCGAAACTCTCTCATTTATTTCCCTTTTGCTGTTAAAAAAAACTACTTTAGTTCAAAATGTTAAAAATATTAAAATAATACTTACAAAATGTTAATAATATGTTACAAAATGTTAAAAATAATACTTACAAAAATGTTTAAAATATTAAAATAACTCTCTCTCCTTCATTTCCCCTCTGTCTCTCTCTCTTCTCTACTAATCCTCACCCAGTTTTTGGTCTATTTCTGCCCATGTATAGACGATGTTTGAGAATGCATATTTAAAAATGCTCAAACGGGACATTGCTTAAATATAAAAGTGATTTTACAATAAGCACCAATCCAAGACTTCAACATTGCTTATTTTAATATAATATAAGCAAATAATAAAAAAAAAATGGATATTGCATTTAGAAAACCTAAACATTTAAAAGCTTAAAATTTGCACTCCTAAATAAGCATCATGTTGGTCGCTGAAAAGCATCCCCTACTGAAGGAGATTTAATAAATACAAAAAGGTAAATAGTTAGAAGACAATATGAGGATCAGTTCCTCAGATTGTGGGTAACTGAATCTGATCTGTTCGGATTTCAATTACACAGCTACACAATCTGATCACCATCTGAAACAACGATCAGTTCCCCATGCGGAATCAGATACTTATCAACCGATCAGATAGTTGTAGCAGGTTCAGCACACACTTGACAATAACGCTGAGCCTTGAGGACGTATACTTCTCTAAGCAAACTCTTACTGAAGGTCACTGAAGCCAACGGCCATCTGAAGGAGCATGAGAATCCGAAGACTCATGACGATCTGAAGCGTACAAGGGACTGAAGCTTCAGTGTCACAGAAAGACACTAGTAAAGCACAAGTTTGTATATCGCCAACAAAGGGAATCCTATGCAAATCTTCTAGAAGATATCGGCGATCACAAGACGACAGAAATTACTGTCAAAATTCCATTAGTAATGCTCGTCGCATGAAATATCCTCTGCACCAACGGAATTCTCACACGTGGATTCGATCGCTCAATTCCTTTGTCACCACGTTTCCCAATACTATAAATTGAGGACTTAACGATTGATTATGTGTACACCCAACAAGTTTACACGCTGCTAAAATTTCATTAGATATCATCCTTAGAGTAGAGTGTAAACAACCAATGAAACCTTAGTTACTTGATTTGAGAATTGAATCTCTGTAACGAAGGTGACTAGTCTTGTGTCTGATCATTTGTTGTCTTAGATAGTATTTTTTATTGTGTATTTCCTACAAGTAGTTTAGTTAGGATGTGTTCTTAGCTATTCCGCAAACTACTTGTAGCTTTGTTTGTCATAATTAATTAATAAAGAAAAGTTTGAAAAGTGTTGAGTGTTGCCTTAATTTTTATTTGGTCAGTAAAAGCGTAAAAATATATTATTTCACTTATCACGGGATTAACACATCCCTAATAGATTATGATGTCATTTTGTAATATAGGTCAATTTTGAAAGGGCTACCAAGTTCAAAGTAGGATCTTACAAGCAACATATGGACCCTACAAATTTGTGATGTTTAATGTTCATGTTGTCAAAAATTTAGTTTTAAAATGACAATACATTTTTTGATGATGTCATTCTATACGTTTTTAAATAATAAAAAAGGAAAAACAAAACCACTTAGTCAAAACGTAGATAGAGTCGCTATTACCTTAAATTGTCATGACACAAAAATTAAGTTAGTTCTTATATTGTGTAATAATAAAAATTATGATATAGTGACAATAACTTTAACTTCACTCATTTGGTCACTGCTGAAGTGGTGAGAACGTTTCATTTTAGTGAAAAGTCATCGTATCTATATTAATAATCGCCTTTTACTGAAAAGTCACCAGCTTGAATCCATGATGTGATTGCCCTCCTATCTTAGTTAATTAATTGAAAATTGATTACTCAAATCAATTTTGTTTAATTAATATTCATTGCATCTTTTTCTTCTAATTTTGTTTGTATGATGCATAGCCCTGTAAACGCAACATACATACAACGAAACATTCGTAACTGTTAGATAGTGATGTAAAACTGAAAAGATAGATAAAGATTAGAATCCGTTGATTAAAATGAATACCGGATTAATCTAACACAAAACACGTTGATTCGAGGGAATACCGTGATTTGGTCTTCAAAAGTTGTTCAAACACAAGAACAAAATTCAGGAGAGAAAACTCAAAGTTTGCAAAATCATCAACTGATTATTTCATATGATAGAATACACTTTACATATGGCCCAGATTTTTGAATGGGCCGAAAACGACAAACGGGCCAAAAACTGGGCCTAAACAAAGTTGGAAATTTTAACGAAAAAACACAAAAATGTAAATAAAGTGTCTAAAACAAGGCTTTTTGGGCCGGAAAGTCGGGTAAACCACCTATGGTTGTTCATCATGTCGTAGCCTTCGTCTCGAGCTTCGATTTGGTTACTCGTGGGCTTGAAACGGAGATCCGGGCGGAAAGTTACGCCCTTTTCACTAAAGCCCCTTTCTTCATGTGATCAAGGGCTTACATAAACATTAAGGTCCGTTCCTCTATCATTGGGCCTCCATTAGATAGCTATATATTTCAATCACTATTAATAAATATTTATGTTTAAAAGAATAAGCACATATATAATTATATACAAAATGAATATATATACATATATACTCCGTATTTTCTTTGTGAATGGCATAATTATATATACATAAATATTCATATGTATGTGTGTATGTACGTATGTATTATTTTATATTGGTTTATGTATGTTTTTTGTTTTTCCTTTTATCGAATTGTTTATGAATGATTTGTGAACAAACTATTTTTTCATAACAAATAAGCATGAAACAGGACAACTCTGATGCCACAGGCCCATATTGGAATCATCTAAAGTGTGTAAAAAGTACATTATAAAGCATTCTGAATGGAATCATGTTCTCATCTAAGTTGGAATCATATTGTAAACGTACAATCTTCACATTTTAGGTTTTTTTCATACACTGCCATACACAAAAGAGATTCCATTAATTGGAAGCCAAAAGCATATAAGTAACTCATCAATTGGGATACATAAAAGGATGCATTAATCATATACAGTAAATTAAATAAATTCTCAATTCTCAAATAATAAACAGAAACGCACACATCCCAGAAGATTTTAACTAGAATCAGATGGAGATTGAGAGAGTTTAATCAAATTAGTTAATCATTCCACAAGGAGTCGAGAGAAAAAGCTAAAAAAACCTAATTCTTTTGCATTTATGTCTCTCTTCTCATTTTCGATTCATACTAGTAGATCACCGAAATTGATTGGGCTCGACTGCTCGTTTGATCTCTGTTGTGAATCGTGCCCCCGTAGAAAACTCCAATTGGTTCGACTCCTCGTTTCTCCTTTTGCCCTTTGCCCTTCCGTACGTCATATTTCTTACAGATAAAATGAGTGATAGGCCAAGATCCATTGATGCCCCTACTTAGATGCTGCCCTGAGCCCAACCCCAGCTCGCCCAGGCTTTGGGCCGGGCCTGTGAAAAGCATCACAGTGCACAGGACGAAGAGAAGATGTAAATAACCATACCGTAAGTGGGAGGAAGTTATCAAGATCGATCTGAAGGATCTTGCAGGACTAGTATCATGACTGATAGATAGAGTTAATGCTTCTCCATTTGCACTTATTAGGAGACTTAATTTTACCTGCATTAGACATATATCTACTAGCATGTTTGGAGAATTTTATACATATATGATTATGTGTCTTGGATGTCAATGCTTGCAAAACTTATATGATATGTATGTTTTATATTTTTTTATCTATATTATAGATCAGTATTATTAACATGTTTCATATGTCACTCCTCTTTATGTTTGGTTGGTTTGAATGTTATGGAATGAGCAATGTAATGGAATGAGTCAAGTAATGGAATGGTTAATTACGATTCCATTGTCATGTTTGGTAGTTATGGTAGAATGTAATGAATGGTTCATGCATTTTGTTTGGTATGTGTATATAAACATTAGAAAGGAATGAAATTATATTAAAAAGACCAAAATGTCCTTATAATATAGAAAATAACCATAATCTCAAAAACCAAAATACTGAGTGAAAACCACAAAAACCATAATCTTAAATGAAAATAAAGAAAACCATAATCTTCAAGTAGCAACATAAATTTCCATCATCATTAAGCTTCATCGGTAAGTATGTCTAGGACCCATGTGAATTTTTCATTGTCAACAATCGTAAAAAAGATAACCATCAATTCGTCATCACGTGAAAGGATACGTACCGCCTTGTTCATCTCACGAGTGGTCAGCCCGTCAACTTTTCTCATCTCCGCGTGAAGTTGCTTACGAAGCTCCTCTCTATGCCTATCAATGCCAAGGACTGACTTGAATGTTTTTGTTGCTTCCTCAATTTTTGATCCAATTACATCTCCCGAATTATTCAAACTTTCAACGAGAGAATCCAAACTCCTGCTTCATTTTCTCTTTCTCGATATGCTAGATTCTTCTCTGACAGGAGCATTTATATGATTGTTGTGTACTTGATTGACATAATTATCTTCCCAACCTTCTCCATTACCTTGTGTATTATCATTATCAACATGAACTTCTTGTTCTTTATCCATCTCCAAGATGATATCAGCCGCTGTTTCCGCTTCTTTTCCGTTTACACGATCTTTGCCAAATACATGTCAAAGTTCCCAGTAATGTGGAAATGCCTTGCCTCTCCACTTTGCAGCATTCTTATTCACCTAGAAAAATAATACAAAAGCAAAAATAATATTATAGTAATATGAACATCAAACTACATTACTATAACATAACTATACAATAAATAGTAAAATGCACCTTAGCATATTCTTTCCAAACGGGTTGGGGAGCTTCAAGCATGTTATTCACGTACTCCCACCTAAAATCACTTGTACCGTTCCATGCTAACATGTCATGCACAGCAGCCCAATCACTTTTCACAGTCCGAATGCGTGATTCGATGTGTGGCTTCGCTTTTATACCCGAATCTGGAAGTGTTGGGATATAAACATTCTAATACTGATGCTGCAGTTAGTACTGATCAACGATTATTGAAGTTAGTACTGATGGGACAGAATAGCAAGATACTACTGATGATACTGATCTTGGAGTTACTACTGACGATCAAGTTTACTACTGATGTCTATTTATGGTGCTGATCGTTTCCGAGATTCTAGTATAGTTAGTTATAGAATGTTTATCTTTTGTATATTGATTGTAATCGAATCCTAGAATAACTAGGTTAATATTTTAGGCTTCAAGGACTATTATAAATAGTTCCTTACGAATTGTAAACGTACGTGTGTATTGTTCAAGTTAATCAATATACATTGAAGCTTTTTGTGATAACTGTGTTCTTAATATTATTCGTATTCAATTATAGTTTTCGATTGTTCTTAATCAAATAACAAGAGTGTTAATCCGCTGTAACTTCTCTTGTTAGTAGATCTGTGATTAAATAATATGTTTTGGTTATTCGATTCTGACAAGTGGTATCAGAGCTTTACGGTTCTAGATCTACGAATTAAGAACAGCAAAAAGTTTCATACTTTCGAATCCAAAAATGTTAATCATGTCTGATAACAATGAAAGCACACAAGCTAACAAAATTCCAATACTCACTCCCAACAACTTTGGGATGTGGAAAAACAGAATCAAGCAATACATGCTTATTACTGATTATTCCATGTGGGAAGTTGTTGTTGAGGGCAACAAAACCATCCAGACTCAAGTAGCAAGTTCTTCAACTGAAGTCGACAAACTCAAGTGTGAAAAAGAGAAGAAGGACAGAGGAATTGAACTCAAAGCCTTAAGCACTCTTTTGGTTGCTATTCCGAATGATTCTCAACATCTCTTTGTTGAATATGATGATGCAAAGAAGCTGTGGAAGGCACTGGAGAAGAGGTTTGTTGGCACCAAAAGTACTAAAAGAAACATGAAGTCTGTACTGAAGCAAGACTTTGAAAACTTCAAAGGCCAGAAGAATGAATCATTTTCACAAGTCTTTGATCGGTTCAACAAGCTTATTGGTGAACTAAATCAAGTTGGTGTTAAACCAGACAATGATGATGTCAACAGAAAGTTTCTTAGATCTCTTGGTGAAGAATGGTCTATGTATACTGTTATATATAGACAAGGAGATGTACTGGAAGAAAAAGAGCTGGATGAACTCTACAATGAACTAAGAGTGTTTGAATCTGAGGTAAGTAATAAAACTCCTAATTTATGTTCAAACAATGCTGCTTTTGTGTCTAGTACAGGAACAGGTCAAGAGGCTACAAAGAATGCAGGAATTGAAGATGCAACAAGAGAATCCTTTTTCACTAGTCATGTGCACACTGCATTGATTAGTGAAGATTTGGAACAACTTAATCCTGATGATCTGGAAGAGAAGGACATCAAGTGGCAGATGGCAATGCTGAGTTTAAGAACAAAAAGGTTTCTTAAAAGAATTGGCAGGCAAAATCTGACTTACAACAAAGGTGATCGTGCTGGATTTGACAAGACCAAAGTCAAATGCTACAACTGCAATAATCTTGGTCACTTTGCCAGAGAATGTCCAAGCAAAGACCAAAGATCAAACTACAACAAGAACAACACTTCAAATTCAACTGCATTAGTATCTCAAGAAGGACAAGGTTATGACTGGAGCTTTCAAGCAGAGGAACATACTCAGAATCAAGCTCTCATGGCCTTCACTGATTCTACTACTGAGGTATATTCTAAATCTTGCACTCCTGAATGCATTAAAGCATATAAAGAATTAGAAAAACTTAACAAAGAAACACTTGAAGAGATGATTCTAAACAGAAATAGGATAATTGAATATAATGGTTGTATAGCTGATCTTGAAAATCAAAGTAAAATTTATAAAATAACAGATCAAAGGATAAAAGATGAAGTCTTTCAAACAACTTATGATAAAGAATATGCTGAGTTAAAATTAAAAGAAACTTTAATTAAATTAGAAGAATGTCAAATGGAATTAGAACAAAATAAATTAACTATTAAAAAATTTGAAAGAAGTTCTAAAATTATTGATGAATTAACCAGTAATCAAACTACTGAAAAAGTTGTGCATGGAGTGGGATATCATGCAGTTCCACCTCCAACTAATTTTATCCCTCCTCTTAAATCAAGCACAGAAAGAACATTAAATGAATTAAAAATAGAAAATCAAACTGAAACCAATAATGATTCATCTGATGATGATCAAACAACTGATACAAGTTTTCATACCACACAAAGTCAAACTGAATCCCCAAAATATAACTCAGAAAATATACCAACAATTTTAAGAAGGGGAAATCAAAGAAACTTGAACCAGCTAAAAGAACAAAGAAAGCCTGAAGGTGCTAAATCAACAAAATTAACATGCTTAATTTGCAACAAAGTTAACCACATAGCAAAGAATTGTCACTTTAATCCAATTAACTGCAAAAGAATTCAAAGAGTTTAAAGTAAACAAAGAAAAGGAGAAAGCATTAAAACTAAAACAAACTGAAGAAGCAAAAGAAATTAAAAATCCACCTGTTGAAGTTCCCAAATTTGGAAGAACTGCACAAAGATTCGTGCAAAATATCAGACATAAAGTCCAAACAGAAGTAATTATTTCAAACATCAGTAGGAACTATTCCAGGTTTACTACTGGTAAAAACCCTAATTATAATACTGTCTGGTACAATTACAAAAACACTACTGACTATGCTAAAAATTCACATTACCCAAATACTACTGGTCCATCAGTAGTAAAATACTCAAAAGCCAAAAATTACGGGTATAAACCTAGGTCAGTAGTAAAATTGAACACCAGTACTAACCAACAAACTAAGATCAAAACTGCATACAAAGCTCATCAATTTAGAAAAACTTACTCTTCAAAGGATGAACCCAAGACAAAACAAGCTTGGGTTCCCAAAATTAACTAATCAATTTACTTTATGTGCAGAGCATTCAGATCCCTGAAGACGGAAGAACATGGCATATTGATAGTGGATGCTCTAGACACATGACTGGAAATCTTCAAATTCTCAGAGATTTCAAGTCCTTTGAAGGTGGATATGTTGCTTTTGGTGAAAATCCAAGAGGTGGAAAGATTACAGGTAAAGGTACAGTATCAAATGGTAAGATTACTTTTGATGATGTATTTTATGTTGCTGAGCTTAAATATAATATGGTTAGTGTCTCACAAGTCTGTGATAAGAAGAACAAAATTCTTTTTACAGATGTAGAGTGCATCATTCTTTCTCCTGACTTTATTTTAGATGAAAAATTTGTAGTTCTAAGAACACCAAGGAGAAACAATGTGTATTGCCTGGATATAGGGGGAGAACTCATTTCTTCAAGTGAGATCAACTGTTTTATATCTAAGGCAAACACAAATGAATCAGAACTCTGGCATAGAAGGATGTGTCACACAAATTTTAAAAATATGAACACTTTAGTTAAAAAGAGTTTGGTAGTTGGTTTACCACAAAAAGATTTATGTGTGATCATCACTGTATTGCATGCCTAAAAGGTAAACAACACAAGACTTCTCATAAGACCAAAGCAATCAATTCTATTTCTAATCCTTTGCAGCTTTTACATATGGACCTTTTTGGACCTACAAATGTAATGAGTATTTGAAAGAAACAATACTATCTTGTTATTACTGATGACTTTTCTAGATATACTTGGGTTTTTTTTCTTAGGACCAAAGATGGAACAAGTGAGATTATAAAGAATCTAGTTGTCAAGCTAGAAAATACAAGAGATCTCAAAGTGAAAGTCATTAGATGTGATAATGGCACAGAATTTAAGAATACTAATCTAATTGATTTTTGTGATCTTAAGGGTATTGACAGGCAGTACAGCTCACCAAGAACTCCACAACAAAATGGTGTAGCTGAAAGAAGAAATAGAACAATCATTGAAGCAGCCAGATCCATGCTTGCAGATTCAAAATTACCAATAACTTTTTGGGTTGAAGCTGTTAATACTGCTTGTTATGTTCAAAACAGAGTATTAATAGTTAAGCCTCACTTTAAAACACCTTATGAACTTTTTAATAAAAGAAAACCCTCAATAAGCTTTCTAAAATCATTTGGTTGTCCTTGTACTATTTTAATTACAAGAGAACAAATTGGTAAGTTTGACTGCAAAGCAGATGATGGAATCTTTGTAGGATACTCAACACAAAGCAAATCTTACAGAATATTCAACAAAAGGCTAAGGATCATTGAAGAAAGTGTAAATGTATCCTTTAATGAAAATCTGATGAATGAACAGGGAAATGGTCCAGATTGGTTATTCAACATTGATAATTTAACCAAATCTTTTGATGTGAACTATGATTTTAATACTGGAGATTCAAACAATCAAAATCAACAAGGAGGATCATCATCATTCAATGGTAGTCAAGACAATATGAAGTATATTCTGGTTAATACTGATCCCACAGTTGATACTGAGGACAGTAGTAACTCAGATAACCCTAGCAATCTTGATACCAGTAACAACTCAAATTCTTAAGATATTACTGATCCCAGTAGTAATCCAGAACCTCAAAGTTTTGATGATGAATCAAATCATAATGGTGTCAGTAACAACAATGAACCACTTGAACTCAATGAAGAAAATGTTACTACTGATACCAGTAGCAATGAAGAATCTCCACAAAATCCAGACAATCAAGAAGAAACATGGACAGATGCTCAAATTCCTGAATCCAATGAGTCAAACCTTGATAGGCAAATGATTGTTTACAAAGTACCAGGAACCAGAACTGAAAAGAATCATCCTTTGAACCTAGTCCTAAGTGATGTCAATTCAAACATGCAGACAAGAAGCAAATTCAATTCATCATTAAATTCAAATGTTTGTAATATCAGTCTCATATCTAATGAATGTATGTATGACTGTTTTCTGTCACAGGAGGAACCTAAGAAGATTCAACAAGCAATGAAAGACTAAAACTGGATCATAGCAATGCAAGAAGAACTTCTTCAATTCAAATTACAAGCTGTATGGACTCTTGTACCTCTACCAAAAGGAAAAAGACCCATTGGAACAAGATGGATCTTCAGAAACAAGAAAGATGAAAGAGGTATAGTGATCAAAAACAAAGCAAGACTTGTAGCCCAAGGATACACTCAAGAAGAAGGTATAGACTATGATGAAGTATATGCACCTGTTGCTAGAATTGAAGCAATAAGAATATTTCTGGCATATGCTTCATACAAGAAGATCAAAGTCTACCAAATGGATGTGAAAAGTGCTTTCCTTTATGGGAAAATTGAAGAAGAAGTGTATGTGTGTCAACCTCCAGGATTTGAAGATCCAGAACATGATGACTATGTGTACAAACTAGAAAAAGCTCTATATGGCCTTCATCAAGCACCAAGAGCTTGGTATGACACATTATCATCATATTTACTGAAGAACAATTTTAAAAGAGGTGCAATTGACAAAACCTTGTTCACAAGAAAGGTCAAAGATGATATACTACTGATCCAAATATATGTAGATGATATCATCTTTGGATCAACAAATGATCAACTGTGCAAAGAGTTTGAAGAATTAATGCAGATCAAGTTTAAAATGAGCTCAATGGGTCCAATGAACTTCTTCCTTGGACTCCAAATCAATCAACGATCAGATGGTATTTTGATTAATCAATCAAAATATGTCAGAGACATCTTGGAGAAGTTTGCAATAAAAGACTGCAAAAGTGCAAGCACACCAATGGAAACTCACAAACACCTACATCCTGATGTTGAGGGGGAGGATGTAGATGAGCATCTTTACAGATCAATGATAGGTTCTTTAATGTATTTAACTGCATCAAGACCTGACATTATGTATAGTGTTTGTGTATCTGCCAGGTATCAAGCAAGACCTAAGGAACTACACTTGCAGGCTGTCAAAAGAATCTTTAGATACTTGAAGGGAAAACCTTCTCTTGGTCTTTGGTATCCACATGCATCACCATTTGAACTCATAGCATACACAGATAGTGACTATGGTGGTGAATGTCAAGATAGAAAATCTACTACTAGTGGATGTCAATTCTTTGGATCAAGATTGGTGTCATGGCAATGCAAGAAACAAACCAATGTTTCAACTTCAACTGTTGAAGCAGAGTATGTAGCTGCATCTACTTGCTGTGCTCAAGTTCTATGGATTCAAAATCAACTCCTAGACTTTGGTATCTCTATTCTTAAAACTCATATTTTTATTGATAATCAAAGTGCTATCAGTATTGTGAATAATCCAGTAAAACATTCAAAAACAAAACACATTGAAATAAGATTTCATTTTATAAGAGATTGTAATGAAAAGAAATTAATCAAAGTAGAGAAAATTCATACTGATAATCAATTAGCCGATCTTTTTACAAAAGCATTTGATGTAGGAAGATTCAGCTTCTTGGTTAGCAGTATTGGAATGATTTTAATAAATTAATTTCACAAAAGAAAATCATATGTAAAGTTTTTGTATAATTTTTATATTTATAAGTATGTTTTACTACTGGTTATTTATTATTATTGATCGTGTGTTATTCTTACAATTTAGTACTGATAGGGTTTTTAGTAGAATTAGGTTAAGTATAGAAACAACAGTTACTACTGATGTTTTTACTACTGATACTTATTTACTACTGATCGACCGTTATCTGTAAAACACAACATTTTACCATACTGACCCCCATGAACATAGCCGTTAGGTTATGATTCGAAGGGTATTTCGGTCCTTTTGCAGGTAAATTCGAAAAATATAAATTGCTGAAAGTGATTAGTTTAGCATTATCCACACCTCGATTCGATAAACCCTAACCTCTGCAAATCTCGATCAAAACCCTGCATCAGTAGCAACGCAATTCATTCCACTCATCACTCACACTTGCAAAACCGATTGAACTCTCTGTTAAATTATCAATTTCAAAGCTCAAAATCACACAAATAGCGACTCTAAAATCCCTCGATATCAAAACAGATCTCAAATTTTCTGAATTTCACAATATGTGTGCATTCTTGAGAAATCCAGATGGTACAAAGGATTTTCGACCCATAGTTATGTTCTTAAAGAACTCACACATCAAGTTTGCTCTAACAATCAACCCTAAAGCTTATCAACAGCATCTTGTTGACTTCTGGGAAAATGCTGGACGGATTGAAGATACAAATATGTCAAAAATCAAATCTGTAGTAGATGGAAAGACCATTGTCATCACTGAATAATCCATCAGACATCATCTGCATCTAAATGATGAATCAGGTATGTTTTCTTTACCTAAGGAAGATCTTGTTGATATTTTACAAAAAATGGGGTATGAAGGAAGACTAGATATAGTTACTTTTCAAAAAGGTCTTCTTTCACCCCAATGGAAATATCTTGTTCATACTATTCAACATTGTATCTCTCCTAAAAAGAGTACTTGGAATGAGTTCAACAAATCAATAGCATCTGCTGTTGTTTGTCTGTGCACAGGACAAGTATTCAATTTTTCAAACATGATTTTTGAAATGCTTGCAAACATATCATCATCTAAAATTTTAATGTATCCAAGATTCCTCACTCATATTTTAAACTGTGAAATTCAAGATCTCTCAACACCTAAAAACGTTTTTGTTACACCTGAATTAAATAAAAAAGTGTATTCTAATATGAGAAAACAATTTAAATTTTCTGGGAAGGTTACTCCACTGTTCCAAAACACGATTTATGATCAACCCCCACTAGGAGAAGGTTCAAGTCACCCCATTGAACCCCAACCAACTCCACCACTAAATACAGCCCAAACACAACCCACTCAGTCCACTCAATTACCTGAACCAACAGATGTCCTGAATGTGTCCCAGGTACATGAAATTAATCCACAGAGTGCTACTCTTCACTCTGAGGAAGACCAACCAATAGCCAAAACAATTTCTAAAATCTATAAAAGGAAGAAATCTTCCTTAAAGGACACCAGGGGACCAATTGAGTCAAACCCCAGACTCCAAGAGCTGTCCTCCAAGGAGGAGAGAGGGCATGAGGAAAGGGCTCTCACTACTGATGCCCCAAAGGTGGGTGCACATGCTA
The DNA here is from genome assembly GCA_963853835.1 of Calendula officinalis. Taxonomy (NCBI): domain Eukaryota; kingdom Viridiplantae; phylum Streptophyta; class Magnoliopsida; order Asterales; family Asteraceae; genus Calendula; species Calendula officinalis. Next base: position 69,501,965 of record OY970825.1, read on the forward strand.
GTGAGAACATCAATAGGACCCAGACCTCGGCAACTCTAAGTGGTGTCTCATCTTTTGAGGCAGCACTAAGAGGACCCAAGTGCCAAGAAACCACAAGGGGGGATACTACTGCTTCTTCTAGGAACAAGAGAGTGTCTAAACAACCCATTTTATCACCAAGAAGTGATAAGGGTAGAAAGAAACAAACTGAATTGACGGATAGGATGGAAAATCTAAAAGCCAATGTACCAAATGAGCCCAATGATCCACCCAAAGGGGCTGAGGGCAGTATTAAACCAACACAATTGACGGATAGGAAGGAAAACCTTAAAACCACTGTACAAAATTGTCTGAATTTATTGAATAATCAAGGAAAAACCATGACTTACATGAAACATTATATCAATACTCTGAACATAAGACAGGGGAGGTTCGAGTACAAGCTTCAAAGGCAATCATATTTGATCAGAGAGTTACAGAAAAAAATTGCCGATAGTGAGGCTCAACAGGTTGAGATCACTAAGGGGGAGAAAGATCAAATTCAAGGAATGATTGATCAATCAATAGCCGCAGCAGCCCTCCTTAATTTAAAAGAAGCTCATGGTGAAACAGGTCAGAGTTATGGTGAAGACCGAATGGATGAGGATATATTTGTGTCTGCTAATCAATCTCCAGCAGCAGAACAAGTAAACTCTCCAGTTACTATTGAAGTCATAGAGACTACTGATCCTATGGATACTACTGAAGTTAAGGATCAAGAGGTTGTTACTACTTATCATATTGAACAAGAAGAAATACTAGTAGTAAATGCACCAGAAGTAAATATCATTCCTACTACTGATGCCCTAGCAGTAGTAACTACAACAACAACCTCACCAGTAGTAATCTCATCTCAACAGTTGGTGGTATTTGAACCAGAGACTACACCAGTAGTAACTACCTTGGTTACTACTGAATATGAAGAAGAACTTCCAGAAGTTCTTGAACCAGCTGTTATCATACCAAGACCTCCAACTCCAGAATTACAACCACTTATCATACCTGACATTGATGATAATGTGAATTGGTATGAGGTTGATGAATGTGCACTTCCTCCACACCCCAAGATACTACCAAAGGATAAGATACATTTGTTCTCTCCATCAATTGTATTCAATCCTGTTCTTGATATGAAATACACTCCACCTCTACTTTCAGCTTGTATTCGAAAAGGGAAAGAAAAATTTGATGATGACTATCCAAACAGAGCTCTAGGTCACTACATGGTAAACAAAATCAACCATGTCAGACCTGCAAAACAAGACAAATGGAAGGTGAACAAAATAAGGTATCTGAGGAAAGTTGCAAAGACTCAAGCTCTTGAAGACAAGAAAAAGGCTGAAGAAGAAAGACTGAAAAATCCAGCTATTCAAGAGGTTGAAGAATTCCTGGTAGAAGATCAAAAGATAGAATTTGATAAACAAAGAAAAATAGAAGAAGAACATTTAAACTGCCTTGAAGATCTTGTGGCAGAATGTAAGAAAGAAAAAGCTGACCTACCAAAGGAAATTTTTGAACAAAAGAAGAAAATGATTGACTTTTTAAAATCAAAAGGTCATAGTGCTAAGTCTTTTGGCAGAATGAAGATGATCACAATAGTTGATAAATATTGTACTGCCAAGAAGAGAGAATTAGCAGAATCTCAAGCAGAAGAAGAAAAAGAAAAAGTCTTAGTAGAGATTGATCCCACAATCATACTCTCCAGAACACCAATATCTGGTGAACCTTCAATGCCTTCTAAAAAGAGGAAAGAAATTGAATCTGAAACAGAATCAAGGAAGAAAAATAAAACAAGATATACAAGTACTTGATTTTCCTATTGCTCCTCTTGAAGATAATCCAATTATCAATTGGAGAGTTGTTGATAATGTCATAGAAATTATCATAGAAGACAAAACAACTTAGAGATTTAAGGCATGGAAACCAATGGTTATGTCCTGTAGCAGAAGTGACATTATCAAAGTTTTAATCATTGGAAAGCCAAGAATGACTAAGAAGTCATGGAAAAACTCAGGAGCTGGATACATAACTCAAATGATTGATGCTGCTTTTTGTCCAGACAACTATCCTGAAATATTCACTAACACAGAAAATGTTTATGCTTGGAATGTGTTACCAACTGTGAATATGTACTTCTTTGAAAGAACCAGTAAGAAGTGTGAGTTGTACTTGTATGAAAAGGAATATCCTCATTCAGAAGAAACAATGTACCAGATCATCACTTGCTCATTCATGCATCCACATGATATTGCTTTATTTCAAGAAAAATATAACTACTTTGTGAAAAGAAACAGTATATACATAACTGCACAAAGGAAAAAAGCAAAATCAGAATACATTAGAAGGTGATAAAAGAAGAAAAGAAAAGTTAGAAGAGATGAAAAAGAAGGAAGAAGAAGAAAAGAAACTTGGTTAATTACAAGTGAATTAACAAGTTTAGGGGGAGATTGTTGGGATATACACATTCTAATACTGATGATGCAGTTAGTACTGATCAACAATTATTGAAGTTAGTACTGATGGGGCAGAATAGCAAGATACTACTGATGATACTGATCTTGGAGTTACTACTGACGATCAAGTTTACTACTGATGTCTATTTATGGTGCTGATCGTTTCCGAGATTCTAGTATAGTTAGTTATAAAATGTTTATCTTTTGTATATTGATTGTAATCGAATCCTAGAATAATTAGGTTAATATTTTAGGCTTCAAGGACTATTATAAATAGTTCCTTACGAATTGTAAACGTACGTGTGTATTGTTTAAGTTAATCAATATACATTGAAGCTTTTTGTGATAACTGTGTTCTTAATATTATTTGTATTCAATTACAGTTTTCGATTGTTCTTAATCAAATAACAAGAGTGTTAATCCGCTGTAACTTCTCTTGTTAGTAGATCTGTGATTAAATAATCTTTTTTGGTTATTCGATCCTGACAGGAAGTAATACAGCTAATCGGTTTTCTACAGCAATAAGAAATCCAGGTTTGAAATCATTGTCTGATTTAAAATGAGATCCCGAGTTGAGCTCGCCAACCAGAGCTTCAACAAGTTTCTCATCTTCGGTTTCATTCCACTTTCTTTTGTTCTTCCCTGGACCCCTTTCATTATCCATTTGTGGTTCCATACCTTCACATATAACAAAATGATATAGTTCAAAAAAGAAAGAATGAGAAAAACATATAAGTTTAGACATTTAATTGACCAATAGAAATTATAGTTCCAAATATGATTATGAGTCTATTACAAGCAATTATTTTTCTTAAAAGGCCAAATTAATCATGTCTAGATCTCCAAGTATTAAACATTGACGTAGTTAAACTTTCTCTAAAGTTAGTCCATGAATTCGATGTCACAATTGTTGTTATATGCTCGACCTCTGATCAAAGATCTTCATCATCATCATCATCATCATCATCATCATCATCATCATCATCATCATTATCATCATCATCATTGTTTGTGTATATAATTTCTTCATTGTCAAATGGATCATATGTTAAATCCTTTCGTATGATTATGTGTAAAAGACAACATGCAAGGATGATTTTATTTTGCGTTCGAATGGGATAATATGATGGACTCCTAAGAATAGCCCATCTTTTCTTTAAAACCCCAAAACATCGTTCTATAACATTCCTCGCGGATGAATGCTTCATGTTAAAGTATTCTTCAGCCTTCTCTGGTCGTCGCCCATTCCTTCAAGTACTTAAATGATATCTTTGGCCTCTAAAAGGAGAAATCCCTCTCCATTGGTGTACCCTGCATCAACAAGATAATAATTACCTTTGTTCACCTTTAAACCATTCTCTTTTATCATAGCACTACGAAGTATCCTACCATCAGCAGTAGATCCTTCCCAACCTGGTAATACATAAGTGAATTGCATTTCGGGTGTACACGCAGCAAGACTGTTAGGACATATTTTATTGTACTCAATAGTCTAGGGACTAGTCATGACATTCTTGTATTGTCTTAAACTAGCAATTAGGATTAACAATTGCAATTAGTGCTTAGGTATAAATACTTGTATGTAATTCACTAATTGTAACTTTGCCACATTAATCACAATTATCTTCAAAGTTCATTTCCTTCTCTCTACTTTCTCTTTCTAAAACCTTATTACTTCACCATCAAGTTTCATAGAAATCAATGGATTATTGCTTGTTTTAGTCATCACACTTGGTATCAGAGCTCCATTAATAGAAATCAATTGCTTATCCTCCTTTAACTGATAAAAATGCTTTTCAAAATTCTAAAGCCCCATTAATAGGTCCGGCACATGTTAATCCAGTTCCAATCATCTTGAGGAGAAGCTCTAATTCACATGTTTTGAATGTTTCAGATCGAAAATTAGAGTCTCAAAGTAAGAAGTCTAAGAAGCCCGATGGAGTCAAAGGAGTCATGCAGTCCAGGAAGCCTAGTTCGTCTAAGTCTAGTATGCTTAAGAAGCCCAGCGAGCTTAAGAAGTCTAGACCATCTACGTCTTTAGTTTCTTCTTCTACCGTTAAAAATAATTGTAATAACTCCAGATATTTTAAAAATCTTGTAATGGCTTTTAGAACTATTTATGATGCATTTGTTTATCGTCCTGTTAATTACTCTCCTGATTTTGATAACGTGTTTGTTAAAACTGATAAATTTGGTATAAAGATATTGTGTGATAAATCTACAAATAAACAAATTTTTCAGAATGATGATCGATTTTTTGTAAAGATAAATGCTCCATGTGGTTTATGAAGGATTTATGTGCACAGATAAGTACACGGGTCACCGTGTCCAATGTTATAAGACACTAAAGGGTCACACCACTACACACCCAATAATGGACAACCGAATAAATTGTAAGTTGTGTGGAATAATTAACTAGTTAAGTTAATTATTAAGAAGAGAATAAATAATAATAAGTTAATTATTATTGAGGATGGTTAAATATTAGGTTAAGTATTTAACGGACAGTTAATTAATAGTTAATTAATTAACTAGTAAAAGTCCAAGGGTTTAAAGTGTTAATAGGAAGTTTAATTATGAGATTAATCATAATTAAACTCCAAGGACTTAACTGTAACTTAAGTCATTATAAATAGACGCTTAAGGTTAAGGTTTTAGGTTACACTTTTCATAACACCACAAAACCCTAGCCTCTCTCCCTCTTTCTCTCCTTTCGGCCGAATCCAAGAAAACCCCAAGGGTTTCGGTTTTGGTGTTCGTCGAACACATCACACACACACACACACAAGTCTTTGTGTGTTGCTTTGTTGGTACAACGCGGTCTTGCAGCGTGTCCAGGTGGTGCAGTAGAGGTGGATCACTTCTTTAGCAATCTAAAGGTAATGTTCATCTTCTTCTTCTTTTTTCGTGATCTCATTGATTAGTAGAGATCCAGTATGTGGTATTCAAGTTCCGCCATGTGAATACTACAAGGTTTTCCTACAGTGGTATCAGAGCGATCTACTAATCTCAATGAGATTCGAAGGTTTTTCTTTTCATCTAGAAAAGAACCCTAGGATTTTCGGCCAAGAACATTGTTCAAGTTTATGAACAATTGGTTTGAATAGGGTTCTAGATAAAAAGAAATTAGGCTTCTTTTTCCTTTCCTTGTATTTTTCGAATTCGTATATATATATTATATATTATATTAAGTTTTTTTTTATCTTAGAAAGAACCCTAGAAAGTTTGATCCAAGAACATTGTTCAAGTTTATGAACAATTGGATTGAATAGGTTTCAAGATAAAAAGAATTAGGTTTCTTTTTATTTTAGTTAGAAAACCCTAGAAAATTTGATCCAAGAAAGTTATTCAAGTTTATGAATAATTGGATTGAATACGATTTTTAGATAACAAAGAAAAGGTTATAATTATTATTAATATTATTATTAAAATTAAAAGCGGGAGTCGAAACCAAACCAACCGAGTTTCGGTGAGGCTTGGGTCGACGACCGAGTGGTCGACCGAAACCTAGTCCACCGAGTTTCGGTTGGATGATGGTTTCTTGGTGACCAAGTTATCGCATTTAGGGTACAAGATTTTATGTAACCTAAATCGGGAATAAAGCATCTACAAGATCTATGTATATTCTTTTAGTTGGTAAGTCAAATCTATGTAAATCTTTTGATTTTTGACTAAATATCAAGAACAAATCAAAAGAATAGATTTACATAAATCTTGACTAGTTTTCTGTTTTTTAATAGTAAATAATAATAGATTATTAAAAACCTAGATAATTTCGAAATTTAGGAGGAATTAATAAAGAAATCAGTTTATGGTAATTTAAAAATTATCAGTTTGGTAATTTAATAATTATCAGTTTATGACATTGTAAATAATAATAGATTATTAAAAACCTAGATTATTTATTTATTTAAGTATGACATAACCCAAAAGTCATGACATTGTGTTTAATGTTAAAAAGTTCCGAATTTTTATTTTTTATTTTCGGAAATTATTAAACTTATATTTTTAAATATACAAAATACAAAACCAAGTCTTTGGGGTTATGACATTGCAATTTTTCGATATTGCAAGCATTATTATTTTATTTTTCTTTTATTCATTATAACATAAAATAATAAGGTGGTGATTATAAACAGTTTGTTTAGAAAACCAAGATTTAATTAATAAGATGGTGATTATAAACAGTTTGTTTAGAAAACCAAGGTATAAATTAATAAGATAGTAATTATAAACAGTTTGTTTAGAAAACCAAGTTTAAAGTTAATAATGGTAAAGTAAACAGTTTGTTTATAAACCAAGTTTTATGAAACAAATTAAAAGGTGGAATTTATAAACAGTTAGTTTATAAAATCCAAGTAATTAAAAAAACTGGCTAACTTTTCGAACAAAGGTAAATCCTTTTTAGAAAATCTTAGATCAGAGTGCAACCCATCTAATGGAACACCTCACTTGTTCAATGATATACACATCGTAAGGAGAAAGAACCTTAGATGTGGATTCAAATCATTGCGAGTGTTAGGGTGCGTAGGGTCTTGTGATAATTGGGAGTCCCGGTGCAAGGCATCGCACTGTCTTAGATGGTGCGATCTATTTTGGTGATAATCGGGAGTCCCGGCCCAAAATGCACTAGAGGGATTAAAACATGTACAAGTTTGTTGTTCAACTTGATATCCCGAGGATCTAGGAATCGTTTCTAGTCTAGAGGCGATTGGTATGGCTCTAATGGGAAGTGCCCAAACCTTGCATTAGAGGGCGTGAAATATGGGTCCTAGTCTAACTATTATTATTAAAAGGTAATAATGTTAGAAGTTATTTATTTTATCTAATCTTACTAACCGTTTGTTTGTTTTTCTTATAGATGTCTGTACTGTCATAAATTCCGTTTTATTCACCGATCGAATCGTGAAAGTTCATTACTGGAAAATGGAAGCTTACTGGTCCAAACTACAAAGTTTGAAAGGTGCATTTTAGGAGTTACCTAAAAGCACAGAATCTACTGTACGTGATAGACGAGTTGCCCAAGGGACAACCAGGGCAAGATGCCCAGGATGATGAGCTTGACGCTTATTATCAGTATCTGGCAGAAGAATCACAAGTTATGTTGATTCTTATTCTTACTTCATTATCAGAGCTTACTGATAATCTATGTAAGAAACCATGCTATGAGTTTGTCCGGTATCTTGAGGAGACGTTTAAAGATAGTACTGAAGATAGCAAGCAGTTCATTTTGCAAGAAATCATTTCGTCAAAAATGACAGATGATCAACCACTGAGTGACCACCTTATCAACATAAGGAGTTTACTAGATTGTCTCACCCTAGTTACTGGCACATCAAACGAGCATGAACAAGTCTTGTTCTTGTTTGGATCTCTCACTCAGTACTATCAGGACAAGGTAGTACGTATGATCGGGAATTTTGATTTGAGTGTCGCAGGTCTACACGAGAGTCTCTTGTGTATACGCGATGTTCAAAAGCTAGAGGAAGAATCTCTCCCCGAGATTCAGCAGGATGAGTTCTATGACTGGTTGAATGACTTTGCTGATTTGTGTTGCCCAACTTGTGGCAGCAAGGATATTTGCGAGCACACGTCGGACGTGGGGCTGTTGGACGCTGACTTTGTTACCGATTCAGGTATCTTTATGATTGATTGTCTCGTTACTTCTAGTGAATCCTGGGTATTGGATACCGGATGTGGTCATCACATTTACAATCATTTGCAGGGATTTAAGAAGAACAGGAGGCTGGGACGAGGGGATGTTGAACTACGAGTAGGCGAAGATTGTTATTATGTTCCTAGACTTATTAAGAATGTTATTTCTTTTGATTTACTTATACACATTGGTTTTTATTATGAGTTTTATGGAAAAACAATTCCGTGTTTAAAAGATGACATTTTATATTTTAATGCAAATTCTCATAATGGTCTATACACGTTAAATCTAAATAACATAGAACGAGACGTTTATCATATAAGTAAAAGATCCAAGAATAACTTGATCAAACTTATCTTTGGCATTGTCGTTTAGGTCATATAAACGAAACTCGCATTAAGAAGCTCCACGATGATGGAATTCTAGAGCCATTTGATTTGGAATCATATGCAATATGCGAAGCTTGTTTATCTGGCAAGATGACAAAAGACCCTTTCAACCATTACAATGAAAGGGCAGGCGAGTTGTTAGGGATAATACACACAGATGTGTGTGGACCCTTTACTCCAGAAGCTAGAGGAGGATACCGCTACTTCATTACCTTTACTGACGACTTCAGTAGGTATGGTTATGTCTTTCTTATGAGACTAAAGTCTGAGAGCTTTGACAAGTTCAAAGAATATCAGAGGGAAGTAGAAAACCAACTAGGCAAGAAAATTAAGTCACTTCGGTCTACCCGAGGAGGCGAATATTTGAGCCAAGAGTTCGACGATCATTTGAAAGAATGTGGGATTGTTTCACAACTCACACCTCCGTATACACCTCAGATGAATGGCGTATCAGAAAGGAGGAATCGCACCTTGTTAGACATGGTACGTTCAATGATGTGTCGCGCCCCACTACCACTATCATTTTGGGGACATGCACTCGAGACTGCAGCATTCACACTTAATAGGGTTCCGACCAAGTCAGTAGAAAAGACTTCGTTCGAGCACTGGACGGGGAGAAAACCTAAGTTATCTTTTCTCAAGATTTGGGGTTGTGAAGCATACGTTAGACGTAACTTCACAGACAAACTAAACCCCAAGTCAGACAAGTGCATCTTCGTTGGATATCCAAGGGAAACCTTAGGATACTATTTCTATCATCAAGAAGATAACAAAGTCTTTATTGCTCGGAAAGGTGTCTTCTTGGAGGAGAAGTTTCTAGGAACTGAAACTCCAAGAAAAGAAATAGAGCTTCAAGAAATTGAAGAGAACGAAGATCCACCGACGACTTCAGTCGAACCAGTAGTTCAACAAAGAATTGTTGATCCCCAACCAGACCCACCGGTTGAGGAAGAAGATACACGCAATCCGCGTAGGTCCAATAGACCACGCCAAGAACCAGATAGGTATCTTGGATTCATGATCGATGAAGATGATGGAAGTCTACTAGAACCATTAACCTACAGCGAAGCTGCTAACGGCATAGAGTCTGAAAGATGGATCGAGGCTACGCAAGCAGAGATGCAATCCATGTATGACAACCAAGTTTGGGTATTATCAGACTTGCCACCACAGTCTCGTGCTGTTGGATGCAAGTGGGTTTTCAAGAAGAAAACCGACATGGATGGAAAGGTGCATACTTACAAAGCACGACTCGTCGTGAAGGGTTTCACGCAGACACATGGTGTTGATTATTCTGAAACCTACTCGCCAGTTGCCATGCTTAAGTCTATTAGAATTCTTATGGCCATATCAGCATATTACGACTATGAGATATGGCAGATGGATGTTAAAACCGCCTTCCTTAACGGGGAATTGAATGAGGACGTATTGATGATACAACCGGATGGTTTTAGTGATCCAAAGAATCCTAATAAATTATGTAAATTGCTAAAATCCATTTATGGATTGAAGCAAGCATCTAGAAGTTGGAACTTACACTTTGACAAAAAGATCAAAGAATTTGGTTTTGTCAAGAGTGAGTTCGAGGCGTGTGTCTATACAAAATTCAGTGGGAGCGTAGTAATCTTCCTAGTCTTGTATGTTGATGACATACTGCTCATAGGAAACGATATACCAGCATTACAAGGAGTAAAATCCTGGTTAGGTAAATGTTTCCAGATGAAAGACTTGGGAGAAGCCGCATTTATACTAGGTATAAAGATCTATAAGGATAGATCTAGGCGGCTTATTGGACTTAGTCAAAGTACATACATTGACAAAGTACTGAAGAGATTCAGTATGAGTGATTCCAAAAGAGGAATCATTCCGATGTCACATGGCATTACACTGAGCAAAGCTCAGAGTCCCACATCTAGCAAGGAAATAGCTAGGATGAGTTTGGTACCATATGCTTCGGCAATTGGATCAATCATGTATGCCATGTTATGTACTAGGCCCGATATTGCTTACTCCATAAGTCTCACGAGCAGATATCAAAATATTCTGTGATAACAGTGGGGCAATAGCGCAAGCTGTTGAACCAAGAGAGCATCAAAAGACCAGGCATGTACGCAGGAAATATCACCTCATACGCGAGTATGTTAGAGAGGGTGATATTATAATTAAGAAAATACCAACGGATGACAACGTCGCTGACCCGTTGACAAAACCACTAGTTGGACCAAAGCATGAGAAACATGCGCACGCTATAAGCATGCAGTACCTAAATATTGGTAGCTAGTACTTTTTGATTAGATTCATAGACATGATTGAAATCGATACGTTATGTAATAACATTTCGTGGGATTGAAATAGAAAGTTTTACGTAATCTATTCTTAACATGTTTTAAACCTATCCTTGATACACAAAGTTTTTGAGTATCTAAATTGTCTGTGGTTGCTTGAATTTAGTGGGAGCTAGATTCAAGAGTTAATACCATTATGAATATTTATCTATTTCATAGTTATTGAATAGAGAAACAAGGGTTGTTAAAATAAATATTCATAGATGTTTACAGAGTTTGCTAAACATTAGACGTGACCAAAAAATCGATATTACTTCATGGAGCCCAAGCATGAGTAATTTCGAGTAGATGTCCTCTGACCTGAGACATTTTGGTTTGAGACACGATGACTTCTGATCTTTAGCATTTATCTACCGTCACACCATAAAAGGGTGATCATAAGGAACTTGACTAAGACAGCGGAAGTCGTGGGCAAGATAACGCAAATGTCAAGATGGAATTTGCACCTTCTTTAACTAGAAGATATATTTCATGGCCGCTTGACGATTAAGACTACTGAAATGTGTGGCCGCGCTCGGAGAATGATTAGATCATTCGGTAATCCGTTACTGTAGAAAGTCGAAATTAGAGTTGAGAAAATTCGAGTATATAGAACAAGATCCCTGCTCCATGTCTATTACTCAAATTAAGAAATATCGTTAAGCGAAAGGAAAATCTATTAGTGTTATTCATTTTATGAATATTATCTCTGGATGTAAGAGTTCTTATGACCTGGTTATCCTAAATGTCTGGCTAGGGACCGCTTTAGGCCAACGATGATCAGAAAGTGTTTCTTAACTTGCACAAGTGGGAGTCTGAAGGATTTATGTGCACAGATAAGTACATGTGTCACCGTGTCCAATGTTATAAGACACTAAAGAGTCACACCACTACACACCCAATAATGGACAACCGAATAAAGTAAGTTGTGTGGAATAATTAACTAGTTAAGTTAATTATTAAGAAGAGAATAAATAATAATAAGTTAATTATTATTGAGGATGGTTAAATATTAGGTTAAGTATTTAACGGACAGTTAATTAATAGTTAATTAATTAACTAGTAAAAGTTCAAGGGTTTAAAGTGTTAATAGGAAGTTTAATTATGAGATTAATCATAATTAAACTCCAAGGACTTAACTGTAACTTAAGTCATTATAAATAGAGGCTTAAGGTTAAGGTTTTAGGTTACACTTTTCATAACACCACAAAACCCTAGCCTCTCTCCCTCTTTCTCTCCCTTCGGCCGAATCCAAGAAAACCCCAAGGGTTTCGGTTTTGGTGTTCGCCGAACACATCACACACACACAAGTCTTTGTGTGTTGCTTTGTTGGTTCAACGCGGTCTTGCAGCGTGTCCATGTGGTGCAGTAGAGGTGGATCACTTCTTTAGCAATCTAAAGGTAATGTTCATCTTCTTCTTTTTTTTTCGTGATCTCATTGATTAGTAGAGATCCAGTAATGTGGTATTCAAGTTCCGCCATGTGAATACTACAAGGTTTTCCTACAGTTTAAAAATCAATGTTTTCCATAAATATGGTAAAATTATAAAATCATGCAAAACATGTTTTCCACAACCATGCAAGAAATCTGTCTCTCGTCCAGCAAAACAAAATAAAAAAGGTTCATCGTTACATGCTTCCAAACAACCGAATGCATCTTCTAAAAACCCACCAACCTCTCATACTCACTCGTCTTCTCGTCTCAAAGTCTCTCGAGGAAATTCCGCACCTAAGCCAAAATCTTCAGGTTTCTCAAACTGCGACAACAAAACACTACCAAATCTTCAACATTTGTGAAATATAATTGGATCAAAAATGAAAATTCTCATTGGATTATTCAATCCTCTAAAAATCTCTAAAATAGGTCGTCATATCCACAACTTCTGAAGTGCCTCCTTGCAGTTCTTCAAAGCTCTAAATTGATCATAACATAATTCTACATAAAACATCTGTCACTAATCGTTCTGGACCCATACATCATTGGGTACCTAAAATGTTTTATTTGTTTTATGTATAATCTATGGTACCTTGACTTCGGCTGTTCAAGGCACATGACTGGGAACAAAAATCTTCTTACCAACTTTCGTGAAAAATATTTGGAAACAATCATTTAGCTGCGAATCTTAGGACTCGGAGACATCATTCGTCCTAACCTCATTATTCGAAATGTTGCTTATGTTGAAGATCTCTCTCATAATATCTTTAGCATCGGCAAATTTTGTGACAAAACTCTGGAAGTCAACTTTCGTACAAAATGATGTGTTGTTCGTACATATGAAGGGGAAGAACTCCTAACCGGAACTCGTGATACAAATTAGTTTACCATCAATCTGAATGATATAGTTCCACTTGAAGTGGTATGTCTTGTATCTAAGGTAACTTCCAGTGAGTCATGGTTATGGCATCGTCGTTTGTCTCATCTTAACTTCAAAATCATGAACAAACTTGTGAAAAGAGGTCACGTGTCTGGATTACCTGATGTGTCCTTTGACAAAGATCATAAATGTTCTTCATGTGAAATGGGAAAAATGACCAAAAAGTCTCACAAACGAAAACCTGTACCAAGTACTTCTAAACCTCTTGAACTACTACACATGAACTTATGTGGTCCAATCAGTGTGCAAACTCTTGCTGGCAAAAGATATGTTCTGTTCATTGCTGATGATTACTCACGATATACATGGGTCCATTTCCTTCGCTCAAAGGATGAAGCTGCAGAAATCATCATTGCATTTATCAAGAAAACTTAAGTGGACCTGGAATTAAAACTTCAAACAATTCGTACTGACAATGGTACTAAATTTAAGAATCGAGTTCTTGATTCTTTTCTTGAATTTGTTGGCATTTCTCATCAATTTTCCCCTGCACGAACTCCCCAACAGAATGGTGTTGTTGAAAGACAAAATCGTACACTAGTTGAAGCTGCACGTACAATGCTTTCATTTTCAAAACTTCCACTGTCTTTATGGGCAGAAGCCATCAGCACCGCATGTTTTACTCAAAACCGCTCAATCATTAACAAAAGATACCACAAAACTCCATATGAGCATATCAACAATCGTATACCAAATGTCAACTTTTTCCATATTTTTGGTAGTCGATGCTTAATGACAAAGACAAACTCAACAAGTTTGAAGCTAAAGCAAATGAAGGAGTTTTTTTTTGGATACTCAAAGGAATCAGCCTCTTTCAGGGTGTACAACCGCTCAGACAGAATGATTAGAGAAAGTGTCAATGTCTCATTCGATGAAACATTTCCTCTTCATTCATTGACCTTAGGCATTGAAACACCATTACCAACTTCATCCTCTGATCCTTAAACATCTTAAAACGATTTTGATATTCTATTTGAACACTTTTATGATGAATATCACAACATCAGAAATCCACCCCCAACCCCACCCTAAACCCCACCTCCAACCCCACCCCCACCTCTACCTCAACATCCTGCTGATGTTCAATCCATCACTGTTCCTGAGATAAACACTCCCACCACCATTGAGTCTCCATCTCCAACGTCACCTGCTCCAACTTCACCGGTACCTACAGCAAACACTGGTCATTCAAATGCTTCACTAGAAACTCAATTTACACCAGATGATCCCCCACCTCCGAAAAATATTGTTGCTCCTCTGGTGATTGATTTTTCTAAATTTAATCTTTCACGAGCTGCACCACCACCACCCGTCCATGCTCAAAATCTTCAAAATGCTATCATTCCACATCCGGCTTTCACTGATAATTCAAACATCAACCCTGGTCAACTTCCTCTTCCCCATTCAACAAAGTGGAGCAAGGAACATCCTTTGAATCAACTCATTGGAAATCCAGAGTTATCTATCCAAACTCGTCGGGCCACTGCATATGAATGTCAATACGCTTCATTCTTAAGTTCCGCTGAGCCTAAGAAACTCAATAAAGCTCTTTCTGATCCAGACTGGATAATTGCTATACATGAAGAAAGAAATCAGTTTGAAAGATTAAAGGTCTGGCGCTAGTTTGAAAGATTACCACATATGCTATCGACATCTCATTTGGAGATTGTTGATATTGAAAAAGAGGACACCTCTCCTGTCATCGCCCTCGTTTGTCCACTAATCGAGTCTAGAACCGAATTAAACACTTTTTGGACACATGCATTCTACCAAGCATATCTTTGTGATATTGCCATAACATTCATAGTGATACCAACAAATATTGGTATTCCACGATGATTGAATGGAAATCATACCATTGCTAACATCAAAGTCAACGTTGAACGTAGATCACACAGTTTCTGCAAATGCTGTGTTAATAGGAAATCTATGTGATTTTGGGTTACCCTGATTCAAACCAGTGCAAAGATCTGACGACCGTACTCCATTATTATCAACAACAGTCAACATGTCAGATAGAGGATCTGATGACTGTACTCCAATGTTATTAACAACAGTCAAGACATCAGATGAAGGATTCTATGACCGTACTCCAACATTATCAACAACTATCATAAAATCAAAAATATAAATCACAAAACCGCACTTCTACGACCTCAACAACGGTCGGGAACCAAGGATCACCAACAAATCGACAAAGCCACAACTTTAAAAAAAGACTTCCGCTGCAAACTACTCTATCTATGAGTCTTCATTGCGTCAATTTACATGAAGTCTTGTGAGATACTTTCTATTGGTTGAAAAGCCAATTAAAAGTATTACTTTCTTAGGTCATCAAAAGCTGAAGTTGATACTTCAACAAGACTACTCAACGAATTATCATTCAGTTCCAGCTTTTACTAAAGAAGAAGACTTCAAATATATGCTACCTAGACTATTGCTACAAAGGGGGAGATTGTTAGGACATATTTTATTGTACTCAATAGTATATGGACTAGTTATGACATTCTTGTATTGTCTTAAACTGGCAATTAGGATTAACAATGGAAATTAGTGCTTGGGTATAAATACTTGTATGTAATTCATGTGTAACTTTTCCACATTAATCACAATTATCTTCAAAGTTCATCCTCCGCATTCTCTCTACTTTCTCTCTCAAAAGCCCTATTACTTCACTATCAAGTTTCATAGAAATCAATGGATTATTGCTTGTTTTAGTCATAACAAGAACATTTGTTGATATTTCACCCTTTCAATTTCGGTACCTAGGCTTGTCTTCCTCTCGTACGTGTACACTTATATGTGTCCCATCTAGCGCTCCTAAACATCCCTATGACCAAATTTCATGTGATACAAATGTTAGAAACGATTTTAAGTAAGCATACAAATCATAAGTCGAGCAAATATCATACGTTGAACCATTTCAATCTATCATCAGTTGAGTTTTATGGTATGGGCTCGGGTTTCTTGAATAATTCATTTTCCAATCTTACAACCGCATTCAGTACACTGTTAAAATGTTTACTAATTGTTTCTCATGATCGACGAAACTGAAACTTTACCACTCGATTTTTCACATGATGGGCTAAAATATACAATAAAATGGCAACTTGTTCATCTACTTGGAGATACTTTGAAGCCTTTAACTTATCATTCGTCTCAAGCATACCACAAAGCTTAACAAACGATGATCTATTCATTCTAAGTTGTTGAAGACATGTTTCATCACTTTCATAAGCTAATCTTTGTATATATATATGTTTCTCTCGGGGTTTATTACTTTGTAGCTAGGTCTATCACAAAACATAGACATGTGTTTATACTGATAATTACCCTCACAAGTTGAAAATACCAACTAACTAAGTTAATTATCACAATCCACAACAAAAAACATGCAACTATTTTTTTAGCTTTTTCTTTCTACTCAATGTAGGTCGAGCCATACCTAAAAAAACAATTTTAAATTAACACAAACATCATTAAACAACTTAAAACTGTCCAAACCAATAAAGGAACAATTAACTATTAATTAAAAAGTAATATACTATAACATGACAAAAAAAGTAAGATTGCTAAGATAATAACCTAGAACATATATATATATATATATATACTGTGGTGTAGATTTCCAACAAAGTAATGTAATATAATTATGAGCACGTACTAGAAATTGATGCATGTAATGTATTGTAGATTCAAGAAACTAATATATATTTAATACTCATGTATATACTAGAATGTCATAGAATGCATTTAAATATAATATGTGGCCTCCATCAATAACATATATAAAAGAAAGTTGTGATTTTTACCTAGGAAATTTTACGATTGAATGAAGTGGCGAGAGGTGTTAATTTTGATGCACAAGTTGTTTATCTGATGTGCGGCTTGTAGCGATAATATATAAGTTTATTCCTTTCAGATTTTGTAGGTATTTTGCCAACTAATTAGGGGTATAATTTGAAAAAAAAAATACCCATGAATGGAATGAAAAAATACATGGGAGGTCTAAGGAATAGAAAACATGGATTCTTAAGTAAGGGTGGCAATTGGGTGGGGTTAGTGGGTTGACGGGTTGGAATCACTAAACCCAAACCCAACATGTATAACCCATAAACTTAACAGGTTGGAGGGTCAAGTGGGTTAGCGGGTCAGAACCAGGTTGCCAAAATTTACAAGCTTTTAGTTAGGAAAATAAGAAATTCATCACCTCCCAAATTTACAAGCTTTTAGTATGAAAATATGCCTGAACTTAATTGCGTGAGATTTGAAGAAAAAATTTAAATTTGAAAAGTAAAAAAGAAATGGAAATACTTTAGGTAAGATAACTAATTTAAGGAGTTTCTTATATTATTTATGGTACTTATTATGTACATATTTTTTTAAAAAAATTTTAAAAATTAAACGGGTTGGCGGGTCGACCCGGGTTCACACAAGATAACCCGAACCCAACCTGATTTATAAACAGGTTAGACGGGTCGACCTGTTTTTGACCCGAACCCATTTATGGTCAACCCAAACCCGACCTTTTCCGTGTTGGGTTCGTGTCGGGTTGCGGGTCGCGTTAGGAATTGCCACCCCTATTCTTAAGCATGCAATGTAATTAATCATTACATTAATCATTACTTTACCAAATATATAACAAACAACTTTTTTATTATTACACTGTAATAGTTAATTCTATTCCCTCTTTGATTCACCCATACCAATCACTATATATGTTTTACATGCTCCATATGCCATATATTCTTAACTACTCTACATGTTTTTCATAAAGATTTTACATATTTTACATGATCTTTTAAAACTATCCCCTTTAATATATTTCACTTATTCATTATTTTTACTTTTTCATCGCACACTTTTGTCGGATATTTTTCGAAAAGCGATCTCTACTCCAAAGTAAATGCACGATTACCCAAGGCTTCTAGCCTAGTGGTATAAGGTGTTGCCCATGACCCATAGGTCATGGGTTCAAGTCCCGTCGTGGACTTTGGTGGTGGGATTTATTCCCCATAGGTGGAACATTTGAGGGAAGGCATACTGCCCCTTGTGGATGTCACTGTCTATGCTCGAACCACTAACTTACTAACTTGCCGTTCAAAAAAATAAGTAAATGCATGATTATCTACATCTCACATATCTTATACCTCGCATTTAGTAGAACCATATAGCATTGTTATTATTGTATATTATACACAACGTTATTATTATACTAGGTTAAAATCCGCGCGATGCGGCGCGCTGCGAACTTCATATTTCTGGCGATTAAAGTCCATTGGTTACATATTTTTATAACGAATACAGTACATAAAATGAAAACTGTGTATAAAATAAAGGAAAAAAGAAATAATTAGCATTGCCATTGAAATGTTGTTCGATTACATGTTTTGATACATAGTAGGGTACCCACGCAATGAGGCGGCGGGTACACTGATACATCTTTTCCGCGACGATGTTGATGGTGTTCGTTTACATGTTATTTTATAACGATTATTATACAAATGACTGATAGTTGAGAATGAAATATGGATAAAGAATGCATTGAAAACTTATCGGCGTTTAAAATTTGTTAAATTACATGTTTTGAAAAAAAAAAGTTAAGACATGGCGATAAATTAACGTATATTATTCATCATGTAAGACCTCTCGATACACCATTAAAAACTGGTTAATTTCTTTTAATCCTTATGTTTGCAGGGAAGTTATTGTGGAAATAATGAAGCATTAAAAAGGGTATCGATTTAAATTATGGTATTCATTTGAATTTGTTGTATATTAGGAAAATGAATTAAAACTGCAATTCAATAAAAAAAAAGAAATAAATTTCAATTAAATTAGTCAAAGTAAGTATTTGTAATCAATTATTTCGGTTATTGAATTTGCTGTAAGATAGTCAAGAATTAAAACTGTAATTCCAAAAAAAGGAAATGAATTCCTATTAAATTCCTCCTTTTAAACAATTAAAAAATTTATCATTCGTGTAATTAATTTAAAACGGTTCTATGAAATTCTATTGATTTTAGTTTATAGTATTAAAATCAAACTGTTTTGGTAACAAAAAATTGTATATGCTTCAAATTTGACTTTTTAGTCGAATTTGACTTTCGTATAGTTCTTATATATATGGCGTTGTTGGTTTATGTGAATCATTACAGAGTCAAATTTACAATTATTTTGACTTTTTCTTAAGAGTCAATGTTGACTAAATAAGAGTCAAATTGTTATAGACTGTAAATTTTAAAGTCAAAATAAATTGAAAACACGTTTTTTCAAACTGATTTACAAATTTGACTTTTTATTCAATTTTAACTAAAAAGTCAGCTTAACAAATTGAATGTAAATCAGTTATTATATATTTACTTAACCATAAATTATACATTTATAGTATGAGTTTCTATGAATCTATAAGTCAGTAAGAACAGATCTATTATAAAATTTTAAAGCTTTTTGTTTCCATTTAAGGGATTAGTGTTGATTGTGTTGTCATGACTATTAGGGTATAATATGTAATACCAACAATTCAAGGGCATAATTCTTTTTTTGGAATTTAAAAAACAACTGGAAGTCAAACTATGAGGGCGCTCCAATATTGTAGGTAGCTAAAATATTAATTAAAATATTTAGCTATAATTAGTCATCTTGAACCACAAAATTTTAGAATTGTAATTCATTTTTAGGTATGAACACCATCTTATTGATAATATGGTTGTGTATGCTCTCGACAATGATGGTGGTTACATATGGACGTGTAATAACCATGATGATGATGTACAAAGTCAGACCAAATTTTCTTTTAAGTAAAGATGTATTGACCAAATAAATTTTTTGGGTCCATTTTTTAATGAATTCAATATGTTAAATAAGATAACTAATGAAATGCTAAATCTTTTTGAGTAACTAAATCATTTAAAACATAAAATAGAATGAAAAAAAATGTTAAATAATTAAAAACAATGAAAATTGTTGTTCACATAAAGCAGATATTGCTACAAGGAAGCAAATGAATAGCTGCGAAAACATCCAAGATCTCCCATAGTAGTCCTAACAAGCTCGGTTTTGGTAGTGAACACTACTGTCCAGTCGTTTTGAACGAAGTTGTAGTTTCCAAAACGTGGATAGTCTTTGGGTAGGCAGAAATCTATCTCGAAGCCCTTCAACGAAAACACATCACCTTGTAATTGGAGTCCCTCATATAGAGTCCTTAAATTGTGGGGGATCATGGCCATGATTTTGTGTCCCTAAGAAGAAAAGGATTAGTTGGTTAAATGATTGAGATAAATCAATGAATTTGTAATTGTAACTTTAAGAAAATTAAAGTAACCACATGTCATTTTTTAATAGCAACTTACAAATTTGTCGAGCAAAACAAGCCACATGTTGTTTTGTTTGTCGTCCCTCCAAACATACTCAACCCGGACGTATTTGCAGCTGTAAGTCCACTCAAGTTGGCAGAGAGACTCAAAGCTCACTATTGGTACATACAGGGGGCCTTCCATCTGTTGCAAACGTTTTAGAAATAGTTTTGGTGATTCAATGGTTTACTATATACCTGCTGTAGCACCTCATATTTTAACACCAAATATTGGCCAAAATAAAACATTTTATAAATAGAAGAACATCCTCAAATTTAGATTTACAAAAACCTTGGTATGAAATCAGAGTATAAAAGTAGGTGTTACAAAATAGATCATAACCAAGCTAAGACTAAATCCAATCTAGTGTTCTTCTAATCTAGGTCCCGCATCTCTATCCATGCGTACCTAAGCCTTCGATCCCGAACCTGAGTACATAGCAAAACAAGACAAGGAGTACGTGAGACAAAAACGTCTCGTGAGTTACGTGGGTTTAGACCCATTAATAATAATAATCGTTTATCCAAGTAATCAACAAACAAGTAATATCATCCATCTATATAGTCACCCTATGGTGACTTCAAACCTTGCTTTCCTAGCAACACATATCTAGTTATCGGGTTGCCCCCGAGCTAACTAGCAACACTAACGTGCCCAACTATCGGGTTGCCCCCGAACTAGCTAAAAGCACCCTTAAATCCAACTATCGGGTTGCCCCCGAACTAGCTAGAAACACTATCCTATCTAACTATCGGGTTGCCCCCGAACTAGTTAGAAACATCACCATGTCTAGTTATCGGGTTGCCCCCGAACTAACTAGCATCACGTCATCTCGTTCTCACCATAACTCAAAGGTTATATCAAACTAGTTCTCGGCTATCACATTCATCATCAAACCAGTTAGTTATATATTAACAATAATTCATAACTAACTAAACAACTATAGGTCTATTCAATTAAGCAAATAGACCGTATCACAAGTATAGAAAATGTATTTCATAGGCTATGTACTCAGTAAAGTCCACACGTACTCACCTTAGCAATAAAGATGCTTTAACCGTATTCTTTCCGCCGGTTCCTTGTTCACAATTCGTCCACTTCAACACTTCACCGAATGTCTAAAACAATTATCACAATAAGATTATCAACACAAACTACTACCAATGTGTTCATCTACCTCTAGATAATACCCATCAATCCATTTCCCCCAAATATATTGATTTACCAAACCCTAGGTTAAACCAACCCGAAGATTCTTACAAATCATAATCATACACTTGTTTTCCTTGTTAATATACCATCTATTAAGTGTATACACCATTTATTTCACCATAAATCACCAACCCAAGAACTAGGGTTTCAAACCCTAGCTTCAAGATCCATAGATCTTGAGCTACAAAGATGAAAGAGTGAAGATATACCTTTAATCTTCCACTAGGAGTGAAATCTACCAAGGATTTGTGAAGAAATCAACCCAAACCAGCTGCTATGCTCGAAAATCGCCAAGAGAGAAAACTAGGGTTTTGATATGCAATAAATGAGCTCAAACCCGTCTTTAATGCTGGTCGTCCAGAGTTCACGGCGCGAACATAGTTCGCGTCGCTAACTTTGCTTGCTCGGCCATACTTAGCGATCGTTACCCAGACGCGAACTACTTAGCGACCCATGGCCAAACTCCCTGGCCCGACTTCCCGATCGTTATCTCGAGTTCGCGTCGCGAACTCCTTGTGCAGCCAGGGCTGCACTTTTCCAACTTTGTCTCGACCCGGTTTCGCCCATAATTTTCTCGTACGGTGTCCAAACGACACGAAACCAATTTCCACGTGTTTTATATGATTTATCCTTATTTATCATATTTTTACATATTTTATTTATTTACAATTTTGGGTCGTTACACCTATCTACCCCTTAAGAAGATTCCGTCCTCGGAATCTCATCATAGTTCACGAAATCCGGGTACCTCTTCCGAATCTCGTCTTTGACTTCCCAAGTCAAATTCGGCCCAAGTGAATGCTTCCACTTGACCAACACCAACTCGATCTCCTTATTCCGAAGCTTCTTAGTTTTCGTTTCTAATATGGCCTCGGGCTCCTCAATCAACCGATTCGGGCCGTCAACCCGCAACTCTTGCAACGGGATAATATTTTCAACTTCCCCGATAAACTTTTTCAAATAACTCACGTGAAAGGTGTCATGCACACCTTGAAGCTCGGGTGGAAGTTCCAACTTAAAAGCTTGAAGCCCGACCTGTTTCAATATTTTAAACGGTCCAACATACCTTGGACTTAACTTCCCTTTCTTACCAAACCGCATTACACCTTTCCAAGGTGACACTTTCAACATGACCATATCACCGACATCCAAGTCGTATGGCCTTTTCTTCAAACCCGAATAACTTCGTTGTCTATCTTGGGCGACTTTCATGTTAGTTTGAATAATACCGATCTTCTCATTTGTCACTCTCACGATCTCGGGACCCGTGAGTTTCGTCTCTCCCGCTTCCAACCAACAAGATGGAGTTCTACATTTTCTTCCATACAACGCCTCATAAGGCGGCATTTTGATAGTCGAGTGATAACTATTATTATATGAGAACTCGACTAATGGTAAATGTTCATCCCATTTACCACCGAAATCTAACACACACGATCTCAACATATCTTCAACCGTTTGAATTGTTCTTTCACTTTGACCGTCGGTTTGCGGGTGATAAGCCGTGCTCAACCGCAACTTTGTACCCAACTCTTCTTGTAATGATCGCCAAAATCTCGAGGTAAACCTCGCATCTCTATCGGATACAATCGATAACGGAACCCCATGGAGTCGAACCACCTCATCAACATACAACTTAGCCAATTTATCAAGTGGCAACATTTTCCGAATTGCTAAAAATAACGCACTCTTGGTCAACCGGTCAACTATGACCCAAATGGCATCGTGACCTCTACTCGTCTTCGGTAACCCTACTATGAAATCCATAGTTATGTCTTCCCACTTCCCGGCCGGTACAACTAATGATTGAGCTACCCCATACGGTACTTGATGCTCGGCTTTCACTTGTGCACACGTGGCACACTTAGAGATATACTTGGCCACTCTCGCCTTCATTCCGGGCCACCAATAAACCCGTTTCATATCTTGGTACGTCTTTGTACTTCCCGGGTGGATCGAATACTTCGATTTGTGCACATCATACAACAACTCTTTTCGGATACCTCCGAACTTAGGAATCCAAATACGACCGCCTACGGTCTTCAACCCTTGTGCATTTTCGAGAAAATGTTGGTTTTTACCTAACCGTTCTTGTCTTAACTCGTCTTTTCCCATAACTTCTCGTTGGGCATTCTTGATTCTTTCGATGATGCTCGAGACAACTTCTATACGTGTTAATATTCCCCGGTTCGGATTTTCATAAACTTTTCGGCTCAAGGCGTCGGCCACCACATTCGCCTTACCCGCGTGATACACAATCTCACAATCATAATCGGCAATCAACTCGATCCACCTTCTTTGTCGCATATTAAGATCTTTTTGAGTAAACACGTATTGTAGACTTTTATGATCCGTGTACAACGTACACCGAGTACCATACAAATAATGCCTCCACAATTTTAAGGCAAATATAATCGCCGCCAATTCCAAGTCGTGTGTCGTGTACCTTAATTCCGCATTCTTCAATTGTCGCGAGGCATACGCGATCACTTTACCTCTTTGCATCAACACACAACCGAGCCCTTGATTCCACGCGTCACTATAAACCACAAAATCTTCCATACCATCCGGTAACGTAAGGATCGGCGCGTTACATAACTTTTCTTTTAACAACTTAAACGCCTCTTCTTGCTTCTTCTCCCACACAAACTTCTCACTTTTTCTCGTTAACTTCGTGAGCGGAATCGCGATTCTCGAGAAGTCTTGTATAAATCTTCGATAATAACCGGCTAATCCAAGAAAACTTCTAACCTCGGTAGGAGTCCTCGGAGGCTCCCAATTTGACACCGCTTCAATCTTGGACGGATCAACTTTAATACCATCACACGTCACCACGTGACCTAAGAATTGCACTTCCCGCAACCAAAATTCACACTTCGAGAATTTTGCATACAACTTCTCTCGTTTCAACACGTCTAGCACAAGTCTCAAATGACCTTCGTGTTCTTCTTCGGTTTTCGAATAAATCAAAATGTCGTCAATAAACACAATCAAAAACTTATCAAGGAACGGTTTACAAACCCGATTCATCAAATCCATGAAAATAGCCGGCGCGTTTGTAAGACCTAACGGCATTACTAGAAATTCATAATGACCATAACGTGTACGGAAAGCCGTCTTCTCGGTGTCGCCTTCTTTCACCCGAACTTGGTGATAACCCGACCTCAAATCGATTTTCGAGAAATAACTAGCACCTTGCAATTGATCGAATAAGTCGTCAATTCTCGGCAACGGGTAACGGTTCTTGATAGTTACCTTATTCAACTCTCGGTAGTCAATACACATCCTCATCGAACCGTCTTTCTTTTTAACAAATAACACCGGTGCACCCCACGGTGACGAACTCGGACGATTAAAACCTTTATCTAACAAATCTTGCAATTGGGTCATCAATTCCCGCATCTCGGTGGGAGCTAAATGATATGGAGCACGAGCAATCGGCGTCGCCCCCGGCACTAAATCAATTTTAAACTCGACTTGTCTCTCCGGTGGCAAACCGGGCAAGTCATCGGGAAATACCTCGGGGAAATCCCGAATAATTTTGACATCATCCATTGACTTCTTTTCCTTTCGGCCATCTAGTACATATGCAATAAACGATGCACAACCTTTCGATATACTTTTCCTCGCCTTGATGGCGGTAATCACATTGGGCATGTGATGTCGTTTCTCCCCATACACATACACCTTCTCATTCTCAGGTGTCCTAATCGACACTATTTTCTTTCCACACAAAATCTTGGCTTGGTACATACCCAACCAATCCATACCGATAACCACATCAAACGCCCTAATTCCCATGGGCAATAAGTCTACCTTAAATTGTCTACCGTCAATTTCTAATTCACAATTTCTATAGACATATTCAACCATTGAGGTTTTCCCATTGGCTACCTCTATTTCATAAACCTCATCTAATAATTCTGATACCACATTCAACTTTCTACCAAACTCATGAGACACAAATGAATAATTGGAACCCGAATCAAACAAGATATAAGTTGGCAAGGAGTTAAGAAATAAAGTACCTGACACCACATCATGTGCCTCCTTCGCCTCCTCTCGAGTGAGTTGGAAGGATCGCCCCTTCACCTTCGCCGGCTCCACTTTCTTTTGAGCCGTGGACACCATCGACTCGATTCCCTTCTTTGGGCACACATTACTATAGTGCCCCTTCTCGTGGCACGAGAAACACTCCACATCGGCCAACGACTTGACCTTACAATCCCGGGCTACATGCCCCGGTCTACCACAACTAAAACAAGACCTCGACCCACTTCGGCACTCGCCGGTATGATTTTTCCCGCATTTCTTGCAAGAACCTACACTTCCTTGCTTAGAGAAGCTCGATGTGAACTTCCCCTTCTTATAAGTACCCGAGCCACTCTCGGCTTTTCTCTTCTCGCCCACATGGGCCCTCTCGGCAGTCCTTGCCACATTCACCTCCTCTACACTCCGGGCGGCACTAATAGCCTCATCGAGTGAGACCGCCCTCTTAACCTCCAACTGATAATCCCACGGTAGCCCACTTGCATACCGAACCACTCTCAACCTCTCATCCGAGTAGGTTTTAGCAACAAACGGGAGCAATCCCGTGAACTCCCTCGAGTATTCTTCGATTGACATATCACCCTTCTTGAGGGTCACGAACTTCTCGTGCATCTTTTCCAAATCCCTTTCGGGACAAAATTTCTTTTTCAATCTCGTGGTGAACTCCTCCCACGACATCTTTTCAACCACCTCCTTCCCGAGGGTCTCATACACGATATCCCACCAAATCATGGCATCTTCTTTTAGTAATTGTGACGCATACGTCACCATATCGGTATCCTTACACTTGCTACTACCGATAACCCTCTCGGTTTCCCGGATCCACCTCATTGTTATCATCGGGTCCGAACTACCCGTGTATACATTTGGCTTACAAGCCATGAAAGATTTAAACGAACAACCTTCTTTCACAACGGGCCTAGCCCTAGCATCACTTTGGCCACCCGTGGAGGACTTCCCTTCCCCGGTGCCACTACCCCCGGTTCTTTCTTCCGATTTAGCCTCGGATTCACGGTCTCCACCCGACCTTTCACGGTCTCCAATAATACGGTGCACTTCTTCGGCCACCGTTCCCTTAATTTGATCGATAATAGTTTGGAGATCCGCCATGGTTACCGGAGTTCTATTAGCTC
Organism: Calendula officinalis; assembly: GCA_963853835.1. Classification (NCBI taxonomy): domain Eukaryota; kingdom Viridiplantae; phylum Streptophyta; class Magnoliopsida; order Asterales; family Asteraceae; genus Calendula; species Calendula officinalis. The sequence continues at coordinate 69,528,930 of OY970825.1, forward strand.
CGACCTCCGACTCACCCACCCGATGCAACGACGGTTGACTTTCTTGTTCAACCTCAACCTCTACATGAGGTATCTCTTCCTCCCGGTTTTCCGGGGCTTTACCACTTCTTCGCGTGGTCACCATTTCTTTCAATCAAGACTATACGAAAGATATTAAACATTTAGTACCTTGTGTACAACCCATTAGTCGCATAAGACTCAATATCCAAAATCATATCAAATTCGTCGGTCCCATAGGTTCAACCCTAAACTTAATATAAAGTCTCAAGGTCAACCTATAATCTCAAGGAATCTTATACTCCTAATGCTACAGTCTAAGACTAGGATGGTCATCCAACCTAATTCACTTAAACTATAGCTCTGATACCAAGTTGTAACACCTCATATTTTAACACCAAATATTGGCCAAAATAAAACATTTTATAAATAGAAGAACATCCTCAAATTTAGATTTACAAAAACCTTGGTATGAAATCAGAGTATAAAAGTAGGTGTTACAAAATAGATCATAACCAAGCTAAGACTAAATCCAATCTAGTGTTCTTCTAATCTAGGTCCCGCATCTCTATCCATGCGTACCTAAGCCTTCGATCCCGAACCTGAGTACATAGCAAAACAAGACAAGGAGTACGTGAGACAAAAACGTCTCGTGAGTTACGTGGGTTTAGACCCATTAATAATAATAATCGTTTATCCAAGTAATCAACAAACAAGTAATATCATCCATCTATATAGTCATCCTATGGTGACTTCAAACCTTGCTTTCCTAGCAACACATATCTAGTTATCGGGTTGCCCCCGAGCTAACTAGCAACACTAACGTGCCCAACTATCGGGTTGCCCCCGAACTAGCTAAAAGCACCCTTAAATCCAACTATCGGGTTGCCCCCGAACTAGCTAGAAACACTATCCTATCTAACTATCGGGTTGCCCCCGAACTAGTTAGAAACATCACCATGTCTAGTTATCGGGTGCCCCCGAACTAACTAGCATCACGTCATCTCGTCCTCACCATAACTCAAAGGTTATATCAAACTAGTTCTCGGCTATCACATTCATCATCAAACCAGTTAGTTATATATTAACAATAATTCATAACTAACTAAACAACTATAGGTCTATTCAATTAAGCAAATAGACCGTATCACAAGTATAGAAAATGTATTTCATAGGCTATGTACTCAGTAAAGTCCACACGTACTCACCTTAGCAATAAAGATGCTTTAACCGTATTCTTTCCGCCGGTTCCTTGTTCACAATTCGTCCACTTCAACACTTCACCGAATGTCTAAAACAATTATCACAATAAGATTATCAACACAAACTGCTACCAATGTGTTCATCTACCTCTAGATAATACCCATCAATCCATTTCCCCCAAATATATTGATTTACCAAACCCTAGGTTAAACCAACCCGAAGATTCTTACAAATCATAATCATACACTTGTTTTCCTTGTTAATATACCATCTATTAAGTGTATACACCATTTATTTCACCATAAATCACCAACCCAAGAACTAGGGTTTCAAACCCTAGCTTCAAGATCCATAGATCTTGAGCTACAAAGATGAAAGAGTGAAGATATACCTTTAATCTTCCACTAGGAGTGAAATCTACCAAGGATTTGTGAAGAAATCAACCCAAACCAGCTGCTATGCTCGAAAATCGCCAAGAGAGAAAACTAGGTTTTTGATATGCAATAAATGAGCTCAAACCCGTCTTTAATGCTGGTCGTCCAGAGTTCACGGCGCGAACATAGTTCGCGTCGCTAACTTTGCTTGCTCGGCCATACTTAGCGATCGTTACCCAGACGCGAACTACTTAGCGACCCATGGCCAAACTCCCTGGCCCGACTTCCCGATCGTTATCTCGAGTTCGCGTCGCGAACTCCTTGTGCAGCCAGGGCTGCACTTTTCCAACTTTGTCTCGACCCGGTTTCGCCCATAATTTTCTCGTACGGTGTCCAAACGACACGAAACCAATTTCCACGTGTTTTATATGATTTATCCTTATTTATCATATTTTTACATATTTTATTTATTTACAATTTCGGGTCGTTACACCTGCTAATCGCAATTTATATGTAGCAAATGTATTCCGTGTAAAAAATTCATATATCTCAATCCACTTATATTCTAACACGTGTCATCAATAAGTTTTGAATTCTATAACATTTTCCCGCTCAAGCAATAAAACCGGTTTTTATTATTACTTAATTAATTATGCCTGAATTAAATTACTCTGTAATGATACCAAGATTTCCTAAAAAATGTTTACCGAATTTGTTAATATTGATGAAGAATACGTTTTCTTTTTAATATTGATGAAGAAAACGTCCAAAATTAATAGAAACACTGAATAATTGCGAATTACCATAAAAAAGATTGACTAATTTGTTACTTTTGTCTATACTATAAAACGTTTTTGTATGGTATATGTCGACATATTTAAAAAAATCCGGTATTAGTTAACAGAAAATTAACAATATCATTAAAAGCATTAATTGATATCTCCAATATTCAAACTTTCCAAGTTTTTCGGTGATCCAGGAAGGAAATCACAGCGAATTGGTTAAGCAAAATATATATATTTCATACATATATCAAAACAATCAATATTCCTAATTTCGGAAAACATTAATTTTAAAATGTTACAAACAAAAGATAAGGAACCTTTAATGATTTGACTTTATACCCGAGAAACAATAAAAGTGTCAAATCATTTTATTAGAATTATTTTATCAGTTTGACTATAAAGTTAATTAAAATCTGTATTATATTTTACAGTCAAATATATATCGTATAAATCTATTTATAATTATTAGCTTCAAATCATTCACATTACTTATTAGCTTTAAATGTGTTGACTCGAAACTCATATTAAATGCAGCGATTTTTATGGCCAGCATTAAAACAATATACGGTTTTATTTAATATAGTCAAACGCGTTTCCGTACAGTTAGTATATTTAGTGTACGAAACACAGACACCAAGTTGCTTATTGCCTATTGGTAAGCTTCCTGTCTGGGGTAACTGCCCACCTGAGTTCGAATCTTGGTAAGCGCGGGTTTTTAATTTTAAAGTTTAACGTGAAATGGGTTCAGGACAGTTAGTATAGAAAGTGTAGGAAACATAGTCACCAAGTTGCTTATAGCCTAGTGGTAAGTTTCCTGCCTGGGGTACCTGCCCACCTGGGTTCGAATCTTGGCAGAATCAATTTTAAAATTTTGATTTTAAAGTGGGTTTGACATTGCTAAAAATGGAAGAGTTGAAATTCAGACTTACTCTTTTAGAAATGTCCAACACTCATTTAAAAGTAGTATAGATATTATACACCTATTGTAACCTACAATATAATTATATTCCAAATATATCAAAAGCAGCTTTGTTCGGTTGACTACCCATACACATTATTTTTACTTAATATTCATAATTTATATGACGAATATAATTTATTAACACCATGAATTCTAGATGCTTATATAACTTCACCTCTGACTAGGATAAAAGATCTCCTGGAAGTGGCTACTTTCATATATTTCTTCCGATTCAAAATAAGTGACATAAATTGAATTAGATGTTTTTTAAGTTAAAAGATTATAATAAAAATTAAACTATAAATTAAATAGTTATTGAATGATAAATTTCACATATTATGATTAAAATGAATTTAATAATGTTTAAACATAAATATAAGGATAATTATAAGTTATTTTACTTTATTAAAAGAGATAACTAATGGATATGAATCCCAGTATTTTTATCAAATAAGAAAATTTTCAACATATATCACTTATTTTAAAAACACACTAAAATAAAAAATATGTCACGTATTTTTAAAATGGAGGAAGTAAAAATTACATAAAGTCATAAAAAGCAATCACAGTATTACCTCTTCGTGAGGAGAGTTCATAGACTCTCCGTGAAGAGAGTTTATAAACAAATAAAGATATTAGGTTTCGACTATTTTGCACGGATATGGATACGGATACGGCACCGGGAAACGGATACGTAATGGGTACGAGAAACGGCAAAATTCAAAAATTTAAGATACGGATACAGCAGAGATACGCCAAAAATAAAATATAAAAAATATATATATACGTTAAAGAAATTATAATTATTTGATTAAGAAATTATATTCTAGATATTAGGTTTTTAATTATCGTTATTTATAAATGCAAATAATAGTATAAAAACTAAACAGATTAAATTGTATTAAAAAACAATTAACTGCTTATCTATATATAACTTTTTTAACAATTAAAAATTAATCAATATCATGCTTGTATGAAAAATAATAATACGAACCTATTTTAAAAAACTTATAAAGGAAAAGTAATGGTTTTATTGTGATAATATTTTAAGATAAAGGGCACATGTGTAATTTCGTATTTAACCTAATATTAAACGAAAGGTGGGTGCTCAATTTTGCTCATCTTTCCCCTTCATATGGCCAGCCGTTAACGTTATTCTATCCCGCACTCTCTTTGCATGGATACCGGCTGCTATTCCGGTCAACTCTCGTTGCCTCCGTCCTCCACCACTTATCTACTACTGCTGCCGAGACAGATCCAGGTATCGTCCTCGAAACCTGGCCAGAAACTCGACGGAAACTTCAGAGAAATTCGCCGGAAACTTCGTAGAAACGTTTCCGGCATCTGAGAAACGTTTCCGGCCGTATCTAAGGAGTATCCGTATCTCAAGCGTTTCTGATACGGGAGCGGCACTATAGCTGGCGTTTCCGTGCAACATAGGGTCTCGAGTGTTAGGACCATTTATGTAATAGTTTTGACCTTTAAATCTGTTAGTTAACTTTTCCTTTGTTAAGTGGTAGGAGTATATAAGGTTGTAACTTTGACTTTCAAGTCAAGCTTTCCCACACTTTTACTGAAACATACAGATTGAAAGCTTCTTCATCATCTCGTTCTCTCTCTTTTACACACACACTAACACCAAGAACACACACACTCAAATCTTCAATTTCTCATCTAAACATCATGAATTAGCTTGATTTTAGCTTCATTCGATCTTTCATCGAGTCTTAGAATCTACAAGTCAGGATGACGAAAAAATAATCTCCTTTGATCTTCAAACTAATTCATATATCTATCAACTCAGCAAAGTCGCTCAATGTTTCTACCAAAGGATTCAGTGACGATTTAAAGCTCCCCAAGGCACTTCTTTTTTTTTTTCTTTTTTTTTTTTTTTGTTGCGAAAATGAAAAAAAAAATAATTCTTGCTTATTTTTATAATTTTTGTGTCACTCTCAATGAGATATATCATAGGACTGAATTTAATTCGAGATATCTAAAGAAATCAAACTTTTCTAATAACCTTGATTGATCGGTCAGATTGTATGCTCTCGAAACCGCACACATGCTTTGACGCATTACGGTTAAAAAAAAATCAAGGTATAATCCCAATAATCAAGGTCCTAACACAAATTCATCCTAACTTATAATAGAAGGATTAAGTTTATCTTCCGTTTTATGTAATAATTATTACTAACATTTACAGGATTCGAACCCGTGACCATTTGAGAGTTAGGCATGCGTGTTGACCACTTCAGCTACTTGCTGCGTTTGCTTTATTGCAAACGCTAATTCATATAACCTTTACGATGTTACAACCCACCGTCATCTATACTTTTTTTAACCAGCCCAAATATAGTTCTAAAAAAATCCCAACAATTTCACGACTGCTAAAAAAGCTCATCACTACTGCTAAAAAAACCCATCAATACTGCCACCATCGTACAATTACTATCGTTGTCACAAAATATAGTTATAGAATACCCGCCGCCGCATTGCGGGGTACCTGCTATATTAAAGAATAACTAATGTACACTTCTTGGGCCTGGGCTCATGACAAGACCAACCGATACCAAAAATAGGCCCATAACACAAGATATGTAATTCTGCCAATTTAACAAGTACATCTAGGGGTAAAGCTCACATGTTGCACATCGTTGGTCCAGTAGTTGCCAAACAGATTGTGCAGCTATCAACTTATTGGTTTATTAGCCGTACCCTCGGGCATAAATAAGTTCATGGAGGTTTTTCCTAGCCCATCCCTAGATCAAACACGCTCTTAATTATCTGTAAATTGTATTAGGGTCCTTGATATAATACATAGAGACCACATACACCATATTCTTGGGCCTGACAAAGATTAACACAGACCACGAGTTTAAGTAACAGACCTATAAAACACATTCATTTTCTATACATTGGGTAAAACATACAATCAACGCACCATCCCCATCTTTGTTGGGCCTGGGTTCTTCAGGAAACCAGCCCACAACTAAAACAAGCATCCAAATAAACATTTTTAGGAGTGTATAACATACAATATCTAGCTATCATATACCAACGCAACCAAAAAAAAAAAAAAAACTTACAAAAACCAACCATCACTGCTTTCAAGACCATTTCAAAGCTCCTCGTCAGTAGACCGACCACGTAGTATCACATCTTCCTTAAGATCCTGACCTTTTTGTCGATCGTACTTACTCCCCATCGCCTCTTTAGCCGACTCCAAACCCTCGCCGGCTTTCTGCTTCGTTGCTTCATACCCACGTTTGGCCTTCTCCTTCGCCCATTCCAAACTCTCCTCCCCCTTCTCCGCCGCCTCCCATGCTTTCTCCTTGGCGGTTTCAGCCACCGATCCGGCGGTGTCTTTTGCACTTTTAGCCTTCTCGTAGGTTGCATCCTTAACAGATCCGGCAGCCTTTTGGGCTTTCTCATAGGCTGTGTCCTTAACAGATCTGGCAGCATCCTTCTCCTTTTGGGCCTTCTCGTAGGCAGCATCTTTCATGGATTCCACACCTTCTTTAGCCCTTTGCGCATTCTCGTACGTCGTGTCTTTAGCGTAGTCGGCCGCCTTAGACGCTTTGTCTTTCAATTCCCATGTTTTGTCGCCGGCATTGTTTTTCATTTCTTCTGCTTTCTCCTCTCCGGCCCCTTGCCCACATTAGTTTTTAATACATTAGTTTTTAATATATGGTTAACATGTTGATGCATATGTTTTTTTTTTTTTTTTTTTTGAGCAATTTACACAAATGTCATTTAGTTTTGTACCATATTTTATATTTAACAGTTCTATAAATCTTTATTTCTAAAATTATTGACATATTAGACATAAACAAAAACAAACGTTTATTTTCCCCGTAAGATGCACAAGATGATAAATATGTCCTTTTTCATTTTCCTTCATCAATTTAAAACCCATAGAATCCGTCAATCCGTCCGTCTGTTCTATATGGGAAAAGTTAACATCTAATTAGGTAGAGAATATGTTAACAACTTAACATCTATTTAAATAGAGAACCCAAAGTATCAATAATTTCAAAAATGAGGATTATTGATGTAATTTATAAAACTAAAAACCAAATATCTATGTAACATGATACCTAAGGGGCCATTTGTATAAATTACTCTATATATTTGTGTTCACTAGTTATGAAGAACCTTACCGGTGACCTTGTCTTTTGCGGTCTTTGCAAAATCAATGGTGGCATCGGAGGCACGCCGGCCGGCATCCTTGGCTTCTTCCGTACGGAGGCCTAAACCTTCGGAGATTTTATCTTTGGCCCACCCAGTCCAAGACTCCGCCGACTCTTTGGCTTCTTTACCAGCGTCGACTGCTTCTTTTCCGGCATTTGCTGCCTTGGTTTTTGCATCCTCGTACTTGATGTTATCGGTGGTGGCTGTGCCGTCGCATGTAACGGCGACTAACAACACCATAACCGCCATCCCCACAATGGCGGTTTTGTTGAGTCTAACTGTCATTCTAATAGTGAATTTTAAAGTGTATGAGAAACAGGAAAATAGATCGTTTGAATATGTCGTTGAGGAATTGGGTGTGATCGGAAGTTAAATATATAAGGGCAGAATGAAGGAAAAAGATAAATGAAGAATGGAAGTGAATGATAGGGTGGCGGTGGAAGATACACGTGGCATACAGAGCGTTTTGTTAGGTGCCACGTTTCAACAGTTGAAGTGACACGATTGTTCCTTGTTCTTTGGACCATGTCGTGCTAACTTCGTACGATCAGGCGGTGACTTGATACGGACGCCAGTATTGGTTCAATTCGAAACTCAAAATTAAGCAACAAAAAATATTAATGTAAGTTTGCAGATAGTGCATCAAGAAAAGAGAAAATTAGTTACTTCCTTGCATTCAAAATACTACATTTCGTATCAAAATAAGCTTTTTATTTATGGGTGGAAAAAAATAAATAATATACTTCTAAAATTTACCTTATATGATAAAAAAAATGAGATTCCTTCTCCACTAACTATCTGCTTTAATAAAGTGAAATTATTTTTTTATCCTTACATTTTACTTTTAAACATCATTAATATCACTTTATTCAAAAGAAGTGTGTCTCGATCTCCACTAACTATTCACTTTAATCTATCTTAAACTATTTAAAAACCGTGTTTTCTCAAATGTATCACTTATTTTGATACGGAGGTAGTAATATTTATGTTGATTTCATACATTTTAAAATATAAGATTATAGTTCAATCAAATTAATTAGATGGTTAGTGAAAATAGATCATGTACCTTTTGAATAAAATGACGTTAATGATGCGTAAAAGTAAATGTAATATAAAAGGATCATTTCAGTATATTAAAATAGATAATAATGTAGACCTTGTCAAACAAGATAAATTTTTAAATATATCACTTATTTTAAATTAAAAGAAGTATTATGTAATAGATAGTAAGTTACCCATACTTCCTAAACGTTACGAGTTGAAATCTGTCATGGCATGGTGAAAGGAAAGTTAAAAAAACGCCCATAGTGATGGTTAGATTGCATAAATAATAAGGATAAGCTTGGCTGCCAATGAGCCTTTATATCGGAATATACTTTTTATAAAGTATTTTAGTTAAGTATATGCATTTAGGGAATTAATTTATATATTATATTTTCTTATGTCTATATTATAGTATGCAAATTTTATTGCAGACTGTACAAACACATAAAACAAGTATAGTGATATGTAGATGTGGTGTAAAAATCACCCCTATACATTTATACACTCATAATACCATATATTTTATTTTAACTTTTTTATCATGTATTTTTACTAGTATCTTTTGAGAAGCAGTCTATTTATCCCCAATAGAGCTACATATATTTAAATCTTACCTCCTTCGGTAGGTATATAATTGTCTGCTGCTTTGTGCGACTACCCAACTTTATATTAGTATTGATATTAATATAATATAACAGAAAACAAGTTTGGGTGCAAGTCCATGTGCCATTCCATTATTGACTTGAGTTGTAGAATGACATCTCTACCAAAAAAGTTGTAATACAAAGTCAAATACGTAACGTTACAACGCCATTATTAACACAAATAATCTTTGGCAAAAACTAAATTACAGTCCCCATCGATTACTACCATATATAGTACAACATTGATATACTACTCCTGATCTGGTGAAAATGCTGAATTAATAGCAACACTTTACATGATTTACCAACTCATGGGTTGATTCGAGTCTGGTAAAATGAATATGAATCATGGGCAAGAGTCTGCAACATAAAACAATGTTAGAACAAAATAAAATAGCTTTTACGACAATATTAATTTAGTTTTATAAATAAATACCTGTTCCTGTGAACGGAAATACATGAAAGGTGTATAATGAAGGAAATTTGAAACTCTGGAGGTATATATATCAGCATACCTAATGTTACAAGTAAATACTATTAGTATAAACAAAATAAATCCAAGTTATGGAAAAAACAGATATACGTACTTCTCTATTTGTCGCATGAGGTGACTCTTGTCCCACAAACCTGCACGTGACAGATATCCCCACCTAACACAAAATAATCCATCACTCAAACTAATTTCATCAACACCTAAGAAACCATACATAATTCACATTTCATATAAGAATTATGTTGTCAGTTAACAACTTAAAAGCAAAAACAAAGTTTGTTTTTAGGATCGTTGATGTTACAAGTTTCAAAATTAGAGACTACGCACGTAAAATAATAAGAAATTGAGGGACTAAATTTATAGTTTCATAGAAACCACAGGGACGATTTATGTAATTTACTCTGGCTAACCTTTTGCTAAAATGTTCACCATCTTCTTCTAACATTGGAGCAATTTTTTCATCTAAACGTTGCATGACAATGAGTAAGTTTTGCACACTCTCTGTGAGCTCTTTATCTTCCATATGAGTAGCAGCAAGGGTCTAAAATGTGAAAATATTAAATATCTATTTGTAATATCAATAAATAAAAAATAATATAATTAAAAAGTATAATTACTTGAGCAGGACGACCCTTGTTCCTTCTCTGTAGAGCCAAACGAAGTTGATTAAATAGATCACCAACAACCTCTTTCTGGTTAATTAATTCCACAAGTTTAGCCCGGTGTTCTCGGCTATGAATCAGAGCATCATACTACAAATAAAATATTAAATAAAATAATTTTTTATTTAATAATTTTATTAAATAAAATATTACCTCTTCTTCTAATTCGCGACAAATCAATGCGGTCCGCCAACGAAGATGAACTTTAGATACGCTTACATCTGTATATATATGATCACCAACATACAATATCTCATCTCCATGAATACCTAATGAATTCTCAACAATTTGAGCACTTCCACCAGAATACAAACCACCTGAAACAAAATGACGATTATGCCCCTCATCTCCAGGGGTAATTTTGTAAATATAAACCCTAAAAGAACAACATGCCTGGACGAGCCTTGAAACATGGCTTCATCAACCCCTCACTTGTCACCACTTCATATAAAGGATGTGACATTTGGAAAAATTCGGGTTTTCTAGCTGAGACAATAACCTAAATTAAACAAAAATAAAATATTAATTTTGGTCAAATAATTTAAGAAAGTCAAAATTGGATTTCGGACTAACCATCTCAAATAAATCTCGCCAGTTCATATCATTTGGGAGAAATCTATTAAAAGAATGGCGCATCATTTTGTCTGTATAGATATAATCCGAGTTGGTGATCAGCAATAACTTTTTACCAGCCTGACGAGATAAAAAGTCAAAACATGACATATTTTGTAAATTTAATAAAATAAAAAAAAAAGTATTTTGTATTACCTCCTTTTGGTCTAGAAGTGCTAAAGGTAGCTCTGGATCAGGCTCTACAAACAGTTCTGGTTTCGACATTATCTCACTCTGTTTCATAACTAAAGATTTTTTTTTTTTTATTTAAAAAATAAATAAATTAATTATATATTTAAATTTACCTTTAGTTGACCTTCTACATGAGCCCTAAATAGGGCCTTACCAACAGCCTTATAAAGGCTTTTATAATCAAGTACACCAAGATCTTGTGAAATAATTCCTTCATCCAACCGATCAACCATCTGGAATCAATCACACAAATTATATATTTTTATTTTTATTTTTCTTCACCACTCAAGAATAATGGAAATCTGTAGATGAGTAAGTTACACAAATGGTCCTTTAGGTTTGTACCATATTACATATTTGGTCCTTTAGTTTCATAAATTACAGTAGAAGTCCTTATTTCTGAAACTATTGACACGTTTGGTCCTTTACCTAAACAAACGTTTATTTTTCCCGTCAAGTATCTGTCCTTTTCCCTTTCCCTTCACCAATTTGAAACCCATTAAAACCCGTTTTGACGGAAAAAGTTAACGTCTGTTTAGGTAAATGGCCAAACGTGTTAATAGTTTCAGAAATAAGGACTACCAGTGTAATTTATGAAACTAAAGGACCAAATATGTAATATGATACAAACCTAAAGGACCATTTGTGTAATTTACTCTTTGTAGATCAAGAGAAGTGATTACCTGCATATATGCAACAGCTTCTGAAACAGAAAATAATGTATTCAGAAATTCCCATCGACTTTCTTTTCTAAGATCCACCAGTTCCCTCCCATACATCTCACTATCATGCATACAAAATCAAAAATACAATTAAATGTAATCCAAATTCTATTAGCAACACGATTAATTAAGATATTAACATAATTCTAGATTGAATAAACTAATAAGCAGTTAAGTTTTTAATACCTGACAGCTTGTGTAGATAACAGTTTTGTGCCATGCATAGCTCTCTTCACATATCCAAATCGGTCAGCTTTCACCAGGTTTCCTTTCTCTTTATCTATCACAAGTCCTCTGATAACCTATTCACCAATAAAATTTATCATAAATAAAAAATAATAATAAAAGATATAAAGATTAGCATGAGATATTACTAATTAGAGATGGAGAATTACCAAATCGGGGTCAAAAGAAAGTCCATCAACAGGAAAACCGACTTTTTTTAAATTCTCCATACAATAGTCATAAGCTCGTCCTTCCCAAGCCTTCAAGTTCATAAATCAAATGTGTCAAATCAAATCTCAATTAGAACAACATATGAAAAATATATATTAACAACATATCATATGATATTAGGTACCAATTACCATGACATTATAGTGCATTAAAGTATAATCCATGTCATATCCAATTGCACTGATTGACCGAAGATTCAACGTACGGGTACAGAATATGCCACGTGACGAATGCCTGGAAGAAGATGGATCCTGCATAGTACATTACTCATCAGAAAACAGTTCAAAAATGATCATTAGACATGTTGAAATAAGGAATAGAACACTTTATTTAAAAACCATGTCAAAGCAAATGCCTCTGTTGCTTGAGATTGTCTAACAATATGTGATCGTGAGCATTCAACTTTAGCATAGGAAACATATGTAACAATGGGAATGCAGCATTGTTATAATTAATTGATTTTGTGTAGAATACTAATTTATCCAGATAGGCAATATATCCGGACAAAACACTTTAACCAGACAGAACCTAATGAGTAAAAAAACAAACAGCCCCTTAGATGGTGTGTGGTTTACTAATACAAAAAAGCAGTATAAAGTAAAATTTTAAAGTATAATTAGGGTCTTTCTAAAGTATAACCCTAAATTGTTGAATAACATTAATGAACTTTAACTTTTACCGGTTTAGAAAAATTATAATTACAATTATAATTGTCCAAGGAAGGAAGAAAATGATGAATTAAAACCTGTATTCCTAGGTGATTAAGCAAGCCCTCAGCTTCAATTGCTTGAAGCCTAGCAACCTCCTCTATTGGACCCTTCCATGCGATATCTGTCTCACCATTTATCCCTGTGAAATACGCCAATGATTAGACTACATTTAAGCTGATGCAATTGCAGTGTTTATGAATCAGGATCCACGGCCTGAATTTGGTGATCATGATTCAATTATGAAATACTTGTAGGATTACCGTATTTGAGGTTTAAATCGCCTTTGGTGCTCTGACCTAGATAATCGAAGTCACACTCGTCAGAGGAAGTATTGACGCAGAAGAGATCATCAACGGATAGCCCAACTCAAATTGATGAAACAAATTGGGATTGAGGAGGGAATTTGGGGGCATTAGTAGTTTACTTTACTCATCATGTTATGTTGTGTTCTTGCGGAATGTTAGATAAGCACCTCAACTTGCAAACTATTTGGATCTGTACGGATAGCCCAACTCAAATAGATCGACAATAATTTTGGCCCGTAGAGATATCTCGGTTTTTAGTTGACAATAATTAAGGAAACCAAATTTGTTTTGATTTTCCATAACTAAAAACAACACATAAAAAGGTTTTGAAATTAAAAAGACCATAATGCCCTTTACAATTGAAAACTAATTAAGGAAGAGTAATGATATCTATTCCTATATGGTTCTACTCAGAGTTCAACTAATTAGATGAAGACATATGTCAAAATCAAATGATAATATTAAGATAAATAATTAGTACATTACACATGTTATCTTTATTAAGTGAGTAGAACTATGAGTAGGACAAAATGATAGGAGAAGGTGGGACGACCAACGACCAAAGGGGTCCGGCACAACTTACCAGGTAGTCTTATGTGTAAGCTTGTTACACTCCTAACAAACATGGTTATAATGAACATAGTGGATGGCAATCGGTGACCACGACCAAACATGGTGACGCTTCCTATATCAAATTTTTGTTCGGATTGGTCATGCAGGCGACCGACGGAGGTCGCGTCATTATGCATGTTAATTGGTACATGTATTAACAAAATCGATTTTAAAGTTTGGCTATGAATTTATTCACAACTACCGGTGTTTAATTAAAATTTATCATATATTTAGTTTCAAAAAAGAAAACTAATATAACACCAATGATTAAACTCGAATTTGATCAACATTAACTAACATTCTTTTCATCTCCTTGATAAGAGACTGAATAAGGCATGATTTTTTTAAGAAAATAGCACTGCGTTTGTTTAAACATATTTATTTCATTTTTACATAACTCGATTATAATGGGCTTTTCCTAACTTAAAATTATTAAATAAGAGGTGTTTCGAAAGAAAAAAACGATTTGATAAAATGCAAAAGAAAAACTATTTCAAAAAGTGTCTAGTAAGCAGTCTACGTGGCATTCCACGTAATCAAAGAAAATAAATTAGGGAATCCAAGGGCGGAGATCAAACAAATGCGCATGCCAAGAATGCTGAAGAGCATGGAAAACTGATAACCGTCACAAGCGCGCCAGTGCTAAGCGGACATCATGTTCCACGTCATATCTAACGGTGAAGTAACATTGAGAAAACGATCCAACGGTCAAGATTTAAATCACCGAAAGCACTTGCTCATAAGGAAGCATCCGCATCTTCTTCACGATACCTTCAACGAAATCCACCGCTTAAAATAAATTAATTAATTAATTACGTCAGAATTTCAATTCAACTCGTTCGGATTCCAAATTAGGGTTTCCAATAACGCCGATCATCACATACTCGTGTAATAGTATCAATGGAGATCGCCGGAGCCGTATTCCGTCATTCACCGTGTTTCTCTCCGACCACCTCTGATGTCTCCACCTCCCGTCACTTGCAATCTTTTCCGACGACGAATAATTTCAGTTCGTTTCGGCCTAAACAGCAACTGTGCCGGAAGTCCGTTGTTCCATTGGTGAGTTCCGGTGAGTTTTCTGACAAGAGCCACTTACAGTATTATAATTCGCCGAGAATGGCGGTAAAGGAGAAAGACGAGATTGTGTTGAAGAAGAAAGAGATGAAGAAGAAGATGAAAGTGCTCAAGGGGTTGTCCAAGAATTTGTCTACTTTTACGGATATGGGTTTCGGGTTGAATCTGGATAGTGGTTTGGATCAACAAGTTAAAGGCCAGATGATCTCGGTATGATCAATTTCCCTTTTCTTTATTTACACCTAATTCTGTAATCTATTAATTATTTTCTTTATATTCTTGAGAAAGAAGGTAGTAACAAAATTGATGATTATGCAGGAAGCAACAGAGGTATTGCTTGCACAATTACAGAAACTAAAAGCAGAGAAGAGGGAATCCAAAAGGATGAAGAAAGAGGAGAAAGCCAAGAAGAAAGCAGCCCAAATGATGACAGAATGCAAGGATTCGTCCTCATCAGAGAGTTCTTCTTCAGAATCTGATTGTGAAAACGTAGTAAACATGAAACAACTCAAAACCGTAAAAACCCCAAATACCGTTCAAGAAACAGAGTACTCTGATCAAATTAAACAACTCAAAACCCCAAATACCGTTCAAGAAACAGAGTCATCTGTTCAAATTCTTGAAAATTTAGAAAACAAAGTCGCAGTGAATGCAATTTGTACCGATGTTAAACCAATTGCCGAGGTAGGTTGCAGTAAGAAGATAGAAGTTTGTATGGGTGGGAAGTGCAAGAAATCTGGAGCTGCAATGCTGTTGGAGAATTTTCAGGCGGCGGTTGTTGGCGGTGAAGCGGCGGTTGTGGGTTGCAAATGTATGGGGAAATGCAGAGATGGTCCGAATGTGAGGGTGCGCGATGAGATGATGAATCCTGCTCCTTTGTGTATTGGAGTTGGATTAGAGGATGTTGATTCCATTGTCAGTAATTTCTTTGGTGGGAATCAGAGATCGTCAGAAGACAGCCTGCATTTTGATTCAACATATGTTGGGAATGTTTGAATTGCAACATATTTGCTGGATTGGGTTTTGGTTTAGGGGAGAGCAATGTTATTAGTTATATGTGTAGATAGTCTTTTTTGGTTAATTATGTATGATATATGTGCATATACATTTGTGGTGTTCTTTTTCTTGTTTTGAGAGCAAAATTATACACCTCCGAAGAAAACATGAATTATGGTCACGTACGGTCAACTTCAATTACTCAATTAACTTTTTATTCAATTCTTATGTTAAATTCTTATGTTTATAGCTTCTTGATATTCTAAATTAGCCGATTAGCCTATATGGAAATTTTTATCATATATATTGAAATTCAGATCAAGTCATTTTAATGGTTATAAACTTGTGATAAGTATTTTTAATAGACTTTAATATTTTATACAAGAGATAGATGCCATGGGAAAATCATATGCAGATAGTCTTTCAAGGGTGGACACATTAGGGTACACCAGCCATCAAGTATTAGGGTACACCAGCCATCAAGTATAAGATAAGAAATTTTAGCACTACATACATATTCATCAAAACTCAAATATGATTAGTTGAAATATGAAACCTATTCATCAAAACACATTACCAAACATAAGCTAGGCATGTAATTAATTTATTTTTCGGTCATATACGTTTCATAACTTGGCATACTTCTTTAGATTTTCAGCAGCATCTTTGGCATCCTTGGGCACACGCAAATTAGTTATGAGCGTTACCCGTGATGATGATATAAGTGATCGACTCTCTGATTTAGAAGAATCAATCTTCCACATCTTCACCTCCCATACCTGCCCAAAATTAAATATCATGGTCATTTCACATACAATTGTTGAGTCATTTTGACTTCCTAGAAGTCGTGGGTTCGATCTTTCTCTGAGCAAATACCTACTGAGTGGAAGGTTGAAAAATGACCACGATAATGGTTAGGTCGAATCCATCCACCCGGGAGAAGTCTGTCATAAACAGGATTACCTTTTTTCATAGGTCATTTCACATACAGTATTTGCAACTTCAACAAAAACAGACTACTTATTAATTGGGTTATTGTTATAGAAAATTAGTTGTGAAATAAGAGAATTAACTTTTACAACCTGAATAGTCTTGCCAACATGAAGAGGTGTGGCTTCAGCAAATACAAGATCGCCAAGATTAGCACTCTTGATGTGATTAATGCTTAGTTGCAAACCGGCTACTCTGTTCCATCCGGATGCAATATGTGCCCCCATACTTGCTAGTGCTTCTGATATTAGCGCTGACACTCCTCCATGTAACACTTTAAACGGCTGTTTAATTAATCAAATTATTAAATTCCAATTTTTAACTTTAATATTAAAAACGAAAAAACAACATTACTTGGCAAGCTTTTTGTGTGACATGAAGACGGCCGGTGACCTTGTGTGGTGACAAGTCATCAATCTGAAAGCCGATCGCATGCAACGGTGCATCCAAAGCCTCGGTCTTTGATGGTGTAGCCATGCCTCAAATTAGGTTGATGATGGGGTTTATGTATATGATCACAAGTTGTTTGCCTACAATTTCATCCATAATTGAAGCTTAGATTGGAAGTTTATCATGTTGACTTTGAAAACAAAGCCATCGTACTATTTGGATATCCCACTTGCCATCCATTTTGAGTGACTAATGGATGTGATATAAACTTTAATTTGTAAAATAGCAATGTATTTGAGTATTTCTATATTTTAGTAGTTATGTTTTCTTAATTGTACATTAATCATCCTAACTATCATTAATCATTGGCCTAAGGTTTTTTTTGAACGATACCTAATGATCTACTCGATGGCTGTAACGACCCGAAATTTGTAAATAAATAAAATATGTAAAAATATGATAATTATGGATAAATCATATAAAACACGTAGGAATTGGTTTCGTGTCGTTTGGAGACTGTATGAGAAAGTTATGGACGAAACCGGGTCGAGACAAGGAACAAAAGTTGCAGCATGCCTGGAAAGCAGAGTTCGCGACTCGAACTCTAAGAGTTCGCGACTCGAACTCTAAAAGTTCGCGACCCGAACTATAGTTCGCGATCGCGAACCTTCGACAGGGATTTTGGGGTTTCTGATTTCGAGAGTTCGCGACTCGAACTCTAAAAGTTCGCGACCCGAACTTCGCGCGTACCAGAGTTCGCGACTCGAACTCTGAAGTTCGCGAAGCGAACTTCGTCAGACAGCAATAAAAACGGGTTTTGGCTCATTTGATACCATTTCAAGCCCTAGTTTCTCTCCCAACGAGTTTGTATACGTTTTTGAGTGGAAAACATCATTTGGAACCGATTTCTTGGTCAAATCTCGTGAATCTTCACTCCTAGTTGGAGATTAAAGGTAAATCTTCACTCTTTGATCTTTGTAGCTTTAGATCTATGGATTTTTGGCTTGGGTTTGAAACCCTAGTTCTTGGGTTGGTGATTAATGGTTAAATTAAGGTTGCATACACTTAATAGATGGTATTTTAACAAGGGAATCAAGTGTATGGTTTGGATTTGTAAGAATCATATGGGTGGCTCAACCTAGGGTTTGGTAAATCACCATAATTGGGGGAAATGTGTTAGTAGGTGTTATCTAGAGATAGATGGACACATTGGTAGTAGTATGTGATGTTGATCATCTTGTTGTTATAATTGTTTTAGACATTCGGTGAAGTATTGAGGTGGACGAATTGTGAGCAAGGGACCGGCGGAAAGAATACGGTTAAAGCATCTTTATTGCTAAGGTGAGTACGTGTGGAATTTACTGAGTACATAGCCCTTTTAAATATTTTCATTACTTGTGTTATGGTCTATTTGCTTAAATGTGTAGACTGGTAGTTGATAGTTAGTTATACCGATGATAGTATTGAACTAACTTGTTGATGATGAATGTGATAGCCGAGAGCTAGATTTGCATAACCATAGGGTTATGATGAGATTGAGATGATGTGATGATACGGGCTACTCCCGATCATGAAGTGTGGATTGAGGGGCAGTTGGGCGTATTCCCATCGACTCTTCCACGTTAGTCATGAGATGACACGGGCAACTCCCGGTCATGAGGTGTGGAGTGAGGGGCAGTTGGGTGAATTCCCATGTGAATTCCCATCGACTCATCCACGTTAGTTATGCGATGTCACGGGATACTCCCGGTCATGAGGTGTGGAGTGAGGGGCAGTTGGGGTGAATTCCCATCGACTCATCCACGTTAGTTGTGATTGCTAGGTAAGCAAGGTTGTTAGGGTCACACTAAGGTGACTAGACTGGATAGTTGGATATATATATGTATATTGATTGGTTATATGAAACGTGACATTTCATTTTATTATCGGGTCTAAACCAAGTAGCTCACGAGACGTTTTTGTCTCACGTACTCCTTGTTTTGTTTTGCTATGTACTCAGGTTCGGGATCGAAGTTTTAGGTACGCATGGATAGAGATGCGGGGCCTAGAATAGAAAAACTTTAGATTGGATTTATGCTTAGATTTGGTTTTGATCTATTTTGTAACACCAAACTTTATACTCTGATTTTCATACCAAAGGTTTTTGTAAATCCATATTTTGGAATAGTTCTTCTATTTATGAAAAATGTTTTATTTTGGGCAAATGTTTTGTGTTTAAAATTTGAGGTGTTACAACTTGGTATCAGAGCTATAGTTTAAGTGAATTAGGTTGGATGACCATCCTAGTCTTAGACTGTAGCATTAGGAATATAAGATTCCTTGAGATCATAGGTTGACCTTGAGACTTTATATTAAGTTTAGGGTTGAACCTAGGGGGACCGATGAATTTGATATGATTTTGAGTATTGAGTCGTACGCGACTAATGGGTTGTACACAAGGTACTAAATGTTTAATGTCTTTCGTATAGTCTTGATCGAAAGAAATGGTGAACACTCGTAGAAGTGGGAAAGCCCCGGAGAACCGGGAGGAGGAAGTACCTCCTTTTGAGAGGGTGGATGAGCAAGAAAGTCAACCATCAATGCATCGGGTTGACGAATCGGAGGTCGGAGCTAATAGAACTCCGGTGACCATGGCGGATCTCCAAACTATTATCGACCAAATCAAGGGGACGGTGGCCGAGGAAGTGCACCGAATCATTGTAGACCGTGAAAGGTCGGGTGGAGACCGTGAATCCGAAGCTAAGTCGGATGAGAAAACTGGAGGTAGTGGCACCGGGGAAGGGAAGTCCTCCACGGGTGGCCAAAGTGATGCTAGGGCTAGGCCCGTTGTGAAAGAAGGTTGTTCATTTAAATCCTTCATGGCTTGTAAGCCAAATGTGTATGCGGGTAGTTCGGACCCGAAAGTAACCATGAGATGGATCCGGGAAACCGAGAGGGTGATCGGTAGTAGTAAATGTAAGGATGCCGATATGGTGACGTATGCGTCACAATTGTTAAAAGAAGATGCGATGGTTTGGTGGGACATCGTATATGAGACCCTAGGGAGGGAGGTAATTGAGAAGATGTCGTGGGATGAATTCACCACGAGGTTGAAAAAGAAGTTTTGCCCCGAAAGGGATTTGGAAAAGATGCACGAGAAGTTCGTGACCCTCAAAAAGGGTGATATGTCGGTGGAGGAATATTCGAGGGAATTCACGGGATTGCTCCCGTTTGTTGCTAATACCTATTCGGATGAGAGGTTGAGGGTGGTCCGGTATGCTAGTGGGTTACCGTGGGACTACCAGTTGGAGGTGAAGAGGGCGGTTTCACTAGATGAGGCCATTAGTGCCGCCCGGGGTGTGGAAGAGGTGAATGTGGCACGTGTTGCCGAGAGGGCCCATGTGGGCGAGAAAAGGAAAGCCGAGAGCGGCTCTAGTTCGTTCAAGAAAGGGAAGTTCACCTCGAGCTTCTCTACGCAAGGTAGTGTTGGCTCGTGCAAGAAGTGCGGGAAGACTCATACCGGCGGGTGCCGAGGAGAGTCGAAATCTTGTTTTAATTGTGGAAGGGCGGGGCACATAGCCCGAGATTGTAGGGCCAAGTCGTTGGCCGATGTTGAATGCTTCTCGTGTCACGAGAAGGGGAACTATAGCAATGTGTGCCCAAAGAAGGGAATCGAGTCGATGGTGTCCACGGCTCAAAAGAAGGTAGAACCGGCCAAGGTGAAGGGACGATCCTTTCAACTCACCCGAGAGGAGGCGAAGGAGGCACACGATGTGGTGTCAGGTACTCTATTCATTAACTCCTTGCCAACTCATATTTTGTTTGATTCGGGTTCTAATTATTCGTTTGTGTCTTATGAGTTCGGTTGTAAATTGAATGTGCCGTCCGAAATGTTAGATGAGGTTTATGAAATAGAAGTAGCCGACGGGAAAACGTCTATGGTTGAATGTATTTATAGAAATTGTGAACTAGAGATAGACGGTAGAAAGTTTAAGGTGGATTTGTTGCCCATGGGAATTAGGGCGTTTGATGTGGTTATTGGTATGGATTGGTTGGGTATGCACCAAGCCAAGATTTTGTGTGGGAAGAAAATTGTGTCGATTAGGACACCCGAGAACGAGAAAGTGTATGTATACGGGGAGAAACGACATCACATGCCTAATGTGATTACCGCTATTAAGGCGAGGAAAAGTATATCAAAAGGTTGTGCATCGTTTATCGCATATGTATTAGATGGTCGGAAAGAAAAGAAGTCAATGGACGATGTCAAAATTATTCGGGAATTCCCCGAGGTATTTCCCGATGACTTGCCCGGTTTGCCACCGGAGAGACAAGTCGAGTTTAAAATTGATTTAGTTCCGGGGGCGACGCCGATTGCTCGTGCTCCATATCGTTTAGCTCCCACCGAGATGCGGGAATTGATGACCCAATTGCAAGAATTGTTAGATAAAGGTTTTATTCGTCCGAGTTCGTCACCGTGGGGTGCACCGGTGTTATTTGTTAAAAAGAAAGACGGTTCGATGAGAATGTGTATCGACTACCGAGAGTTGAACAAGGTAACTATTAAGAACCGTTACCCGTTGCTGAGAATTGACGACTTATTCGACCAATTGCAAGGTGCTAGTTATTTCTCGAAAATTGATTTGAGGTCGGGTTATCACCAAGTTCGGGTGAAAGAAGGCGACACCGAGAAGACGGCTTTTCGCACACGTTATGGTCATTATGAGTTCCTAGTAATGCCGTTTGGTCTTACAAACGCGCCGGCTATTTTTATGGATTTGATGAATCGGGTTTGTAAACCGTTCCTTGATAAGTTTTTGATCGTGTTTATTGACGATATTTTGATTTATTCGAAAACCGAAGAAGAACACGAAGGTCATTTGAGGCTTGTTCTAGACGTGTTGAAACGGGAGAAGTTGTATGCTAAATTTTCAAAGTGTGAGTTTTGGTTGCGGGAAGTGCAATTTTTAGGTCACGTGGTGACGTGTGATGGTATTAAGGTTGACCCATCCAAGATTGAAGCGGTGTCAAATTGGGAGCCTCCGAGGACTCCTACCGAGGTTAGAAGTTTTCTTGGGTTAGCCGGTTATTACCGGAGGTTTATACAAGATTTCTCGAGAATCGCGATTCCACTCACGAAGTTAACGAGAAAAAGTGAGAAGTTTGTGTGGGAGAAGAAACAAGAAGAGGCGTTTAAGTTGTTAAAAGAAAAGTTATGTAACGCGCCGATCCTCACGTTACCGGATGGTATGGAAGACTTTGTGGTTTATAGTGATGCTTCAAATCAAGGGCTCGGTTGTGTGTTGATGCAAAGAGGAAAGGTGATCGCGTATGCCTCGCGACAATTGAAGAATGCGGAGTTAAGGTACACGACACACGACTTGGAATTGGCGGCGATTATTTTTGCCTTGAAGTTGTGGAGGCATTATTTATATGGCACTCGGTGTACATTGTACACGGATCATAAGAGTTTGCAATATGTGTTTACACAAAAAGACCTTAATATGCGACAAAGAAGGTGGATCGAGTTGATAGCCGACTATGATTGTGAAATTGTGTATCACGCGGGTAAGGCGAATGTGGTGGCCGATGCCTTAAGTCGAAAGGTTTATGAAAATCCGAACCGAGGAATTTTATCACGTATAGAAGTTGTCTCGAGTATTATTGAAAGGATCAAGAATGCCCAACGAGAGGTTATGGGAAAAGACGAGTTAAGACAAGAACGGTTAGGTAAGAACCAACATTTCCTCGAAAATGCACAAGGGTTGAAGACCGTAGGCGGTCGAATTTGGGTTCCTAAGTTCGGTGGTATCCGAAAAGAGTTATTGTATGATGTGCACAAGTCGAAGTATTCGATTCACCCGGGAAGTACAAAGACGTACCAAGATATGAAACGGGTTTATTGGTGGCCCGGAATGAAGGCGAGAGTGGCCAAGTATATCTCTAAGTGTGCCACGTGTGCACAAGTGAAAGCCGAGCATCAAGTACCGTATGGGGTAGCTCAATCATTAGTTGTACCGGCCGGGAAGTGGGAAGATATAACTATGGATTTCATAGTAGGGTTACCAAAGACGAGTAGAGGTCACGATGCCATTTGGGTCATAGTTGACCGGTTGACCAAAAGTGCGTTATTTTTAGCAATTCGGGAAACATTGCCACTTGAGAAGTTGGCTAAGTTGTATGTTGATGAAGTGGTTCGACTCCACGGGGTTCCGTTATCGATTGTGTCCGATAGAGACGCGAGGTTCACCTCGAGATTTTGGCGGTCATTACAAGAAGAGTTGGGTACAAAGTTGCGGTTGAGCACGGCTTATCACCCGCAAACCGACGGTCAAAGTGAAAGAACAA
This sequence comes from Calendula officinalis, assembly GCA_963853835.1. Taxonomy (NCBI): domain Eukaryota; kingdom Viridiplantae; phylum Streptophyta; class Magnoliopsida; order Asterales; family Asteraceae; genus Calendula; species Calendula officinalis. Next base: position 69,552,670 of record OY970825.1, read on the forward strand.
TTCAAACGGTTGAAGATATGTTGAGATCGTGTGTGTTAGATTTCGGTGGTAAATGGGATGAACATTTACCGTTAGTCGAATTCTCGTATAATAATAGTTATCACTCGACTATCAAGATGCCGCCTTATGAGGCGTTGTATGGAAGAAAATGTAGAACTCCATCTTGTTGGTTGGAAGCGGGAGAGACGAAACTCACGGGTCCCGAGATCGTGAGAGTGACAAATGAAAAGATCGGTATTATTCAAACCAACATGAAAGTCGCCCAAGATAGACAACGAAGTTATTCGGGTTTGAAGAAAAGGCCATACGACTTGGATGTCGGTGATATGGTCATGTTGAAAGTGTCACCTTGGAAAGGTGTGATGCGGTTTGGTAAAAAGGGAAAGTTAAGTCCAAGGTATGTTGGACCGTTTAAAATATTGAAACGGGTCGGGCTTCAAGCTTTTAAGTTGGAACTTCCACCCGAGCTTCAAGGTGTGCATGACACCTTTCACGTGAGTTATTTGAAGAAGTTTATCGGGGAAGTTGAAAATATTATTCCGTTGCAAGAGTTGCGGGTTGACGGCCCGAACCGATTGATTGAGGAGCCCGAGGCTATATTAGAAACGAAAACAAAGAAGCTTCGGAATAAAGAGATCGAGTTGGTGTTGGTCAAGTGGAAGCATTCACTTGGGCCGAATTTGACTTGGGAAGTCAAAGACGAGATTCGGAAGAGGTACCCGGATTTCGTGAACTATGATGAGATTCCGAGGACGGAATCTTCTTAAGGGGTAGATAGTTGTAACGACCCGAAATTTGTAAATAAATAAAATATGTAAAAATATGATAATTATGGATAAATCATATAAAACACGTAGGAATTGGTTTCGTGTCGTTTGGAGACTGTATGAGAAAGTTATGGACGAAACCGGGTCGAGACAAGGAACAAAAGTTGCAGCATGCCTGGAAAGCAGAGTTCGCGACTCGAACTCTAAGAGTTCGCGACTCGAACTCTAAAAGTTCGCGACCCGAACTATAGTTCGCGATCGCGAACCTTCGACAGGGATTTTGGGGTTTCTGATTTCGAGAGTTCGCGACTCGAACTCTAAAAGTTCGCGACCCGAACTTCGCGCGTACCAGAGTTCGCGACTCGAACTCTGAAGTTCGCGAAGCGAACTTCGTCAGACAGCAATAAAAACGGGTTTTGGCTCATTTGATACCATTTCAAGCCCTAGTTTCTCTCCCAACGAGTTTGTATACGTTTTTGAGTGGAAAACATCATTTGGAACCGATTTCTTGGTCAAATCTCGTGAATCTTCACTCCTAGTTGGAGATTAAAGGTAAATCTTCACTCTTTGATCTTTGTAGCTTTAGATCTATGGATTTTTGGCTTGGGTTTGAAACCCTAGTTCTTGGGTTGGTGATTAATGGTTAAATTAAGGTTGCATACACTTAATAGATGGTATTTTAACAAGGGAATCAAGTGTATGGTTTGGATTTGTAAGAATCATATGGGTGGCTCAACCTAGGGTTTGGTAAATCACCATAATTGGGGGAAATGTGTTAGTAGGTGTTATCTAGAGATAGATGGACACATTGGTAGTAGTATGTGATGTTGATCATCTTGTTGTTATAATTGTTTTAGACATTCGGTGAAGTATTGAGGTGGACGAATTGTGAGCAAGGGACCGGCGGAAAGAATACGGTTAAAGCATCTTTATTGCTAAGGTGAGTACGTGTGGAATTTACTGAGTACATAGCCCTTTTAAATATTTTCATTACTTGTGTTATGGTCTATTTGCTTAAATGTGTAGACTGGTAGTTGATAGTTAGTTATACCGATGATAGTATTGAACTAACTTGTTGATGATGAAAGTGATAGCCGAGAGCTAGATTTGCATAACCATAGGGTTATGATGAGATTGAGATGATGTGATGATACGGGCTACTCCCGATCATGAAGTGTGGATTGAGGGGCAGTTGGGCGTATTCCCATCGACTCTTCCACGTTAGTCATGAGATGACACGGGCAACTCCCGGTCATGAGGTGTGGAGTGAGGGGCAGTTGGGTGAATTCCCATGTGAATTCCCATCGACTCATCCACGTTAGTTATGCGATGTCACGGGATACTCCCGGTCATGAGGTGTGGAGTGAGGGGCAGTTGGGGTGAATTCCCATCGACTCATCCACGTTAGTTGTGATTGCTAGGTAAGCAAGGTTGTTAGGGTCACACTAAGGTGACTAGACTGGATAGTTGGATATATATATGTATATTGATTGGTTATATGAAACGTGACATTTCATTTTATTATCGGGTCTAAACCCATGTAGCTCACGAGACGTTTTTGTCTCACGTACTCCTTGTTTTGTTTTGCTATGTACTCAGGTTCGGGATCGAAGTTTTAGGTACGCATGGATAGAGATGCGGGGCCTAGAATAGAAGAACTTTAGATTGGATTTATGCTTAGCTTTGGTTTTGATCTATTTTGTAACACCAAACTTTATACTCTGATTTTCATACCAAAGGTTTTTGTAAATCCATATTTTGGAATAGTTCTTCTATTTATGAAAAATGTTTTATTTTGGGCAAATGTTTTGTGTTTAAAATTTGAGGTGTTACAATGGCGGTAGCAAGGGGTGGGCAGAGTGGACACCTCCCCCCAAGCTTTCTAATTGCCCCCCAAGATTTTCAATTGCTGCAGAAATAATTTGATATTGTAATTCATTTTAGTGTTTATCTTTTTTATTAAAATAGTATATAGCATGAATGAATTTAGATGGAGACCTTATGGTTTGTGCTTTTCCCATTATGAAATTATGATAGATGCTCTAGTTCAAATCTTTATGGCAATAATTTTATTTATTAATTTTTCTTTTTCTGTTTTTTACCTACCTCATTTTTCTTACAATGAAACTAGTAATCAAATATTACTCTTTTTGCTATTATTCTCTTGTTAAACATTTATACAAAATTTTAATCAAAATATAAATATTTTAAAGTGATACTTTTCCTATAATTTTGTATGAAAATTCTACCTCCGTAGATAAACTAATTGGATTTTATATAAGAATTTGAACTAGAATTTAAAAACGGCGAACATTCCAACTCAAATTTATCTTCCCGTTTAAGGTTTGACTTGGAAAGTAAGAACTTCATCGAAGATGCGACTTACACCCCTAAACTTTGCCCCCCTTCGAATATTTTTTTGGTACCGCCCCTGAATCTACTCCTTTGCCCTAAGGTTTGATAGGCTAATTTACACCCCTAATTCTACACATTTTCATTCACGTTCGGACTTAAACTCACAATCATATAGGATACTATAAACACCAGATATTCCTTTGGTTTGAATGTTCAACTGCAGCCATCTTATAATGACTCAAATAAGACGCAAACTTTGATGTGTCACTTTCCATCTCGAGTTGCCAAATAGCCCAACCAAGATACAAAGAATTCATTTCTTATATGACCCGAGTTAATACAATTGCAGTTGCAACAAAAAACAAATTGATTAAGCAAAATATGATAAATAGTAGATAATAAGTTGAAAAAGATCACCATAAAACCTCTTGCATGCCCTCATTGTTTACATGTAAAGTCTCTCACAATTGTGATGCATTCCTAAACTCGTCAGTATCATCACATCATCCTCTTCTCTATATGTACGAACTTTTCCCCACACAGACGAGTTGCTACCGACGAGATTGGTGTCGAGGCCGTGCCAACAGTGACAAGTGACGACGAGTTTTAATTTGGCTACCGACGAGATATGCCCTTGCCGTTGACAGGAGTCTAAGGCCCCGTTTGTTTTGACGTAATCCTCGGTAATCTTCCGTAATTGTAATTCAATTACATTACGAAGGACGTTTGGATGAACATTTTTTTTCGTAATTGAATTACGACGTAATTTCGAATTACGATATTCGTTGTAATTGAAATCCGTCCCAACACCTCACGAATTCAATTACGGTCCTTTAGTAAACTAACAAATTTGAATATTTTATATGCTTCAATTTTTAAAATCGTTTAAAAACATTAAAAAAATTAAAAAAAATTTAAAAAATTTAAAATTTTAAAAAAATTAAAAAATTTTAAAAAATTAAAAAATTAAAAATTTAAAATTTTTTTAAAATTGATGAATTTTAAAAAAGAATTTAAATTTTAAAAAAATTTTAAAAAAATTTTAAAAAAGTTTAAAAATTTTAAAAAATTTTAAATTTTTTTTTAAAAAAATTAAGAAAACATTAAAAACATTAAAAAAAATTAAAAAAAATTTAAAATTTTAAAAAAATTAAAAAAATTTAAAAAATTTAAAAAAATTAAAAAATTAAAATAAATTAAAAAATAAAAAACTAAAAATTAAATAAAAATAAAAACTATTTAATTAATTTTAAATGTAAACAAATAATAAAAAAATTTAAAGAAAATAAAAAATATATAAAATAATAATATATAAAATAAAAAATAAAAAATATTAAAATATTAAAAAAGTTTTTAAAAAATTTTCATAAGTATTGATTTGAATTACAACTCAAAATTTTGGTAACCAAACGCGTAACCGTATTCAATTACAACTCAATTCAATTACAACCGAATTTAATTACAACCGATTTCAATTACATTACGGAGGATTGTGTCGAGCCAAACGCCCCCTAAATGTCAAACTACAAACTTTGAGTCCTGTTATTATTGATGATGCTAATTTAATTGCATAAAAACATAATTAATTAAGCAAAATATGATCAACTATGAGTTAAACAGAATCACCACATACCCCTTTGCATGCCCTCAATGTTTACATGTAACTATCATAAATACCTCGACGACATTTAAATCGCCTTGTTAGATCCCAACAACAACCACTTAGGGGGTGTTTGGCTCAACGTAATCCTCCGTAATGTAATTGAAATCGGTTGTATTTGAATTCGGTTGTAATTGAATTGAGTTGTAATTGAATACGCTTACGCGTTTGGTTACTAAAATTTTGAGTTGTAATTCAAATCAATAGTTATGATTTTTTTAAAAACTTTTTTAAAATTTTTTTCAAAATTTTATTATTTATTATTATTTTTATTTCTTTTATTTCTTTTAATTTTTAAAATTTTTTATTATTTGTTTACATTTTAAAAAAAAAATTAAATAGTTTTTATTTTTTCTATTTTTTAAAAATTTTTAAAATTTTTTTATTTATTAAAAAAAATTAATTTTTTTTTTTAATTTTTTTAAAATTTTTTAAAATTTTTTAAATTTTTTAAAAAAAAATTAAATTTTTAAAAAATTTTAAATTTTTTTTAATTTTTTTTCTAAATTTTAAAATTTTTTAAAATTTTTTTTAAAATTTTAAAATTTTTTTAAAATTTTTAAAATTTTTTTAAAATTTTTAAAATTTTTTTAAATTTTTTTAGAATTTTTTAAAATTTTAAATTTTTTTTAATTTTTTTTAATTTTTTTAATATTTTTAAACGATTTAAAAATCTGAAGGATATAAAATATTCAAAATTTGTTAGTTTACAAAAGGACCGTAATTGAATTCTTAGGGTTTTGGGACGGAATTCAATTACAACGAATATCGTAATTCGAAATTACGTCGTAATCGAATTACGAAAAAAAGTGTTCATCCAAACGTCCTCCGTAATGTAATTGAATTACAATTACGGAAGATTACGGAGGATTACGTCAAAACAAACGGGGCCTTATTGTACTATGGAATACAAGGAACAAGAACTAAGGATTCTTCTACCATTTCACTCAATCTCTCCCAAATCACCTTTAATTCTTCTAATTTCATATATTTACATACTCGATGAACATATATAGTTGTATGTAAGAAGCTTTCCTATGTTAATGCACATAAAAAAAAAAAAATCTCATGTAGAGATTTACTTTCTTGTGAAAGAGAGTGAAGTAGGAGAAGTCAAAATCTCAATCGTTCCAAAAGCCGCACTTATAGATTATACGAACTTCATCTTAAAGAGTCATGAATTCAATTCCTAAAGGGAATTTAAAAATTAAGAGTGCGAGGTGTGGCTAGGGGTGTTCAAAAATATCCGAAAATTCGGGTATCCGAAAAATTATCCGCTATCCGAAATCTGGGTATCCGAAAATCCGAGTATCCGCAAATCCGGATATCCGAAAATCCGGGTATCCGAATTTCGGGTACCAAATCCGGGTAGTGTTTTTCAATATTTCCGGGTACCCGATATCCGAAAAATTACCCGAAAATCAAAAATATCCAAAAAATATACATAAAGTATACGAAAATTACCAAAAATATTTGAGAAAATACCTGAAATATCAAAAAATACCCGAAATATTTGAAAAGTACCCGAAATATTTGAGAAATACCCGAATTATCCGAAAAAATACCCGAAATATCCTAAAATTATTTGAATATTTTGTTTTTTTCAGATACCGGATACCCGGATTTCAGATACCCGGAATTTCGGACGGGTATCCGAATTTTCGGATACCGGATACGGGTAGTAAAAGTCACTATCCGAAAATCCGGATACCCGGTTTTGAACACCCCTAGGTGTGGCACGGCAAAATGGCAGCACCATGATACCACGGCAAAATGCCACACCAAATGGAATTTGTGGGGTGTGGTGTACGGGAGTATTCTGTTGGGTACCAAAAGAGATATTTAAACAATCTTCGAGGATAGTTGGTGAATGAGAAATGATATTTATTTCTATCACTTGTTCATTCTCATCTTCCTACTTATTTTCTCTCCAAATATTATCGCATATCATATCCTTTGATCTTGACACATATCTTATTCTAATGAGTAAGAAGATAAGTGGAAACAAATAGTATGAAACAATACTGTTTTTTGATTTCATGTATCAATGTTTTCAGAACGAAATTATCCAATTTTGGAAGGTATTAACAAGCGATAGACAGATGTACATACATGATAGAGTAAGAGTAGTATGCAATTTAATTTATTGGAATGAAATACATATTAATATCATAACTTAGCATACTTCTTTAGATTATTAGCAGCATCCTTAGCATTATTGGGCACAGCCAAGTTTGTAATAAGAGTAACCCTTGACGATGATACAAATAATCTGTTTTCTGAATTTAAGGGATCAATCTTCCACATTCTCACTTCCCAAACCTGCACAAATTACAATTCAATTTACATCAAAATATATGCAGCTATCAAATTGCCCTAAATTAACGTGATCAAATTTACAAAAAAATTAGTAGAATTGTCAAATTAATACCTGAATTGTACCGCCAACGTGGAGAGGTGTGGCCTCAGCAAACACCAGATCGCCGAGGTCGGCTCGCCGGAGATGATTGATGCTTAATTGTAATCCGGCGACTCTTTTCCATCCCGACGCGATATGTGCTCCCATACTCGCCAGTGCCTCTGCTATTAGCGCCGATACACCACCGTGTAACACCTTAAATGGCTGCAATTTCAATTCCAAATTCAGTTTCAATTTCAAATTCGATTCAAGCAACAGAATTAAATATGAAGAATTAATTGATATCTTGTTGACCTGACAAGCTTTTTGGGTGACATGAAGACGACCTGTGACCTTTTTTGGCGACAATTCATCGATCTGAAATCCGATTGCATGCAGCAGTGGATCCAAAGTCTCCGTTTTCGTATCTGTCGTTGATGATGAAACCATTCAGGATGAACAGATTTATTCTTCAGTTGGTAGATTGGAAATATAATAATTTGGTGACTACGAGTGGGTTGGGTTGGGGTAGGTATATATGCTGTGTGACTATTAGTTTCCGCAACAAACAAACAAACAAGTTGGCTTTTACAATCGGAGTTGGAGTAATAAATAAGGAAGTACGGAGTAATAAGGAGCTGTCAAATAAAGTTCATCCATTCCATTATTACACAGAAAATGTACACTACTTGACTCAGAGTCAAAATGATTCATTTTCATAACTCTTCTATATTGTGGTGTTCTATATTGAGTAACTAATGAAATTAGCTAATCATGTTAGAGTATAAAGTGTGGAAGGGAAGTTATAGCCATATTATAGTATTTTTAAGCTTATAACATGGCTATAATATGGGAGGGAAATTCAACCTGGTTCATAAATAACCTTTTAACCCGGATGATTCAACCCGCCATGTTTTTCATTTCTCGCACCATTGATATGATTTCCCTGGATTGAGTTTATTTGGTTTACTATTAAAAGATTTATTGCTTCATAAGCTTGGTTATTATTCTCTTGTTTGTTATGGTAAATTAACGGATCTCAAATTGTACACAAAGAAATGCATTGAAGCCTCAGCTACCTTCACCACTTACACTTACATTTTTCTACCTACACACTTTTTATTGGTATAATTGAATACAAGTCATCTACTTGCCTACATTCTCCTCAAAATGTCCAATCTACCCTTCTTCAACTTCATTATTTTTCTTTGATTAATGAATTATACTTCTTTTCCCTCAAGCATTTTATATGATTACGGTTGTTAGTTTTCTTTTCTTCGTCAATGTTCTTTTGTGTGGTGCGCCTTTTACAATCGTTTTGAACATATATATTTATGCATACAATTTACAAATACATTTTAAATCGGATTTCATCTTTTAAGTAATGAAACAAGGTAACATTCTGATAATATTTATTCAACTTTTAATGCATTTGTAATTTGGTCAAGTGGTTTATATAGACAGTTACAATACACAATATCTTCCTATAAACAAGGGAAGAATATCAATTAAATATATACAAGATATATACTAAATATAATTCGGTTAACAGCCCCCCGCAGTTTGAGCCGGAGGGGACCGAATGCTTAAACTGTCTCTGAAGTCAAGGAACAACTGTCGCGGAAGGCCTTTTGTGAAAATATCTGCATATTGATAAGCCGAGGGTACGTGTAGGACGCGTATGTGACCCAAGGCTACCTTCTCGCGAACAAAGTGAATATCCATTTCAATATGTTTCGTGCGTTGATGCTGGACGGGATTTCCGGATAGGTAGACGGCTGAAACATTATCACAATAAACCAGTGCAGACCATCGTATTGGTGTATGAAGCTCGAGCAGAAGATTCCGTAACCAACACGTTTCAGCAATGACATTGGCGACACCTCGGTATTCTGCTTCAGCGCTTGATCGAGATAAAGTGGGTTGGCATTTAGCCGACCATGAAATGAGGTTGTCGCCTAGAAACACGCAGTAGCCCGACGTTGAGCGTCGGGTGTCCGGGCACCCACCCCAGTCAGCATCCGTGTACGCTATAAGTTGACTGGAGTGCGACGGATAAAGTTGCAAACCCAAGTGAGCCGTACCCTTGATGTATCGTAAAATGCGTTTTAGGGCATTGAGATGAGGCTCTCGTGGGGCATGCATGAATAAGCAGATTGGCTGCGCTGCATAAGAAATATCGGGTCTTGTGAAAGTTAGGTACTGTAATGCCCCATCAAGACTGCGATAGTTTGATGGATCCGAACATAGGTCTCCGGAGTTTGCACTTAACTTAGAATTTGTGTCAACGGGAGTTGCGACTGGGTTACAGTTATCCATGTTTGCCCGTTTTAAGATAGATTCCGCATACCTTTGTTGAGATAAGAACATGCCCTTAGGTGTTCGTTGAACGGAGATTCCCAAAAAATACGTAAGATAACCGAGATCAGTCATTTCGAACTCCTTTTTGAGGGCATCGATGATTGTGTTTTGCAATGTTGTTGATGAAGAAGTAAGCACAATGTCATCTACATAAAGAAGAAGGTATGCAGTATCATTGTTGTGTTGGTATATGAATAAAGAGTTGTCACTCTTGCTACATGTGAACCCAATTTTAAGAAGATATTGAGAGAACCGTTGATACCATGCTCTCGGTGCCTGTTTAAGTCCATACAAAGACTTGCGTAATCTGCAAACATAACCTGGAAAAGCACGATTAGTAAAACCGGGTGGTTGATGCATATAAACGGTTTCATGTAAGTCACCGTGTAAAAAAGCGTTCTTTACATCAAGTTGATGTATTGGCCAATTTCTCCCTAATGCCAGAGAGAGAACAATGCGAATAGTGGCCGGTTTTACGACCGGGCTAAAAGTCTCATCACAATCAACACCAACCTCTTGTGTTTTACCATTAACCACAAATCGTGCTTTGTATCTTTCCAATGAACCATCTGCTTTAAACTTATGTCTAAAAATCCAGTGACATCGTATAATGTTAGTGTTCATTGGTTGGGGAACTAAATCCCAAGTATTCTATTTAAGTAAAGCGTTAAATTCAGTAGTCATGGCAAAGTTCCAGTTAGGGTCGGAGATGGAGAGTTTGGGGTTGGAAGGGATGGGAGAGATAGTTTGAGTGTGAAGAGTGTAACGACCCGTATTTTTGTGTTAAATAAATTATGAAAAAAATATGATAAATAAGAATAAATCATTTAAAGAACATAGGAATTGGTTTCATGTCATTTGGACATCGTATGAGAAAGTTACAGACGAAACAAGGTCGAAAAGGGCACTCCCCGTTAGTGATGATCAGTTAGTGCTGATTCCGTTAGTGCTGATTCCGTTAGTGCTGATCAGTTAGTGCTGATTCCGTTAGTGTTGATCTAGTTAGTGCTGATCAGTTAGTGCTGACTCCGTTAGTGCTGACCCAGTTAATGCTGATCAGTTACTGCTGATTTTCGTCTGGAACACCTTAAATACGGGTTTTTGGCCATTAAGTGCCAAACTTGAAACCCTAACTCTCTCTCTCTAAGTTCTTATACATATTTTGAGTGAAAAAGGTCATTTGGAGCCGATTTTGGGGTTTGAATCAAGTGATTTTGCTTCTATTGTCGAAGATCAACGTAAATCTTCACTCCTTTGTAGTTGTAGCTTTAGATCCATGGATTTGTAAGCTTGGGTTTGAAACCCTAGTTTTTTGGGTGTATGATTAATGGTTGAATAAAGGTTGTATACACTTAATAGATGGTATTTTAACAAAGAAAAGAAGTGTATGCTTAAGATTTGTAAGAATCTTAAGATTGGTTAAAATTAGGGTTTTGAATGTCACCAAAATTTGGGGAAAAAGGTGTTGGTGACTAATTAGTGTTATGAGACTAATATTGGAGAATAGTATTGGAGACTAATGATGTCGACCTTGGGTTGTGGTTAGGTTTGGGTTTCGTTGGTGAAACCTTGGAACTAAGATTTTGGGATTTCCACCAAGTTGGATGAACTTGGTGGTTAAAGATGAAAATAGAAAATATGAGTTATCTAGTTATTAAGGATAACTAGAAATGTGATTATTATGTTGATAGGTTGCAAGAACCTAAAGGTTGGAGATATTCCAAAGGCGGGAACCAAGGATTCGTGTTGATGAACACGATATGGATTTAGCTATCGCTAAGGTGAGTACATGAGACTTTTAAACTGGGTACATAGCAAAGAGCTTTTGAAAATACTTATGATATTTTTATGGGTCTTTATTAAATAATGTTTTGATAAAGATAGTGACTGAAAAGATAAGAAAATAGGTATATTGTGATACTAGAATATGTCTAGTATGATTAATGATATTGGAAATAAATATGATAAACTAAGGTAATTATGAAATCCTTATTAATGAACCATAATAATAAAGATTATTGATTAAATGAATGGATAGTGAGTCTTTATAAATAAATATGTATTAGTAAAGCAATTGATAATGATTTTATAGTAATGAGTACCTATTTGGTAAGAATTACTAATAAGAGTGAGGAACGAATATGTATGTAAATGAATATGAATTAACTGGTAATAAATATGTATTATAGTCAAGAGGAGATAAAAGTATTATGACATCGATAAATAAGAAATGTATCTTATGAGAATAAGTACGGATGGACCTCCTGGGTTCATAGAGGTAGAAGTAAATGTGGGTTGCTTATGATCGGGTCCATGGGACCATACAGGTACGTTCACACCGTGTTGAACTAATTATATGTCGTTATTATTAGATGACTAACTTGTTTGATGTTTGATGTGATAACCGAAGGCTTTGACTGGCATAACTGTTAGGTTATGATAAAAGATAGATGGTGGTAACGCGGGGGACCCCTAGTCTATGAGCGGTGGTATATATGTTTATACACCGAGTGTATATATGTTTATACACTAAGCACACGGGTGCTTCTAATACGCATATTTTTGGTACTAGGTATGTTAGGTTCTAATACATATATGTTTATGTATTAGACATGTTTGTGTTTCTAGTACATATATGTTTATGTACTAGATATGATTGTGCTTCTGTTACCTATATGTTTAGGTACTAGATATGTTTGCTAGGGATCCAAGGTAGCTAGAGTCACAATAGGGTGACTAGACGGTATTTATGTAGTTTGTATATATGTTTATATATTTATGAAATGACCATTATTATTGGGGTCTAAAACCCATGTATCTCACGAGACTATTTTGTCTCACGTTCTACGTTTGTTTGTGGCTATGTACTCAGGTACAGGTTTGAAGTGATAGAAGGTTGCACTAGGAGTGGCCTAGAGATGTTTAGCTCAGGAGCTAATAGGTAGATCCCGTTGCCTATGGTTTTGATATACTTGGTGACACCGTATTTTTTGTAAACTATGATATAGGTTTTAAAGTTTTTGTTAAACTGTATTTTGGACAATATGTCAAATATTGGGAAAAATGTATTTTAAATTATTTAAACAATGTTTTAAAAATACGGGTGTTACAAAGAGATAGGTTGGGATTTGGTTTAAAGATGCCGCTTTTGGAGCGAGTTTGCATGGGATGGTGAGATGTGTGAGTATCGGTAGAAGCGGGATTAAGGGTGGCGGTATTGTCCGAATTTGAGACAGGCCGAGAGGGTGATGTAAGTGGCTGATATTCGGGTTCTAGAGGGGGAGCCGAACCAGGGTGCAGACTAGGAGGTGCGGCAATGGTGGTTGGACTAGGAGGTTGGTTTTGTAAGGGTGGCGGACCAGGGGGCGGACTAGTGGGTAGGTTAGGAGGGAAATAATATGGAGATGGTGGTGGGTCACTAAGAAAATTATAGGAATGAGTATTTTTGGTTGACGTGGTGGCAAAGGGAAATATGTGTTCCTCGAAGGTGACATGACGAGATATGAAGAATTGCTTGGATAGAATATCGTAGCATAGATAGCCACGGTGGTGTGCTGGGTAGCCGAGAAAGACACAAGGGGTAGAACAGGGTTGTAGTTTGTTTGAGGAGGTGGCGGAAGTGATTGGGTAACATAAGCAACCAAAAGTTCGAATATGGGTGTAAGAAGACATGCGATGATAGAGTATGGTGGTGGGTGTGTTATTTTGTATAGCGGAAGAGGGAAGGATGTTGAGAATATAAGTGGCGAAGTGTAGAGCATATTGCCAGAAAGATGGTGGTATGGAAGCATGTAAAAGGGTGGTTCGAATGATGTTATTTATGGTGCGAATGATTCTCTCGGCTTTACCGTTTTGAGGGGATGCGTACGGGCATGAGAAACGGATGTGCATCCCGTTTTGGGCACAAAATTGGTAGAATTGGGTATTATTAAATTCACGACCATTGTCGCATTGGAATGTTTTTATTTTCTTTTCAAATTGAGTTTGTATGTGAGTGTAGAAGGTAGTGAAAATAGAAAAGACTTGAGATTTAGATTTTAGAGGGAAAGTCCATAGAAAGTGAGTGTGGTCATCTAGGAGAACGAGATAATATTTATGGCCTAGAGTTGATGTTACGGGGGAGGTCCATAAATCGGCATGTATAAGATCAAAAGGACTAAAAGTAATAGAATGAGAATCATTAAAATGTAAGCAACAATGTTTCCCTAAAGAACACGAATTACAAGAGTCAAAGACATTAAGTTTATTGGAAATAAAATTTTTATTCCTAAGAAAGCTAAAAGTAGACGATCCCGGATGACCGAGACGGTTATGCCAAGTTGATGAAGAAGCGGTGTGAAGAGCAATGGGGTTGGTTGGAGCGGACGATTGAGGAGTGAATGGGTAGAGATCACCGGTGCTGTTGCATCTGGTAACCTGTTTCTTTGTTTTGAAATCCTTCACAGAAAAACCGAATGGGTCAAATTCAATAGAAACGTTATTAGTACGAGTAAACTTACGAACATAAATAAGGTTTTTGATAATTTGAGGGACGTGTTGGACATCATATAGGTAGTAGGGTTGGTTTGTATCGGGAATGATGGTAGATCCAATACCCGTAACTAGAACACTTTTGCCACTACCTACTAAAATACAACGTGGTTTACTTAAATAATATAGGTGAGAAAAGTTACCCTCGTTGTTTGCCACGTGTGACGTCGAACCCGTGTCCATGTACCAATTATTATCTGGCGGGTTGAGATGCATTGTGTGGAATGCCATAACCAAATCGGTGGGGGTCATGGGTGGACCATGCATCTGGTACGCGAAAGCCATGTAGAGTGCCTGGTGGGACGGGTTCTGTGGACGAGGCCCGAGGAGACCCGGTTGTTGGGTAGGCGGAGCATTGGCGTAGGGACACGGTGGAGGTGTCCAATAATTGTTAGGGTACCAGGGATATTGTTGGGGCCATTGAGACTGTTGGTAGTACTGGTTGCGTCTTCCACGGCCACGACCGCGTCCGCGACCTCGACCTTGATAGCCGCCATGATTACCGCCCCGTTCATTCGACTGTTCTCGGGCAGGGATGTCGGGTTCGAGGCAGGGTTGTTGGTGTCGGGTTTTTGAGTGACCAAGGCTTGTGGTGTATGAGATTCTTGTTTGGCGCGACGGGTTTCCTCGAGAGTTAGTTGAGATCTTGCTTTGATAAAGCTTGGGAGCGGGTCTGATTGTTGTATGAAAGTGGCGATGGTGTCATAATCGCCCTTGGGAAGTCCGGCTACATGCTGAATAACCATCTTTTGATCAGAAACCGGGTGACCGATGTTGGCAAGTTGATCGGACAAGTTTTTGAGACGGGTGCAATATTCGGTGGCATTAGCAAAGGCATCCATACGGGTGCTATTGAATTGTTCTTCAAGGTATACTGCCTGTGTGGCACGGTTGTCTTGAAAAATTGCCGCTAGGTTGTCCCATAGTTCTTGAGCGGTGGCGCCGGGTTTCATGATGGTTTGAAAAGATCAGGAGAGATGGTGGCAAGGATCCACAATTTGACTACGGCATCAAGGCTAGTCCAAGTCGGTTTGTCAATGTGTGCCGGAGGGGGTGTCGGGTTCTATGTGATCGAGCACATCGAATGCGCATGCGTGGATCTGAAAGAGTTCGACCCAAGACGCATAGCGATCGTCGGTTTGATCCAGAATGAGGGGAAGGGAATTTTTGATGTTGTTAACTCCGAATGCAGGATGAAAGGGAGTTTTTGGGGGAGGGTTAGAGGTTTCACCGGTCATGTTGACTTCGAAGAGAAGAGAAACCGAAAAAAAAATTGATCGGAGGGGAGGAAGTCGGAGGCTAGGGCCGGCTAGGGTTGTCAGAGAAAGGATAGCTCTGATACCATGTAATTTGGTGTAAATCGTTATCTCTTTATTGATTTACCAAGTGGTTTATATAGACAGTTACAATACAAAATATCTTCCTATAAACAAGAGAATAATATCAATTAAATATATACAAGATATATACTAAATATAATTCGGTTAACAGCATTTAGAAGAAATATAAGCAATGAACATAGTTCTTTGAGAAGATTTTTAATTATATAAACTGAAATCAACTAGTCTTGTAATTTTCATAGAAAAAAAAGCCTAAACCTAGGCTTTGAGAACAGATTTGATCAAGTAGTTTCTTAACCACGTAGGAGTAAAGCATAATGAAAACCCAACATAGATATTAAAGAGAGAACTGGATAGGAAGAAATTGATAGCTAATTTACACTACCGGAATCTGATGAGCATTCTTGGGCTCAGGAGTGATTTCGGTACAGTTGCGTGATGCCGGTTGCAGCGGTCGGTTCCCATATGGTCGGGCCGAAATCAAATCCCAAATCCGATTTGGATACAACTTTTTGAATATTTTTCCTTTTATTATTGGTCAATTTCGTGAAGTATAAACATTTTCTTATCCACTGTTTCGATTTAAAAGTTCGATTTTTTTTTATCCGTTCAAAGTAATTATATTACGTATAGATAGATGTGTTATACGGTATTTATTGATTCAGATGTGATAAATACACTCTAATCATACCATGTAGAAGACTCATGATGACAATGTTGTTGGGATATAAGTGTTCTATTACTGATGCTGCAGTTGGTACTTTAATGTCTTGATGCTGCTAACAAGACTTACTACTGATGAGGCAGAATTATAATATACTACTGATGATCAACTTACTACTGACGCTGTTGTTTACTACTGATGTCGATAAAAGGAATAGATCGTATCCTAGATTCTAGTGTAGTTAGTTATAGAATTTATATCTTTTTATATTCGAATTGTAATCTAGTCCTAGAATAACCAGGGTATAATGTTAGTCTTCAAGGACTATTATATATAGTTTCTTATGAATTGTAAACATACGTGTATTGATCGATTAATTAATACATTGAAGCTTTTTGTGATAAACTATATTCTTGTTTATTCATATTTGATTTACAGTTTACATTGTTCTTAATCAATAACAAGAGTGTTAATTCGCTGTAACTTCTCTCTATTAGTAGATCTGTGATTTAATAACTTGTTGAGTTATTCGATCCTGACAAGTGGTATCAGAGCGTTAAAGTTCTAGATCTACGAATTAAGAACATCAAAAAGTTTCATACTTTCGATACAAAAATTGTTAATCATGTCTGATAACAATGAAAGCACGCAGGCAAACAAGATTCCAATTCTCACCGCCAACGACTTTGGGATGTGGAAAAACAGAATTAAGCAGTACATGCTTATTACTGACTATTCCATGTGGGAAGTTGTTCTAGAAGGCAACAAAACCATTCCAATCTCAATCACTAGCTCATCAACTGAAGCAGACAAGGTCAAAAGTGATAAGGAAAGGAAGGACAGAGGCATTGAACTAAAGACCTTAAGCACTCTGTTGCTTGCCATTCCTAATGACTACCAACATCTATTTGTTGAATACGATGATGCTAAGAAGCTGTGGCAGACACTGAAGAAAAGATTTGTTGGTACCAAAAGTACAAAAAGAAACATGAAATTTGTTCTTAAACAAGAATTCAAAAACTTCAAAGGAAAAAAGAATGAATCTTTGTCACAAGTTTTTGATCGATTCAACAAACTCATTGGTGAACTCAATCAGGTTGGAGTTATACCAAACAATGATGATGTTAACAGAAAGTTTCTCAGATCTCTTGGAGAAGAATGGACTATATATACTGTTATATATAGACAATGAGTTGCATTGGAAGATAAGGAGTTGGATGAACTCTATAATGAACTTCGAGTGTTTGAATCTGAGGTAAGTCAGAAAACCCCTAGTTTACCTTCAAACAATCCTGCTTTTGTGTCGAATACAGGTACAGGTCAAGATGTTGCATCTGGAAAGCAGATGGAGTCTGAATATGCAGCAAGAGAATCCTTCTTTACTAGTCATGTGCACACTGCACTAATTAGTGAAGATTTGGAACAAATTAACCATGATGATCTGGAAGAGATGGATATAAAGTGGCAGATGGCAAGGTTGAGCTTGAAGACCAAAAGATTTCTTCAAAGAACTGGTAGACAAAATCTAACCTTCAACAAAGGTGAACGTGCTGGATTTGACAAGACCAACGTCAAATGTTACAACTGCAGCAACTTTGGTCACTTTGCTAGAGAATGTCCTAGCAAAGATCAAAGATCAAGCTACAATAAAAATAGTTCATCAAACTCAACTGCTCTTGTATCTCAAGAGGGACAAGGTTATGATTGGAGCTTTCAAGCAGAAGAGCATGCTCAAAATCAAGCACTCATGGCCTTCAATAATTCTACTACTGAGGTACATTCCAAATCTTACACTCCTGAATGCATTAAATCATATAAAGAACTAGAAAAACTAAATAAAGAAACTCTTGATGAGATGATTTTAAATAGAAACAGAAGAATAGAATTTAATAGTTGCATTGCTGATCTTGAAAATCAAATCAAAATTTATACAATAACTGATCAAAAACTAAAAGATGAATTATTACAAGAAACTTATGATAAAGAACATGCTGAGTTAAAATTAAAAGAAACTTTAACCTTATTAGAAGAATGTCAGTTAGAATTAGAACAAAATAGAAATTTGAAAGAAGTTCTAAAATAATTGATGAATTAACCAGAAATCAAACCACCGAAAAGGTTGTTCATGGTGTTGGATATCATGCAGTCCCACCTCCAACTAATTTTATTCCTCCACTCAAGTCTAGTTCAGAAAGAATTTTAGATGAATTAAAGCTAGAAAGTCAAACTAAAACCAGTAATGACTCATCTGAAGATGAACAAACCATTAAATCAACTGATACAAGCTTTCATACCACACAAAGTCAAGAATCCCCTAAATATAATTCAGAAAATATACCCACTATTTTAAGAAGGGGAAATCAAAGAAATTTAAATCAGTTAAAAGAACAAAGAAAGCCTGAAAGTGCTAAAACAACAAAATTAACATGTCTGATTTGTAATAAAGTTAATCATCTGGAAAAGGATTGTCACTTCAATCCAATTAATTGCAAAGAATTTAAGGAATTTAAAGAAATTAAAGAAAAATTAAAAGAATCCAAATTAAAACAAACTGAAAAAGTTCAACAAACAAAAAATCCACATATTGAAGTCCCAAAATTTGGAAGATCTGCACAAAGATTTGTGCAAAATATCAGGCATGCAAGTCCAAAAAGAAGTCATTACTTTGAAAATACTCAAAAACCTAATCAATTTTATAAGCATTCAAGTTTTTCAAGCATCAGTAGTAACAATCAAAGATTCACTACTGGTACTAAACTTAATTACAATGATGTCAGATACAATTACTATAATACTACTGATCATAGTAAGATATCATATTACCCAAATACTACTGGTCCATCAGTATTAAAGTATTCAAAGGACCAAAATTATGGGTATAAACCAAAATCCGTTGTAACATCAAAAAGCAGTAACAATCAACAACTAAAGACCAAACCTGCATCAAAAGCTCACATTGGTCGAAAATCTTATTCTTCAAAGGATGAACCCAAGACAAAACAAGCTTGGGTTCCCAAAATTAACTAATCCATTTACTTTTTGTGCAGAGCATTCAGATCCCTGAAGAAGGAAGAACATGGCACATTGATAGTGGATGCTCTAGGCACATGACTGGAAATCTTCAAATTCTTAGAGTCTTTTGAAGGAGGATATGTTGCTTTTGGTGAAAATCCAAGAGGAGGTAGGATTACAGGTAAAGGTACAATATCAAATGGTAAGATTACTTTTGATGATGTATTTTTTGTTGCTGAGCTCAAATATAATCTAGTTAGTGTCTCACAAGTGTGTGATAAAAAGAACAAAATTCTTGTTACAGACATAGAGTGCATCATTCTTTCTCCTAACTTTATTTTAGATGAAAAATATTTTTTAAGATCCTAAGGAGAAACAATGTGTATTGCCTGGATATAGGGGGAGAACTCATTTCTTCAAATGAGATCAACTGTTTTATATCCAAGGTAAACACCAATGAATCAGAAATCTGGCATACAAGGATGTGTCACACAAATTTTAAAAATATGAATAATTTAGTCAAAAAGAATTTAGTAGTTGGCTTACCTCAAAAAGAATTCATGTGTGATCATCATTGTGTTGCATGCCTGAAAGGTAAACAACACAAGACTTCTCATAAGTCCAAAGCAATAAATTCTATTTCTGACCCTTTGCAGCTCTTACATATGGACTTATTTGGTCCTACAAATGTAATGAGTATTGGAAAGAAACAGTACTGTCTTGTTATACTGATGATTTTTCCAGGTATACTTGGGTTTTCTTTCTCAGGACCAAAGATGAAACAAGTGAAATCATAAAGAATCTGATAGTCAAACTGGAAAATACAAAAGATCTCAAAGTGAAAGCCATTAGATGTGATAATGGCACAGAATTTAAAAATGCTAACTTAATTACTTTTTGTGATCTTAAAGGCATTGACAGGCAGTAGAACTCACCTAGAACTCCACAACAAAATGGTGTAGCTGAAAGGAGAAATAGAACAATAATTGAAGCAGCCAGATCCATGCTTGCAGACTCAAAATTACCAATAACATTTTGGGCTGAAGCTGTTAATACTGCCTGTTATGTTCAAAACATAGTATTAATAGTTAAGCCTCATTTTAAAACACCTTATGAACTTATTAATAAAAGAAAACCTTCAATAAGTTTCTTAAAATAATTTGGTTATCCATGTACAATTTTAATTACAAGCGAACAAATTGGTAAGTTTGACTGCAAATCAGATGATGGAATCTTTGTAGGATACTCTACTCAAAGCAAGGCATACAGAGTATTCAACAAAAGGCTGATGATCATTGAAGAAAGTGTGGATGTATCCTTTAATGAAAACTTAATGAATGAACAGGGAAATGGTCCAGATTGGTTATTCAATATTGATAATCTAACCAAATCACTTGATTTTAGTTATGATTGTAATGCAGGTGAAACAAACAATCAAAGTCCACAAGGAGGATCATCATCTTTTAATGGTAGTCAAGATACAATGAAATATATCCTGGTTAATACTGATCCAACAGTTAATACTGAGAACAGTAGTAACTCTGGTAACCCTAGCGATCTTGATACCAGTAATAACTCGAACTCACAAGATACTACTGATCCTAGTAGTAACACAGAAACTCAAACTGATGATGGTGAACCAAACAATACTGATGTCAGTAATAACAATGAACCACATGATTTGAATAAAAATCAGGTTACTACTGATACCAGTGGCAATGAAGAAAATCAAGAAGAAACCTAGACAGATGCACAAATCCCTGAATCCAATTAATCAAACCTTGAAAGTCAAATTGTTGCTGATAAAGTTTCCAACTCAAGAACTGAAAAGAACCATCCCTTAGACTTAGTTCTAAGTGATGTGAACTCAAATATGCAGACTAGAAGCAAATTTAATTCAACTCTATATTCAAATACTTGTAATATAAGTCTAATATCTAATGAATGTTTAT
Source organism: Calendula officinalis (assembly GCA_963853835.1). Taxonomy (NCBI): domain Eukaryota; kingdom Viridiplantae; phylum Streptophyta; class Magnoliopsida; order Asterales; family Asteraceae; genus Calendula; species Calendula officinalis. The sequence goes on from OY970825.1 coordinate 69,573,709, forward strand.
TTGCTTGTTTTTTATCACAGGAAGAACCTAAAAAGATTCAACAAGCCATGAAAGATTCAAATTGGATTGAAGCAATGCAAGTAGAACTTCTCCAATTCAAATTACAAGCTGTTTGGACACTTGTACCTCTACCAAAAGGAAAAGTTGGAACAAGATGGATCTTTAGAAACAAGAAAGATGAAAGAGGTATAGTGATAAAAAAATAAAGCCAAACTTGTAGCCCAAGGATACACTCAAGAAGAAGGAATAGAATATGATGAGGTATATGCTTCTGTTGCAAGAATTGAAGCAATAAGGATTTTCTTGGCATATGCTTCATTCAAGAAATTCAAAGTCTATCAAATGGATGTTAAAAGTGCATTCTTATATGGGAAGATTGAAGAAGAAGTCTATGTTTGTCAACCTCCAGGATTTGAAGATCCTGAACATGATGATTATGTGTACAAATTAGACAAAGCTCTATATGGCCTACACCAGGCACCAACAGCTTGGTATGATACATTATCATTATACTTGTTGAAGAACAATTTCAAAAGAGGTGCAATTGACAAAACTCTTTTTATAAGAAAAGTCAAGGATGATATACTACTGGTCCAGATATATGTAGATGATATCATCTTTGGATCTACAAATGATCAACTGTGCAAAGAGTTTGAAGAGTTGATGTAGATCAAATTCAAGATGAACTCAATGGGTCCAATGAAATTCTTCCTTGGACTTCAAATCAATCAAAGATGAGATGGTATTTGGATTAATCAATCAAAATATGTCAAAGATATCTTGGAAAAATTTGCAATGAAAGACTGTAAAAGTGCAAACACACCAATGGAAACACATAAACACATGTATCCTGATGTTGAGGGGGAGGATGTAGATGAACATTTATATAGATCAATGATAGGATCTTTAATGTATTTAACTGCATCAAGACCTGATATTATGTACAGTGTTTGTGTGTGTGTCGGGTATCAAGAAAAACCAAAGGAACTTCACTTGCAGGCAGTCAAAAGAATCATCAGATACTTGAAGGGAAACCCATCACTTGGTCTTTGGTATCCACATGACTCACCATTTGAACTTGTAGCCTACACAGATAGTGACTGTGGTGGTGAATGCCAAGATAGAAAATCTACTACTGGTGGATGTCAATTCTTTGGATCAAGATTGGTGTCATGGCAATGCAAGAAACAAACAAATGTCTCAATATCAACTGCTGAAGCAGAGTATGTAGCTGCATCTGTTTGTTGTGCTCAAGTACTGTGGATTCAAAATCAACTCCTAGACTTTGGTATCTCTATTCTTAAAACTCCTATTTTTATTGATAATCAAAGTGCTATTAGTATTGTGAATAATCCAGTAAAACACTCAAAAACCAAACATATTGAAACAAGATTTCATTTTATAAGGGATTGTAATGAAAAGAAATTAATCAAAGTAGAGAAAATTCATACTGACAATCAACTAGCAAATCTTTTTACAAAAGCATTTGATGTAGGAAGGTACAGCTTCTTGGTTAGCAGTATCGGAATGATTTTACTAAATTAAATTCATTCTTAAGATCATATGTAAAGTTTTTGTATAATATTTCTATTTAAAAGTGTGTTTTATTACTGGTTATTCATTATTACTGACTATGAGTTGTATTCACAAAATACTACTGATAGGGTTTCTCTGAAAATTAGGTAAAGTGTAAATCGAGAGTTACTACTGACGATTTACTACTGATACTTAATTTACTACTGATCGACCGTTATCTGTGAAATTCACTGTTTTACCATACTAACCCCATGAAAATAGCCGTTAAGCTATGATTCGAAGGGTATCTCGGTCATTTTGCAGGATAATTCGAAAAATATAAATAGCTTAATACGATTAGTTTAGCATTATCCAAACCTCGATACGATAAACCCTACGATAAACCCTAATCTTTGCAATCTCGATTAAAACCTTGAACCAGTAACAACTTCAATCACTTACGAAATTGTTCACAAGATCAATACCTCTCAGAATACAAACTCTCAAACATCATAATGGCAATGAAAAAATCTCTTGGTCGCTAAAACCGATCTTCAATACTCTGAGTTTCACAACATGCTTGCCTTTCTACAAAATCCGGATGGCACAAGAAGCTTCAGACCAATTGTGATGTTCTTGAAGAACTCACCAATACGATTTGCTCTGACTGTACATCCAAAACTCTGTGAACAACATCTTGTTCAATTTTGGGAAAATGCTGAAAGAATAGAAGAACATACCACAATCAAGATTAAATCTAAAATAGATGGAAAGACAATACTAATCTCAGAATAAATTATTAAAAATTATCTTCAACTCAATGATGAGTCAGGTATATCTCTTTTATCTAAAGAAATTTTGATAGAAAATGTTTTAAAAATGGGTTATGAAGGAAGAACAGATATTCAAACGTTTCAAAAAGGTCTTCTTTCTCCCCTGTGGAAGTATTTGGTTCATACAATTCAACACTGTATGTCACTAAAGAAAAGCACTTGGAATGAGTTCAATAGATCAATAGCATCTGCTGGTGTTTGTTTGTGCACAGATTAACTATTCAATTTTTCTAAAATGATTTTTGAAGGGATGCTTGGAAACTTGTCTGTTTCAAAATTTTTAATGTATCCAAGATTCCTTGCACATATTTTTGATTGTGAGATCCCAAATCTTATAAAAACCAAAAACATTTTTCCCATTCCATAATTAAATAAAAAGGTTTACTCAAATATGAACAAGAAGTTCAAATTTTCTGGAAAAGAAACACCTTTATTTCCAAATATGATCTATGATCAACCACCAACTGGAGAAGGTTCAAGCCACCCAATTGAACCCCAACCCACTCCATCACTAAAAACAGCCCAAACACAATCCCATGAGTCCACTCAATCAACCACACAAACAAATGTCTTGAATGTGTCCCAGGAACATGCTATTAAACCTCAGAGTGCTACTCTTCACTCTGAAGTAGACCAACCTAAAACCAAACAAATTTCCACAACTTATAAAAGGAAAAGACTTTCCAAAAAGGACACCAGAGAACCAATTGAGTCAACTCCCAGGCTCGAAGAGTTGTCCTCCAAGGAGGAGAGAGGGCATGAGGAAAGGGCTCCTACTACTGATACACCATAGGTTGGTGCACAGGACAGTAGGAACATCATTAGGACCCAGACCTCGGCAACTCTGAGTGATGACTCATCCTTTGAGGCAGCACTTAGAGGACCCCGGTGCCAAGAAATAACAACGGGAGGTACTTCTGCTTCTTCTAGGAAGAAGAGAGTATCTAAACAACCCATTTCATCACCAAGCAGTGATGAGGGTAGTTTGAAACAAACTGAATTGACGGATAGGATGGAAAACCTTAAAGCCAATGTACCAAACAAGCCGGATGATCTACCTAGATGGAGTGAGGGCAGAATGGAACCAACACAATTGATGGATAGGAAGGAAAACCTTGAAACCACAGTACAACATTGTCTGAATTTACTAAACAGTCAAGGGGAGGACCATGAGCTATATGAAGCGTTACATCAATGTCCTAAACAGAAGGTAGAAGAGGTTCAGTGACAGGCTTCAAAGGCAATCAAATATTATTAGCAAATTAAAAAGGATGATTGCAAATAGTGAGGCTCAACGAGTTGAGATCACTAAGGGGGAGAAGAATCAAATTCAAGAGATGATTGATACTTCAATTGCAGAAGCAGCAGCCTCCCTCTTAAATTTAAAAGAAGCTCATGGTGAATCAGGTCAGTTTATTGATGAAGACCTGGACAGAGGAGTTAAGAGTATGGATGAGGATGTGTTTGTGTCTGCACCTCAATCCCCAGCAGCAGCAGAACAAACACTCTCTCATACTACTGATGTTATGGGTGCTACTGATCCCATAAATACTACTGAGATGGTGGAACAAACTGAAGAAATACATACTACTGATCCTATGGAAGAAGATGTAAAAGAAGTTACATCAGTAGCAAATGTTCCAAATGAAGATACAATGCCATCACCAATATCTACTGATACAGACACTACTGAGGAAATACCAGTAGTAACTAGAGAAGAAGAAGAATGAGTAGTAAACTCCTTAAATCTACAAATGGTGATTTACAGACCTTTCAACTTACAGTCTCTAATACCAGTAGCAACTACCTTGGTTACTACTGAGTCTGAAGAATTACCAGATATTATTGGACCAGCAGTAGTCATTCCAAGACCTCCAACTCCAGAACTACAACCACTTATCATCCCAGATATTGATGATAATGTGAACTGGGATGAAGTTGATGAATGTGCTCTACCTCCTCACCCCAAAATATTACCAGAGGATAAAGTACATACATTTTCTCCTTCAATCAAATTTGTACCAGTGATTGACATGAAGTACACTCCACTTCCAAGATGTGTGGGAAAAGGAAAAGAAAAATTTGATGATGATTATCCACACAGAGCTTTAGGTCATTATATGGTGCATAAAATTAATCTGGTTAGACCTTTAAAGCAAGATATGTGGAAGGTGAAAAGAATGAGGTATAAAAGGAAGTGTGCTAAGACTCAAGCTCTTGAAGATAAAAGAAAAGCTGAAGAAGCAAAATTGAAAAATGAAGCTATTCAAGAGATTGAAGAATTCCTGGTAGAATATCAACAAGCAGAATTTGATAAACAGAAGAAAATAGAAGAAGAACATTTGAACTGTCTTGAAGATCTAGTTGCAGAGTGCAAAAGAGAAAAGGCTGATCTACCAAAAGTAATACTTGAACAGAAAACCAAAATGGTAGATTACTTAAAATCAAAGGGTCACAGTGCTAAATCATTTGGAAGAATGAAAATGTTGACTATTGTAGACAAATACTGCACTGCAAGAAAGAAAGAATTGGCAGAAACTGAAGAAGAAGAGGTTAAAGTCACAGAATTAGTTGATATTGATCCTAAACTGGTGATTACTAGAAAATCAATGATTGGTGAATCCTCAAAACCTTCTGTCAATAAAAGAAAATTAATAGATGATGAAGAAGAGGAAAGGAAGAAATCAAAACAAGATCTCCCAGTACTTGATCTTCCTCTAGCTCCTCTACAAAATAATCCTATTATTAAATGGAGAGTTGTCAATGATGTAATTGAATTGCTCAGAGAAGATAAAACAACTCAAAAATTCAGTGCTTGGAAGCCAATGGTTATGTCATTATCAAGAAATGATATAATCAAAGTGTTAATTATTGGTAAACCAAGAATGTCAAAGAAGAAATGGAGAAACTCGGGTACTGGATATCTTACTGAAATGATTGATGTTGCATTCTATCCAGATGACTATCCTGAGAAGTTTGAAAGCAAAGAAGCTGTGTATGCTTGGAATTTTCTCCCAACAGTCAATATGTACTTCTTTGAAAGAGCTAGTAAAAGATGTGAATTGTTTCTGTTTGAAAAAGAGTATAATCATTCTGAAGAAACAATGTATCAAGCTATCTGTTGCTCCTTCATCAGACCTCATGATGCTATTGTTTGCAGAAAAATACAACTATTTTATTAAGAAAAACAGCAAGTATATCATTGAACAGAGAAAAAATAAGAAATAAACAGATAAAAGAAGGTGATATACGAAGAGCCAAACTCTTGGAAGAAAAGAAGAAACAAGAGGAAGAAGAGAAGAAATTGGTTAACTAAAAGTGAATTAACAAGTTTAGGGGGAGATTGTTGGGATATAAGTGTTCTATTACTGATGCTGCAGTTGATACTGGTAATGTCTTGATGCTGCTAACAAGACTTACTACTGATGGGGCAGAATTACAATATACTACTGATGATCAACTTACTACTGACGATGTTGTTTACCACTGATGATCAACTTACTATTGACGATGCTGTTTACTACTGATGTCGATAAAAGGAACAGATCGTATCCGAGATTCTAGTGTAGTTAGTTATAGAATTTATATCTTTTGATATTCGAATTGTAATCTAGTCCTAGAATAACTAGGGTATAATGTTAGGCTTCAAGGACTATTATATATAGTTCCTTATTAATTGTAAACATACGTGTATTGATCGATTAATTAATACATTGAAGCTTTTTGTGATAAATAGTGTTCTTGTTTATTCATATTTGATTTACAGTTTACATTGTTCTTAATCAATAACAAGAGTGTTAATCCGCTGTAACTTCTCTCTGTTGGTAGATTTGTGATTTAATAACTTGTTGAGTTATTCGATCCTGACAAATGTTGAAAATTGGTGGGGACGGGGCATGATCAGAAAAAGTGGGCAAAAGATAAGGGTGATTATAACCGAGTACAAGATTTGTTGCCGACAACATCTCTTCCCTTCCGTTGACGCTCTTTCCTTTTGTTTTGGAGAGCCGTTGACACGCACGCACCCTTCGGTTATTTCACTTTTGGCCAGCCGAAGTGTAAAGAGACAGATTTCTGGGTTAATTTTATGGGTATTGATATTTCTTTTTGCGTCTTATGTATTAAATATTAAGTGAAGATGTATTGTTGGCATCATTGTGTCCGTGGGAATGTCAACTGACGTGACGTTAATTTGGAAAAAATAAAATGTTAGTTAGTGTCATAGTTGACACTAGTCTAATCGTAGTGACAGTGAAGTAAATTTTTGAAGGAATTATGTGCACAGTCAGTCAACCTATGACGATACATCCATGCCTACGAAACACTTAAGGGTCACACCGGTGAGTGCATGTAATACGAGCAAGATAAGCAATGATACTACGAAGAGGAATGATTCATAATAGTCATTATGAATCAGTTAAGTATTAAGTTAAGTTTAACTTATTACTAGATTAGTTTAACTAACTAATTAATACAAGTAGTTGTACGTTTACTAGTTGAGTAAATATACAATGTGTTAATTATAGATTATCCATGATATGATTTAAAGCTATTAAATCATATAGTAATTGGATAATATTGTTGTATGAATTATATAAAGGTTATTAAATAATTAACTATTAGAAGTATAAATACAAGTATGTAATTCGTGTATATGGGTACCGAATTATTAGTGTGTTAATACTAGACATTTGATAGTTAAGTGCAATGATAATAAACTATTTAAAACTATAAGGGATGGAAGTGTAAAAAGGAAGTTTAATTAAGAAGTTAATCTTAATTAAACCTAGAAGGGTTTTAAGTGTAATATCTTCTATTATAAATAGAAGGCTTATGCTAAACCCTAGAGGTTAATCTTTTGCCTCTTTACACGAAATCCCTTCACCCCTCTCTCCCCTTCGATCGGCCGAGCAACAAGGGAAGAACACAAGTCTTGTGTTCTTCGTGTTCTTCGTTCGTTCTTCGTGTTCTTCAAGTTTTGAAGAACAAGTTCATTGCTTAGATCAACTAGAAGATCGCTCGCTTTGTTCATCATCAGTGGATCAATCTTAAGCAATCAACAAGGCATGTTTTGGGAAAACCCTTTTCTCCCTTCTCCCTCTTGGACGAATTCGACCAAAGAACCCTAGGGTTCTTTGGTTGATGGTCGAACGAACCACACAAGCAATGTGTGTGTTCGAGTTCTTCGTACAAGGTTTCTTTCTTGTTAACCTAATCTAGAATTCCAACATCCCAATCCTTTAGGATTTAAGGATTAGGTTTAATCCCAGTTCCACATTTAAGGGATTAAATCAGCTAGTTAGTTTTAACCGGTCAAGAACAAATTCATGTTCTTGGTCAGTATGGTTCGAACTCGTGTACTAGGTGGTCGACCCAAGTGGTTGATCAGTCGGATGGTGCGTAGTAAATCCCTACAGTGGTATCAGAGCGTTGGTTTAGAAATCTAGACTAGATTAACAAAGATTGTTTGTTTACTTTAATTATCTTTTTGTTTCAAGTATTTTTCTTTCTTTCTTCTTCTTCATATTTCCGAAAATAAGGGAAGAAACCCTAAGACCAAGAACATTAAACTAGTCTAAGTTTAATTGGTCAAGAAGGTTTCTAGAAAAACCCTAGCAAATTTTCGAAACTATGGAAGAACCCTAGGATCAAGTATATTAAACAAGATATGTTTAATTGATCAAAAGGATTTTTTCCATAAACCCTAGAATTTTCGTGACCTAGAAAGAACCCTAGGATCAAGTATATTAAACAAGATATGTTTAATTGATCAAAAGGATTCTTTCCTAAAAGCCTTAGGATTTTCGAAACCTAGAGGATTACTTGGACACCAAGTTTATTAAACTAGCCTAGTTTAATTGGTGGAAAAGTATCCTAGTCTTAAGTTATTCGAAAACCCTAAAGAACCCTAGAACATTAAACTAGTTATTAAGATGTATAAAGTTATAAGTTATTATAACTAGTTAATTATACAAGTATAGTATAAGTATTTTACAAGTTATGTAATATACTAGATTAATGATCAAGTATAAATAACAAGAACCTATATTTAACTAGTTCAAGTTAAATATAAGAAAGGTTTAAACAAACTAAGAGTTATTATATATAGTCTTTATATAATAAGTTTATTAGTTTCACCAAGTATAAACCGGTGATTGTGTTAGCTTAAGTTTCATCATGGTTGTTGAAGCTAGTGGGAGCTACACAAGAAAATCACAAAGTTTATAAGTGTGTCGTTAAGGCATAAGTTATGGTCGAAATTAATAAGTAAGAAATAAATGTTTAATTTCATTATTAGACATATGAAAAACTAGGTGTGTTAAACTAGGTGTATGTTTCAAGTTCATGAATTATAAAAGTTTTAAAAGTTTAACATATGTTTATAAGTTTTTCAAGTAATATAAAACAAGTAAGTTTTATTAGAAATAAGGTTTCTCACAAAACCTAGTAAAACGTTTTGTACACCTCGTTTTAGGTATACATGTAAAATCGTGTAAATTCTTGAAACTATAAGTTTTAAAGAATAGTTCTTATGTTTTAAAAAGGGTGTCTTGTTGAACCATTCAATTCTTCAAGTCACACATTTTTTAAACAATGATTAAGATTGGAATAAAAGTTTAAGTTTAGTTTAAGACTTAAACAAACCCAAGAAAATCTTAGATCGAAGTACTATCCACCTGATGGAACACCTCACTTGTTCAACGATATTCATATTGTAAGGATAAAGAACCTTAGATATGGATTCAAATCATTGCGAGTGTTAGGGTGCGTAAGGTTCTGTGATAATCGGGAGTCCCGGCGCAGAGCATCGCACTGTCTTCAATGGTCTGATCTACTTTGGTGATAATCGTGAGTCCCGGCCCAAAAAGTCTTGATACGATCGGTAAGGAAGTTACCTACCAGAAATAGCATGTCTCGTCGGGAAGTGCCCAAACCTTGCGGCGAGAATGTGATATATGGATCCTAGGCCTAAAATATTAATTATGAGTTTATAATATATTTTAGAGAAGTATTATTGATGATTACTAATTAAACTGGGTTTGATTTGTAGATGGTAGCAACAAACATAACAACACGTACCAACAATCTCTCACTACGCTTGTTTCTAGAAAAAGGGCGAATTGACTGGGTCAATGTTTCTCTATTGGAAGCGTGATCTTCGGATTATGCTTACGCATGAGAGAAAAGGAAATGTCCTAGAAAGAGCAATACTAAGTACTCCTACCGCAAATGCTAGAAATGAACCAGGATAAGCATATTACACTTATAGGGTGTTCAAATCTCGCAAGGTGGTTAAAGGGATCATCGGTAAGTACTCACGTCATGAAAATGAAAGAGTACATGGATCATATTAGGTCACCCAGTATCGTTGCAGTTGGCAACAGTAATGATACTCAACTCGTTGTTAGATGACTATAAGTCTTATGTAGTCAACTACAACATGCATAACATGGAGCAATCCATCGTTGAGCTACATTCCGTGCTCAAGACTACTGGGTTGATTTGGGGACCAAGTTTAAGAATGATCTCGTAGTAACCGATGATGCTAGTGATCAGAGAAAGAGACGCAGTGGAAAGGGAAAGGATAAAACCGATCCCAGCCACGGCGTGCCTAAAGGGTAATGGAGTCAAACAAAAGGGTCAAGAAGGCAAAACCAAACAAGAACCGAGAAACGGTGTCTTAGTTGTGGCAAAGGTCAAAGGGTAGGAGGCAATGCTTGCTTCTTAGTTGACTTGACCAACTTCTAGATACTCGCTTCCTACTTGTAAAAGTTTATTACAAGTAAATCAACTTTAGCAATCGTTTATTGCATAAGATGATAAGTGAGATGACCGACATGAGATGGTGATGATCCCACGAGCACCAAGATTTTATAATTCAGTATTTTATGGATTCAGTAAAAACAATTTTATTTCATTGTTTGGATAATTTTATTTTATGTTAAAACAAGTTTTATTTTGGTTTTAAATAAATTCCGAATCCATGGTTGAATTATATTGTGTGCATGTGTGATAATTACATGAGATGGTGATGATCCCACGAGCACCAAGATTTTATAAGTCAAGTTTTGATTTACTTATATTTCATGTTTTATATATATTTGTTTGATTGTTGTATAAATAATGCCTTGATAGCTCAAGGTATTTAGATGCTAGTAATTAGAAAGTTTTTCTAATGAAAGTGTTTAAGAGTTTTATGGAAGCATAAGGTTCAAAGGTAATTGAACTTAGTTAAAACATCTTAAGTAATAGTCATTACTTATGATAGAAAGCTTTAAAGTATTAGTATTAATATAGTATGATTATATTGGATATAATCAAGATAGACTTTAAAGAGTATTATTACAAGTCTTTCATACTTATAGTAAAGGATTTAATCAAGTCATAATTCCCTTATAGGAATAATTGGATATTCGTATAATCCAAGTAAAATGACTTACACATTAAATGACTCTTAAAAGAGACATAACTATATTAAAATCTTTAAGAATTAAAAGGTATTATTGCAAGTCTTTTATACTTGTAATAAATACAATATTTAATCAAGTCATAATTCCCTAATAGGAATAATGGATATTTGACAAATCCAAGTGATGACTTTGACATTAAATGAAGTTCTTAAAGAACACTAATATATTTAAGAATTGACAGTATCATTTCAAGTGTTTTATACTTGCTAGATACAGTAATCAATAAAGATCATGATTCCCTAAACAGGAACGTTGGATATTCGCAAATCCAAAGGATGATCTTAATTATTGATAGAATTCTTAAAAGATTAAACTACAAGTTATTGACTAGGTCAAAGTAGTAGTTTAAGAGATGCTTAAGTTCCATAAAAATAAGTGGGAGCTAAGACTAACGTGATTCATTAAAGATGTTAGTGAATTCAGCAAGACATTAACAACAAGGTTTTACCAAGTCATTAGCCAAAGAGTTAAGAGAAATAATAAATGATCGATTAGATTATTGCAAACCTAATAGCGTGATCACAAGTCTTGTGATTGATTATTGCATATCTAATAGGTTGTTAAACACATCAGTGGATAACACAATCATTTAAGGAAATTTCTTTAACTAGTAAAGTATATCTACAAATCGAGTAACTAAAAGAGACTTTAGTTACAAGGATAGTTTTATGAATTCAAGAAACTAACGAGTTAATTTCCAATCCTCCTATGTTTACCGAATTACATAAAAGGCAAGACTAGAATATGTTCTAAATTGTTGCAAGAACAATATCTAGCAAAGAAAAAAGTAATAGTATTCCTAAATACTTGTCTTATGTCTTTAGTTTAATAGAAATGATTGGTTTAGTGATGAAGTTACAATCTAGGTTGTAAAAATCATTAAGTAATCAACGTGAATGAAAGGAATAAGTAATGATCCAGTAATAATTCAGTATCTATGTCCAGTGAGGAATAATACTTGAGTTAGTATCATTCTTATTCAGACTTTGTATGTTTTACAAGATCCATGAATAAAAGTCTATTTATTCAAGAAGACACAAAATCCGTGACTACTCGTCTTGGTGGGAACCTCGATGGGACGTTAACGTCATCGCGGTATTTGGTGGTAGATTCAAAGTTCTTCGAAGATAGCTACACAGGTTTTGTGTAAACCAAATATCGGTGATATTCTGTTGGAGGCTCAACGAATATTGGATTGACCACCGTGACAATACTTTGTGGTTGAAAAGTTCAAAAGTATTGTTCACTGGGATTGTCCTTAAGCCTGAGGTATTTGGTTTAGGATACAATGACTAATGTGCTTTGGTTCAACTTAGACAATACTGAAATACGTTTGTCATACGAGTCGATACTGGGTACAAAGGAAGTTGTATTTTAAATCGAAATATACAAGATGGTAATTGCACCTCCTTTTTAGGAGAGATATTTATAGGTCCTTTGACGTGATGATATAACTGAAAGTGCATGGCCATGCCCAAACGAACTGATTTGTTCTTTGTCGTTTATCACAACAGTTTGAATCAAGAAGTCATGAAATGATTTCGAATACAGGAGTTGATAATTTCTACCATGCTCGTATTCGTTATCACAAATATCGTGTTGCAAGGGATGAGCCTAACATAGTTTGCCCAAGAAGTAGAGACAGAGTGTTCTTTACTAGGAGACGCTATTAAAGAGTTTTTCATAAACCATACCTAGGTTACGTAAGCTGTTTTTATGGGGTTGGTTACCTACATGCCCATCTAGAAGGCCACTGTAGCTCGTATCATTAAGACAAAGGTTACAGACTTGCATAGGTGGGAGTCTAAAGGAATTATGTGCACAGTCAATCAACCTATGATGATACATCCATGCCTACGAAACACTTAAGGGTCACACCGGTGACTGCATGTAATACGAGCAAGATAAGCAATGATACTACGAAGAGGAATGATTCATAATAGTCATTATGAATCAGTTAAGTATTAAGTTAAGTTTAACTTATTACTAGATTAGTTTAACTAATTAATTAATACAAGTAGTTGTACGTTTACTAGTTGAGTAAATATACAATGTGTTAATTATAGATTATCCATGATATGATTTAAAGCTATTAAATCATATAGTAATTGGATAATATTGTTGTATGAATTATATAAAGGTTATTATATAATTAACTATTAGAAGTATAAATACAAGTATATAATTCGTGTATATGGGTACCGAATTATTAGTGTGTTAATACTAGACATTTGATAGTTAAGTGCAATGATAATAAACTAGTTAAAACTATAAGGGATGGAAGTGTAAAAAGGAAGTTTAATTAAGAAGTTAATCTTAATTAAACCTAGAAGGGTTTTAAGTGTAATATCTTCTATTATAAATAGAAGGCTTATGCTAAACCGTAGAGGTTAATCTTTTTCCTCTTTACACGAAATCCCTTCACCCCTCTCTCCCCTTCGATCGGTCGAGCAACAAGGGAAGAACACAAGTCTTGTGTTCTTCGTGTTCTTCGTTCGTTCTTCGTGTTCTTCAAGTTTTGAAGAACAAGTTCATTGCTTAGATCAACTAGAGGATCGCTCGATTTGTTCATCATCAGTGGATCAATCTTAAGCAATCAACAAGGTATGTTTTGGGAAAACCCTTTTCTCCCTTCTCCCTCTTGGACGAATTCGACCAAAGAACCCTAGGGTTCTTTGGTTGATGTCGAATGAACCACACAAGCAATGTGTGTGTTCGAGTTCTTCGTACAAGGTTTCTTTCTTGTTAACCTAATCTAGAATTCCAACATCCCAATCCTTTAGGATTTAAGGATTATGTTTAATCCCAGTTCCGCATTTAAGGGATTAAATCAGCTAGTTAGTTTTAACTGGTCAAGAACAAGTTCATGTTCTTGGTCAGTATGGTTCGAACTCGTGTACTAGGTGGTCGACCCAAGTGGTTGATCAGTCGCATGGTGCGTAGTAAATCCCTACAATTTTATGTGGCATTAATGTAACTAGTATGGTGAGTTGTAATGCATGGTATAACCTAGGGATGAACATAGTATCGAATTGATGGTAACGGGTGTTTTCGGGTCCAAAACCGGGCACCAAATCCCTCGGGATGGTGTCAGTTTAATACGAACCCGATATTTTCTTGTGTTCATCATTTAACACATGTATGACCAAGTTGGTTGTACTGATTACCATATTTTTGGTTAGGTATCGGTATGGACATGACCGAGTTGGTTGTACCGATTACCATATTTTTTGTTAGCTATCGGTATGGAAATAATTCAGTTAGTTCCAATATTCGTCCCCTATTCTTTCACATTTTAACCTTCAAACCTCACACACGCTTGAGTTCACCTACTAAAAGGCCATTGGTCTAGCGATATGGTGTAGGGATGTGTTCAGTTCCGGAACCGGACCGAACCGGACCGGAACCGGTAAACCCGGTAACCGAAAAAAGTAAATTTCAAGGACCGAGAACTGGACCGGTTAAACCGATTCCATGCCCGGTCCGGTTCCGGGTCAGTTCGGTCTTCAAGCGGGTTTAGAACCGATAAACCCGGTTTGTGTTTGCCATCCGATTATACATTTTCGGTGCATATTTTCATCTTAAAGTACATAACTTAGATATTTTAGCGTACTTTTGATAAAAGTATAATGTTTGTGGGGGTTCACGGGCTGCTTCAAGTAAAATATGTTTCTATTAAAAGCCTATATGCCTATTATTTCGACATATATATATATATGAAAACTCGTTAGTCTATATACCTATTTAAATGCCGGTTCCAAACCCGAAAAAACTGGAACCGAACCGGGACCGGAACCGGTAAACCCGGTTTGTTAATTTTTATCAAATCTAAGAACCGGGAACCGGACTGGTTAAGCCGGTTCCGGTTCCGGTTCCGGTTCCGGCCGGTTCCGGTTCGGTCCCAGTTCTGTTCCGGTTTGGTGAACCGAAACCTTCTCATTTTTTTCCTTGTTAGATTTTATGCACACCCCTAATATGGTGTTTGCTCCCTCCTTTGTGAACATAAATAGTATTTAAAAGTATATTAGAATTTGCCATTCAGAAGAAAAAAAAAACTTGAGTTCATCTCCATCACATCAAAACACATTGAATTTTTTTCTCTTTCAACTACATCTCACATTTTATCTCTTAAAAATACCTCATGTTATCATTAACTAACACAATTCAAACATCAATTAACAAGCTATGTAATATTTACACCAATAAATACACTACATACATACAGGGATGATAGTATGGTGTACGAGATTGCCCGAGCAACCCCTCAAATTTTTCGAATTAATGCTAATTTTTTTTCTTTTTAATATATGTATGTGACACCCCTAAGAAAAAAAATGCAACCAATATTCTTATGTAGCTGAAAATAATAATAATATATGTTCTATTTAAATATTTGTTTAAAAGATAGTTTAAGAAAACTATAATTAAAGTACAATAAAAAAAGTAATGCCCTTTATTTATTAAGTTTCATTTATTTACTGATTTGAAACAAGAAGACATTATTTCTTTTCCTTTGCTAAATAAGAAAACATCGTTCTTTTTTATAACAAATTTTCAAAAGGTCGATATGCGCATTAAAAAGGGTAATGATTTTTTGAATCAATCATTGATTTTTGTGAAGTAAAAAATTGTACAACCCCTCAAACTTTTTTATGGGTCCGCCACTGGCTAAATAATATGTTTTCCCTGACGTGCGAATTGTTGGGTCGCCGAAAAGCATCCCCCATTGAAGGGATTTAATGAAGACAAAAAGGCAAATAGTTAGAAGACAATCTGAGATTTAGTTCCTCAGATTGTGGGTAACTGAATCTGATCAGTTCGGATTTCAGTTACCCAACTACACTATCTGATCACTATCTGAAACAACGATCAGTTCCCCGTGCGGAATCAGATACTGGTTAACAGATCAGATAGTTGTAGCAGGTTCAGCGCACATTGGACAATAAAGCTGAACCAATGAACATATACTTCTCTAAGCAAAACTCTTAGTGAAGGTCACTGAAGCTGAAGGTCATCTGAAGAAGCATGAGTATCCGAAGACTCATGGCTACTTAAAGCGTACATAGGCCCGAAGTTTCAGTGTCACAGAAAGACGCAAGTAAAGCACAAGTTTGTGCATCGCTGATTATGGGAATATCTTGCAAATCTTTAGAAGATATCAGCAATCACAAGACGACATAAAGTACTGTCAGAATTCCGTTAGTCCCCACACCTTTAATGATGTTTAAAGAGGGATAAGTAAGGGTAAATGAGTATTTTTAAATATAAAAACTTACCAAATAAGGTTAATTATTAAAGTGATTCACTTTTTTTGATACACCCCAAAAAAGAAAGTGATTCACTTATTTTAATACGGAGGGAATATTTAGTATTAACTATAACTTAAAATAATGAGTTCAAGTTAGACAAATTAAGTATATAACAATTTCATAATGATGAATAGGTACAATATCATACAAATTTAGCCACACAATTCTTAAATACATATTTCTTCTGGCTCACCTTTATTGACTTCTAGTAGCTCAATCTTTCTACAAAGTTTCAAAAAAGCCCATATACTTTTGAATATTATCATTTTTATTTCAAATTTTAAATACCCTTTACCTTTTTTTCTTTTATGGTAACCTATCCTTCGACTTAATTTGCAAGCCGGCTAATCCAAGGAAGGTCACGCGTTTTACGGGTAGCCCGTTGTCAGCGCGAATGAACCTCCGTTGCATTAAAGGTTTTTTTCTTATAGATAATATTTTGAAACATATAACTTTAAACTCATATTTTGTTCTCTTAGTGGAGTATAAAAGTATTATATAAATATTAATAAACAGTTTTTTAAATATTATATTAAAATCCACACGGCATAACACTGGTAAACCTAGTTTAGGTTACATTCATGAGTTTTTCAAACAATGTTTATACTTCCTCTGTATCAAAATAAGTGACACAAATTGGTTTACACGTTTTTTGAGGTAAAAGATTAAAGTAGAGGTTAAAATAGATTAAAGTACATAGTTAGGGGAGAAAAGGTCCCACTTATCTTGAATAAAGTGATATTAATGAGTTTTAAAAGTAAAAGTAAGGGTATAATGGTAATTTCACTTTATTAAAGTGGATAGTTAGTGGGTATGGATCCCACTATTTTTACCAAATAAGGAAAGTTTTCAAAGTGTGTCACTTATTTTGATACACCCCAAAATGGAAAGTGTGCCACTTATTTTGATACGGAGTAAGTATTAAAATCCACGCGGCATAATGTTTATATTAAAATAGAAGAGTTGTGTTCTGGGAAGTCTCATATTATTATAAAGTCCCAAGGAACAATCCACAACCATCAGATCAAACTTAATCAATGATCAAGATCAATCCATAAATTACACACGGAGGGGTATTATCGTCCAAAAAAACACCAGACCTTCTTCCTTCTTCAATGGAGCTTAGCTCAAACTGCTTTTTCCTTCTTCCTTCTTCAATGGCGATTTCCGACGATCTCTAAGCCACAAATCACAAACGGCATATCTAAATCTCAAACATTGAATCGAGTGTAGAGATCGAATCGGCAACTTCGAATCACGTTTTTTTTCTCGAATTCGAGCCCTAATTAAAATTGCGATTGAACAAAATCGTTGTAATCAAACGCAGATCTAAATCTCGAAATCAATATATCTGATGTTATCAATGAATCTGCATCCATAAATGTCAATATCAATGAACACAGAGAAAAAAATCGATGATTCAAGTAAAAAATTACAATTCAAGTTTATTAGCTAACAAAATCACAAGTGATTCGCTAACGAATCGCATGTGATTGTAAGCTTTCCGTTAATTCATTGTGCTCAGTTGAGAACGCTAAGCGAATCACATGTGATTTCTTTTCATAAAACAGGGGAGTTTATAGATTACAAATCACAAGTGATTCGCTTTACAAATCACATATGATTGTGTGCTATGCATTAGTTGACTGCTTCATGTGAGGTTGCTTAGCGAATCACATGTGATTTCTTTGCTTAAAAGCAGGGGAGGTTGTTAAGAAATAAATCATAGGTGATTCGCTTTACAAATCACATGTGATTGTGTGCTATGCATTAGTTGACTGCTTCATGTGAGGTTGCTAAGCGAATCACATGTCATTTCTTTGCTTAAAAACAGGGGAGGTTGTTAAGAAACAAATCACAAGTGATTCGGTTTACAAATCACATGTGATTGTTTGCTTTACGTTAGTTGACTGCTTCATGTGAGGTTGTTTAGCGAATCACATGTGATTTCTTTGCTTAAAAACAAGGGAGGTTGTTAAGAAACAAATCACAAGTGATTCGTTTTACAAATCACAGGTGATTCGCTTTACAAATCACATGTGATTGTGTGCTATGCATTAGTTGACTGCTTCATGTGAGGTTGCTAAGCGAATCACATGTGATTTCTTTGCTTAAAACAGGGGAGGTTGTTAAGAAACAAATCACAAGTGATTCGGTTTACAAATCACATGTGATTGTTTGCTTTACGTTATTTGACTGCGTTGGGATGAGGTTGCTGAGCGAATCGCATGTGATTTCTTTGCTTAAAAACAAGGGAGGTTGTTAAGAAACAAATCACAAGTGATTCGGTTTACAAATCACATGTGATTGTTTGCTTTACGTTATTTGACTGCGTTGAGATGAGGTTGCTGAGCGAATCACATGTGATTTATTTTCTTAAAAACAGGGGAGGTTGTTAAGAAACAAATCACATGTGATTCACTTTATAAATCACATGTGTTTGTATGAGCACAGCTTTGCTAGTAGGATGAGAGTGTGTAGAGAAGTAACAAAGTCTTTCAAGACTTAAAAAGATGGATTTTCAAACATATTTGGATGGTCAATGACCTTGGTTTGAGAAGAAAAGAAAAAGCAAAAAGGAATTTCCATTTTGGTGATTAACTTGAAAAGTGGAAAAGTAGTGTTGTGTCATGTGTCTTGTGATCGACCGAAATGAAGGAGAAGGAAGTTTGTGGGTGGTGTTTTAATGAGGAAAGTTGAACAACTTTGGGAATGCATGAGTAAATGAGCTAATAACCAAAATATGAAAGTCTAGGGGATGGGAAATGGAATCTTGACAGGAGGAAGAGACAAGCCAAAAACCATTTGACTTTTGAGAAAAATGAGGAAGAGTATTAATTTTATGTATTTGGTATAAGTGGGTATTTGTACTATCAAATGGTGTATTATTTCAACTTACATTTTATTTGATAATTAATGATGGTTAATTATTAGTTGTCGAATATTATTTTGGATGACTATTTTGTCATTATAAATATTTATGTTTAATTCACAAATTAAATTTTTAATCTTGTTGTTAAGTATTAAATCACATGTGATTATATTATATCACTTTTGATTTCATTAAAAATCACATGTGATTTTGTTATGTAAAACATAGTTTTTATTATAAAACAGAGGAGTCTATATACATAACAAAATCACATGTGATTGGAAAGTAAACATCAAGTGCACAAAAACAGTGACATGTACATAGAAACAATAACATGTGATTGTTAATAAAAATCACAAGTAATTAGAAAGTAAACATCAACTGCACAAAAACAGAACATGTTACTTAGTATTAAAATCACTAGTGATGTTGTTCTCAATCACATTGCTAATTGATCTTTTATGCCTTATTTTGATCTTCTTTGACACCTCATCAGTTTTTGTTTTTGATGGTGATAGAGGTCTTTTTCTACCAATATTAACATTAGTGTGTATCTCAGACAACTTAGATAACATAGTTGGATATTCATCATCACTACCTATAAAACACAAAGAAGCAAGTTGTGACAACTAATAACAATATGAGATAGTTAAACTGAAATCACATGTGATTGAACTCACAATCTGACATAAACAACTGTAATTTAGCTTACTAATCACATGTGATTGAAAGATATGAATTATTTGACTGTGATTAGGTGAGATACTGAGAACAATCACATGTGATTGAACTTAAATAACATAATAATCAAATAATAAATAGCTATCACATGTGATTTTAAAACAGAGTAAACATAAAAATAATAAAACATGTGAACATAGTAAAATCACATGTGATTTACAACTAAAAAACACTAGAAAGCTAAAAATCTATAATAAAATTTGTAAAATCACATGTGATTTAAAAACATAGTAAACAAAAAAATAATAAACGGCAAATAACATGTGAATACAAAAAATCACATGTGATTTATAACTAAAAAACACTAGAAAGCTGAAATCTATAATAAAAACACTAAAATCACATGTGATTTACAACTAAATAACACTAGAAAACTGAAATCTATAATAAAAACAGTAAAATCATATGTAATTTACAACTAAAAAACAAAATAATAACTTCAAAATCACATGTGATTTAAAACAAAATTACAAGCACATGTTTAAACACAAAGAAAACATGATTTAAAACGAAATAGACTTAGAATCACATGTTATTAACTAAAAACATTTGTTTTAGAATAAAACAGATCTGTAACACCCTAAAAATTAATGTAATTGAATTATTCACTTTTTATTAAATAAATTGTATGACATTTACATAGTTGAGATTAAATGTGTTATGTGATCTTATAAGTAATTAATTTGAGTAATTCAAATATGTGGTGTTTCATTTAATGACAAGTGTGTCATTTAATTCGTGTTTACTTAATCATGTGGATTAATTAATATTAACTAGAGTGTTAATTCTTATGCGACGCCTTGTGTTAGTTAAGTATGAGGGTTAATTAAATTGCTAAACGTCAAATCCCGAGTTAATAATCTTAGATGTTCATGAGGACTCGAGGCCGACCGAGTAGGCCAAGGCCTCTTTATTAATTCTGTTTTCTACACCAAACACCTCTAAAGTTCGAAACCGACACTTTTACTTAAACCATACACGGCTAAGTTACCATGGTCCAAGATTTGTCATCCTTAACCTCGTGAGTAATCTTTTCGGCCAGGCCTTGTTGTTTTTATTTTTATTGTTTTCTCGGGTCCGATGCAAAGAGCCCATGTGGGGCCAACCATGTTTAATTCAGCGTTGAGGCTTGAGGTGGGCAATCCACACGCATGGAAAGGCTTTGAGGCCTTGTTTGAATTTCCTTGCTCACTAAGTTTCATCATATTAGGACATAATACCCTATTGAATACTTACCATTGCAAGAACCTTCTAATCCCCACAACCCTAGCCAAATTCCCTTGTTTTTTCGTACGGCGGCTGAAGAAACCACCAATCTCTATTATTTTTCTTTCACGCATGAGGCAAGCACCAATCAAGAATTAAACTGAGGCTTGATATTTTGGACGTGATCATGCAAACAAGATGTGGCTTGCAACGTGGTGGTGATAGAGAAATATGAGTGGCAGTGGAATCAAGCAATTGTGATCTTTTGACTTTTGTATGGTGCATGGAAGGCTACACCCACCATCTAATTAATTCGGTGGTGCAGAGATTTTATGTCTTTTGTGTTAACTTCCATGATCGAGTCGGTAAGGATTGATTCTAAATTTCGTTTCTTTTCAATCACGGTTCAAGTAGCTAACTGAGCCTAGGTTTTGTTGATTCCCGTTATGTTTCTGCTCCATATGATCGAGACTAGGTGAAGATCAAGTTCAGGAGAGTTGGTGTAACCGAGCAGGAAAGTTGGAAGGTTCGAAGGTGTTGCTGATCGAGTGAGAATTCCTGAATCCTAAGTGTTGTTTAGCTCGATAACCTTCTTGTTCCTTCACTATTCCAATATGTATATTATTATTCCTATGATTTGTTGTGCTGATCCATGTTACCGAGTTCATATAGGGCTGCTGCAGTTTTGATAGTTCGGGTTTTGTGAATTCTTTTGGTCAGCATACTAAGTCGAGTTATGTTGGGTTGGTGTGTCAAATTGATTAAACCGTTTTCTTGTTGGGTTAAATGGTCACGTTTCAGGAAGTGGTGTAGTCTTTGAGATCTTAATGAGTTAAGTAAGTGTTGTCGGGTAGGGTAAAAGCCGTAGTTTAACGGCTAAACATTTTATTAACCGAAAAACCAGAAACCGAACCTTAGGTTCTTGGTTTCCTAAATCGATAAACATTCTTAAATAAAAGATTAGATTTGTTGTAAACATGTTTCTGAAGTTAAAAATGAGTTTCGGGGCTGTCGGGAGTCTCGGGAATTTACGGGTTGGTGTCGGGATTTTTAAACGGGTTTTAAATATCAAGCTGAATTTTCGGGCAGATTCTGTTGTCTATGTTCGGGTCTATTTTTATCATAGTTAAAATATGTTTCTGGATTTTTGGCCAAAGATGGTGCCTAGTTTTCTGAGTCCTCTTTCCGTTGCCGCTGATGGCTCGTTAATTTGATTTACAGTTTAAAAGATATCTCGGTTTTCGTAAATTGTCGCAAGAGTTTTCGCTGTTCAGCTATTCTGTCTTGTGAGCATGTTTCGAGCCCTTTCTGTTTGGATTTAGCTTCCGAGGTCTTCTGTCAAATTTTAGTCCTCTGAGTCATTTAGCTACTGTGAAAATTTGAATAAAACCTAGTGTGCGATTTGAGAGTTATAGCCGTTCCCGCGAAAGTGTTGTGTGCTGTTTAGTTTCTGCTCAAACAACCTTTGAGTCTAATCCTAACCCGAGCTTCCTTGTACCTTGTAGGACCTTCTAGGACCTGCTAGAGACGCTCTACTGTACCGAGGATATTTAGGAGCATACGTCTATTCGAGGTGGGTAATCTCACTATAAACTTGTACTTACTTTCGATTCATGATTTTGTGCTATGTGTTGTGAATTGTCTTGTTGATTGAGCTTGAGTATTGATTGGGTGATTTATTTGAGTTATCTGTGATTTGAGTTATCTGGAGCCTGAGTTATCTGAGTTTTGAGTTCTTGAGTTAAAACATTAAACATAATATACTTGAATTGTCTTGGCACCGAAGAGTACTGGTGCCAGACGTTTTGACTCAACACCGAAGAGTACAGGTGTTGAGCCTTGAGTTGTGTGAGGCGGGTCGAGGTTGATCTCTCGTCCCAAGTCACACAAGCGCGCTATATAAATTTAAAATCTGAGAAAATAAACATGAGTAATTGAGAATTGAGTAGAGTCTCTAGGGATCATTTATGTGGCTTGAGTTGTTTGTATTTACTTGTTTATTTTGATATTATTCACTCAGCGATGGCTGACCCCAATCACTTCCCCCATTTTTCAGGTACTAGCAAGGGCAAAGAGAAGGTCAATGGTTGATAAGCTGCGTTTCTATTTTTATATTCATGGATTTGGATTAAAACATTTATTTCGAGCCAAACATGTTTTGTTTTAAAACCTTTAATTATTCCGCATTTAAATCACGAGCCGGTTTTATATTTTTATTTATGAGTTGGGACCTTTGAGTTACTTGTACTTTTGGGGAAAAATGGTTTATTTTATTTATTTAAAATTTTTAAATTTCCCCTGATTTCTGGGATGTTACAAGATCTAAATCACATGTGATTTTAAACAGGGGTTTTCAAAAACAGGGGAACTATTAACATTTCGATAAATCACATGTGATTTACTAATAAATATTAGAAAGCTGAAGCACTTAACAATAAACTTGTTATTTTAGTAGAAAACAACAAAATAAAGAGAAACGTATCAACAAAAATGTTATGAAATTGATGGAGTATCATATAGAAACCCTTGAAATGTTCGGAATACAAAAAAAAAAAAACATAAATGAACATCTATTTGTGCATAAACTGTAAAAAAATATAATAATAACAACAAAATCGCGTTTGAACTTACATATATTTTCATCGGAGGGTTTTTTCGGAAAAAAACGAGAATCGCCCATTGTAAATCGCGTAAAAGTTGAATGTAGAAGAAGACCGAAGTTGTAGGAGTGTAAAACTAACGATCTTCGCAAAATAACGGTAAAAATCGGCGAAAACAAGTTGAATCATGACTGTTTCCAATTGATTTTAGTGAGAGGGAGGGAGAGAGCAAACGAGAGGTAGAGAGAGTGAGTGAAGAATGAGTGAGGAACAAGTTAAGTTTAAGTCTTGGGTAAAATGACCAACATACCCCTCCGTCTAAACACCCCATTTAATTTATGATTTAATCTGAGTCATTGATCATAATGATTCAAGGATCAATAATCATTCATTGAGACTTTATAACTTTTTTGGACCTAGAACAAATAACTAAAATAGAAAAAGAAACTAAAAAAACATTATTTAATCAGAAAAGTAAATAACTTGTTTTCCAAGCAGGGTGCTTCTTCCCGAAGAAACTAGAACCATCATATCTTTATTATCTTGAATAACTTGATTACCTATCTTCAATCGAATCAAAGGCCTGTGAATCTGCTACTGTCATCATAAAATTCTCAACAAAGAAAATGTCGAGGAGATACATTAATCACGGATCCAACGGAATGATACCGTTGATGCTATTTCAGGCGGTGAACGAGTACCGAAGACTTGATCGGAAACCTCCCGTCACCGCCGCGCTTCTTTCCGCTAACACTCTCATTTATCTTCGCCCTGCTTTCCTTCGTCATGTGATTCCCTCCATTGATGAAGTCTGGTTCAATGCACACCTCATCCTCAAGGTACCTTTAGGGTTCATCAGTTTTTTTGTTTTCGCGCTAATTTTGACCACACAGACGCCTAGGGTTTATAATTCAGAAATTGAACCATTGCTTGCAAATATACGAATATACATAATTAACAAACAGCCGCTAAACAATCAGGATACACAATTCACGTAAGATCGGATTCATATACTTTTCTCGGAAGCTTTAATACCAAATCCCTTTAAATTCTAAAATCTGTGTATATCAATTATTTACTTTTTGTGCTGTGTGGAAGATAAATTAAGGTTTTAAGAGAGAAAATAAATAGAATTAGATGAACATGTTGAATTAAGTAACACTCAAACTGCTTTTTTCTCCCACAAACAAGCAGATGATCGAATTATAAGTTGTCTAACTTTCCAAACACTCAAATAAAGTTAGGTCTAAATTCTGTTATTACTCAAGTAATGACTTACTTTCTCTGTTTTTGTGTCTCACAGTATAAAGATCTGAAACGGTTTTTCTTATCTGCATTTTACCACCTTGGTGAATCTCATCTAGCCTACAACATGATGTCACTTTTATGGAAAGGAATCCAGTTAGAATCTTCAATGGGAAGCACTGAATTTGCATCAATGATTGCAGCCCTACTTGGGTTATCCCAAGGAATCACACTATTATTAGCCAAATCACTCCTGTTTTTCAACTACGAAAAAGCTTATTACCACGAATACGCAGTCGGATTCTCGGGTGTACTCTTTGCAATGAAAGTTGTACTTAACTCCCAATCAGACAGTTACACAAATGTTCACGGATTCATGGTACCCGCAAAACACGCTGCATGGGCAGAACTGGTTTTGATCCAAATGCTTGTTCCGGGCGTATCGTTTTTAGGTCATCTTGGTGGGATACTTGCGGGAATTGTTTATCTTCAATTAAAAGCTTCATATAGAGGCCGTTTTTCTCCTTTAAAAAACATAGTTAAAGGTGTAACTGATCTTTTTGGTTGGCCTTTTAGAT
Organism: Calendula officinalis; assembly: GCA_963853835.1. Lineage (NCBI taxonomy): Eukaryota > Viridiplantae > Streptophyta > Magnoliopsida > Asterales > Asteraceae > Calendula > Calendula officinalis. The sequence continues at coordinate 69,599,079 of OY970825.1, forward strand.
TCGTGTTGAGTTTTTGGCAGCCCCGCCAACCGCCACGGATTTCTGGTAGGGGAAGAACGGGCGGGCCCAGTTTATGGAGGTGTCGGGCTTGTACATTTGATAATCCGGGATGGTTAAGTGTGTGTGAAGTGTGTGGGACTGCGTGTAATGATGGTGGTTTATCTTCGTTGCAAACAGATTCAGTTGCAACAGATTCAGGTATTCGGTTAGATGAAATACGTCAGAGAAGGATTCAGAGATTTGGTAGATGATTTTATTACAATGTATAGGAATGATTCAGAAAATAAACATTTCGGTTCAGTTGTAACTTGTAATAGGGTTTGATGTGTTGATTATGTGATTGGTTGGTTATTGGCCAGGGTTTTTGGATCTTTGTAATTCTTAATCTTTTTGGAGTCCTTCAAAGTTCAAACTATGTATCCAAATAAACATTGAGATTAAAATAAACAGGTCAGGATTGACGCAAACAAGTTCGAGTTGACTCGTTTATTAAACGGGTTATGCTCGGGTTAATAATAATTTAAATGGGTTGGTGTGCCGACCCGATTAATCATTAAAACATGTTTAAAAATAGATATATTCATATTTTAGTAGTTTATAGATAAATTTGAAAAATATATATACTTTAATAGGTTTTGTATACATATGTAAAAAGTCCACATGTTTGACTCGTTTGACCCATTCATACTACGTGTTCATGTTGAAAATAAATAAGTTGAGTTTCAGATATCTGACCCGCTTATGTAAACATATCAAGTTAAAATTTATTGTTTTTGACCGGCCAACATGTGACCCGAACTATGGCTAAACTGGATTTACAAACTGTCAAAACAAGCCCAGCCCTTTGTAGATTATGTTTTTCTCACAATTTCCACGAAACAATCAAATATATAAATCTTATTATTCTTTTCTTTCAAATGGTGATTACATCCGGCACCACAAAAAGCAACAAAGGAATGAATGGCCACGTCATCATCCATCAGATGAGTGGCTACCTCTTAAGTTGCACGTAACCCCACAATAACAAAAACATGTTCATAAACTGAAACTAAAAATTATTTTAAAAGTAAGAATTTTAAAAAATAACTCCATAATTCCCACATACCACACAACCTCTTTGGGCTCTGGCATTAGAAAAAAAGGGAGGTGAAGTGAGTGAGTGGTGATGAAAAGATAGTAAAAAGGTTGTTTCAGAGAGATGTTTTTGCAATATGTCTATGGCAATAATAAGAAATATTTCATTTCAAAAAAATCTTTATAATTGCTTCATTTGCAGTTTAAACCCATCAAGAAGACAATCACCTCATTCTCTTTTGCTTCCTAATTCCCAACCTTCTTACAATACTCTTGTTTATCAGGTTCTCTATCTTTCAGAATTTATTTATTTTGATTTTATTCTAAAAATCATGCATTATTTGCTGAGTTGATTGATAAAAGATGATGGTTACTTTCAACACTTTAGTTATATTTTTGGAAAATGCTAAAGAATGCCTTTTAAGGCCATGGTTAAGAATTTTTAAATATAATTCTTTAAAACATAACCATCCGAAAGTGGCTGTTATTTTTAAGTTTGTGCATTTTTTTTTATTTTTTTTTCCCCAATTGATAGATTTGCAAATAGCAAGATGATGTGGTTGAACTTCGCATAAAAATTTTGTTATAAAATTACATCTTTGATTTGCTGATCAGTAGATGGGTAGATTTGGGTGGTTATAACGTAGTTAATATGAGTAGCATTAAAAAATCAAAAGTTTTGTTTAAATGATTACGGGTCAAAAGAGATGGAAGTTTAATTTTCTTGCTCTTATTTGCATTATTAGGTTAATTTAGTTTTTTTGGAAAAAAAATCGTCACAAGGATGCAGTTAATATGTGAAGTGGGTCGGGTCTTAAAGGCCTTGAGTTCAATAATGATCCATGTATTAAGCTAAAATAAATAAATATTAATATGAATGAATAGGCAGCACAACTTTTAGGACCTCCAGCAACATTTGATGCCTCAAAACTTGAAGTTATTTTCATAGGAGAAGAAAACACAAGAATTATCCCAAGAAGCTACAACTTATCCCATTGTGATTTCACTGCTAACCTAACATTAACCATCTCAAATGTTTTCGATCATGATCAGGTACCTACTTTTTTCTTATTTTCTTTCCCTATTGTTACATAAATATAGTTTAGATTTATTGTATGACCTAAGCTCAATTATATAGACGGGCTTAGGGTCCAGTACGAAGGGTTTCTTACTTACCTATCTGTGTATCTACAAATACTTAAATAGTACTTATCAATAATACAGCTAACTCTACGGGGTTTTCATTATTTTACATCTATGAGTTAGATCCGATGACGACTAAAAAATTGGTGAGGACTGCAAAGACAATTCTCAACCAATCGTTAAAGAAATATTGGATCGTTATAAAAAAAATTGGATCTTTAGGAACTAACATTTTTTGATAATGATCCAAAATTTTCTTAAATGACTTAATTTTGAGTCCTTACGCCTATAATACCCATTCAATTGAATGGTTGGTTTGATGACAGTTGAAAGGATGGTATAATAAGGATGATGTAGTAGCTCAATGGGCTCAAATGAAGGGTCATATGTGTCTTGATGTTCATTGTTACGTTAGTGGACCAAATTCTCCGTTGCTAGATATCGCTGCAGAGTTTAGATACTACATTTTCTCAAAGGAATTGCCGTTGGTAAATTCATTTAATTAATTGTAATGATTGTGCAAATGTTATTGTAATATAAAAGATGTGGTTTGGTTTAATAATGCAGGTGCTTGAAGCAGTGTTGTATGGGGATCGTCGTTTATTTGGTGAACATAAAGAGCTAATGGATGCATTTGTTCGCGTCTTTTTTCACTCTAGTTCAAGGAAGTATAACCGAGTTGAGTGTTGGGGCCCACTCAAGGATGCTGCTAAGGTACAATCATTCAAATACGAACACATTTTCAGTCATTATATTTCAAGGAATGTTCTTTGGAAGAGTAATAGTATTTAGTCCTACCATTTGGTCCTACTCATAGTCCTACTCATTAGATGACGACATATGTCCAAATCAAGGGATACTATTAAGCAAGAGAATTAATGGAGTACACATATCATTCTATTAAATAGATAGAACTATAAGTAGGACCAAATGATATGACTAAATATTATTTCTCTCTTTGGAAGTATGTTTCAATGGGAGACTTGCTTATTTTGTTAATGGTGGGGGAAATTGCCAAAAAATGGTACATTAATAAAAAAAATACTCTAAAATGGTACAGTAATAAAAAAATACTTCCTTCGTCCTAATTTTATTGTTCACATTTCCTTTTTTAATATATCCCAAAATTATTCTTCATTTGAAAATTCAACTAATCAAAAAATAATTATGTGGTAAAGTTAAAGTTCAATTAGTTGGACATATAATATATACATTTTTCTTATATTGTGTTAATGTTGTTTATGGACAATAATTTTAGGACGGAGGGAGTATTAAATTTGATAATGTGGGGTACCAAAAGTTTTCTCACTCATCTAAGAGGGCTGGGTGTGGGGGGCGTTAAAGCCCCCGTTATTAGCCAATACCGGCGCCAAACAGCAAAAAACCACACCCTTATGTTCGTTATTTGGTCGCCAAAAGGGATTCGTCGTGGCAATGACGGTAGCCAAAAGGGAGGGGGGCTGGGGGTGGGGGGTGGGGGAGGGGTTTCCAACCAATTAAAATACACCAAATAACAAATATATACTTTTCAATTAATCCCACACAATCAATTAAATTAATTTATAACGACAATAAATAAAACTCTCTCTCTATCTATAGTTTTAATTCAATAAGCTAATTAAGCCCATTATTTAACAAATTACCTTCAATTTATTTATTATGACATCACTAATTCTTCATTTATATTACAATTTAGGTCGATGTGAATGCCAATGGAGATGGTGATGAATATTAGATGATGGATTAGGGTTAGATTAATTAGTATGGCCCAGCCCAATTATCTAAAAAAGTTAGGGCTCATTAGGGTTTATTAGGATCAAGCTTTAAAATTTATAAATAAAAAAATATTATAATGCTATTCATCATCAATCAAATACAATTTTCATCTCAATGTTTTAGCAATTAGTGTTTGAATGCCAAACAAAATATGAGTTCTTAAGGGAGCAATTCATTAAAGGACCAAAAAGGACACATGGTTTGTAAGATTGGAGTCAATTAAGTTAAAACTTAAAGGAATAGACACATATGTTAGTCCCGCAACTAATGTAAAATGTGGGTTGAATACACTTATACTACTTTTCCGGTCAAATTAAAAATTAGTGAGCACACAATGTAAGTAAATTTTCTTTATTAATCAATAATGATATTACAAGTAAAACTTAAATATCATGTGATAACTACTTTCAGAAACAGAATATGTTTACCCAAAACATAAACTTTATTGCCACTCTAAAAACAACATTTGACACGCTATCAACCCCTCAAAGGTTTCAATATATTACAAGAATCAACATTTTCTCACGAAGTTGTAGTATAATACACAACTTTTATTTGTAATAAAGATATACAAAAGTAAAGAGATACAATAAGTTGTAGATTTACGCTCACTTGTAACCCAAAAGAGCACGAATAATGCCAATTACACTCCCGTCTAAAAGAGCCTTGAGGAGTCTAAGTTTGCCACGTGTGTAGGGTGGGTACCTTGCTGGTGCATCGCCAAAAAACCCTCTGTAATGGACCGCTTTTTTATGACTAAAAGCATCAAATGAGAATTTTCCATGGTATGCACCGGTTCCACTTTCACCAATCCCACCAAATGGTAACGTGTCAACCACAAGCTGCACAATTAGCCCACAATAAATAAAAAATATATAAAAATAAAATTATCGTATATAAGTTGAGTAGTAGTAGTACGTGTAGGGAAGTATCATTAATGGTGATACCCCCCCTGCAGAAACATTGCTAACAAACTTCTCCTTAAGTTGCTTGTTGTTGGTGAATATGTATGCTGCAAGTGGCTTCGGTTTTGAGTTGACTAAGTCAATGCCGTCTTCGATTTTGTCAACCTTCAAAAACGAAAAGAATGATTTATTTGAACCAAAATTTAAATGTAATGAAATGAAATTTTCTTACCGTTACTATAGGAAGTATAGGACCGAATATCTCCTCGTTCATAATCATGGACTGTTGGAAATTATAAAGGTATTTGCAAGTTGGCAAATTTCCTATCGGTCGCGTGAAGTTGTGGAGCTTTATTTTTTATTGAATATGTCACTATCTTTACTAGCTATATTAAACCAAGTGTTACAACTTTTTATTTACTCTTCATAATGCATATTAAATCAAGAGTTACAAGAATATGTCTTTACTCTTCATAAACCATATTGATGGCTCTCTCCCTATATAAAGAACTTCTAGTTGTGAAGTTCATACACACCACAACACTTGAAAAATAAGCTCTCCACACTCTCGTTGCGTCTTGATATTATTCGTGTGTTTCCAAGTAGTCACTTTGTGTTATCGGTAACTCTATTGCTGTAGAATCATACCGACAAATTGCATCAAATCCTGGGGTTCTACGCTGAGGCTTGCAGCATATAGAGCGCGTAAAAACCTTAAAGGACAGGAATCACAATTCCGTGCGGTTCGTTATTTCATCAAGAATCAGGTTTGTTCATTCCATTTGGTTCTTTCTTATGTGTTGGGTTTGATATTGAATTATCAATATCAAATACGGTATTAATATCGTAATTGTCTAAATATTTAATCACCGAATATATAAGAATACTACAATCTTTAAGGTTTTTTATATGATATATATTATTGTGTATATATACACACATTTTCTTATATATATATATATATATATATATATATATATATATATATATATATATATATATATATATATATATATATATATATATATATATATTCTGTGATCAATAAAATATTAGACAAATGGAAAATGAGACATTATGTAAATGTTTAATATATATATTGATTAATTCTTTAAAAGAGATTATAATGGCTATTTAGTTTAAATTGTATGAGTTACATTTTTTCTAATTATGGGTATTTAATAGACTTATTTTGTTATGACACATTTAAATTTCTATTTTAATCTAATAGACAAGTTAAAACAAAAGGTTTTTCTAGTAAATATATATATATATATATATATATATATATATATATATATATATATATATATATATATATATATATATATAAAATCTTGTTTAAAGTGGATGTTATATGAATTATCATGCTTATGGTTGAAGCATTATAATTGAGTTAATTATTAATTTTTGTATATAGATTATTTCAAAATACTTTTATGTTTGAAAAGTGTACTATTTGAAAAATCATGATTATACAAATTAAATAATTTTAGTGTTAAACGGAATCTTTCTAGTTGTGTATCATTAAGCATTGTATTGAACCTATAAGTGGAATAAATTATCAATCATCCCCAAATAGGCTCACCTATTCTTATTACAATGTCTAGGAAAGATAAAGGCGGTTTTTCTGACTCCAAATGGGGGTGGTTCCGATACGCTCTAGCGCTGTCTACCCTCACCGTCTTTCCTGGTTGTATTCGAATAGAGCTACCGAAAAGGGTTGACTAAATAATGTTTTCCTTGAATGTGGTTAAATACTTGGAGTTTCACAAATTTGAGAACTACTCTTTGGATGTTTTTGTTGTAACACTTCCTTATTGAGAAGAAAAATCTCATAAGAGATCAAAAGAGTAAAGTCAGATTGAGTGTGTACCACGTGTCAGGTGGGGACTCGGATATTGCTTATGTAAAAGGAATTGCAAATGTTGTTGCAAATCTAACCCACTTGGGTGCAAGTATGGGTCATGTAGGAGTTAATATGACTACCTCAATTACTCGGGTGATAAAGGCCCGAGACTGGTTTGTGGATTCTGGAGCAAACATCCATGTATGTGGAAATTGTGATAGTTTCTAAATTTATGGTATCGTTCGAGAAGGAACTGTGGTGACATGTGTTGACCGCGATAGAGTACGTGTTCATGATATTTGCACAATGGTGCTAACATTCCAAAATGGAATTATGGTTACCCTTCGAGAGGTCCTACATGTTCCTTGAATCTCCAAGGGATTTATATCAGAGAACAAATTTGACAAAAAAAAAAAAAAATAAAAAAATAAAAAAATAAAAAAATAAAAAAAGTGGTTACAAGCTGGTAATAATAAAAAATGGTCATATCGTGTTCTCCAAAGATGGGTTATTTGCAGGTCAAACCATCAACACGGGTGAAATGTTTATGCTTGATCTATGTGGTGATGGATAAGATAATGTTGTATCTATATGCAATGATTATGTGTTAAATGTTGATCTTTGTAATCGTGAGAATATGATACTGTCAGCGTTAGAGCATCAGGTGTGGTAACACCAAGTCGGATGCCACCTACGCGCCACCTATGCGCCACATCACTATTTCACATTTCACATTCAAAACCCCAAATACCCCCTCTACCATCACTAACCAATAATAATCTTTTGGGACCCACTAAAATACCCCTCACTCAAAAAATACCCTTAAAAAACAAACCATTTCTCTCTCTCTCTCTCCTCCGCCGAACGCTCGGCGAACGTCTTCACTCACCCAGCGGAGGGTGTCATGGCGGAGCCTAGGTGGCAATTTCAAGCCGGCGAGGGGTGGGGGCTCGCCACCACACCCCACCCTCTTAGTGGAAATATCGCTAGTGATGATGTAACTAAGTTTCGAATGAATGGAATAGTTTTTCAAATTATATTGTGTGTTCAATTTCTTTTTGTCATAAAAGGTTAGCTCACGCTAACATTAAAAAATATATATATTGAAAAGACACAATCTAAAGTATTGATAAAAGTAAATAATAAAGATTTTGACAAATGTGAAACTTGTATAAAATCAAAGTTTACAAAGAAACTTTTTCGAGTGTCAAAAGAATTACATCATTACTAGAGTTGATCTATTCAGATATTTGTGAACTGAATGGAATACTCACGCGTGGAGGTAAAAGATACTTCATTACAATTTGTGGTGACTATAGCCGCTATTTACATGTTTACTTGTTGCATTCAAAAGATGAAGCTTTTAATGCATTCAAACTGTATAAGTGCAAGGCTGAAAACCAACATGACAAACACATTAACATTCTTTGCTTGGAAAGAGGCGGAGAATACTTTAATCATGAGTTTGACAAATTCTGTGAAGAGAATGGTATCAAGCATAAAATAATTTCACCATATACTCCCCAACCGAATGGATTAGCTGAAAAAGAGAGTTAAACCCTTGTTGAAATGGTCAACTATATGTTGAATCAATCGGGTTTGCCACACAATCTGTGGGGGGAAGCTTTGTTGACTGCATGTTATGTGTACAACAGAATCACTAGTCGTGTGATTCTTTCTAGTCCATATGAGTTATGGAATGAAAGAAAACCTAACTTAGACTATCTAAGAGTGTGGGGGTGTTTAGCTTATTATCTTACACCTGATCCTAAACGATTTGATTATCTAAGAATGTGGGGGTGTTTAACTTATTATCGTACACCTGATCGTAAACAATCCAAGTTGGGAGCTCGAGCTATGAAGTGTATATTCATCGGGTATGCTCAGAATAGAAACGCCTACCGATTGTTGGATAAAGAATCAGGTGTCGTGTAGAATCCAGAGATGTGGAGTTATTCGACGATAAGTTAATAGGAGATGATGAAATCTCCAATCCAACTCTAATCCCATTTCAGCACCCAGTACTTCTCGAGATATTCTCTCACCTTCTTCTGTTGTAGAAGAACCAAAGAGAAGTACAAGGGTCAGAAATGAAAAGACTTTTGGAGACGATTTTCTATCATACTTGGTTGAAGGATCTCAATCTAAGGTGACGAGAGAGGTCATTTTAGCTATTAATTTATATGATGATCCTAAAACTTAGACTGAAGTCATGACATCAAGAGATGCTCCTTTATGGAAGGATGCCATTAATGATGAAATGGATTCAATTATGGGAAATGGAAGTTGGAGTTAGCTGATCTTCCCAAGGGTGTGAGATCCATAGGATCTAAATGGATCTTCAAGAGGAAGTATCATCTAGATGGATCAATATATGTCTATAAAGCGAGAGTAGTCGCTAAAGGTTATAGACAAAGAGAAGGTACTGATTATTTCGATACATATGCACCAGTTGCTAGAATTAGTTCTATTAGAACTCTTATAGCAATCTCAGCATTGAAAGGATTATACATTCATCAAAATGGATGTAAAGACAGCCTTTCTAAATGGATATCTCAAGGAGGAGATATACTTAGAGCAACCTGAAGGTTTCATAGTATCCGGGCAGGAAAACAAAGTTTGTAGACTTATTAAATCACTGTACGGTTTGAAGCAAGCTCCAAAACAGCGGCATAAGAGTTTTGACACCACTGTATCTGCATTTGGTTTAAGCATAATAGTGTTGATAGATGTATCTATACTAAATGCACATCTGAATACACTGTAGTTATCTGTCTTTATGTTGATGATATGTTGATCGTTGGCACTCACCTACAAGGTATACTTGATACGAAGAAATACCTATCCTCGAACTTTAAGATGAAAGATCTAAGGGAAGTGTATACCATTCTTGGTATTAAGGTGAAAATGACAGATAGTCAAATTTCTCTAAGTCAATCTCATTACACAGAGAGAATATTGACAAAGTTTCAGCACTTGAATGTTAAGGAATTTAACACTCCTTTCGATTTTAGTGTAAAACTTGAAGTGAACTCTAGTAGAGCAGTGACTCAACTAGAACATGCTAGTGCAAATTGGAAGCATGATGTATGCTACACATTGCACTAGACCTGACATTGCTTTTGTAGTTAGCAAACTAAGTCAGTATACTGTCAACCCCGGTACAAAGCACTGGAAGGCAGTATGAAGAGTACTAGGATACCTGAAAAGGACTAGTAATCTTGAGTTGACTTACACGTCAAATTCTAGTATAGTAGAGCGGTATTCAGATGCCAGCTGGATTGATAACATGAGTGATTCTAAATCCATAAGTGGATGGATTTATACACTAGCTGGTGGGACTATTTCTTGGGCGAGCAAGTTACAGTCATGTATAGCTCACTCAACGATGGAAGCTGAGCTTATTGCTTTAGGCGATGCAGGCTAAGAGGCAGAGTGGATTAGAGATCTACTCTTGGATATCCGTTTGTGGGATATACTGATGCCTTCAATTCCCATGTACTGTGATAGTGAGGCCACACTGTCTAAAGTATATAATTATGAATATAATGGGAAGTCGAGACACGTAGGTCTTCGACATCATTCTGTGAGACAACTAATTGATAGTGGTACCATCAAAGTTGTTTAAGTCAAGACAACAAAGTACTTGACAGATCCGTTTACCAAACCTCTGACGAGAGATTTGGTTACATCTACCGCGAGAGTCATGGGTCTAAAACCAAACTAGAATCGTTAGTAATGGAAACCCAACTTGAACTTAGTGCTCCTATTTTTCAAGTTTAATGGGTAACAACGAAATTACTAATGATAGAAGGTACTATCAATCGTGATAGATCCATGTGAGGTAGGATAGTACGTCGTTGCCGAGAACGAGGATGAGTTAATACTCTTAACAAAATTTTGGAGACATCTAAGCAACGAAGATGTTGTAAAATTTTGCCTATCTGATCTAGAGGTGGTGCCGCCTCAAATGAAGACTTTTGGTTTGTCTTCTAAAGGGTCATGAAAAGGATTTTAGCACATGGCCATATTAGTGCTCAGAGAGAACACAAAGATGGCAGATGTTGTGTGGGGGTAAACCGAGGAGGTTACTAAGGTTCTTGGTTTAAACCTATAAGGATACCATTGAATTAATCTCTTCTTGTTTGCTCACAATAAACATGGGTTTAATCTTCGTGACACCCATGTGACAACATTTGTCTGAGTGAAAGGAAACTTTCCAACTTGGTGGGGGATTGTTGGAAATTATAAAGGTATTTGCAAGTTGGCAAATTTACTATCGGTCGCGTGGAGTTGTGGAGCTTTATTTTTTGTTGAATATGTCACTATCTTTACTAGCTATATTAAACCAAGTGTTACAACTTTTTATTTACTCTTCATAATGCATATTAAATCAAGAGTTACAAGAATATGTCTTTACTCTTCATAAACCATATTGATGGCTCTCTCCCTATATAAAGAACTTCTAGTTGTGAAGTTCATACACACCACAACACTTGAAAAATAAGCTCTCCACACTCTCGTTGCGTCTTGATATTATTCGTGTGTTTCCAAGTAGTCACTTTGTGTTATCGGTAACTCTATTGCTGTAGAATCATACCGACAAACTGCATCAAATCCTGGGGTTCTACGCTGAGGCTTGCAGCATATAGAGCGCGTAAAAACCTCAAAGGACAGGAATCACAATTCCGTGCGGTTCGTTATTTCATCAAGAATCAGGTTTGTTCATTCCATTTGGTTCTTTCTTATGTGTTGGGGTTGATATTGAATTATCAATATCAAATATGGTATTAATATCGTAATTATCTAAATATTTAATCACCGAATATATAAGAATACTACATGGACTCTTTTGGGGCGTCCAATATAATGGTTGGAGCAATCTTTCTGAAACAGAATTGATGTACCAAATAAGATTATGAGTAAATTACAGAATTGGTCCTTTAGGTTTGTACCATATTACATAGTTGGTCCTTTAGTTTCATAAATTACACTGGTAGTCATCATTTCTGAAACTATTGACACGTGTGGTCCTTTACCTAAACATACGTTAACTTTTCCCGACAAACAAACGGATTTTAAATTGTTGAAGGGAAAGGGAAAATGACAGATTTACCCCCCGTGCATCACACGTGACCATACTTGACGGGAAAAGTTAGCGTCTGTTTAGGTAAAGGACCAAGTGTGCCAATAGTTTCATAAGGACTGCCAGTGTAATTCATGAAACTAAAGGACTAAATATGTAACATGGAGCAAATCTAAAGGACCATTTGTGTAATTTACTCTAAGATTATATAACAAATAAGTTGTTGGCATGAAGAAAGAAAACTCACAGTTTACTTTTGTCTGTTTGACCTCCAAGAACTATTTTACCAGAAACACTATCTTCATCCAACAGATTTTTCAACCGAGCAAAATGATTGGAATTCCCAACTCGAGAGATATCTGATGAGTTCATAGGATCTTCCCCAAAAAACTTCACCAACTCATGTTTTAAAGAGTTTATCTGCAAAAGTGACATCAGCACAAAAATTTTAAAAACTATTTTTATATTGTTTTGGTACGTTATATAAAATACTTACCAACAATGGAGCATAATCTTTTGTTGTTATCAAGTAATCAGCAGCTACACAAGCTTGCCCGTTGTTGGATCCCCATTTACCTGCTATTATACGCCTTGACGCCACCTATAAAACACATCATATGTACACAATTTTAAATTAAATATTTTTATATATACAAATACTACAATATTTCAATAGTAATATAGTATTTTGCATGTGAAAAAATAAGCTCCTTACTGTTAAGTCAATGTTTGAGTCAACCAAAACAGGGGATTTGCCTCCAAGTTCCAAGACTACAGGAGTCAAATGTTTTGCTGCAGCAGCCATAATGATTCGTCCCACTCTGCCGCTCCCTATAGAATTTCAATTTATAATTAATTTAAATATAATTATAATTTAAGCAGAGTAAATGTCAACAACCAGAAAATTAAAGATTGATAATTTTTATTTCAGTGAGCGGAAAAAAAGAGAAAAAAGTCATAATACAGAATATTAAAGTTGCAATGTTGGACTGAACACTGATTTTAGAAAAAGTGCTAATTAGTGTTTAAGATAACTACCAACAATGAAAAAAACACCTGTATAGAAAATTTTATCCCATTTTTGGTCCAGCAGTGCAGTTGTTTCAGGAACAGCGCCTTCAACAACTTTAATTGCTGAATTATCCAAATATTCTTTAAAAAGTTTTGTGAGCAGTGATGACATGGCAGGAGAAAGTTCTGAGGGCTTTAAAACAACAGCATTCCCAGCTGCAATTGCTCCTATAACTGGATCAACAGCTAACACCGGAGAAAAAGGGGCAAAAATATTAATAAATCTTGTAAATGTTATATTACCGGTGTGATTTAAAAAAAAATAAATAAATAACATACAAAATGGGTAGTTCCAAGCTGATATGACTAATACAACACCCAAGGGCTCAGACACTATTTCTGCTGATGAAGGAAAAGTGCCTATGTTGGTTTTCGCCTGCAAAAATGTGGATTATATAATTTTCTATTTTAAAAGTATATATATGTATATGGCTAGTTTTGTGTTACCTTTTCTAGTTTCATCCAAGATTTTAGTTTCTTCAGTGACAACTTGCATGAACTCTTTACCATAGCAACCTGCATTAAAAAGCACCAAAAAATTAGGGAGAGAAAAATATGGACATGTGTCGCATTCTAGTTTGTTCCTACTATTTGTTATGATATTCATCTGTATGGAGAACTTTAAAAATAATAGTTTGTTTTTTAAAACATAAATAATCTGGAATAATTAGATGGCTTGGGGACAGCACATCAGAAAATTGTTAGCACGGTTAGGTTTCAGTAGAAAAATAGTGGCTTCAATAAATTGGTAGACTATAGATGACCAAAAATATTCATAAAATATTTCAGCATTTAATGCCTTCACCAAGTAAAAGATTTAGTCAATTGATTCGTAAAGAAACCAATTGGTCTATATCAATTGACCAGTCTTGGCGGTTTTCCTTCAATAGGTGTTTCAAGACTTGCATACATCACATACATTATAATTGTATTTAATGCGTCTTCTAAAATAGTAGAAATTATAGTGTTATTCGATACATATTAGAAAATAACCATTTTATGAAATGCAACTTGATATATGCCCTACAATTATATATACTCATGGAAAACGAGCTGAGTTATGAGTCACAAGTAAGTTATAAACCATTTCCGTACGAACTACAAATTGGAAACTAAATTCGACTGCTAATCTATTACTCGAATCAAATTAAACTTTCAACACAGGAGATTATTAGATCAATTTCGGCCTAAAATTAATTTTGGAACTAAAAATTTGAAGGTGGTGTTAATGGCAGCACGAAGTGTATACGCACGACTCATGAACGAATTTATAACACGAACAGAACTAAAAGGCATTCATGTCAACATCTGTCAAAAATTTCCGTACGGAATGATTATACTGAAAACTAATCATATGTATATGCGATCGAAAAGCAATAAAAGTTAACCTCATGAATGAAAGCTTCCATCTCAGGTTTGGCGAGATCAGAGAACAGAGCATCGCAAATCTGTTTCTCGTTATTTTCCACCATCGTCAACAAGCTCTTCAACTGCGATTGCCTCCATTCGTAGCTCTTTGTTTTTCCGGCGACAGCCGTGCTTCTTAACTCCTTCACCAAACAGTTGGCCGCATCTGCGTCGAACACCGGAGAATTCTTGACTTGCTCTTCTGATCCCATTGTTATCGCAAATATATGATGTCAATACAAATGTAGAAGGTATTTATAGATAGAAGCAAGGGGGGTGGCGGGTGACGTGAAGAGAAATCTATATTTGTTTACCAGCAGAGTGACGGCAATTGCTATCCGTTGACAGGTAGCGTCTATGGCCGTTATAATGGACTAACATCTACAATATAAAAGCTTTTTGTTAATTGTAACGTCCTCTGCCTAATTTTTGGGTTTTAAAAACTTTGTATTGGTGTTAATTTAAGGTTAACAAAATAACAAAGTAGAGATAAGTGAACGTGCTTAGGAACATGCACCATAAATTACAAATTTAAGATTATGTTTTTCGAGTGTTTATTTAAAGGGCTTTTAAACTTATAAGCTTAATAAATGATAATAAATTTGAACACTTAAGTTTATTTAAGTTAATGAGAAATGCTAATAAGTGCCCTAAGCAATGATTAAGGGAAAAAATGAAGCTTTACTTTATTGTAAATTAACCATAATAAATAACCGCCGCCTGATTTTTATAATCATCTCGAGGTAGTTATGTTTTAAGACTTGTACATGCATACCCTTAACTATTGCTTTAAGGGTAATGGTTAGCAAAACCTTAAGTTTATTAATCAAATAAATTTAAAAGCCTGTTAAATAAGTTTTCTCAAATATGCCCTAAATATGTAGCAACGCATCTTCATTGTGGATTTATTTTTTCTGATCGAGCAGGCCACAAGCAAGTTCAAGAGTTGCACATAAACAGTACTCATCCTCCTATAGCAGTCGAATTTTTCTTAATATTATGTAATAATGTATGTATCCATTAGTGGCCCAAATGTTTAATTAGGTTTATACACATGTAATTAAATGTATAATTTTAGAATTTGCAAGTTTTAAGATTTTCTTTTTTATAAATTGCACGTTCAAATTCTCAAAGCCACCCCATTTCCTGGTATTTAAAACTGCATTTGTTGTTGCTTACTAGTCATATATGTAAAGTCAATATTACTTATAATAGCCATCCTATGTTTTAGCTAAGTTTTCTTTTTAGTAGTCCGTTTATATCATTAATTAGGTATATGTTATAATGAGAAACTGTTTCTTGACAATATAATTTGTGGTGTTTCAAATATTTTAAAGTGTATCTAATTAGTACATTAAGTCCCTAACCTAGGTGTGTCTATCATAACCACTTTCTATAAAGAAGGAGGCTTTTGACTTGTTGTACATTATATTAGGTCAGATTATTAAACTTTAAGTGTATGATCTTTTTTAAAAGATGTAATTTGTTACAGTTTTATAGCGTTACCCCTTCCTCTCCTTTGCAATGAAGATATCAATAAGGAGCCTGCCAATGGACGTTGTAGAGGGACATCGGCACAAAATGAAACCCGTCGGTAGCCATCACCATTGTCAGGGGCACGTCACTAGCGGACGTCAGTAGCATGCCGTCGTGTAGATGACGTGGGTGAGGGGGTATCGTGGGGAACTCTCTCTGTGTGTGTGTGTATGTGTGTGTGTGTGGGGGGGGGGGGGGGTTTAATATTTTTATATTTTTTCGAATAGTCAGTTATCAAATGAGTTGGTTAATTTGGGACGTTTAATTCGGTTGGTTATGGATCGTGTTAATCAACTTTTTATGCTCATCCTATCCCTAGTAGAGTATAAAGGATACAATAAAACCCTAATTAACCCTAGCCCATCTAGGATCCGACTATAGATTATAGTTTAAGCGGGTGAAAGGGAGACGTTCAAAATGAAGAGAGAAAGAAGGGTTTATTTAATTATTTATATCATGTCTTAAGGGAATAAGATCAAAAGTGTTTAATGAGCTAAATTTCCTTTCAAAATGAATAATTGTATTTATTAGTCATTAATAAAATCTATTTTTAGTATGAATTAAATGTATTTTTAAATAAAATTAGTAGTTTTGAGTTTATTAATATGATTTAGCCAAACTCTAAAAAAGTATAAAATTATAGGAGAATTTTAATGTGAGCGCGAGGAGCCTTGTCTTGATCTTGAATCTTCTAGTATCTTTATTCTTTATATGATATCTATTTTTTAGATATTGTTGATAGATTTAGAAAAAATAATTATGAAATAAAGATAAAAGAAAATATAACAATAATTGAGATTTGAATTAAGCGGAAAGAGAAAGAGAAGAACAGAGGCTGCTCAAATTAGTTGGACGATTGGGATTTGGAGAAACATTAATTAGACTTAGGCTTATGGGTATGGGCATCGGTGGTGTTCTTTTCCGCCACAGCATCGCCACTTCATATACCACACCACCACCACACCACATCATTTGGTGGAAATACCCACCACACCACACCACACCATTTTATTTTCCAACTCGTCATTTCATTTCCATTTATTTTTCACACAAATAATATATTATATAATTTAAAATTACATTACATTAAATAAAATTAAAATAACAATACTTTAAATTAAAATTAAAATTACATTACATTAAATATAATATTTATTCTTCATCGTCGACGTCTTCATCGTCGGCATGTGCGTTGTTGTAGAGATGGTCCGCCAAGTCCTGTCGAAGTCGTTCGTGTGTAGTTTCGTCTCGAATTTCGACAACCCTGTGCAAATACTCTGCACTTCCCGGTACATACAAAGCATGTCGGGGACCGTCCGACACATATGGAGAAATCATCCGACCAGTATCTTCGACAACCATGTTATGCATCATAACACATGCATACAAAATATATCTTAATCTTTCAAGGTCATATGAACGGGCCGCGTTTTTGACAATGTGCCACTTCCCCTTTAAAACTCCAAAAGCCCGTTCCACATCCTTACGTGCGGATTCTTGTTTTTTTGGTAAACAAGACATCTTTTGGATCAACTGGATGTCGGTAGGCTTTGACAAACGTCGCATGACGAAGATATATACCATCGGTAAGGTAATAACCGAATCTATATGGATTGCCATTCACCATAAAAGGAGCATCGGGTGCCTTTCCTGATAACAAGTCGTTGAATATTGGTGACTGATCAAGCACGTTAATATCATTACTAGAACCCGCAACCCCAAAGTAAGCATGCCAAAACCATAAATCTTGGGAAGCAACAACTTCTAATATCAACGACGGTACTCCATGATGTCCACCGGTGTACTCACCTCTCCACGCTTGTGGACAGTTCCTCCAATCCCAGTGCATACAATCAATGCTACTAAGCATTCCAGGAAAACCATGTCTCTCTTCGTGTGCGTCATATAATTTTTGAACATCGGTTACTGTTGGTTTTCGCAAATAAATAGGTCCAAATATTTCCAAAACCCCTTGTGAAAATCTATACATACTTTCCCTAGCAGTTCTTTCAGACATGCGTAGGTACTCGTCAAGAGAATCAGGGGATGACCCGTAAGCCATAGATCGAATTGCTGCAGTGCATTTTTGCAAAGCAGTGAATCCCCGCCTACCTCTAGCATCATATCTCAATTGAAAAAAAGGATACCTGTTTTCTAATGCGGTACATATGCGCATAAATAGATTTCCGGACAAACGAAACCTTCGTTGGAAATTGTTGCCGTCATAAACAGGATCATCCGCAAAATAATCTCGATATAGCATGTCGTGTCCAGCTTCTCGATTTCTATTTAGCTTCGCGGTTCTAGTGTCAAAGACTTCTTCATTTTCATCGGAGGATATATCATCGAGGAGTTCTGAGTATATTGTTAGCATAAACGCGTCATCGTCGTCAGATGACGAACCAAGATAATTCATTATTTGTGAGTTGGGGTATTTTGGTAGAGTTGTGGTGTGTTTTGGTAGTAAAATGAGTGAAAGTATGTAATATATATAGGTAAATAATTAAAAAAAAAGTTTTTTTTTAAAACCCAACGGCTATATTTGGCCAAAAACTCGAGCTTCACCGGCGTTTCTTCCCGTGGCCCGTGGCTTGGTTCCTCCACGCCGACCCCCAACGCCGTGGGGGGGGGGGGGGGGGCGGTGTTCCGGTTTCGTGCACGGCGTGGCCGTCCATGTCACACCCCACGCACATACCGGCGTGGACCCATACCCTTCCGCCTTAGAAAAAAGAGAAATTGTTAGAGATCGACACATAGGAGAAAGACAGAAGTTCAATATTTGCATTAAATCAAAATAATAAAATAAGCAAGTAAATATATAAAATTATGGTGTTATTTGTTTTCTCACAAAAAAGTGTTTCTGAGATCTTTTATCATCAAGGTGCAGACCACACGCAAAAAAACTTCTCGCAGATGTTTGTTTTTTAGAAGCTCGAAGACCTTTTAATGTATGCCCAAGATCTTCCCCAAGAAGCTTTGAACATTAGCTTCTTGGGTCTTCTAGGCTTGAAAAAACAAAAAAAAAAAAAAAAAAAAAAAAAAACAAAACAACAGTCATCGTCGACTTCTCCCCTGAATCTCTTGTCGACTTCTCCCCCTCTCCCGCAGTCTCCCGCAGTCACTGACGAGCAGTCATCATCCTCATCTGTCGTCACCGGAGAGCAACAGACGCCAAAGAGCAACAATTGTCGCCCTCCTCCGCCAGTCGAAGCTCCAAGGGGAAGCTCTTCATAGCCAGCCTGCGCCCTCCTCCATCTCCATCGCTCGTTTGATTGTTCGTCATATCCACCTTCTCCACTGCCGACGTTCATCTTCTCCGGCGAGGGTTTGCTAGGTATGTTCATAAAGTCAGAACTTTGTTTAATCTTACGCTCTAAATTCAGGTTGTCTAGAAATTAGGGTTGTTCTTGCTTCATGTTTGTAAAGTTAGGATTTTTCTAAAAATTAGAATTCTGACCTTTGGTCCACCTCAGAAGGTGCAACAGTTGGCAGATTTAGTCCGTAGACTGCATATATTTTTGCTCTAGAAAAACAAACAACACATATGTAAACCTATCAAGATATGAGAATTTTCAAGTCAAAATCCAGTAAGAATACTTTAATTTGCAATTCACAAATCTTAATAAACTTTAAAATCAAATGAAAATTTACAAATCTTAATAACACATCGACGGAGCAAACCAATATTTTAAAAACTGGTTTTTGCATCGAAATCGACACATGTGTTGGACGGTTAGACTGGATTAGCTGGATAGTTGAATAGCGAGACAATATTGTTGGGTATTTATGATGTGGTAATTATATAAATGATATACAAACTAAAAAAAAGTACAAAATATAAAATAAATACCATAAAATATAGTTTTTCATCAAAGTTTATTATTTTTAAGATATATAAACCTATATTAAAAATTAATTTGTCTATTTTATTTATTTAATATTTTTGGAAAACTGGATTTTTTACAGTTCGATCCGCTGGTTCAACTGGTTTTTTACAGTTCGATCCTGCTTTCATCCAAGTTATAATATCGACCTAATCAGTTTATTACGACTGGCTACCTTCTCGTTTTCTAATTAACATATGTTGGGTCGCTGAAAAGCATCCCCCACCGAAGGAGATTTAATGAAGACAAAACGACAAATAGTTAGAAGAAAATCTGAGGATCAGTTCCTCAGATAGTGGGTAACTAAATCTGATCAGTTCAGATTTCAGTTACCCAGCCACACTATCTGATTACCATCTAAAACAACGATCAGTTCCCCGTGCGGATTCAGATACTGATCAACCGATCAGATAGTTGTAGCAGGTTCAGCGCACACTTGACAATAACGCTGAGCCTTGAGGACAATTACTTCTCTAAGCAAAACTCGTAGTGAAGGTCACTGAAGCCAATGACCATCTGAAGGAGCATGAGCATCCGAAGACTCATGGCGATCTGAAGCGTATAAAGGCCTGAAGTTTCAGTGTCACAGATAGACACAAGTAAAGCACAAGTTTGTGTGTCGCCGATAAAGGGAATACTATGCAAATCTTCTAGAAGATATCGGCGATCACAAGACGACATAAAGGACTGTCAAAATTCCGTTAGTAGTGCTCGGCGCATGAAATATCCTCTGCACCAACGGAATTCTCACACGTGGATTCGATGTTGGATTTATGTGCACAGATAAGCACATGTGTCATCGTGTCCAATGTTATAAGACACTAAAGGGTCACACCACTACACACCCAATAATGGACAACCGAATAAAGTAAGTTGTGTGGAATAATTAACTAGTTAAGTTAATTATAAAGAAGAAAATAAATAATAATAGTTTAACTATTATTTGTGAGGATGGTTAAATATTAAGTTAAATATTTAACGGACAGTTAATTAATAGTCTATTAATTAACTAGTATAAGTCCAAGGGTTAAAAGTAACAAAAGAAGTTTCATTAAACTTCTAGTTAAACTCTAAGGACCTAAGTGCAAGGCCTAAACCTATAAATAGGAGGGCATGTCTAAGGCTTAGAGGTTAATCACTTTGTCACCACAAAACTCTATGTGACAACTCGATATTTCTGGTATGTAACTCCATCTCATTTCTAGAACTTTCCTTATTTAGAAAGTTTCTATTTTTAGACATTTCATTTTTGGCATTCCTAACACACAACAAACATACATATTTTTACACCATACATTAGTGTTTGACTATTTTAGTCAACACAACATTATTACTTTCTTATTGTGACACACTTTGAGCTAAATCATTTCTAAAACGACAAGTTTACCGGTTAAACAATAAACGTAACAAACTAATATAAACGTGACTCGGATGTGCGAACCATCTAACCCGACACCAAGGTTTGACCGACCACCAATGTGGTCGGCCTACACCCTTGCTCGTGACACCCATTATGGCCGAACCCCTTGTGGGTGAGGTTAAATTCCTTTGATCTTATCTCTCTAGTAGTCTTATCCCCATCTCAAATTTGAAAGAGTCCTTGGTTGACTCAAACACTATCATCTCAACCCTAAACCTATACTATATAAGCACACTTAACCCTTTCAACCCTATTTTTGCCTCTCTTGATTTCGGAAACTGCAAGCAACACCACCATCATCACCTTCGTCCGATTCCAAGCAAGCTCGAGCATCTCCACTTGTTCATTCGATCCAAGCTAGGTAAACCGAATCCCTTCCTTGTTTTGTTTGTTTTCTGGTTTGATTTGTCCCTAAACTCGAACCCGAGACCATGGCCAAGGCCATATGGTCTCGGTATACGTCCCTTGCTTAAGAACCCGTAGCATGCTTGCATGCTTACACTCGATCGAATGCTTGTAAGTGTGTATCACTTGATTTTGTTGCTAGATCCGTACTTAGAACCCTAGATCTAGAACCCTAGGCTCGATCTATGATCACCAAGTACCAAAACCCAAACTCTAGAACCGATCTAGCCGAACCTAGCCACAAACCCGTAGGGTTTTGGCCATTCGGCCAACCCTAGGTCAAACCCTAGCCGAGCTCATCAAACCCTAACCCTAATTGACTTCCATGATTGACTATTTGACCATTTGATAGCTAGATTGACCATCGTTGACTTTTGTTGACCAATTTTGACCAATGTTGACCAATAAGTCAAACCGGGTCAAGGCCGGATCTTGACCCAAACCGATCAACCCAAACCCTAATATCCAATCGGGCCAAGGCCCGTACTTGGCCCATATCGATCTACTTTAGTCCATCGGGCCCAAACCTTAGTTGGCCCATTAGTATCCAAGCCCATTTGGACCAAAGCCCAAACCTTTGGCCCATACCCAACCAAACCGAACCCAATTGGGCCAAGCCCAATTCATGGCCCAATCTAAGTGGACCCAAGCCCAATAAGAGGCCCAAGTGGCCCAACCTAGTGGCCCATTAAGCCCATTAGGCCCAATAGGCCCAATCTAGGCCCAATAAGCCTAACCCAAGCCCATTTCATTTCATTTCATTTCGAAGTCCATTTCATTTCATTTCATTTCATTTCGACCTATTAAGGTCCAATAACCCAAATTCATTCGATGTCACAAAACATAAAACATAACATGAAATACATAATGCTTAACTTATATCGTATATAGAATCGCCTGTGTTAGCTTAGTCTAATCATTAGTTAAATCATTTAGGAAGCTAGGAGTCTCCAAAGGATTCCTCTGTCTTAAGTACTTGTCGCTAAGCTTTGCCAGGTGAGTCCACAGACCCCTTTTACTCTTTTACTGTTTTATAAACTTTGGGGTGGAAAACATAAACACAACTGCTACTGTTTTACTATGACTGTACAACAACATCTTTACATTTTCATTATCGCATTGGCATGACAAACAATTATTATACCGGACTAAGGTTACCAGCAATCATTAGCTAGTGGATCTAGACCATGGATATGCAGATAGTACTATTGGCTGACACTCATCCTCCCAACATTATTTGATCATTACTTGGTTTATCCAAGACATCTTTCGGGAGTGTATATCCATAAAATAACAACATACTGGAGTTGAAGTGTTGATTGTGGACTTAGGGGTTGGTATATTAACTCAATAGACTAGCTACCTGTTGGGGATAACAGTTCATGCGATGTCAAACATAACAACTTGTTCAACACATTTTCATAAACATAACTAGTAATTGTAGATATTCTACAATTACACTTCACTTTTCATATTTACTTCTCATATCATATGAGTGTTGAACCTTATACATTTTCAGTCATAAATCATTTTCATAACAAACATTTTGAGTAGCAAAAACATTTACTTTACCTTACTCTTTACTTTAACCCTGTGGATTCACTCAACATTATTGTTGACCCTTTTACTATTTATGTTTTTCCAGGTGATTAGGTGCAGTGGAGTTTGGAGGATATGAGCATTGGGATT
The DNA here is from genome assembly GCA_963853835.1 of Calendula officinalis. NCBI lineage: Eukaryota > Viridiplantae > Streptophyta > Magnoliopsida > Asterales > Asteraceae > Calendula > Calendula officinalis. The sequence continues at coordinate 69,622,324 of OY970825.1, forward strand.
GTCGTGAGCCATGATTAAAACATTAAGTTTACGAACAATCATTTCATTTCAAACAGTTTCTATTTTAGGAAACTTACTATTTTTGGAAACTTTCTACTTTTGGAAAGTGAAACAAACCTTTATTTTTCGTTAATGCGTGGTTGTTTGTTTCCTTAATTTTTGCTATGTTGTCATGAACGTTACACCTTCGTTCTTCCGCAAAACATTTTAAATGAAGTAAAACTCATTTTTTGGCTGGGTGTGACACTCTAGCATCTCCCCCTCTCTCTCTCGTTCGTCGGCCGAAAACCACAAAGGGTTTCGAACCTTCGTTCGTTTGACACACACACACACACACACACACACACACATACACTAGTTCTAGTGTGTTGCTTGTTAGGTCACAACAACCCTGGTTTATAATGTTAATTGATAGAATATTATACTTAGAGAAATATTAAAGTGATAACACAAGAATATGGTCAATGTATAAATCCACTAAGTGTGGCTTGTTGCGGAATAACAAGACCACTGATCAATTACAAAAGATGTGAATGTGTAAAGTAAATTGGTGAGTACTCCTTTGCAAGATGATCTCTATTTATAATGTTATAGAGATCTTACATAATGAGCAAAGGAGTAACCGAAGGACTAAGCAAGGAAAATGACTAAGATCAAGGGATTTGATCTTAGTCCGTTACTATACTGAGTATCACTCAGTCCTTCTACTCAGTATCACTATTTGATACTGAGTACTGATACTGAGTTCTAATACTGATCACTCAGTATCAGACCTAAACTTAGCTATATTATTCTACATATTAATCAAAGCTAGTCTAGGTTGTTTTGTTATCTTAAGATCCAAAGGGGTAAGGCTTTTTGCCTTAACAATCTCCCCCTATCTAATGATAACAAAACAATTACAAAGAAAAAACTAAACAAAATAAGCTACAGGCTGCAAAGTCTTCTTCTTTAGTCTTTGTTGATCGATTCAAACTCGTAGAAGACTTCTTTCTTCACATGGATGAACTCTTCTCTTTTCTTCAGTTCATCTTGCCTGTTGTTTAGTACAGCAACTATCTTTTTTCTAAACCAAGCATCTTCTTTCTTGGTTATCATTCATTTAAGACCCACCAAATGGCTGATAGGAGCTGTTGCCAAATCTGCTTCAGTAATGAAGCATTCCCTGTCATCTGAGTCAGTATACATGTATCCAGATGTTGGATATATGGTACTCTTTTGATCCTGAAAAATGAGATTAGGGGGAACAGTATATGTGGGAATTATTCTGAAAGTATTAAGACACTCAGGTTTGTTGTTCCTCATAGCTTCAGTCATCACACTGAGTGCCCTGTATTCTGCTGCATAAAGAATGCCTTTTTCATAGCATATAGCAGATACAGCCCAGATTTCATCCATCATCACTTGGGCTTCAGAAGATCTTGAAGGCATTTCCTTGATCAGTCTAGCAATTTTTATCCAATCATGAAGTCCCATATTTTGAATGTCATGGAGGAGAAACTTCATTGGAGGACTGACTGGCCCAGTACAAGTTGCAACAATTGATCTATCAACAGTTTTGACCTTTATTTTGTTGACAAACTCATTTAGCCAGTATATGTCTCTTACAGTTGGAAATGCTTTCTTCCTCAGCATACTCATCCTTGTTTCCCTATATCTTGTTCTTTGTGCCACAATGTTCCAATACTGTTCAAGTAATTCATCTCCAGTTCTTCTTACAGTATGAGATCTTCTTGGAACATCTTCAGACTCAGATTCAGGTTCTTCCTTAACAGGGAAGAACCTTTGGGCCTCAATCTCATCCTCAGCTTCACTCTTTCCCTCAGTAAACTGAGCAGATCTTCTAGGTCTTGAGATCAGAGGAGCTGGATCTTGTTCTTCACTAGATTCTGAGGACATAACCACATTTGTCATTCTTCTGGTTATTGGTCTTCTAGGAATTCTAGAAGGTCCTTCAGCCTGAGATGAGATAGATTTTCTTGTATGCTCTTCATCATCTGAGAATGATGATGAAGAGGTTTCTTTATTTGCTTCATCCAATGCAAAGTTTAAAAAATCTTCTGATTCCACTGGATGTTCTTCATCTTCATCATCAGCAATGGGCCGCACAAAAGGTCTATAGACCACAATTTGTAAGTTATTTTCTTCTAGAGCAGGTGGCTCAGTATAAGCTTGCTGTGGTTGGTCAGTATGAGTCTCCCCCTGAGCAGATGGCTCAAGTGGGTCTTGAACTTGTAATTCTGACCTTGTTCTTTGTCTTCTTCTCTCATACTGAATGCGAAATGGCTCAGTATGAGGGCTTTGCTGATGTTGTTGTTGAGGTTGATCTTCATTCAATCTTCTTCTTTTCTCCCCCTGAGCAGAAGGCTCAGTTTGATCAACCTCAGAATCTCTTTGTCTTTTCTCCCCCTTTTTGTTATCATTTGATGAGGAGGGAAGAGGATCAGTATCACCACCCATGTCCCCTTCAGGTTGTTCAAGAGTAGGGGAGGGCATGGGCTCAGTTGCAGCATCAGTATCACCAGCACCTCCTTCTCCTTCTCCTTCTTCATTGTGGTCACCAGGTGAACCTGGTGGAGTTTGTGGAGGCTGCTGTGGTGGTTGAAGGAGTGATACTGACTGTTTTATTAAATCAATATCACCACTCATCTTGTCCATTCTGGCTAGTATTACATTTTGAGTTTGTTGGATGGCCAGAATGTGCTGCATGATTGCTTGCAGAGTCACTTGGGCTGCTGCAGCTTGAGATGCCGGAATGCCCTGCACAGATGGTGCTAAAGAAACAAAAATATAAAACTGGTTAGAATGAAAGGTTTATCAAATAGAATTGTGGTGTTGTTTAATTCTACAATCATATAAACAGAGTTTGTGAAGTCTGTATTTCATCTGGTATAGGATGAAATATTGTGGACTTGTGCATAGCATGTGTAAGAAGATTTTAGTAAAGATGAGTGTGAAAATTTAAGTAGCTCAGTATAGGATAAGTCACATTTACTAAAAGGTTTGGGTGTGGGAATTCGAAGCCTGGGATGTGCTTCTTGTTATTTTCAATGTTTATCACTCGGTATGAGAGTGATAACAGAAATGTGGCTAAACCCCATTGAATATTTTTGGATTTTGTGGCTTAAGGGTTTGTGATCATTTCTTGAATGATGCTACCCAACTCAAAAATAAGTTGGACATTATTCAAGCAGCACCAGTGGGTGTCAGTATGACATCAACCACCATTGTCTCTTTAAATGTTGAGACAACTGTAGACTGACAATGATCAATTTTGTGTGCTCAGTATATGAATTTTGCATAGCAGCAGTGGGCTAGCTATGTTGGCCATAAGAGGATATATATTTAAAAGATCGTTTGAGACTTTGGTCAGTATTGAGTTGGTACTGTCCAATACTTAGTCTCTATTTGGGAATGAAATATATGTATATAAGTTTAAGGATTTTTAGAAATTCATACCTGAGACTCTGTCAGATTCCCTTCGAGCATCTGCAGAGGTCGGTGCAGGATCATGTGTTTGTTGATGTGCAGCACCAACCTCTTCAATACCGACCCCTCTGTCATGCTGAGCACCTTCCAGTGCAGTTTGTGCATATTGAATCTCCACATCAAGAGGAACATGAGGTTCCTCAATTGGTTGAGCAGGTGGAGCTTGTTCTGGATCTGGAAGGTCAGCGGTGGCTGCAATAAAGCTTTGGGCTTGAATAGATGCAGTTAATGATGGAACATTGGCAGGCTGCACCTCCTCAGATGATAAGTTGCCCATAATGATAGGAGAAACATTCCTTCTTCTTCTTCGAAGGAGCAGTGGTGTGTCTTCTGAGGACTCAGTTTCACGATCGGTTTCAATATGAGGAGCAGCAAGATCTTGTGCAGGTGGAGAGATAGTTGGTTCTTGAACTTGTGGGACATCCTGCATCTCAATATCTTGACCAGCCTGTGCTCCATTACCACTATCATCATTATTATCATCATCATCATCATTGTCTGACTCAGTATCAGACATGTGTTCTACATCATCAATGTGTTCTTGAACAATGGCCCACATAGGAGGACTTAGAAGAGGTTCTCCTTCTCTTGGTCTGTAAAAGAAGATTTTCTCACTGAGTGGAGGAAGATCAACTCTTGGGCTGTGAAATTCATCATAAATGTGTGTGGGCATTGAGTTTTGAAATATGAGTGAAAGAAATCTGCAGAAAGGGACATTGCATTCCCTTGTGTTTGCTCGGACCAGAGTAGCTAATTCATTGAAGATTAGGCGAGCAAAATCAATGTTTCTTCCATAGTACAGAGCATGTACTATTTGCATCCCAAATTCGTTTATTTGGTCCAAAGCCCCCGTCTTGTGGGTCATACATCGAATTATTGTTGTGATAAGAATACCCCACATAGGACCAAATTCATTTCTTTTGATTGTGCCAGTTGTTCCTCTTCGACCCAGAAAAGGCAGAACAGAGCGTGCCTCTGATCGATCAATAAATGGGTCATACTGAGCTTGGGCGGGAAGTCTCAGTGCTTCACGAATGATTGCAGTAGAAACAAATGCCCTTCTTTGATCTCTAATTACCCACCCAGCAATCATATCTGGAGAATCGAGTGTAGCAGAGTACCAAAACTCGCATAACATTTCTGGGTAGATTGCTCTAGGAGATAATGTCAGGGCACGAGCAATTGGGCAATGCTTCATAAAAGTGACGATGTTCGTGAATTCTTGGCATGCCCAGGCTTGAGGAATATTGAAATTTGCTGTGATGTTGTTCCTCGCAAACCTGGGTACTTCATTATTTCGGAATTGGATTTCCGATTGAACTTCTGGAGCAACAAAAGTATAGTTCGCCATCTGTGATTTTGATTTGAAAGAATTTGCTTGCTAAGAGAAAGTGAAATCGTTAATCGCAGAGAGAATTTAAGATGAAAGAAGAAATAACAGTTAAAAAAAAATTTGAAATAAAAATAAACGGTTATTTATAGGAGATTTGAAAGATAAATAAGGTATTGGGAAGTAAAAACGGCTGATTTGACTGCCTTATCTTCTGCCAACGGTAACTTTCTTATTAAGAAAAGTTACCGTTTGAGCAGTATGAGGATTAAGCTCGGTGTAAGAGCCGTCATACCCCAATACCGAGTTAAAAAAAATAATTTTAAAAAATTAAAAAAAATATAAAAACAATTTATTTGCTCTTGAAATTTATAAAAAAAATAAAAATATAAATTTTGTTGATAACAGACTAGTGATACTGAGTGGTCAGTATCAACAGGAGTGATACTGAGCGCTCAGTTTTAAAGAAATTTAATAAAGATTAAGGATTCAACATACCTAATTGCCCTAGTAAATACATAAACCTTTCCTCAGGAAGAGGTTTAGTAAATACATCAGCCAATTGTTCATTTGTTGGTACATAATCTACTTCAACCTTACCCTTTTCCACATTATCTCGAATAAAGTGATGTCTGATATCAATGTGCTTGGTTTTGGAGTGATGGACTGGGTTCTCTGTGATAGCAATAGCACTCTTGTTATCACAATGAATAGGAGTCTTATGAAAGTTGAACCCACAGTCTAAGAGTTGATACTGCATCCATAATAATTGAGCACAACAACTTCCTGCAGCAACATATTCTGCTTCTGCTGTGGAAGTGGCTACCGAATTTTGTTTCTTGGATGACCAGCCAACTAGTCTTCCACCTAGAAATTGACATCCTCCACTTGTGCTCTTTCTGTCCAATCTACAACCTGCAAAATCTGCATCTGTGTACCCTTCAAGGTCAAAGTTTGAGTCTTTGGGATACCAAAGACCCAGGTTAGGAGTACCTGTAAGATATCTAAAGATGCGCTTAACTGCTTTCATGTGTGATTCTTTAGGATCAGCCTGATACCGAGCACACAAACATGTGGCAAACATGATATCAGGCCTACTAGCAGTTAAGTAAAGTAATGAACCAATCATACCTCGGTATGTGGATTGACATACTGGTTTACCAGTTTCATCCTTACTTATCTTATCCTGAGTACTCATAGGAGTGTGCATGGAAGATAGATTTTCAAAGTTGTATTTCTTTAACATGTCATGCACATACTTACTTTGATTTATAAAAGTGCCATCAGGCTTTTGTTCAACTTGTAAACCCAGAAAGTAAGTAAGTTCTCCCATCATACTCATCTGATACTGAGTTGACATTATCTTCGCAAACCAGTCACACATTGACTTGTCAGTGGAACCAAAGATAATGTCATCTACATATATCTGAATGAGTAAGATGTCAGAACCTTTCCTTTTTGAAAATAATGTTTTATCAATTTTACCTCTTGTAAACTTATTTTCAATAAGATACTCAGACAAGGTGTCATACCAGGCTCTTGGAGCTTGTTTGAGCCCATATAGAGCTTTATCAAGCTTGAAAACATAATGAGGAAATTTGGGATCAACAAAACCTGGAGGTTGTTTAACATAAACTTCTTCTTGTAGTTTTCCATTTAGAAAAGCACTTTTGACATCCATCTGATAAACTTTGAAATTCTTAAAGGCTGCATATGCAAGATACAACCTAATAGCTTCAATTCTTGCAACTGGTGCAAAAGTTTCATCATAGTCAATGCCTTCTTCTTGCCTGTAACCTTGAGCAACTAACCTTGCTTTGTTTCTGATGACAACACCATCCTTGTCCATCTTGTTTCTGAACACCCACTTAGTACCAATAATAGTTTTGCCAGAAGGAGGTGGTACTAAGTTCCAAACTTTGTTTCTTTCAAACTCTGTGAGCTCTTCTTGCATAGCCTCTACCCAATCTTCATCTAATAAAGCTTCATCAGCTTTCTTTGGTTCAATGGTAGATAGAAAACTTGAGAAAAAACAAAAGTTTGCAGTTGCTTGGGTTGGAAATTCTAATTTTCTTCTTGTTTGGACACCTTCTCCAATAGGACCAATAATGTTTGAGTGTGGATGGTCTCTGTGTTCCCTTAAATTGTTTCCTAAGGGAGCATTTAAAATAGGATCAACAATATCTTGTTGATTTGACGTGTTGTCTGTCTGATACTGAGTGGAATTTTGATCAGTATTAGACAGTACAGGTTGCTGTTCATCTTCATTTTGCAGAATTGATGTGGATTCTTGTGAAGTGTTGGATGTTTCACCTTCTTCATAAATAGAGTGGTTCAGATCATTGGTTGGAAACTCAGTATGAAGGTCCTCTGTCATGGGAACCTCAGTATTAGACGCATTTGAGTGATACTGAGTTTGAACTTGATCAGGTTCATTAAACTTATTAGGAATAAAGTGTGGATGAAACTTAGGCTGTTCAGCAATGGAGTGTTCTGGATTGCATAGAATATCTATGCCACTTATGTCTTCACTTGCTGAGGTAGAATGCTCATTCTGATCTTCATCGAATGTGACATGAATGTATTCTACAATCATCTTGGTTGAGATGATATACACTCTGAAAGCTTTGGAGTGTGGAGAGTAGCCCATGAACACACCTTCATTTGCTTTGGGAGCAAATTTATTGAGATTTTGTTTTGTACTGAGTACAAAACATTTACTCCCAAAGATGTGGAAATATTCCACATTAGGAATCTTGCCATTGTATAACTCATATGGAGTCTTCAGATGTCTTTGGACTATAGTGGCTCTATTCTGAGTGAAATTTGCACAGTTTACAGCTTCAGCCCAGAAACTCAGTGCCAGTCCAGCATGGCATAATAAAGTTCTTGCAGCTTCAATCAGTGTTCTGTTCTTTCTTTCTACAACACCATTTTGTTGGGGTGTGTAGGCTGCAGAGAAGTTTTGAATGATTCCTTTTTCTTCACAGAAATCTGCTAATACTGAGTTCTTAAACTCAGTACCATGGTCACTTCTAAGTTGCTTGACCTTGTTGCCTTTTTGAAGTTCCTCTCTTTTTATAAAGGCAATGATTTCTGTTGTTGCATCTGACTTAGTCTTGAGGAAGATGACCCAAGTATATCTTGAGAATTCATCAACTAAGACTAGAGTATAGATCTTTTTGGCCAAAGATGGTGTGCTGATGGGGCCAAAAAGATCCATATGTATCATAGTAAGAGGTTCATTGATGGAATGATTGACTTTTGACTTGAATGAACTCTTCTTCTGCTTGCCCATTTCACATGCTGAGCATAACTTATCTTTTGAATAAGTAATTGTGGGCAATCCTCTCACCAGTTTCTTCATACTGAGCTCGTTGATATTTCTAAAATTTATGTGAGAGAGTTTCTTGTGCCATAGCCAATGTAATTCTGGCTTGACTTTAGAAAGCAGGCATACTCGAATAGTTGGGTCTATTTCAGATAGGTTGACCACATATACGTCTTTTTCTCTTCTAGCAATGAGTACAGGCTGCCCTTTATCATTGTAGATGATTCCTGCAACCTTTCTGAATCGAGCTTCATTGTCATCATCACACATCTGGCTAATACTGAGCAGATTGTGTTTAAGACCCTCTACATAGGCAACTCTTTTAAAAGTTATGTTGCCTGCCTTGATCACACCATAACCTCTTGTCTTTCCCACTGAGTCATCTCCAAACTTGACAGAAGGACCCTTCTCTGGAGTATAATTAAGAAGGTATTCCATACTGCCTGTCATGTGTCTTGAGCAGCCACTATCTAAGTACCACTTTCTGTCACCCTGCACAAGACACAAAATAAGAATTAGTTCCTTTTAGGAACCCATTTTTGAATGGGACCTTTGGTGGGATAAACACAATTTGACTTGATCTCTTTATGTGAAGAGGTCGGTATCACTTCAGGGGTAACTTTAGAAGTTTTCTTTGTTGATACTGACTTAGTTTCTCTCCTTTTCTTTGGTACTGAGTACCTAGGACTTGAGAGATCAGTCCAGCATTCATCTCCCTTATGACCAGTATGATGACATCTATAACATTTCCTAGGTCTATTTCTAAACATATTTTCATATGGTATTTTAGAAAAATGTTTCACTTTTGGTAGGTCAGTATGAACGAGTTTTGCAAATTGTTTACTTAAAGATTTGACCTGATCACCAAGTGTTTTTAAAACATTAATTTTGTTATTTCTAATAGATGTATTAATATTGTTTTTAACTGGTTTAGGAGATGGATGATCTGGTTGTTTATTTTTATTTGGCAGAGAAGTCTTTCTAATTTTATTAGTTGTAGACTTCTTGTCTTTGCCAACCAAAGACCTAGTTGAAGTTGTCTTTTGTTTATCATGTTTTGAAGGAACAACTTTAACAGGTACTTTAGATGTCTCAGTATTTGATGTTTCTGTTCCTGCAACTTCTGTATTTGATGAAACATGTGAGATAGAAGTTGTTTTATTATCATTATATAATTCAAAAGTTGTTGTATTAAATAATAATTCAAAAGGTGGAACAGCAGAAGTGTCATACTGAACTATTGGTAGCTCGGTATCAGAAATTTCTGTTATTTGAAATTCAATACTGAGTTCTTGTAGCTCAGTATAGCACTTTGAGCAGATGGAAGGACCAATAGGTTTGTCTAAAATTTCATTTTCTTCATCATCTGACTCAGTTTGACATCCAACTTCACATAAAGTTTTAGCTTTTACAAAATTAATAGGGTTCATAGTAGAAAACTCTTCAAATAAATCAGCAAAATTGTTCCTGCTTTTAAATTGAGGATCAACACCAAGTGCAGCCCTCACATTTTCTGGAAATTGTTCATTTAAACATTTATTTAATTTTATTGAAGCATTTCCCCAAGATTTACACCGTTTTTCAAATTTCTCTTTTTCAAGTTTGTGTAAATGAGCTTTATCAGCTAATCTTTGGTTAATGTCTTTTAAATCTGAAAAATTTAGTTCTAAATCTTTATATTTTGCTAGTTTATCCAAGTTTTCATTATTTACCCTTTCAAGTTCTTTAATTGTTAATTTTAAAGCTTTTTCTTTTTGTACAGAAGTTTTAAGATCAACAAGCATATACTCAAAAATCTTGGTTTTTTCATTCACTGAATAAGTTTGAAAGGAACTTACCTTGTACAACTGAGTGGAATCCCAATCAGTATGAACACTCATCCTCTCAGCCTCTTTGATATCCTTTTCAAAGGAACTCTTCAAATCATCTTCAGTGAAAGCCATAAAGGCTTTATTTTCAATCTCCTCTTCATCATCACTTAACTCTTCATCCATCCAGGCTTCTGAGTAAAGTGCTTGATGAGGTGCTCCATTTCCTTCGGCCCTCTTTCCCTTGCTCCAATTCTTCAGCTTGACATATTTGTCTCTATATCTTTTTGCTCGGTATGCAATCTTGTCATTTTGGTCAGTCTCAGAAGACTTAGTATGACAATTTGCAGAAATATGTCCAGGCTTTCCACACCTATAGCACAGACCTGATCTAGGGTCAGTATTAGAAGAGCTAACACCAAGCCTCTTCTTCTTCAACTGATCTAGCTTCATAGACATGAGAGCCATTTGAGTTTCAAGCTCTTCTGCCTCAGCATCAGCAAGATCAACTTCTGGTTCTTCTGGCTCAGTCACAGTATAAGCCTGTTGCACAACTAGAGCCATACCAGTGGAAGACTTGTCAGTTTTCTTCCAGTTGATCAGTCTTGCAGCATTATTCTCCTCATGATTCAGCATTAAACCATACAAAGTTTGAAGAGTGTATGACTCAATGTTGTTAGCAGCATTGACAGAGTTTGTCATGTCAAGAAATTGTTGAGGAAGGCTATCCAGAAACTTTTGAACAAGCTCTCCTTCCTCTTTCACAATGCCTACACTGATTAAATCATGGATAACAGTATTGAACCTGTTATAGAGAGTGGTGATGTCTTCATTTGGAGTTGAAAAGAAATTTTCATATTTCCTTCTCATGTTGCTTTTTCTTTGCAACTTCACCTTTGCTGTACCTTCATAAGTGACTGATAGGCTATCCCACATAGCCTTTGCTGTTGGCAATTTCATAATTGCATTAAGTATCTCTTTTGTAACAGCATTACCAATCACTCCTTTAGCTCTGGAGTCTAAAGCATACAACTGACGGTCAGTGTCAGTCCAGTTGTGCTTTAGTTTAGGTACAGATCTTATGCCCTCAGGAGCATCATCAGTAGCAGCAACCGGTTCCACAGTTTGTGGAATGATGGGACCATCATTTAGCACAGTGAGCATCTCATGATGAATAGATTCAAGATACCACTGAGCTTTGAGCTTCCATTGATGGAAGTCTTTTCCATCAAAGATGGGTACTCCCTTTCCAGACATAACTGGTGCAATAATTGTAGACATTTTGGATTTTTGAGTGTTGGAGGGATAGATGTAGGAAATGGCTGCCAGGGTTATAGATCGACTAAATAGAAGATTATTTAGCCTGCTCTGATACCAGTTGTTAGGTCACAACAACCCTGGTTTATAATGTTAATTGATAGAATATTATACTTAGAGAAATATTAAAGTGATAACACAAGAATATGGTCAATGTATAAATCCACTAAGTGTGGCTTGTTGCGGAATAACAAGACCACTGATCAATTACAAAAGATGTGAATGTGTAAAGTAAATTGGTGAGTACTCCTTTGCAAGATGATCTCTATTTATAATGTTATAGAGATCTTACATAATGAGCAAAGGAGTAACCGAAGGACTAAGCAAGGAAAATGACTAAGATCAAGGGATTTGATCTTAGTCCGTTACTATACTGAGTATCACTCAGTCCTTCTACTCAGTATCACTATTTGATACTGAGTACTGATACTGAGTTCTAATACTGATCACTCAGTATCAGACCTAAACTTAGCTATATTATTCTACATATTAATCGAAGCTAGTCTAGGTTGTTTTGTTATCTTAAGATCCAAAGGGGTAAGGCTTTTTGCCTTAACATTGCTTTGTTGGCACAACGCGGTCTTGTAGCGTGTTCAAGTGGTGCAGTAGAGGTGGATCATTCTTTAGCAATCTAAAGGTAATGTTCTTATTCATCTTCTTCTTGTGATCACATTTTATAGTAGAGATCCGGTATGTGGGGTTCAAGTTCCGCCATGTGAATCCTACAAGGTATTCCTACAGTGCTATCATAGCTTCCTACTAAATCAATGGGATTCAGTTTAGTTTCCTTTTGTCTAGAAAAGAACCCTAAGAATTTCAAAATTCAAGTATGTGTTCTTCAAGTTTTGAATGAGCATTGGATTGAATAGGGTTCAAGATAAAAAGAAATTAGGTTTCTTTTTACTCCCTTGTTTTTCCGAATTCGTATACATATCTACATATATATTAAGTTTTTTTTTATCTAGAAAAGAACCCTAGAAATTTTCGAACCAAGCATATGTTCTTCAAGTTTTGAATGAGCATTGGATTGAATAGGGTTCAAGATAAAAGGAATTAGGTTTTTTTTTTCTTTTTGTTTAGTAAAATAAAACCTAGTATGTTTGATCCAAGTATATTATTCAAAGTTCTTGAATAATTGGAATAAATAGGTTTTAAGACAAAATTAAGAAAAGGTTATGTTAAATTTTTCGTTTATAAAGTTTAAAGTTTTATTTGTTTATTGTTATTATTATTACACGAAATAATTAATATATATATATATATATATATATATATATATATATATATATATATATATATATATATATATACATATATATATATATATATATATATATATATATATATATATATATATATATATATATATATATATATATATATAACGGTAGTCTAAACCGAACTAACCGAGACTCGGTTAGGACTCGGATCGACGACCGAGTGGTCGACCAAAAACCGAACCCACCGAGTAGGGGTGAGCATTTTGACCGAAAAAACCGAACCGAACCGAAAACCGACCGAAACCGAACCGAACCAAAACCGATAACATGTTATCGGTTCGGTTTCGATTTTGAAAATTCATTGTTATCGGTTATCGGTTCTATCGGTTCGGTTCGGTTCGGTTCGGTTTTCGGAAAAGGATGAACATTTGGCCTAAAATAACCGAACCGAAAACCGACCGAAACCGAACCGAACCAAAACCGATAACATGTTATCGGTTCGGTTTCGGTTTTGAAAATTCATCGTTATCGGTTATCGGTTCTATCGGTTCGGTTCGGTTTTGGCCCGATAATCACCCCTACCACCGAGTTTCGGTTGGGTGGTGTTTCTTGGAGACCAAGATACCCTTGTGATTTTAGTCCAAGATTCTCCAACGTTTTTTGGAAAAGAAATGGTTTAAATCGAGAAATAAAATCTACAAGTTATTATGTAAGGTTTTATTATTATAAGTTAATCTATAAGTATATTTAGTTCACTAGATTATTTAATTATTTCGTCTAAATAATGATAATAAGTTTAATAAACATTTAAATTAAAACCTAATGAATTTAATAGTGTATTAAAATCAAGATAATTATGAAATTAAGGGGAAATAAGAAGTCAGTTTATGTGTAATTTAATTATTATCAGTTTAATTTAATTATTTAGTATGACATAACCCAAAAGTCGTGACATTGTGTTTATTTAAAAAAATTTCGAATGTTTATATAGTTTTCGGAAATTAATAAATTTTTATTTTTAATATACAAAACACAAAACCAAGTCTTTGGGGTTATGGCATAGCAATTTTCGAAATTGCATCTATTTTTTATTTCTTTAATTTATTTTATTTGAGATAAAAAGATGGTGATTATAAACAGTTTGTTTAGAAAACTAAGTTTTAAAAAATAAAAGGTGGTGACTATAAACACTTTGTTTAGAAAACCAAGTTTTAAATTAATAATGGTGATTATAAACAGTTTGTTTAGAAAACCAGGTTTTAAATTAATAATGGCAAAGTAAACAGTTTGTTTATAAACCAAGTTTTAAAAGACAAAATTAAAAGTGGAATTTATAAACAGTTAGTTTATAAAACCAAGTAATTTTTAAAAAGGTTAAAAACTGGCTAACATTTTTCGAACAAAGGAAAATACTTTTTAGAAAATCTTAGAGCAGAGTGCAACCCATCTAATGGAACACCTCACTTGTTCAACGATATTCACATTGTAAGGAGAAAGAACCTTAGATGTGGATTCAAATCATTGCGGGTGTTAGGGTGCGTAGGGTCTTGTGATAATCGGGAGTCCCGGCGCAAGGCATCGCATTGTCTTAGGTGGTACGATCTACTTTGGTGATAATCGGGAGTCCCGACCCAAAATGCACTAGAGGGATTAAAACATGTACAAGTTTGTTGTTCAACTTGATATCCCGAACATCTAGGAATCGTTTCTAGTCTAGAGGCGATCGGTATGGCTATACCTACCAGAAATGACGTGGCTCTAATGGGAAGTGCCCAAACCTTGCATTAGAGGGCGTGAAATTTGGATCCTAGTCTAACTATTATTCTTAAAAGATAATAATGTTAGAAGTTATTTATTTATCTAATCATACTAACCGTTTGTTGTTTTTTTTATAGATGTCTGTACCGTCAGAAATTCCGTTTTACTCACCAAACGAATCGCGAAAGTTCATCACTGGAAAATGGAAACTTACTGGTCCGAACTACAAAGTTTGGAAAGTGCATTTTAGGAGTTACCTAAAAGCACAGAATGTGTTGTACGTGATAGACGAGGTGCCCAAGGGACAACCACGGCAAGATGCCCATGATGATGAGCTTAATGCTTATTATCAGTATCTGGCTGATGAATCACAAGTTATGTCGATTCTCATTCTTACTTTATTATCAGAGCTTACTGATAATCTACGTAAGAAACCATGCTATAAGTTTGTCCAGTATCTTGAGGAGACGTTTAAAGATAGTACTAAAGATAGCAAGCAGTTCATTTTGCAAGAACTCTTTTCGTCAAAGATGAAAGAGGATAAACCATTGCGTGACCATCTAATTAGCATAAGAAGGTTGCTGGATTGTCCCACCCTGGTTACTGGTGCATCAAACCAGCTAGAACAAGTCTTGTTCTTGCTTGGATCTCCCAATCAGTACTATCAGGACAAGGTAGTACGTTTAGTTGGGAACTTTGATTTGAGTGTCGCAGGTCTACACAAGAATCTCTTGTGTATACGCGATGTTCAAAGGCTAGAGGAAGAATCTATTCCTGAGGTTCAGCAGGATGATTTCGATGATTGGTTGAATGACTTTGCTGATTTGTGGTTCCCAACTTGTGGCAGCAAGGATATTTGTGAGCACACGTCCGATGTGGGACTGTTGGACGCTAACTTTGTCATCGATTCAGGTATCTTTATGATTGATTGTCTCGTTACTTCTAGTGAATCCTGGGTATTGGATACCGGATGTGGTCATCACATTTGCAATCATTTGCAGGGATTTAAGAAGGACATGAGGCTGGCTCAAGGAGATGTTGAACTACGAGTAGGTGAAGGTTCCAAGGTTGGAGCTGAAGCCGTAGGAACATACCTTCTCAAGTTGCCTTCAGGAAGAGTTTTGGAACTTAAAGATTGTTATTATGTTCCTAGACTTATTAAAAATGTTATTTCTTTTGATTTACTTATAGACAGTGGTTTTTATTATGAGTTTTGTGGTAAAACAATTTCGTGTTTGAAAGATGAGATCTTATATTTTAAAGCTAATTCTCATAATGGTCTATATACGTTAAATCTAAATAACATAGAACGAGACGTTTATCATATAAGTAAAATATCCAAGAGTAACTTGAATAAAACTTATCTTTGGCATTGTCGTTTTGGTCATATAAACGAGACTCGCATAAAGAAGCTCCACGATGATGGAATTCTAGAGCCATTTGATTTGGAATCATATGTCATATGCGAAGCTTGTTTATCTGGCAAGATGACAAAAGACCCTTTCAGCCATTACAATGAAAGGGAAGGCGAGTTGTTAGGGATTATACACACAAATGTGTGTGGACCCTTTACTCTAGAAGCCAGAGGTGGATACCGCTACTTCATTACCTTTACTGGCGACTTCAGTAGATATGGTTATGTCTTTCTTATGAGACTAAAGTCTGAGAGCTTTGACAAGTTCAAAGAATACCAGAATGAAGTAGAGAACCAACTGGGCAAGAAAATAAAGTCACTTCGGTCTGACCGAGGAGGCGAATATTTGAGCCAAGAGTTCGACGATCATTTGATGGAATGTGGGATTGTTTCACAACTCACACCTCCGTATACACCTCAAATGAATGGTATATCAAAAAGGATGAATCGCACCTTGTTAGACATGCTACGTTCAATGATGTGTCGCGCTCCCCTACCACTATCATTTTGGGGATATGCACTCGAGACAGCAGCATTCACACTGAATAGGGTTCCAACCAAGTCAGTAGAAAAGACTCCGTTCGAGCATTGGACGGGAAAAAAGCCAAAATTGTATTTTCTCAAGATTTGGGGTTGTGAAGCGTACGTTAGACGTAACTTCACAGACAAACTTAACCCCAAGTCGGATAAGTGTATCTTCGTTGGATATCTAAGGGAAACCTTAGGATACTATTTCTATCATCAAGAAGACAACAAAGTTTTTGTTGCTCGGAAAGGTGTCTTCTTGGAGGAGAAGTTTCTAGGAACTGAACTCCAAGAAAAGAAATAGAGCTTCAAGAAATTGAAGAGGATGAAGATCCACCGACGACTTCAGTCGCACTAGTGGTTCAACGAAGAATTGTTGATCCTCAACCAGAACCACCGGTTGAGGAAGAAGAAACACGCAATCCGCGTAGGTCCAGTAGACCACACCAAGAACCAGATAGGTAACTTGGATTCATGATTGATAAAGATGATGGAAGTCTACTAGAACCATTGACCTACAGCGAAGCTGCTGACGACATAGAGTCTGAAAGATGGCTCGAGGCTATGGAAGCAGAGATGCAATCCATGTATGACAACCAAGTCTGGGTGTTATCAGACTTGCCACCACAGTCTCGTGCTGTTGGATGCAAGTGGGTTTTCAAGAAGAAAACCGACATGGATGGAAAAGTGCATACTTACAAAGCACGACTCGTCGCGAAGGGTTTCACGCAAACACATGGTGTGGATTATTCTCAAACCTACTCGCCTGTCGCCATGCTTAAGTCTATTAGAATTCTTATGGCCATATCAGCATATTACGACTATGAGATATGGCAAATGGATGTGAAAACCGCATTCCTTAATGGGGAGTTGAATGAGGATGTATTCATGATACAACCGGATGGTTTTACTGATCCAAAGAATCCTGATAAAGTATGCAAATTGCTAAAATCCATTTATGGATTGAAGCAAGCATCTAGAAGTTGGAACTTACACTTTGACAAAAGAATCAAAGAATTTGGTTTTGTGAAGAGTGAGTTCGAGGTGTGTGTCTACACAAAATTCAGTGGGAGCATAGTAATCTTCCTAGTCTTGTATGTCGACGACATACTGCTCATAGGAAACGATATACCAGCATTACAAGGAGTAAAATCCTGGTTAGGTAAATGTTTCCAGATGAAGGACTTGGGAGAAGCCGCATTTATACTAGGTATAAAGATCTACAGAGATAGATCTAGGCGGCTTATTGGACTTAGTCAAAGTACATACATTGACAAAGTACTGAAGAGATTCAGTAAGAGTGATTCCAAGAGAGGATTCATTCCAATGACACCTGGCATTACACTGAGTAAGACTCAGAGTCCTACATCTAGCAAGGAAATAGCTAGGATGAGTTTGATTCCATATGCTTCGGCAATTGAATCAATAATGTATGCCATGTTATGTACTAGGCCCGATATTGCTTACTCGATAAGTCTTACGAGCAGATATCAAAAGAATCCTGGTGAGGCCCATTGGGTGGCTGTCAAGAACATTCTCAAGTATTTGAGAAGGATGAAAGAAATGTTCTTGGTCTTTGGAGGTTCGATGGAAGAATTGCGTGTAATTGGTTACACAGATGCAAGCTTCCAAACCGACAGAGACGATTACAAATCGCAATCGGGATTTGTGTTCACACTAAACGGAGGAGCTATATCTTGGAAGAGTCAGAAACAAGATACAATAGCAGATTCGACTACATAGGCTGAGTACATTTCCGCAAATGATGTTGGAAAGGAATCCATTTGGCTTAAGAATTTTATCGAGGATCTTAGAGTTCATTTGGCTTGAACAAACTAAGAAAGGTTTAAACAAACTAAGAGTTATTATATATAGTCTTTATATAATAAGTTTATTAGTTTTCACCAAGTATAAACCGGTGATTGTGTTAGCTTAAGTTTCATCAAGGTCGTTGAAGCTAGTGGGAGCTACACAAGAAAATCACAAAGTTTGTAAGTGTGTCGTTAAGACATAACTTTTGGTCGAATCTAATAGGTCATAAGAAATGTTTAATTTCATTATTAGACATATGGAAAACTAGATGTGTTAAACTTAGTTTATGTTTCAAGTTCATGAATCATAAAAGTTTTAAAAGTTTAACATAAGTTTTATAAGTTTTTCAAGAAAGATAAAACAAGTAAGTTTTATTCTAGATAAGATTTTTCACAAAATCTAGTAAAACGTTTTGTACACCTCGTTTTAGGTATACATGTAAAATCGTGCAAATTCTTGAAACTATAAGTTTTAAAGAATAGTTCTTAAGTTTTAAAAAGGTGTCTTGTAGAATGCTTCAATTCACAAGTCACACATTTTAAACAAGGATTAAGATTGGAATAAAAGTTTAAGTTTAGTTTAAGACTTAAACAAACCCAAGAAAATCTTAGATCTAAGTACTATCCACCTAATGGAACACCTCACTTGTTAAATGATATTCATATTGTAAGGATAAAGAACCTTAGATATGGATTCAAATCATTGCGAGTTTAGGGTGCGTAAGGTTCTGTGATAATCGGGAGTCCCGGCGCAGAGCATCGCACTGTCTTAGATGGTCTGATCTACTTTGGTGATAATCGGGAGTCCCGGCCCAAAAAGTACTTGAGTAGAATAAACATACTAGACTTTATTACTAACCTAGAAATGTACGATTAGATTGTACAAAGTTGTAATAAGATATAAGTCTAAAGATTCTACGACCCCTAGGAATCGTGTCAAGTCTTGATACGATCGGTAAGGAAGTTACCTACCAGAAATAGCATGTCTCGTCGGGAAGTGCCCAAACCTTGTGGCGAGAATGTGATATATGGATTATTAATTATGGGTTTATAATATATTTTAGAGAATGTTTATTGATGATTACTAATTAAACTGGGTTTTATTTGTAGATGGCAACAACAAACGTGATTGCGACAACAAGTACCAACAATCTCTCACTTCGCTCAATCCATGAAAAGGACAAGTTGACTGGGTCAAACTTTGTCAACTGGGAGCACAATCTTCGTATTGTGCTCAGGCATCAGAGAAAGTGGTATGTCATGGAGAGAGCAGTGCCAAACACCCCTGCTGTTAATGCCAGAGCTGAAACGAGGCAAACTTATGATAAGCATGTCAGTGATGCACTCGATGTGAGTTGTCTGATGCTCGCCACCATGAGTCCTGAGTTACAAGCGGGACTTATGGATGTGCCTGCATTTGAGATGATCCAGCAACTTAGGGATTCATTTCAAGAGCAAGTTCGCACTGAGAGGTTTGACATCAATCGAGCCTTCAACTCTTGCAAGATGGTCAAAGGAACGCCGGTGAGTGCCCACGTCATGAAAATGAAAGGACACATGGATCACCTCGCTAGACTTGGTCACCCCATACCGTTGCAAATGGCAACAGATACTATACTCAACTCATTGTCTGATGACTACAAGTCTTTTGTGGTCAACTACAACATGCATAATATGGAGAAATCCATTGCTGAGTTACATTCCATGCTCAAGATAGCTGAGTTGAGTTTGGGGACCAAATCTAAGGACGTTCTCTTGATCGGTAATGGCGGTGGCGGTGGGAAGAAGAGAAAAGGGCATGGTGGTAAAGGAAAGGGTAAAACCTATCCTAACCAAGGAGTGCCAAATGGTAAAGGTGTCAAACAAAAGGTCAAGAAGGTTAAGCCTAACACTGCGAGGACCGAGAACCGGTGCTTCAAGTGTGGTGAGGCTGGGCATTGGAAAAGGAATTGTCCAAAGGGTGCAAGTGGTAGTGGAGGAAACGCAAGTTCCTCAGGTAACACAACCACACTTCTTAATCACTTTAAGATACTTGTAAAGTACATTACGAGTAATCTAACTTTTGCAATCGTTTATTGCAGGAGGAGATGGAAAGTGATAGTGACCGGCATGAGATGGTGATGATCCCACGAGCACCAAGTTTTTATAATTCAGTATTTTGTGGATTCGTTTTAAACAATTTTAGTTTATTGTTTTTGGATAATTTTATTTTATGTTAAAACAATTTTTATTTTGGTTTTAAATAAATTTCGAATCCATGGTTGAATTATATTGTGTGCATGTGTGATAATTACACTAGTCAAGGTTTATGACTAGATTGTAAGTCAAGTTTTGATTTACTTATGTTTCATGTTTATATTTATATATTTGTTTGATTGTTGTATGAATAATGTCTTGATAGCTCAAGGTATTTAGATACTAGTAATTAGAAAGTTTTTCTAATGAAAGTATTTAAAAGTTTTATGGAAGCATAAGGTTCAAAAGTTATTGAACTTAGTTAAAACATCTTAAGTAATAGTCATTACTTATGATAGAAAGTTTTAAAGTATTAGTATTAATATAGTATGATTATATTGGATATAATCAAAATAGATTTTAAGAGCATTATTGCAAGTCTTTCATACTTGTAATAAAGGATTTAATGAAGTCATAATTCCCTGATAGGAATAGTTGGATATTCGTATAATCCAAGTAAAATGACTTAGACATTAAATGACTCTTAAAAGGGACAAAACTATATTAAAGTTTTTTTTTTTAAGAATTAAAAGGTATTATTGCAAGTCTTTTATACTTGTAATAAAAACAATATTTAATCAAGTCATAATTCCCTAATAGGAATAATGGATGTTTGAGAAATCCAAGAAATGACTTTGGCATTAAATGAAGTTCTTAAATAATACTAATGTGTTTAAGAATTGATAGTATCATTTCAAGTGTTTTATACTTGCTAGATACAGTAATCAATAAAGATTATGATTCCCTAAAAAGGAATGTTTGGATATTCGTAAATCCAAAGGATGATCTTAATTATTGATAGAATTCTTAAAAGATTAAACTACAAGTTATTGACTAGGTCAAAGTAGTAGTTTAAGAGATGCTTAAGTTCCATAAAAGTAAGTGGGAGCTAAGACTAACGTAATTCATTAAAGATGTTAGTGAATTCAGTAAGTTAGTAGGACATTAACAACAAGGTTTTACCAAGTCGTTAGCCAAAGAGTTAAGAGAAATAAATGATCGTTGATTAGATTATTGCAAACCTAATAGCGTGATCACAAGTCTTGTGATTAATTATTACATATCTAATAGGTTGTTAACCCTTCAGTGGATAACATAGTCATTTAAGGAAATTTCTTTAACTAGTAAGAATATCTACAAATCAAGTAACTAAAAGAAGCTTTAGTTGCAAGGAGAATTTTATGAATTCAAGAAACTAAGGAGTTAATTTCCAATCCTCCTATGTTTACCGAATTACATAAAAGGCAAGACTAGAATATGTTCTAAATTGTTGCAAGAACAATATCTAGCAAAGACAAAAGTAATAGTATTCCTAAATACTCGTCTTATGTCTTTAGTTTAATAGAAATGATTGGTTTGGTGATAAAGTTACAATTAAGTTTGTAAGAATCATTAAGTAATCAACACGAACGAAAGGAATAAGTAATGATCCAGTAATAATTCAGTATCTATGTCCAGTGAGGAATAGTACATGAGTTAGTATCATTTTTATTCAGACTTTGTATGTTTTACAAGATCCCTGAATAAAAGTCCATTTATTCAAGAAGACACAAAATCCGTGACTACTCGTCTTGGTGGGAACCTCGATGGGACGTTAACGTCATCGCGGTATTTGGTGGTAGATTCGAAGTTCTTCGAAGATAGCTACACAAGTTTTGTGTAAACCAAATATCGGTGATATTCTGTTGGAGGCTCAACGAATATTGAATTGACCACCGTGACAATACTCCGTGGTTGAAAAGTTCAAAAGTATTGTTCACTAGGATTGTCCTTAAGCCTGAGGTATTTGGTTTAGGATACAATGATTAATGTGCTTTGGTTCAACTCAGACAATTCTGAAATACGTTTGTCATACGAGGCGATACTGGGTACAAAGGAAGTTGTATTTTAAATCGAAATATACAAGATGGTAATTGCACCTCCTCTTTAGGAGAGATATTTATAGGTCCTTTGACTTGATAAGAAACTGGCAAGTGCACGGCCGTGCCCAAACGAACTGATCTGTTCTTTGTCGTTTATCACAGCAGTTTGAATCAAGAAGTCATAAAATGATTTCGAATACAAGAGTTGATAATTTCTACCATGCTCGTATTCGTTATCACAAATATCGTGCTGCAAGGAATAAGCCTAACATAGTTTGCCCAAGAAGTAAAGACAGGGTGTTCTTTACTAGGAGACGCTATTAAAGAGTTTTTCATAAACTATACCTGGGTTACGTAAGCTGTTTTTATGGGGTTGGTTACCTACATGCCCATCTAGAAGGCCATTGTAGCTCGTATCATTAAGACAAAGGTTACAGACTTGCACAAGTGGGAGTCTGAAGGAATTATGTGCACAGTCAGTCAACCTATGATGATACATCCATGCCTACGAAACACTTAAGGGTCACATCGGTGAGTACATGTAATACGAGCAAGATAAGCAATATACTACGAAGAGGAATGATTCATAATAGTCATTATGAATCAGTTAAGTATTAAGTTAAGTTTAACTTATTACTAGATTAGTTTAACTAACTAATTAATACAAGTAGTTGTACATTTACTAGTTGAGTAAATATACAATGTGTTAATTTTAGATTATCCATGATATGATTTAAAGCTATTAAATCATATAGTAACTGGATAATATTGTTGTGTAAATTATATAAAGGTTATTATATAATTAACTATTAGAAGTATAAATACAAGTATATAATTCGTGTATATGGATACCGAATTATTAGTGTATTAATACTAGACATTTAGTAGTTAAGTGCAACAATAATAAACTAGTTAAACTATAAGGGATGGAAGTGTTAAAAGGAAGTTTAATTAAAGTTTTAATATTAATTAAACTAGAAGGGTTCTAAGCGTAACTTATTTGTATATAAATAAGAGGCTTAGGGTAACCCTAAAACCCCTTACACCCTCACGAAAATACTTCCTCCTCTCCTCCTTGTTTCAGCCGAGAACAAGCAACAAGGGAAGAACACAAGTTTGTGTTCTTCGTGTTCTTGGTTCTTCGTGTTCTTCGTGTTCTTCAAGTCTTGAAGATCCAAGTTCATTGCTTAGATCAACTAGAAGATCACTCTACTTGTTCATCATCAGTGGATCTATCTTAAGCAATCAACAAGGTATGTTTTGGGAAACCCTTTTCTCCCTTATCCCTCTTGGACGAATTTCGGCCAAAGAACCCTAGGGTTCTTTGGTTGATGGTCGACGAACACACAAGTATGTGTGTGTTCGAGTTCTTCGTACAAGGTTTCTTTCTTGTTAACCTAATCTAGTTCTCCAACATCCCAATCCTTTAGGGTTTAAGGATTAGGTTTAATCCCAGTTCCGCATTTAGGGATTAAATCAGCTAGTTGGTTTTAACCGGTCAAGAACAAGTTCATGTTCTTGGTCGGTATGGTCGAACCAAGTTTACTAGGAGGTTGACCCAAGTGGTCGATCAGTGTTATGAAACCCTACGCTGCTAACATGTCAACCAAAGGAACGTTAATGCGCACATGTTTAATCATTTCAACAAACTTACCGTATTTTTCCTTAAGTTTTCTTTCCTCAAACGTTGAGGAAAGGGGACCTTCGGTGTGTAGGAGTTTGTTGTATCTGTTTTGTTGGACCTGTGCGTCTCCTTCGATTTTGTCTTTTCTGGCTCATTTGGAGTTTCAACCTTCTCCATGGCCCTTTCCTCTTCATCAGCTGGAGTCTCCTCATTAACCTGTGTATCAAAAGAATTTTCATTAGAATCTAACTCAAGTGAACTTAGCGTTTTACCACTTCGAGGGGTAATAGCTTTCACGTTCTCGAATCCTCTTTTAGGATTGTCTTGTGTACGGGTTGGTAAACTTCCTTGAGGACGTTCTTGTAAAATTTCGGCCATCTTGCCCATATTTCTCTCTAAGCTTTGAATTGCCGCTTGCTGATTTTTGATTAGTTGATCTTATTCTTCAGCTTTTTTGTCTTGTTTTTCCATATACTTTTCAAGCATAATTTCCATTGATGACTTTTGCCCTTGACCCGCGACATTCTCCCGAGGTGGTTGATTCATCTGATTATCACGTTGGAACCCAGGGGGTTCGAGTTTCTCGGGGGGTAGTTATTATTTTGGTTATTGTTATTATAACCTCTGTTGTTGTTATACCCCTGATTAATGTTGTTGTACCCCTGATTTCCTCCCTGATAATTTCCTCGGTACCCATTGTTGATGTAGTTCAACTCTTCTTCTGCAGACATCATCGGTTGATGCTGCTGGCATTCTTTCGTGAGATGTGGCCCTTTGCATATATCACATCCAACATGTATAGCATGTAACTGGTTATTTTATCTAATTTGCGTTCAAATACCTGTTGGTTGTTCTTTATTTTCAGCCACTTCATCATGTTGTCGATCATCAACTGCCTTTAGGGATGCATGATTCTGTCCGACTCGTCTGTCGGATGTCCATTCCAGACTGTTCATCGAGATGTCTTCAAGAAGCTGATAGGCTTGAGTTGGGTTTTTGTACATGAATAGTCCGCCACTTGAGGAATCGACGAGGGAACGAGATGTGTGATCAAATCCCCTGTAGAAAATATGTACTATGTTATTCTTCTCTAAACCGTGGTTTGGACATTTCCATAGTAAGCTTTTTAGTCTTTCCCAGGCCTCCGTTATCTTTTCACCTGATTCCTGCATAAAAGCCATAATATCAGTTTTAAGTTTATCAGCCTTAGCTGGTGAAAAATAACGAGTAATAAAACGGCTTCGGAGTTCATTCCAAGTCGTAATAGAGCCTAGCTCTAATGATTTAACCCATTCTTTTGCATCCCCAACTAAGCTGAAGGGAAACAATCTCAATCTCATAGCATCAATTGTTACATCTCTTTGCTTGAACAGTTCACAAATCTCTAGAAAGTTTTCTAGATGTCTATTTGTAACATCCCGAGACCCGACCCTCAATATTTTATTACTTTCGGTAAGTAATATCTTATTGTTTATTAGTTTATTATTTTATATGATTTTATTTGATTTAATTGAATTAATTGTATTTTTAACCATGGGGTTAAAAATTTGTAAAACTGAGATATTTATATGTCAAAATGATTTTTTACATATTTGGGTTCATTTCTGAACCAGGGTTCCAAAAATATCTTTCTTGTTAAAATTGGAGTTAGTTAGGTCTGATTAAATTATCTGCGAACCTAATATCCTGTACTGTGTTTAACTGAAATTACCTGTGATGGTGAGTTGGGGTGTACGTGTTATGTAAAGGGCATATGTCATTTTTTTGGGGTTTGTTTCCTCTTCTTTCTCTCTGGAACTCGACACCACACACACACAACACACACTCTTGAGTTTTTCTTGCTAAATTGAAGAATTGGTGCTCAAACCCTTTGATTCCTGCTGTGATTTCGTGATTAGAAGCAAGATTAAG
Organism: Calendula officinalis; assembly: GCA_963853835.1. Classification (NCBI taxonomy): domain Eukaryota; kingdom Viridiplantae; phylum Streptophyta; class Magnoliopsida; order Asterales; family Asteraceae; genus Calendula; species Calendula officinalis. Next base: position 69,647,959 of record OY970825.1, read on the forward strand.
TAAGTTTCCTTCCTTCTTAAGCTAGGGTTTCATGTTCTTGTGCTAGGTTGAACTAGGGTTCTTGAGTTAGTGGGTTTTTATGAATGTGTTGATGAATCTTGCTTGTATTCTTGAATTGATGTGTGATTTGGTGTCTAAATAAGTTCTTTCAAGTAATGTATGAATTGTTGTTAGTTGTGGTGCATTAGGTGAAGCTTTCATGAAGCTCCATCAATGGTGGATTGGGGAAGATGATGAAGATCTTCCCTAAATTGGTTAAATGTAAATGTTGATGTTCTTGATGTTTTGATAGTTGAATTATGCATGTTTGAATGGTAATTGTGAAGTATGAAGATCATTAGTTATTTGTTATGAAAATACATAAAATATGGTAGTGTTTGGCTAGGTGGGAATTTAGCCATAAACTAGTTAAATTATAGATTGTTGACTTTGGTCAAATCTGGGAATTGACTTTTGGTCTTGTTTAGTTTGTAAGTCTTAGTTATTAATTTTAATGTTGACAATGTGTTAGTTGAATGAATTGTAAGCTTGATTGTGTTAGTATCGGCCCATGACCCGTTTGATTGATAATTGGTGCATTTGACCTAAATAAGGTCAAGGTTGGTAATACTTGCAATTGGATGCAAGAAATATGTTGGTTATGTAATTTTGATGTTGACCATGTAGTTGAATTCGTTGGATAATGTTGTGTGTATTCCCGACTTGTTATTGTTGTTTTGACCCGTTTGGGCCTAGTGTGCAAATTGGTTAAATTGACTAATGAATTGACTTGATGAAGTGTTAGACTTTAGTTATGGTTATGAGAAAAAATACAAGTATTTGGTTATAAGCTCTTGTTGCAAAAATGTGGTCTTAAGCTTATAGTACTTGTTACATAATTGATAATTTCGGGTGACTAATTCGGTATTCATTTTGTACAGGAAAAGGGAAGGAGCCTCAGTGATAAAAGATCATTGAGCTCGGCACGAGAAGGAAGCTAAGGTGAGTGGACTTAACCTTCTTCTTGTGTGATTTACAAAATTAGGGAATGGTAGAGTTTTGAGAAAAAATGCAGGATTTTGTTGTCTGGGGAAGTTCGCGATCGCGAACTTGTGTTCGCGATCACGAACAGGTGGCAGGGAAAATGGGGCTTGATCGTGAGGAAGTTCGCGATCGTGAACTCCTAGTTCGCGACGCGAACTCTGAGTTCGCGACGCGAACTTTGTCACGAGCAGATTTCTTGGCTGCAATTCTTTTTTTTACAAGTTTAACTTGGTCTGGTGGTCAATGGTAGTATGTGCACATGTTTTCTAGAGGTTAGCTATGGTGGTTTTCGGCTACGCTTCGTTACTCTTGGCAGGGGCGATCGGACTCCTTCGTATTCGTTATGTAAGGAGGGATCACCGTGCCTCTAGTAAATAAGCCATCGGTTGACTGTTGTTGGCCGACAACAGTTGAAGGTCCTCGCCCGACCGCCGATCCTCTTTTAACGTCCAATTGCTTGTGGAAGTTTGGACGGGTTTCCCCTATTGATTTCTCTTGATTTTCTAATTGGTTGTGGTTGTGCAACTTGATGTTTATTTCTATTCACTTAGCTTTGTGCTAATCCCTCATTTGTTAACTCCTTTCAGGTTGTGGTTTTGGCTTGACTGGAGTCGGGTTTTGGAAGTCTGACCGTACTCTGATTTTGTATACCGGGTCGAGCCTGTTTTAGTAACACCTTGAATTGGATTTACATTTAGTTAATATGTAAAGTTTTTATGACATGTAATAATTTAGTAATTATGGTTTCTTAAATCGCTTCCGTATGCATATTTAAAAAAAAAAATATATATATATATATATATATATATATATATATATATGGCTCTAGATTGTGGTGTTACAATTTGGTATCAGAGCCCGGTTTGGCGATGGTTGCACATTTAGGTGTACCATTCCCAAATCTTGGCTCGAGTTGGTCAAACTTCCTTAATGTTGGGAGTGGATTAGTCGAGTGAATATGAATTGTGTGTCAGTAGTAGTTAGTAAATAGGTACTAACGATTTAAACTAATAGTTCGTGAGATGATGTGTTTGTTACAGACATGGCAGATAACGATCCCAATCCGCCGATAACCATGCCGAACCCCGAACAAGGAATCATTGGTACTTCTCGGGATACAAATGAAGACAGGGAAGATTACATTATAAGAATGGAAAGTCGATTGGAACATCTTCAGAATCTGGTTGATAGTATGAGCCAGAACCAAAATAACCAACCACCAAATTTCCCTCCCGTGTTCACTCCATCAATGCCCGTTCCTACCATGCAGATTCCCACAACTCCCGCCTTTACCATGACGGTTCCCTTAATGTCAACCACATCCGAACCTCATCCAATGATGTCACAACCACAATACTATTATGTTAACCCAAGCCAGGGTTTACCTCAATATCAGTTTACCAATCAACCTTACCCATTCGGCATGAAGCCAAGTTGCACTTTCAAACAATTTTTAGACTGTAAACCCCCTGAATTTAGTGGAAGCAGGGATCCCAATGTCACTATGAACTGGCTAAGAGAAATGGAGAGAACCCTAGACGCTTGCGGGTGTGATGACCAACACCGGGTGATGTATGCCACACGGAAGTTAGTAGGTGGTGCTATGAATTGGTGGGATACTTTAATTGAGCATCTACCTAAGGAAGTCAAAAACAGTATAACATGGGATCAATTTAAAGAACAAGTGTGCAAGCGATATTGCAATTCGTTTGAGATGGATAGAATTCGATCGGAATTCTTAAATTTGCGGATGACTGAAAGAATGACGGTTGATGATTTGATTGAACAATTTAATGAAAAGCTGAGGTTTGTGCAACAATGGGTTCCCGATGAGTCATCGAAAATAAAGCATTTTATTGGTGCTTTGCGACCCGAGTACCGAACTATTGCAAGGCTTGCTACCACACTATCACAGGCTTTTGATTTGGCTAAAACTGTTGAAGGTGATTTAAATTCTCGTGATTGGGTGACCCAAGATAGACCCGGGTATCAAAAGTTCAAGTCCACACAATCGGGTTCTCAACAAAGTAAGAAAGGAAAAGGAAATCAAAGGTTTACTAGTCCGAATCGTAAACAGTCGGGTGGAAATTCGGGTCAAAGGACACAGTGGTGTGTTAGATGTAGATCTTCTCATAGTGGGGCTTGTACGGCCCAAACGATGCGGTGTGTCAGATGCGGTCAGCATGGGCACGAGATGAATGATTGTAAGTTCCCAAGAAGTGTTTGTTGGAATTGTCATAAAGAAGGTCACTGAGTCGGTGATTGTCCTTCGGATAGAAGATCGGGTTCGGGTTCTGGGTCGGTTGGGGGATCGGTGGCATCATCTCCTCAAAAGAGGAAGAGCCGTCCTACAACAGAGGGTCGAGCCTTCAAAATGACGGTCGAAGAGGCTACCACTACTGACGATGTCGTCACTGGTATGTTCCCGATAAATAACATTAATGCTCGTGTATTGTTTGATTCTGGAGCTAATCGCTCATTTATTTCTGTGGACTTTCATGCTAAGTTAAAATTGCCTACATCTGTGGTAACTACTCCATTGGAAGTGGAGGTAGCTGATGGTTATGTGGTGCCAGTCACAACATCTGTGACTGGGGCAAATATTAATATTGATGGGGCGTGTTTTAATATGTTTTTACTCTTAATGCCAATATCTGGTTTTGATGTGGTCCTTGGAATGGATTGGCTTAGTTTAAATAAAGCATTAATAGATTGTGATAAGAAATTGATTTCATTTCCATTGCCTGACGGAACACACGTAGTGGCCCGTGGGGATCGGGTTAATACATCTCTCCCTATTATTTCATTTGTGAAAGCTAGAAAATCTCTAGCCAAAGGATGTGAATCGTTTCTCGCTTATGCCATTGATGTCAGAAAAGAAAAGCAGGTTGTCAGAGACATTCGGGTGGTATCGGAATACCCGGAGGTCTTTCCCGATGAATTGCATGGGTTACCTCCTATTCGGGAGGTAGAATTTAAAATCGATTTGGTTCCGGGAGCCAGTCCCGTAGCCAGGGCTCCGTACAGATTAGCACCGTCAGAAATTCGGGAAATGATGACTCAGATACAAGAATTATTGGATAAGGGTTTTATCAGACCGAGTTCTTCGCCTTGGGGTGCACCAGTTTTATTTGTTAAAAAGAAAGATGGTACTATGAGAATGTGTATTGATTACCGTGAGTTGAATAAGAGAACGGTTAAGAATAAGTATCCGTTACCGCGTATAGATGATTTGTTTGATCAGTTGCAAGGGGCTTCATACTTTTCCAAGATTGATTTAAGGTCGGGTTATCATCAAGTCCGGGTTCATGAGAACGATATCCCAAAAACCGCGTTTCGAACGAGATACGGTCACTACGAATTTCTAGTCATGCCGTTCGGTTTGACGAATGCTCCCGCTATATTCATGGATCTTATGAACCGGGTATGTCGACCGTTTCTCGATAAATTTGTAATTGTTTTTATTGATGATATTCTAATATATTCCAAAACCGATTTGGATCATGAGAATCACCTGAGGCAAGTTTTAGACACTTTGAAACGGGAACAACTCTATGCTAAGTTTTCAAAGTGTGAGTTTTGGCTTCGAGAAGTTCAGTTTTTGGGGCATGTTATTTGTAAAGAAGGGGTGAAAGTGGACCCGTCTAAGATAACCGCGGTGATGAATTGGAGTGCCCCGAAGACTCCATCCGAAATTAAAAGTTTTCTAGGTTTGGCCGGTTATTATAGAAGGTTTATCAAGAATTTCTCAAAGATTGCTAGTCCGTTGACAAAGTTGACACGAAAAGATGTCCCATACCGGTGGGGAGATGAACAAGAAAAGGCGTTTCAATTGTTAAAACAATTATTGTGTCAAGCTCCAATACTAGCCTTACCCGAAGGCTCGGATGATTTTATAGTTTATTGTGATGCATCTTATTCGGGTTTAGGTTGTGTATTAATGCAAAGAGACCGGGTGATTGCTTATGCCTCTCGTCAATTGAAATCCCATGAAAAGAATTACCCGACCCATGATTTAGAGCTCGCGGCGGTGATTTTCGCATTAAAATTGTGGAGGCATTATCTTTATGGAACCAGATGTGTTATATGTACCGATCATAAAAGTCTTCAATATGTTTTCACACAAAAAGATTTGAATGTAAGACAAAGAAGGTGGTTAGAGCTCATTAAAGACTATGATTGTGAAATTCGGTACCACCCGGGAAAAGCTAATGTAGTTGCCGATGCCTTAAGCCGTAAGGGATCATCGGAGGTGGTTCAGTTTATGCGTATGGAAATTGTGTCCGACATTATTGACCGGTTGAGAATATGTCAAATAGAAGCCTTGAAAGACGAAAACTTGAAATCTGAAATTATGTGTAAGCGAAAAGACGAGTTGGTTGATGATTCACGAAGGTTGAAAACGTTTCGGTCACGAATTTGGGTACCGTTACTTGGGGGATTACGGGAATTAATATTAGTAGAATCACACAAATCACGTTTATCTGTCCATCCGGGTTGTACAAAGATGTACAATGACTTGAAAGTTTTGTATTGGTGGCCCTCTATGAAGTTAGATATTGCTCGATTTGTTGAAAGGTGTCATGTTTGTGCACAAGTCAAGGCCGAACATCAAAAACCGTATGGGTCGTTAAAACAGTTAGATATTCCCGAGTGGAAATGGGAGAATATTACAATGGATTTCGTCACAAAATTACCTCGTACTCAAAAGAATCACGATATGATATGGGTAATTGTCGATCGGTTGACCAAAAGTGCTCACTTTTTGGCCACCAACGAAACCGCATCACTCGACAAATTGGCTAAGTTATATATTGATGAGATAGTTTCCCGGCATGGGATCCCGTTATCTATTGTATCCGACCGGGATCCACGGTTTGTTTCTAACTTTTGGAAGAGTTTGCAAAGAGAATTAGGTTCTCGGGTGAATTTGAGCACGGCGTATCACCCACAAACAGACGGTCAGACAGAAAGAACCATTCAGACTTTGGAGGATATGTTACGGGCATGTGTATTAGAATATGGTGGGTCGTGGGATTCTCATTTGCCTTTGATCGAGTTTGCTTATAACAACTCGTATCATTCGAGTATCAAAATGCCACCCTATGAAATGTTGTACGGAAGACGGTGTAGAACTCCCACGTGTTGGCTTGAAGCGGGAGAAAAACAGTTTGCGGGTCCCGAGATTGTTCAGATAACGGCCGATAAGGTGGCGATTGCACGTGAAAAGTTAAAAGCCGCTCGGGATAGACAGAAAATGTATGCGGATCCACGGCGTCGACCCGTAACTTTTGTTGAGGGTGAACGGGTTTATTTGAAAGTTTCCCCATGGAAGGGTGTTATTCGTTTTGGAAAGCGGGGAAAATTAGCACCGAGGTTTATTGGCCCGTTTGTTATTCGTCAAGTGGTGAATGACCAAACCGTTGCACTTGATCTTCCTCCTGAATTGTCGGGTATTCATGACACGTTTAATGTATGTTATTTGAGGAAGTGTAATATTGATGAGGAAATCCCGGTGTTACCGATTGCTGATTTAAAGGTGGATTCGAGAAAAAGGTTAGTTGAAGAGCCGGTGGAAATTTTGGATCGAAAAGTAACAAAATTGAGAAAGAAACAGATACCGATGGTTTTGGTTAAATGGAGTCATAGTTTGGGTGCCGATATGACGTGGGAAACCGAATCAGATATGAAGAATCGTTATCCGAATTTATTTGATCAAGGTGAGATTCCGGGGACGGAATCTCTTTAAGGAGGGGAGATTTGTAACATCCTGAGACCCGACCCTCAATATTTTATTACTTTCGGTAAGTAATATCTTATTGTTTATTAGTTTATTATTTTATATGATTTTATTTGATTTAATTGAATTAATTGTATTTTTAACCATGGGGTTAAAAATTGGTAAAACTGAGATATTTATATGTCAAAATGATTTTTTACATATTTGGGTTCATTTCTGAACCAGGGTTCCAAAAACATCTTTCTTGTTAAAATTGGAGTTAGTTAGGTCTGATTAAATTATCTGCGAACCTAATATCCTGTACTGTGTTTAACTGAAATTACCTGTGATGGTGAGTTGGGGTGTACGTGTTATGTAAAGGGCAGATGTCATTTTTTTGGGGTTTGTTTCCTCTTCTTTCTCTCTGGAACTCGACACCACACACACACAACACACACTCTTGAGTTTTTCTTGCTAAATTGAAGAATTGGTGGTCAAACCCTTTGATTCCTGCTGTGATTTCGTGATTAGAAGCAAGATTAAGTAAGTTTCCTTCCTTCTTAAGCTAGGGTTTCATGTTCTTGTGCTAGGTTGAACTAGGGTTCTTGAGTTAGTGGGTTTTTATGAATGTGTTGATGAATCTTGCTTGTATTCTTGAATTGATGTGTGATTTGGTGTCTAAATGAGTTCTTTCAAGTAATGTATGAATTGTTGTTAGTTGTGGTGCATTAGGTGAAGCTTTCATGAAGCTCCATCAATGGTGGATTGGGGAAGATGATGAAGATCTTCCCTAAATTGGTTAAATGTAAATGTTGATGTTCTTGATGTTTTGATAGTTGAATTATGCATGTTTGAATGGTAATTGTGAAGTATGAAGATCATTAGTTATTTGTTATGAAAATACATAAAATATGGTAGTGTTTGGCTAGGTGGGAATTTAGCCATAAACTAGTTAAATTATAGATTGTTGACTTTGGTCAAATCTGGGAATTGACTTTTGGTCTTGTTTAGTTTGTAAGTCTTAGTTATTAATTTTAATGTTGACAATGTGTTAGTTGAATGAATTGTAAGCTTGATTGTGTTAGTATCGGCCCATGACCCGTTTGATTGATAATTGGTGCATTTGACCTAAATAAGGTCAAGGTTGGTAATACTTGCAATTGGATGCAAGAAATATGTTGGTTATGTAATTTTGATGTTGACCATGTAGTTGAATTCGTTGGATAATGTTGTGTGTATTCCCGACTTGTTATTGTTGTTTTGACCCGTTTGGGCCTAGTGTGCAAATTGGTTAAATTGACTAATGAATTGACTTGATGAAGTGTTAGACTTTAGTTATGGTTATGAGAAAAAATACAAGTATTTGGTTATAAGCTCTTGTTGCAAAAATGTGGTCTTAAGCTTATAGTACTTGTTACATAATTGATAATTTCGGGTGACTAATTCGGTATTCATTTTGTACAGGAAAAGGGAAGGAGCCTCAGTGATATAAGATCATTGAGCTCGGCACGAGAAGGAAGCTAAGGTGAGTGGACTTAACCTTCTTCTTGTGTGATTTACAAAATTAGGGAATGGTAGAGTTTTGAGAAAAAATGCAGGATTTTGCTGTCTGGGGAAGTTCGCGATCGCGAACTTGTGTTCGCGATCACGAACAGGTGGCAGGGAAAATGGGGCTTGATCGTGAGGAAGTTCGCGATCGTGAACTCCTAGTTCGCGACGCGAACTTTGTCACGAGCAGATTTCTTGGCTGCAATTCTTTTTTTTACAAGTTTAACTTGGTCTGGTGGTCAATGGTAGTATGTGCACATGTTTTCTAGAGGTTAGCTATGGTGGTTTTCGGCTACGCTTCGTTACTCTTGGCAGGGGCGATCGGACTCCTTCGTATTCGTTATGTAAGGAGGGATCACCGTGCCTCTAGTAAAGAAGCCATCGGTTGACTGTTGTTGGCCGACAACAGTTGAAGGTCCTCGCCCGACCGCCGATCCTCTTTTAACGTCCAATTGCTTGTGGAAGTTTGGACGGGTTTCCCCTATTGATTTCTCTTGATTTTCTAATTGGTTGTGGTTGTGCAACTTGATGTTTATTTCTATTCACTTAGCTTTGTGCTAATCCCTCATTTGTTAACTCCTTTCAGGTTGTGGTTTTGGCTTGACTGGAGTCGGGTTTTGGAAGTCTGACCGTACTCTGATTTTGTATACCGGGTCGAGCCTGTTTTAGTAACACCTTGAATTGGATTTACATTTAGTTAATATGTAAAGTTTTTATGACATGTAATAATTTAGTAATTATGGTTTCTTAAATCGCTTCCGTATGCATATTTAAAAAAAAAATATATATATATATATATATATATATATATATATATATATATATGGCTCTAGATTGTGGTGTTACACTATTGGGATCATTGCATAATCTTTCGTCAAAGTTCAGATCCCGCACCATACTGATGATTGCCCTTTAATCTCGAAATTGATATTATTCAATTTGGGAAGTGTGATGGATGGATTAGAATCAGTTGGTGATGTTTGCCTGGTGTTCCACATGGGCTGCTCTGGTGGCGGCTCTGGTGGTGCTTGATCTCCCATATCGTAAACTGGGTTTTCGATAGATTGAAAGTTGATTAACTTGAGGTATTGCGCTACTAAAATTGCTCTACGTCACTGGCGAAGAAGTCTCTCTGGTTCAGAAAACGGTGATAACGGATCTGAATCAGAGCTACGGGTCATACACCTGCAAAACTTAAAGCAAATCGTAAAAACGCAACAGTTTAACAACTTCAATCAAAACCAGACAAATAATGAAAACGAATAAAATAACTTGTTAAGAAATAAATCCCTAGACAAGGATCGATTAACCAATTAGTTCTAAATTACTAATCTCGATACTGTTCCCTGGCAGCGGCGCCAAAAACTTGATGTGTATAAACTATTTTAAAATAAACACCTAAAATACGACTTTCCTAGATTACCACACTCTTAGGAAAGTATGACCTAATCGTGAGCAATATAGTTCAGGTAAGTATGTTCGGGTATATTCGTCTTCACAAGGAACAATTAAGTTGATTGTGTAAAATAAAACTAATTAATTAAACTGAACAAATAATTAAAAAGGGTTTTCATGTGGAACATTTTTATTTGCAAACTTGATTACTAAAACTAAAATTGATTTTTAAATTAAACAATCGACTGAAAACAAAGACGAAGTGTTGCAATAAAAAGGAGGATATTCACTATGAGTCGAACCCGTCTAGGTCTAGGTTTGGTTTTGAAGAACCGGTTTAATTCATGTTCTAGGAGTTTAAGGAACTAGATTTCTCTCAAAACCTTACAATGAATCTAATATGATCTCTAGGAATTTCTTCTCAAGAAACATGTTTAAAACCACACTCCCGCTTGTTATTCTTAACTAGGTCCGGCTTTCCGAGACCTTCTAATCCTAGGAATTTCTTCTCTAAAGATCAGACTTTAAGTTTCACCTAGGTTATTGGTATCAAATCTCGGACCCCTATTTCTAGTGAGTCGCTGACTAGGTCAAAAGATATGAAAAGTCAGGGGAATTACTAGATCAATTCAATGTTGTCAATATTTTATCAACCAAGCAATAAACAGATTCAATAATGCAAAAGAAAAGGTTTAACGAAAAGGGTCTTTATTAAAAACACAAGTGTTCAAACAATCATCACAAAATCCTAAGAATATCCAAACCTAAAACCCTAACTTCATCTAATCATAGTGAATATAAGATGATTAGCACATAGGCATGCTAAAAATCATCAAACAAACGTAAAGAATCGAATTCATAAACATGATAATAATCAAAGATGATAGAAAACCAATGTTTGATGCTTGAAATTTCGATCTTGAGTGCTCCAATGGTGTTTTTCGGCTGCCCCTCGAATTAGGTCAAAAGTCTTTAATTCAGATCTGTAGATTTGTTTAAATATTTATCTGATCGCGCGAAAATCGCGTCGCTATCTTCGGTATTTCGTGTGCAAACAGAAACTCGAAATCGGTAAGGGATGAAAAATAACGTTTGGAACATCGCGACAGAAATCGCGTCGCTATCTACAGATAGTGACGCTATTTCTTGCTTTTTTACAGTCTTTCATTTCTTGTGCTGTTTTGACCCGTTTTTGTCACTTTTTCTTCTATAGCCTGCAAAACACAATGGAAACTACAATTTGAGTTATAACATCGTATTCTAATCGATAAACACATATAAAAATAGGTATATTGGCAGATAAATGTATGTATAAATCTGCCAATATCAGTAGCCCATGCTGCAGTTCTTCTTCTATGTCTTGACCCGATTTCGCCCATAGCTTTATCCTACGGTGTCCAAATGACATGAAACCAAATCCTACGTGGTTTAAACGAATTATCCATAATTATCATATTTTTGTACAATTTATTTATTAAAAATTTTGGGTCCTTACTTTTGGGGTAAGCAGTCATAAAAGCAGGAGGGAATGATGGAAGAAAGAAAAGGGGCCCCGGCGGTGCTTTTGTTGGTGTTTATGTTTCAAAAACAATTTTCTGTATCTTAAACTACTTTATTATTTTTTTATCGTTGCATGCTCTGAACAATTTACTTTTTACTATCTTTTGCTCTGCATGAATGATTCTTATCAGACAATGATATTATTTTGACATACTTGAGTTGATTGATTGCTATAACTTAAAACAATTCAAAAAGAAAATATATGAGTCAACGAACTAAAGTAAAATCTGAAATTTTCAGAATCATCATTTGATGTAACATTTTCTAGGTATGTTGAAGACCTTCTGAATTGTGAAAATACTTAAGGTTAAACATAAAACCTTCACATATTTAGGGGGAGTTGCCTAACTATTTGTCCACATCAAATATGGGGAGATTGTTGGGTCGCTGAAAAACATCCCCCAGTGAAGGAGATTTAATGAAGACAAAAAGGCAAATAGTTGGAAGACAGTTTAAGGATCAGTTCTTCAGATTGTGGGTAACTAAATCTGATTAGTTCGGATTTCAGTTACCCAACTACACTATCTGATTACCATTTGAAACAACGATCGATTCCCCGTGCGGAATCAGATACTGATCAACCGATCAGATAGTTGTAGCAGGTTCAGCGCACACTTGACAATAACGCTGAGCCTTGAGGACAAATACTTCTCTAAGCAAAACTCTTAGTGAAGGTCACTGAAGCCGACGACCATCTGAAGGAGCATGAGCATCCGAAGACTCATGGCGATCTGAAGCGTACAAAGGCTTGAAGTTTCAGTGTCACATAAAGACACAAGTAAAGCACAAGTTTGTGTGTCGCTGATAAAGGGAATACTATGCAAATCTTCTGGAAGATATCGGCGATCAAAAGACGACGGAAAGTATTGTCAGAATTCCGTTAGTAGTGCTCGTCGCATGAAATATCCTCTACACCAACGAAATTCTCACACGTGGATTCGATCGTTCATTCCTTTGGCAAGCGAACGAATTCTGTGTGCACCCAACAAGTTTACATGCTGCTAAAATTTCCTCAGACATTATCCTTTGAGCATAGTGTAAACAACCAGTGATACCTTAGTTACTTGATTTGAGAATTGAATCTCTGTAACGAAGGTGTCTGGTCTTGTGCCTGATCATTTGTTAATCATAACTTGTCTTAGATAGTATTTGTTATTGTCTATCTCCTACAAGTAGTTTAATTAGGATTTGTTCTTAGCTGTTACGCAAACTACTTGTAGCTTTGTTTATCGTTATTGATTAATAAAGAATAGTTTAAAAAGTGTTGAGTATTACATTAATTTATATTTGATTAGTGAAAGCATATAAATATATTATTTCACTTATCACGGAACTAACAACCTCATTTTTTAAACATCGGTGCAAACACTTCACCCACATAACAATGATGATGAAGTGAGAAATATTTTATGGAATAAAGAGAGAAGCCAAGTTGACGTAGTGGGTCAGGCAACAGTCGCCATGCACGTTTCTCACATTATGAATTTATGATGGCGATTAAATACTTTTAATATTTCTAGAAACTAAAGAAAAAGAAAGAGACAAGAGATAAATACTTTGAACATAGTGTACCAGTTTCATTATTCTTTTGAGTTTATCTTGATTCAAATAGTCTTACATGCATACATACACATAAGCTGATTTTTTAACATAAACCCCTTAATTTTATGGGTCATAGACAACTGGTGACTATGTCCGCCGACTTGCGGATGGGGTTGGGCCACACGATAAATACAACTTTACGCAGTTGTTAAAAAGCCAAATAAAGTACAGTTACAATCCTTACTTTAAAAACTTTTTATATTTTAGGCCTATCCCAACAGTGGCGCGTCACTAAACCCGTCAGTAGCACCTCATCATCACATCCTTACCGACACGCTACTGACACCGTCGTTCCAACCATAACTCATCACTAACACATCACTAACCCTTAAAATATTACATTTAACCCCCTCCACACACAAAAAAAAGCTATTGACGCCCCATCCCTCACCTCCTCATGACGACGTGTTTTTACCGACGCGGCTACTGACGCCGCGGTGCCAAAGGCGTCGTTGCACGATGTGCCCTTGACTGGCTAGTGACGTGCCCGTTGGCACTCCTCTTAGTTTAACAACTGCCAAATGCTTTTGATATATCATCTGCCATTGTGTATCACGACCATCTAGTGGTTAGATATTGTTATTTGGTGTAGGTTTCCAGATTTTAACATTAAAAATTATAATGAAGATTATGATATTTAAATATAGATAATTAGTAAATGTTAGTCTCAATACCTTTTAATAAAGGTGTTTAAAAGTAAAGAGATAATTTCAAATACGTCCTTGTAAACTTTCATATGGTAAAAGGGTTATTTCGATCACATGATTAAAGAACATAGTTAATTAGTGCGAGTCTCACTATTTTTAACCGAAGAGAAATGATGTTGCTTCTTACTACATCTTCTTATTTATCTTCTCACTCATTTGATAAATCAATGATAAACCTGCAGCACCAGCTCCTAAGAAGTTTGCAGCAGCCAAAAACTCGTTTGGAAAGGTTTTCTAACAATTTTTTTTTATTTAAAACCGTTTCCCGCCAATAGTTATGAAGTTATATCCAGAGTCTAACATAAAAAATAAAGAATATACTAACTTCGTATTAAAATAAGTGATACATTTTCTATTTAGGGTGGAACAAAATAAGTGATACACTTTCAAAACATACCTTATTTGGTAAAAGAGTGGGACTCATTTCCACTAATTATCTACTTTAATAAAATGAAATTACCCTTTTACCCTTACTTTTACTTTTAAACATACATTTTCTATTTAGGGGTGGAACAAAATAAAATAAGTGATACACTTTCAAAACATATTTTATTTGGTAAAAAAGTGGGACCCATTTCCCACTAATTATTTACTTTAATAAAATGAAATTACCCTTTTACCCTCCCACTAATTATCTACTTTAATAAAATGAAATTACCATTTTACCCTTATTTTTATTTTTAATGTAACGCCCTAAAAATTCTTGTAAATGATCAACTACTTTTTATTAAATAAATTATGTGACATTTATTTAGATGAGACATTTTTGTGTTATGTGATTTATTGTGTATTTAATTCAAGTAAAATATCTACGCAACGATTCTTTTAAGGACAAGAGTGTCGCTTAATTGGTGTCAATTAATCATGAGGATTAGTTATTTAATGACAAGAGTGTCATTTACTTCACGTTAATTAATCACAGGGGTTAGTTAATAATATCTAGAGCATGATTTATTGAGAGATTTCATAAGGATAGCAAGTTTATTATTTATCTTAGGCGTTTATAATTTTCGAATAGGCCAAGGACGATTTTATACTACTTTGTTTTATTTATTCCGGTTTGGCCCATCCTTCAAACTCAGTCACGCATTAGCCAAAAGTGGGCCAAGTTTGCACGTGCCTCTTTCCCTCTCATTCGATTTCCTTGAGTTTTGAATTAAATCACTTCCCTGGTGAGCCCATCTAGTTTGATCCAATCGGTGGTAAGGCTTGAGGCCTTGATTGGTTGCTTGGTCATTAAGCTAGCGTAAATAAGGATACAATTCTCTAGTTATTGCATACCATAACCGATACTTCCCTAAACCTAGCATTCCTTCGTCCTTGTCGGCTGTCGAGCAGAACCTCTTCAATCTATGCACGTTTTCATCGATCGAGGTGGAGCAGAAGCCAAGCCATTGTTCCGGTGTTTGTCTTCCGATTCAGAACCATCGAGCCAGAACATCCTTACGAGTTTTTGAATTAGTCGAGCAAGGAGTAGTCCCAAACTATTGAGTTGCCGGTAATATCTTGTTTATCCTGTAGTTTCTTTCGATCGGAAAATCCTAATTTGTGGTGTTTTTGTATGGCGTATAATCACAGTGGTCATTCTACCCCGAGCAGAAACAATTCCTCAGGTCCGTCGAGTGGTGGTTGGAGCCGAACAGTAACAATCCTTCCTTGAACCATAACCGTGGTGTTTTCGGTAGTCTATCTAATACCTTATTTCATGCTTTGGTTTTTTATTCCCGTATTCTAAACTGTGATCTGGTGTATAGGCTGAGTTGATAAGATGGTTGTATATCCGTTTTTTTTTCCCCATGACTTGTTGTCGAATTGGTAGCACTTACGAATTTGTGGTGATATTTTCTAGTGGGCGTTTCCTTCAAATTATGAAGTCTAATATTAAAAACCTGTTGTGTGTTAATCTTTCTGGTCTTGAGTTGTTGTCCATGGCTGCTGATTTTTGTTAAGTGTCGGGTTTAATGGGTTGGGTGAACCTCTTTTATTAATCTACCGAGACGTTTTAATAACCGAAAACCGGGAACCGAACCTTTAGGTTCTTGGTTCCGTAAACTGAAATAGATTTCTAATAAAAGGCTAGATAAATGGTAAACATGTTTCTGAGATTAAAAAGTGGTTTTGGCGCTGTTGGGGGTCTCGGAAATGAGCGGGTTGTTGTCGGGTTTTAAAAACGGGTTCTATTTAATAGGCTGAATTTTATCAGGATCTGTCCTCAGACTTGGGCACTATTTTTACCACACTTAAAATACGTTTTTAGATTTTTCGGTCCGTGCTGGTCTCTAAGTTTCTGAGTCCTCTTTCCAAAGACGCTGATGGCTCGTTAATCTGATTCACGGTTTAAAAGTTATTGATGTTTCGCTGGATAGTTTTCGGTTCAGCTATTCTGTCTTGTGAGCCTGATTCGAGCCTTTTCTGTTTGGATCTAGCTTCCGAAGTCTTCTGTTAAATTGTAGTCCTCTGAGTCATTTAACTACTGTAAAAATTTGAATAATATCTAGTGAGCGGTTTGAGAGTTATAGCCGTTCCCGCAAAAGTGTTGAGTGTTGTGTAGTCTCTGCTGAAACAATCTTTGAGTCTAATCCTAACCCGAGTTTCCTTGTACCTTCTAGGACCTGTTAGAGACGCTCTTCAGTACCGAGGATATTTAGGAGCTTACGGTTATTCGAGGTGGGTGATCTCACTATAAACTTGCATTTACATTCACTTCATGATTATGTGCTATATGTCATGAATTGCTACTGCTCTGAGATGAACTTGTTATTTGTTGATGTGCTATGTGTTATTTATTTTACTCGTATTCTGAACTGAGATATGGATACTGTGTAACCGAGCTACGTACCATATCATTATGTGAATGATCTGTGTACTTGAGTTGTGATTATGGGTTGTTATGAACTTGAGTTGTGCTATGTGATTATACATCTATAAGATGATATACTTGAGCTTGAGCTGTTAGTTTTATAAGAGTACATGTTGTAATGGGTCAACACGTTAATAAAACTAACTAACTATATTTGAGATTCATGAGTTAGCCAACTCTTCCCGGGCCAAGTACAAATCACGACTGTCAGCGTGGTACTGCGGGACACTGGTGGGTGTTGGAAGGGTGCTAGTGACGAGCGCGAGAGCAGGGGCACGCGTTGTGGATTCGTCACGGCATTGGCAAACCAATTGAAATTTAACAAAAGGCCTAATAAACGAGAATTGAGTAGAGTCTCTAGGGATCATTTATGTGGTGTGGATTGTTTGTATGTGTACGTTTATTGTGCTGATTATTCACTCGGCGGTGGCTGACCCCAAACACTCCCCTCCATTTTGCAGGTACTAGCAAGGGCAAAGAGAAGGTCAACGGTTGATGGGCTGCATCCTGATTTAATGTTTTGGATTTGGTTTTAAATACTTTTGAGTCAAACATATTTTTGAACACTTTTATTATTCCGCATTTAAAGACCATGAGTCGGTTTATCATTATTTCATGAGCTGGGACCGTTTTTTTTGTTTACTTGTACTTGGGGAAATTGTTTATTTCATTATTTAAAAAAAATTTAAATTTCCCCTGATTTTTCGGTTGTTACATTTAAACATCATTAATATCACTTTATTCAAAAGAAGTGGGACTCATTATCCACTAACTATCAACTTTTATGTATTTTAAACCACCTTTTAATCTTTTGGCTCAAAAACCGCAATTCTTCAAATGTATCACTTATTTTGATACAGAGGTAGTACTTGTTTTCTGACACACCATTTAGATATCTTGTGTTTCATGAAGGTTTTAAGTCCCACATGGTGCATATTTATTATAAACACAGATCCTTTCCAGAATAGGAAGTGTGTTGGGTAAAAATTAAAATTTGCTAATTTGGAGATGTCCCAAATACATTATAGTAAAGATGTTGCATATGAAATTTTTGGTTTTACGTAGGGTTGTCGAAAATAACCTAAACTTGTTATACATGCCTGACCCGTTTCGAATTCAAGTAGGTCGGGTCGGGTAGAAACATCCGAGTATCAGGTAACCCAAAAACAAAACGAGTTGGGTATAAAGGTCATATTATAAGTGGGCGTGCGTGCCCGAATACCTGATATTTTTTTAAAGCGTAATATTTTATGGTTTTGTAAATAAAATACGACCGTTATGTTTGTGGTACATGAATTTCATCTAAAAGTCGATGATAAAAGCCCATGTAGTTGGAATATGATAAAATTACATACAAATATGGTTTATTAAGATCGTCGATACAAGTGTGCAAATACCCGTACCCAACATATTACCCGAACTACCCATACTCATATACCCAAATTTAATTTGGTTTGGTATTGAGTCTTTTTTATATTTAGAAAAGGGTGATTCCCAAATTTGGACCAAATGAAACAAAATTTCCCCAATTATAGACTGTTATTTCAATTCTTCTCAAAATAGATCGTGCTACTCCACTAGAACGCTGCCACGTGTCCGAGTTAGTGTTGTTCAACCTTGATACTACTGCTCATTATTAGTGTTCAACCTTGTTACTACTTGTAACGACCGAGATTTTGTAAATAAATAAATTGTACAAAAATATGATAAATAAGGATAATTCATTTCAGAACCGTAGGAATTGGTTTCGGGTCATTTGGACATCGTATGAGGAAGTTATGGGCGAAACCGGGTCGAGCCAAGGACCGAAAGGTGCAGCCCTGCTGCAAGGGGAAAGTTCACGGCGTGAACTTTTGTTCACGGCCGTGAAGTAGCGACAGGGAGTTGGGCATGTTGGCGCGAACTACTTCCCGACCAGTTACCGATCGCGAAGTGCCAGACACGCGAAGTTCGCGTCGCGAACTTATGATAGCGATCGCGAACTCTGGAGCTCTGTGTATATAACGAATTTGAGGCTAGGGTTTAGACACCTACACCCCTAAAACCCTACCAGCCGTTTTTAGAGAGAGAGAGCTCGTTTTTGCTGTTCTTGGGCTTGAATCTTCATCAATCTTGGAGATTTCTTCATCAAAGGTAAGGATTCTTGATTATTTTACTTACCTACCTTAGTTTCAAGCTTTTCATGGGTATCAATGGTGGTTTTGGGAACCAACCACATCATCTTTGGGGAAGATGATCTATCATGAGTGTAAAACACTCATGGTGAGCTTGTAATCAATGTGTACAAGCTAGATTTCAGTCTTATGAATAGAAATCTTGAACTAGGGTTTGAGATTTCCACCAAGTGGTATGAACTTGGTGGTTGGGAATGTTAAAATGGATTAACTAGTAGTTAGTTATGGTTTATGACTAGATTTGTGATGATTTTGATAATAGGTCAAGAAGGACTTGGGATTGAAAGTACTTCCTTGTTTTGGAAGTAGAGATTGTGTTGATTTACACAAGTATTGGATAGCATTGCCAAGGTGAGTACATGTGATCTTTTATGAGTACATAGGAAAATGATTTCAATGACTAAAATGATTTAAAAGAGTCTTTATTGAATAAACGTTTTGATAAAGAAATTGATTGTAATGTTTATATGCCATGAAATGATTTGTGACATTGACCCGTTAAATTGATGATTGAATTGGAGTTAAGGCTCATGTTGATGACCAATTATGTGTTAGTCAAATTATCCGGAAACGATAACCCATTCGTGGGGGAGTAGAGATTACTACTTGGGGCGGTACCTCCCTGCGCAAGAGTAGTACATCTAAGTGAACGATAACCCGAAATTCGGGGGACTATGATAACCCGATAAAAAGGGGGATTACGATAACCCGCGAGACGGGGGAGTGACGATCTCGGTAAGTTTGGGAGAACCCCAATTACCATAAGATCTTTTGATGATAACCCACATCGGGGGAGTTGCTTCGGGGTGACCCGTCGCGTATGTGTGAGCTTAGGGCAAGCTCGAGATTATGTTGGACTTATGTGCAATTTGATAAATACTCTAATATTATTATTTAATTGCATTTGATTATGACCGGGTCTAAAACCCATGTTTCTCACGAGACAATTTTTGTCTCACGTACTACGTTTTCTTTTATGTCTATGTACTCAGGTTCGGGAGCTAAGGATTAGGCGGCCCGTAGTATTAGCATTGGATGATTAAGCTCGGTGTACCATTTGATTCCCTAAGACTTAGTTTTGATATTATTGTAACACCGATTTTTGGCACTTGTAATCATTCAAATGTTTTATTCAAACCATAACTTGGTTATTGTGGATTTTAGCTATTAAATTTACTTATTCAAAGTTTTAAATTGTTTTGAAAAATTGGTGTGTTACAACTTGGTATCAGAGCATTAGTCTAAGTGAATTAGGTTGGTTACCCACCCTAGACTTAGACTTTGCTTTTGGGACATTATGTTCTATAGGAAGTTAGGTTGACCTTTAAGAGCTAGGGTTGACCATCGAGGGAATTGTTTTATATCGAGCTATTCTTATGTCTAATTTTGACTTTTTAGCCAACTTATTGGATTCTAATTGGGTTGACATCTTATTATAGTAAGATGGCTAGAACAAGAAGTGGTCGATTGTTGGATGAGGAGCGAGCTTCGAATTTGAATCAAGACGGGAATGGTTTGGCCAACTCGGGTATCGGGAATAACCATACTCCGGTAACAATGGAGGCCATTCAATCCATGCTCACTAATATGAGAAATGTGATGCAACAGGATGTTAACCGGATCATAAACGATCGGTTGAACTTGGGAGGTGATGATGATGAAAGGGAGGAAGAGGAACGACTTTTTGAGGAAGAGAGGGAGGAAGGTGAAGATTCCCCTCAACTCACTAAGACCAAGTCAACGGGGAACACCAACACGACCGCGAAATCCTCCAATGGGGAAAGTGGTGAAGAGAGAAAGATTGAACGTGAAGGATGTTCTTACAAAACGTTCCTTGCTTGCCGTCCCGACTTCTATCTCGGGAGTACGGAACCGAAAGTGACGGTCCAATGGATTCGAGAGACGGAACGTGTGCTTGAGAGTAGCAAGTGCAAAGAGGAAGACATGGTGACTTATGCCTCACGTTTGTTCAAAGATGATGCTCTTACATGGTGGGACACCGTGTATGAGACCTTGGGAAAGAAAGCCATTTACAAGATGTCGTGGGATGAGTTCACTAGAAGACTCAAGGAGAAGTATTGTCCCGAGAGGGAATTGGAAGAGTTGTTGGAAGAGTTCTTGCACTTCAAGAAAGGCAATTTGACCTTGGATGAGTATACCAAGAAGTTCACGGGTTATCTCCCGTTTGTGTCAAGTACTTACCCAACCGAACGTAGTCGTGTGGTTCGGTTTGCTAATGGGTTACCATGGGAGTATGAACTTGAAGTGAAAAGGGCGACAACCCTTGATGAAGCGATCAATGTCGCCCGAAGTGTGGAGAAAGTTAGTAAGAGAAGAGTTCAAGAGAGGTCGGTAGGGAACGAGAAGAGAAAGTTTGAGACTTATTCGGGCCCGTCAAAGAAAGGAAGATTTACCCCAAGTGGGTCAAAGCAAGGAAGTGGTGGCGGCTATGCAAGATGTGTGAAGTGTGGCAAGACTCACCAAGGAGAATGTAAGCTTGAATCGGGAAGTTGTTTTAAATGTGGGAGGTTTGGCCACAAGGCTAGAGATTGTAAGGCCAAGAGCCTAGATGAGATTGAATGTTTCTCATGTCATGAGAAGGGGCATTATAGCAATGTTTGCCCGAAAAAAGGGACCGAAACATTGGTGTCAACCGCCCACAAGAAACCGGAGCCGTCGAAGGTCAAAGGTCGTGCCTTCCAACTCACACGTGAAGAAGCCAAGGAGACTCATGATGTCGTCTCAGGTACCTTGTTCATAAACTCCATACCCACTTATGTGTTGATTGATTCGGGTTCTACTTATTCTTTCGTGTCTCATGAATTTGGTGCTAAGTTTAAGGTTCCACTAGAATTACTTGATGAATTGTATGAAATAGAAGTAGCCGATGGGAAAACCTCTATGGTTCAACATGTCTATAGGAATTGTGAGTTAGAAATCGATAACAAGAAGTTTAAGGTTGATTTGATGCCGATGGGAATTAAGGCTTTTGATGTAATTATTGGGATGGATTGGTTGGGAATCCACCAAGCCAAGATTTTATGTGGAAGGAAATTAGTGTCGATTAAATCTCCCGAAAATGAAAAAGTGTACATTTATGGGGAAAAGAGGCATCGTATGCCAAACTTGTTAACCGCAATTAAGGCAAGAAAATGTTTAGCGAAAGGGTGTGCATCATTTATAGCCTATGTCCTTGATGGAAGAAAAGAAAAGAAGTCGGTTGAAAATGTGAAGATTATTCGAGACTTTCCCGAAGTTTTTCCCGATGACTTACCCGGTTTGCCACCGGAGAGACAAGTCGAGTTTCGTATTGATTTAGTCCCGGGGGCGACGCCAATTGCCCGAGCCCCGTATCGTCTAGCTCCCACCGAAATGAGAGAGTTGATGGCTCAACTTCAAGATTTGCTTGATAAGGGTTTTATCCGTCCTAGTTCGTCACCATGGGGTGCACCGGTTTTATTTGTGAAGAAGAAGGATGGTTCCATGAGAATGTGTATCGATTACCGAGAGCTAAATAAGATGACAATTAAGAACCGATATCCTTTGCCAAGGATAGATGATTTATTTGATCAACTTCAAGGAGCCGATTATTTCTCTAAGATTGATTTGAGATCGGGTTACCATCAAGTTCGTGTCAAAGAAGGTGATACCGAGAAGACGGCTTTTAGGACCCGTTATGGTCATTATGAATTTCTAGTTATGCCATTCGGTTTGACGAACGCCCCGGCTATTTTTATGGATCTCATGAATAGGGTTTGTAAACCTTTTCTCGATAAATTTCTCATAGTATTTATTGATGATATTCTTATTTTCTCCAAAACCGAAGAAGAACATGAAGACCATTTGAGGCAAACTCTAGAAGTGTTGAAACGGGAAAAATTGTATGCTAAATTCTCCAAGTGTGAATTTTGGTTGCGGGAAGTGCAATTTCTTGGTCATGTAGTATCTCGAAGCGGGATAAAAGTTGACCCGTCTAAGATTGAAGCGGTGAAGAATTGGGAAGCACCGAAAACTCCAACCGAAGTTAGAAGTTTTCTTGGGCTAGCCGGTTATTACCGAAGGTTTATTGAAGATTTTTCTCGAGTGGCGGTGCCACTCACTAGGCTAACGAGAAAAGATGTGAAGTTTGATTGGGGGGAAAAGCAAGAAAATGCTTTTGCCTTGTTGAAGGAGAAGTTGTGCAACGCACCGATTCTCGCTCTACCCGATGGTATGGAAGATTTTGTAGTGTATAGTGACGCCTCGAATAAAGGTCTCGGTTGTGTTTTGATGCAAAGAGGGAAAGTGATAGCTTATGCCTCAAGACAATTAAAGAATGCGGAAGAAAGGTATACAACACATGATTTGGAGTTGGCGGCGATTATTTTCGCCTTAAAGATTTGGAGGCATTACTTATATGGCACAAGGTGTATCTTGTACACGGATCACAAAAGTCTCAAGTATGTGTTTACACAAAAAGACTTGAATATGAGGCAAAGAAGGTGGATTGAATTGATTAGTGATTATGATTGTGAAATCGTCTATCACGAGGGGAAGGCCAATGTGGTAGCCGATGCCTTGAGTAGAAAAGTTCATGAAAAACCGGTTAAAGCTAAGTTAATGCGGATTGATGTAGTATCTAGTTTCATTGAAAGTATAAAAACCGCACAATTAGAAGTGATGGGAAAGGACGAGTATAGACAAGAGAGATTGGGAAAGAACCAAGTGTTTGAGGAAAATGGTCAAGGGTTGAAAACCGTGAATGGTCGAATTTGGGTCCCGAAATTCGGTGGAAACCGAAAAGTGTTGTTGAATGATGCTCACAAGTCTAAGTATTCGATTCATCCCGGAAGTACAAAGACTTATCAAGACTTGAAGAAAATTTATTGGTGGCCCGGGATGAAGTCGAGGGTAGCAAAGTTCATATCAAAATGTGCCACGTGTGCACAAGTGAAAGCCGAGCACCAAGTGCCTTATGGTGTTGCACAATCGTTGCAAGTGCCGGCCGGGAAATGGAATGACATCACAATGGATTTCATTGTTGGCCTTCCAAAGACGAGTAGGAATCATGACGCCATTTGGGTGATTGTTGATAGGTTAACGAAAAGTGCGTTATTCCTAGCTATTAGGGAGACCATGCCACTTGAGAAATTGGCAAAATTGTATGTTGATGAGGTTGTTCGGTTGCACGGGGTACCATTGTCAATTGTGTCCGATCGGGATGCAAGGTTTACCTCGAGGTTTTGGAGATCTCTCCAACAAGAATTAGGAACAAAGTTGAGATTGAGCACGGCTTACCATCCGCAAACCGATGGTCAGAGTGAAAGGACGATCCAAACGGTCGAAGATATGTTGAGGTCGTGTGTTTTGGATTTTGGTGGTAAATGGGATGAACATTTACCGTTAGTTGAATTTTCGTATAATAATAGTTATCACTCGACCATTAAGATGCCACCGTTTGAGGCTTTATATGGGAGGAAATGTAGGACGCCTTCTTGTTGGTTAGAGGCGGGTGAGACGAGACTCACGGGTCCCGAAATTGTAAAAATAACAAATGAGAAAATTGGAATAATTCAAAGGAATATGAAAGTGGCACAAGATCGCCAAAAGAGTTATTCGGGTTTGAAGAAGCGACCTTATGATTTAAATGTCGGGGATATGGTGATGTTGAAGGTGTCGCCTTGGAAAGGCGTGATGAGGTTTGGTAAGAAGGGCAAGTTGAGCCCAAGATATGTTGGCCCATTTAAGATTTTGAAACGGGTCGGTTTGCAAGCATTCAAGTTAGAACTTCCACCCGAGTTGCAAGGTGTCCATGACACCTTCCATGTTAGTAATTTGAAGAAATTCTTGGGTGAAGTGGAGAATATTATCCCACTTCAAGATTTGCGGGTCGATGCACCCAACCGATTGATTGAAGAACCCGAGGCCATATTGGAGGCCCAAACAAAGAAATTGAGGAACAAAGAGATTGAGCTAGTGTTGGTCAAGTGGAAACATTCCCTTGGGCCAAATTTGACTTGGGAAGTCAAAGATGAGATTAAGAAACGCTACCCAAACTTGGTTGATTATGATGCGATTCCGAGGACGGAATCCTCTTAAGGGGTAGATAGTTGTAACGACCGAGATTTTGTAAATAAATAAATTGTACAAAAATATGATAAATAAGGATAATTCATTTCAGAACCGTAGGAATTGGTTTCGGGTCATTTGGACATCGTATGAGGAAGTTATGGGCGAAACCGGGTCGAGCCAAGGACCGAAAGGTGCAGCCCTGCTGCAAGGGGAAAGTTCACGGCGTGAACTTTTGTTCACGGCCGTGAAGTAGCGACAGGGAGTTGGGCATGTTGGCGCGAACTACTTCCCGACCAGTTACCGATCGCGAAGTGCCAGACACGCGAAGTTCGCGTCGCGAACTTATGATAGCGATCGCGAACTCTGGAGCTCTGTGTATATAACGAATTTGAGGCTAGGGTTTAGACACCTACACCCCTAAAACCCTACCAGCCGTTTTTAGAGAGAGAGAGCTCGTTTTTGCTGTTCTTGGGCTTGAATCTTCATCAATCTTGGAGATTTCTTCATCAAAGGTAAGGATTCTTGATTATTTTACTTACCTACCTTAGTTTCAAGCTTTTCATGGGTATCAATGGTGGTTTTGGGAACCAACCACATCATCTTTGGGGAAGATGATCTATCATGAGTGTAAAACACTCAT
Organism: Calendula officinalis; assembly: GCA_963853835.1. Lineage (NCBI taxonomy): Eukaryota > Viridiplantae > Streptophyta > Magnoliopsida > Asterales > Asteraceae > Calendula > Calendula officinalis. The sequence goes on from OY970825.1 coordinate 69,673,238, forward strand.
GGTGAGCTTGTAATCAATGTGTACAAGCTAGATTTCAGTCTTATGAATAGAAATCTTGAACTAGGGTTTGAGATTTCCACCAAGTGGTATGAACTTGGTGGTTGGGAATGTTAAAATGGATTAACTAGTAGTTAGTTATGGTTTATGACTAGATTTGTGATGATTTTGATAATAGGTCAAGAAGGACTTGGGATTGAAAGTACTTCCTTGTTTTGGAAGTAGAGATTGTGTTGATTTACACAAGTATTGGATAGCATTGCCAAGGTGAGTACATGTGATCTTTTATGAGTACATAGGAAAATGATTTCAATGACTAAAATGATTTAAAAGAGTCTTTATTGAATAAACGTTTTGATAAAGAAATTGATTGTAATGTTTATATGCCATGAAATGATTTGTGACATTGACCCGTTAAATTGATGATTGAATTGGAGTTAAGGCTCATGTTGATGACCAATTATGTGTTAGTCAAATTATCCGGAAACGATAACCCATTCGTGGGGGAGTAGAGATTACTACTTGGGGCGGTACCTCCCTGCGCAAGAGTAGTACATCTAAGTGAACGATAACCCGAAATTCGGGGGACTATGATAACCCGATAAAAAGGGGGATTACGATAACCCGCGAGACGGGGGAGTGACGATCTCGGTAAGTTTGGGAGAACCCCAATTACCATAAGATCTTTTGATGATAACCCACATCGGGGGAGTTGCTTCGGGGTGACCCGTCGCGTATGTGTGAGCTTAGGGCAAGCTCGAGATTATGTTGGACTTATGTGCAATTTGATAAATACTCTAATATTATTATTTAATTGCATTTGATTATGACCGGGTCTAAAACCCATGTTTCTCACGAGACAATTTTTGTCTCACGTACTACGTTTTCTTTTATGTCTATGTACTCAGGTTCGGGAGCTAAGGATTAGGCGGCCCGTAGTATTAGCATTGGATGATTAAGCTCGGTGTACCATTTGATTCCCTAAGACTTAGTTTTGATATTATTGTAACACCGATTTTTGGCACTTGTAATCATTCAAATGTTTTATTCAAACCATAACTTGGTTATTGTGGATTTTAGCTATTAAATTTACTTATTCAAAGTTTTAAATTGTTTTGAAAAATTGGTGTGTTACACTACTGCTCTCAACTTTGTTACTACTGCTCGTTAATAATGTTCAACTTTATTACTACTGCTCATTAGTGCTGCTCAACACTTAGTGTTGCTCCAATTAGTGCTGCTCAAAATTACTGCCGCTTTATGAAGTCTCTCAGTCGCACGGGATATTTTGAAAATATTAAAGTCTATCAATATTAAATGGGAGTCTCCCATTAAAATTGATCTATTTTGATAATTAATTCTTTAGAAAAACCCAAAATCCCCTGAACCCTAAAAATATAAATTCATACGAGTGTATGCCATATACCACAAATATGCGTACACATTTGTTATTTTGTTCCTATTACTTCCTGATCTGATGTATACAACTTTTAGATATACAAGCAGTAAACAAAATACAGAGTGCTCCCTTTATATTGGGTCAGACCAATTACAGGCTGTCTTTTCTTTTTTCTCTCTCTAATATCAAGTTCGTTATATTGGGTCCAATTTACAAAACCAAAGGGTCCAATTTATATTGTGTCGTTTACTCCTATCGAATTCGAATTAAAACATACAAGAATAATTTGGTGTAATAAGCAATTATGTTGAATAATAAAAAAAAAGTTTGAAAGCTCTATAAAGCCCAAAGAGCATATTCAAGATTAGTAAGCTCGTTGGAGGTTTTAAAATGAGAGTATTAAAAACAAATATATTAAAAGCTATAATTATAATTATTATTATATTATATGTAAACAAGAACCAAAATACATACACCTTTTCTTGTACGTATCTCATGTTGATTCAACATACGAAAGGAAAAAACTGTTATAATTCATTTGAGTCTGACCAAAAGGATGAGATGTACATTTCTTTTAAATATGGATCTCAGTTCTTCATTCGCTTCAACACCTATTCTCCTGACAAATATATAATAACAATTATTTAATTATCTCGAAACAATCCATAATTAAAAAAGAAATCAAGATTACCCAATTTTAGAACCATTTTTGCCAACTATAATTTTGCGTTGACTAAGTTTGTTGGTGATGAAATGCTGCTCAATCCTTATTGACCCATCGCGTAATTCCTTCCAGTCTATTAATCGGTGTTCAACATCATATGGAATTTCCTGTTACAAATTCATCAGTCAAAACCACAAATTTATAAAAAATAAAAAAATGAATTAAATACCTGATGAATATGGTCTAGAAACTTCTCCCTAACAACTTCTAGTGATATGTTCTTCATCACATCTTCTGTCATCATCAGAGGATCTTCATCCCATGCTCTTTTAACTGCCTATACATTGAACAAACAACATTAATGTGAAATCAAAACTAGTAAATTAAATAAAAAGTTAATTACACAAATGGTCCTTTAGGTTTGTACCATCTTACATATTTGGTCCTTTAGTTTCTTAAACTACACTGGTAGTCCTTATTTCCGAAACTACTGACACGTTTAGTCTTTTACCTAAACAGACGTTAACCTTTCCAGTCAAACAAACGAGTTTTTATGGGTTTCAAATTGGTTCAGGAAAGGGAAAATGACAGATTTACCCCCTTGTGCATCACACGTGACCATACTTGACAGGAAAAATAAACATTTGTTTAGGTAAAGGACCAATCGTATCAATAGTTTCAGAAATAAGGACTACCGGTGTAATTTATGAAAAAGGACCATTTGTGTAATTTACTATTAAATATATAAGAAAACACATGCCTGGTCCATCAAATATTGTGTAAGATCTTTCACTCCAGAACCCGTTAGTCCAGAAATCATGAAATACCTAGCGAGAACAATAACTCAACATATTTAGTTATGGAAGAAAAAAAAAAATTTACCTTTCATATCCAGGAAGATCTTTGAACTGGTCAGCAACCGTCAACAAATCTTTCTTTTTCTCTACTAAATCCACCTTATTCATGCATAATATTCGTTTTTGTTTTGGATTAACTTGTGAACCCATTTGTTTTATTAGTCCAACTACTCTTTTATCAGGCCTGCATAAATAAAATATCAAGCTTATATATAAAAATATATATAAATTAAGAGAAGAATTAAACGGGTGACCTTGTAAGATGCCTATGAACATCAAATATAACAACGAGCATATCATAAAGATCAATTGAACTATATGCACTTTCTACCCTAACTTTTATGTCTGATTTTGGGAGCCCGCTACTTCTCATAATAAGACCAGGTGTGTCGAAAAAACACTGTCCATAAAATAAAATAAAAAAACAAAGTTTAAATATGATTTATCAACGCTAAAAAACATAAGTTAGAACAAAAACGAGTTAGAGTTAAAGGGACTTACTATTTGAGTTTTTCCTTTAGTCATGACTCCTAATACTTCATGAGTTGTTGTGTTTGTCTTTCGTGAAACTGCAGCAACCTTTGTCCCAACCTACAAACATATATATTCAACACATAAAATTGGGCATGGCCAATAATCTAGTACTTAATATACAGATAGTTATTTATGTCTAATCTCAAATCTTTCATATTAGTAGCATTAACATTAACATATCCAATATACAAGTATGAATCTAAGTGGAAACACCAAACCATGAAATTAGTGAGAGCAGATTTTCCAGCATTAGGAGCACCAATAATCCCAACTGATAAAGACAACTGATCTTCCACTTTCACCACTTCATCATCATCATCTTCATCTTCATCAGTTGCAGCCACTGCAGCTTCAAGCAAAACTTTAGAAAGAATAACACTACGACGTCGTTTCTCTTCCTGTTCCGCCAATCTCTCGCTCTTGCTCTTCTTCTTGCTCTTCTTATCCTTCACCAATTTCTCATCTTCTTCGCCGAATAAAGTTTTATTAGCTTTCCTTCGATACTTTTCATCCCAAGTGGATTCTCGATTTGCGACATTTGAGCCTAAACCTAACTTCGTGTTTGGTAATTCGTAATGACTGCTATCGAATCCGTAGCCATTGCTGTCGGTGATGTGTGGTTCTTCGGTTTCGGAAGCTGTGGTTTCTTCTAGGGTTTGGGACGCGAAGAATCTAGAGAGAATATTGGGGTTGAAATGGGGGGTTTTTGATGAATGATTAGTGAGTGTTTGAAGAAGTCTTACAGCTTTCATGGCGAGGTCTGTAATCAACTAATAACATGTAGTACAATAACAATTACAACATCAAACAAGATCAGAAATTGGATAAAGTGATTTGATGAATCCAATGAGAAAGAGGCGAACAGGACGTAGTGAAGGGTTCTATTGAGGGTTTAACATCGTAGAGAAGATCAACTCGGTTTGCAGGAAGTGTCCTTGCGCTCTGGAAATTTGCATATAGCCCCCCAAACTGGTACTTATTTTTATTTTTATTTTATTTTTTAACATATTTGCTTTTGCTTTGCATTAGTCATTGTATTTACTAGCCGGTACCAGCGCAATGCGCATCACGTGACAAGCAAATGCATACACAATCCAAGGTCCACTATATTTAAAACAACTTGACCAAAATGCCAGAAAAGGTTGCACAATATTTCATAAAAAATCCACCTTCTACAGGACATAATAATATAGTGCCCATTCATTCAAAAATTTGAAAATGAGTTCTAAAGCCATAATAGGATTTACAAGGCCACATGAGACTCAAGACCGAACCTCGGAGAGGCAGAATATCGCACACTTCACCGACAAAGTTGTCTATCAACATGACCATCAACTAAGCATCAAAATACAACAAAACTACAAATTTTCCCGCAAAAATAAATAAAAAGAAGAGTAAATTACTGTTTTTGTCCCTATGGTTTACCCGATTCTGCGTTTTTGTCCCTGTGATTTGTTTTTCCGTTTTTTGTCCCCGTGCTATGCCAAATTCCGTTTTTTCGTTCTTCCGTCAAATTTTCACTGTTAACTAACGGAAAATGCAAAAAAAGTAGGGGTAATTTTGTCCTTTTCCTTTTTTGCTTTTTAATTCTATCTTTTTTAATTATTTTTAATCCTTTCATTATTTTTCTTTTTTCATTGCTCTTTTCCCCTTTGTGTTCTTCATAAACATATCTCCCATTAATTTCTTCTTCAATCTTCATTCTTCGCCATTTATTCTTTTTCCAATCTAGTCCTTAAATTCGATTAAAAAGATGAAGAACGATAACAACTTACAAATTGACATTGTTACTTGACCAATAGGAGCAACCTGCTAAAGATCTGATTTACGTTTTCAAAGCCCTAATTTCATCAATCTATCAATTTCTAATCAAAAGTGTGAAACCACAAAGATTGAAGAACAAAAACCTGGAGAAACATATATCAAATGATAGATTTGTAGCGAAATTAGAAAGAGAACCTTATCCACTGAAAGCGTTTATAAAAGCAGACTAAACTGATCTGAATAACTCCAAAACACACAGTACACTTATTTCTAGAGTGAGAGAGAGCTCGGTTTCAATGGCGGCATCGAAAAGCTACTACGCGAGATCGAACTACCACTACCTCTCCAGTGAAAGAGACGGTCCTATTGGAACAGACTCAATGTTTGAGCTCGACGAATCAGATGTCTGGAACGTTGCCGCTTCGCGTGAGTTACGGAAAACAAAGCCGACTTCACGGAACTCGAAGAAATCGTCATCTGCGGTGATGAAGCGAGGTGAGATCGGAAGAACGGCATCGTCGTTGCCGGTCAATGTTCTTGACTGGTCTAAGATTCTGAAGGATGATTACAGAGAGAATCAGAGGAGAGACAACTATGACGACGGTGAATTCGATGAATTTGACTACAGTGAGGATGGCGCCGGTAACCGGATTCCGCCGCATGAGTTTCTGGCGAGGAAATTGGCGAGGACGAGAATCGCATCGTTTTTCGTACACGAAGGAATTGTGCAGACTTTGAAAGGAAGAGATCTGAGTAGAGTAAGGAATGCAATTTGGGAGAAAACTGGTTTTCAGGATTAAAACCATGACTAATCTTATTCGAATTAGTGTAGTATTCAAATTGCGGATTATAAACATCATGAGAGAGAATTTCAATCTACAGTTATTTTTGTTGAGAGGGAATGAAGATTACATGAATGAAATTATCACAGAGAATAAGGATGAGAAAGTACATTTTTTTAAAGCACATGGTACATCTAACTTGGATAAATGACCTAAATACCCTCACATGTTTGGCATGTGGGGTTAATTAACAGCGAAAATTGGACGGAAGGACAAAAAACGGAATTTGGCATAGTACGGGGAAAAAAAACGGAAAAAAATCACAGGGACAAAAACGCAGAATCGGGTAAACCACAGGGACAAAAACAGTAGTTTACTCTAAAAAGAAAGAAAGTGTCCATAATTCTCAATCACCAACTTCATCAACTCACCATGCCACAAAGATTGCTAAAAACTAACGATTTGAAAGACACGCCATGCCATAATTTGTTATGATCATTGAAACATAATCTGAAGGTGTTGCATCATACCTGTTTCATGTATAAACTTGACATGTTAATGATAAATATTTTTTTATAAAAAAGAATCATGCTTACGTTAACATAAGAAGTTGAAAAAACTTTAAAAAAAAACTTGCAGTTTGGGCGGGCTAGGTATAGGGAAGCATGTCAAATCTGGTCGAAGTGACCCGAAATATTTTTTGTCCAAATTCTTAAAATGTTTTGTTATAATGGTCTGGTTTTTTTAATAGATGGAACTTGTAATGAATTTCGACCCGTATCTGTTTAACTATCTTTTATTTCACCTTTAGATATGACACCATTTGTCCCATTTGTGAGTAATTGGGTCAACTTCACCAACTTAAGTAATGATCAAATTTAAGTAGATTTGTTGTTTCTATTACTGAACATGTAACCTTTTGTAACATAATGAAGACAATAAGTAGTTGCAACTTGCTGTAAAAAAAGAAGGCCATTTTTGTCATTTTATAGCAACTTAATTTACACTGTCAACTCACCATTTTTCATTGACATTTACCAAGCTGTCCATGACTATTCCAACCAAAAGAGAATGGAAATACCATCTTTGTTCAATACAACAGTATGACCTCCACCTGTTGATGCTTTCACAACTTTATACCTGAGTTGGTCCATGTGTAACATCTACAATGATTATACATAAGTTTACATAGAGGGTAATTTTGTATTACTAAAATGATATGTTGAACACAATAAGTCTACATAGAGGGTAATTTCTAAATCTTAAATTGTTGAAATGAATATTATGTTTAACGGACATACCAGTTATGGATGATTGTTTTCTGTCCAATTCACTACTAAGAGTGTTGAAGGTTTCCTCCCTACAAGCAAAATAGCAAAATAATGATGTAATTTTGTTTATTGATTTAAGGAATGTATTCACAGTTTCACACACCAGTTTATAACTTCATAACCATGAGAGACAACTATTTATTGTACTTTCAAGACAAAATACTCAGATTCATTTAGACCCTTCTTTTCTAGCTTACAATACAGAAGGTTGGTTTAAAAAAAAACCATTTAAATAATAGTGGGTGGCATTAAGATTCCCCCAATTAAAAAACTTAATATAAATCAGTATTTAGGGCATGTTTGGGAAAGCTTATTAAGGGGGCTTATTAGCTTATAAGCTTAATAAGCTTAAAATTTCAAGCTTTTTTGGGCTTATTAAAGCTAATAAGCTCCCTTAATAAGCTTTCCCAAACACCCCCTTAATCTGCATTATATTAGCATTCAGACCAACCTTTATATTTGCATGAACTGAATTTTCCTTTGGATGCATATAACTTCAAAAAGATTAATAGCATAAAAATACCTTTGGATGCATATAGGATTCATCTATAGCATGCAACTGTAGGGAGCAGAAATATATTAGTAACCAAAAATGAATAGAAATTACACAAAAATCTTCATGAAGATTAATAGCATAAGAATACCTCATCGTTTTGTGAAAGAATGACAACGTTGATTCCTTGTAAAAGTAGAGATTTATCAGTTTTCCAGAGTTGTATTCGATTACATTGTTTGATGTAACAAAATCAAGTAATCTAGTAAATCCGTCGTGTAAAATTCCAGATACATCCTTATATTTGCTTCCATCAGTATAAATATGAAAATTCTCGCTTGAATTAAATTACTATTTCAACAAAAAAAAATTCTAAACAATACAGTCAAACATCATAGCCTCGGTAGAAAGAACCATAAAACATACTTGAAAACCGAATTGAGCGAGAGAGATCTGAGATGAAATGAGCGAATGAATGAGCCTTTGGTTAGGCTTTTAATGGCTTCTATAATACTCTGGAGATGGAATTGAAGGAAACAGTTTCCCCTTCCAAAACCAATATGAAATCAAATACATAGTGAAATCATTGTAACATTCCCCAACCCTAATTTTGTGAGAGAGTGAAATGAAAGAGACGACATTTGTGATAGAGTGAACTGACATGTTATTGAAGGAATCGAGGAGATATTGTCAAGCATTTGAGATAGCGTAAAGGTTGAGATAGCATTTGAGATAACCGAGAAAATCGAGGTTACGTTCAGGGGAATTGAAACGATGGAGTAAATAAGCTCGTCATAAAAGAGGATATATTTATTATTTACAGAGCAATAAACATCAGCTTAAGCAGCGCAGTTGGCTAACAACTTGTGTGATGACGTATTGCTCTTGGGTTCGAGCCTGTGGCATGCATTATTTTTTAATTTCAAAAGAGATACAAAGAGCCCGTGGCATGCATTATTTTTTAATTTCAAAAGAGATACAAAAATAGAAAGTATGTTGGCTGAATTTTCAGCCTTGCTATTTATGGCAATATTAAATACTTTATAATATCTCCTCCTATATATGAGGCCTAATTTGGATTGGGTTTGACAACATGGCAATTCCAAGCTCTATGATTCGTCGGAAATGCCACATGTAATTCGGGTATTGGTCCACGTGATTCACCATCAAATTCGATACATTCCATGATACCAATCCTGCAGTTAAGGAAAGTAACGATATATTAGGCCAACATTAAGGAAAAGATTTGATCTTTTTCTTTTAAATTAAATTAAATTTCCTGACTTACAAATTTGATCCTTTTCTTTTAACTATGAAGATACCCGAATTACTTTTTTTTTAAATTCTATTCAACACCATTATTCTCTGTGATTTACGGAATTCCTTAAATCACGGGATTTTTTGACTATCTTGACCAAATTTGAATTTTTGTTAACCATCTTATATAATACCTTTCGATAATCACACATAAAACTTAAAAGAAAAAGCCAATCAACACCATTATTCTCTGCATCAAAGCTGCAGCATCAGGTAAAATTTTGCTCTTCGTGACTTTATTTCTCGCAGATTAATATCATTGGTACCGAAGTTTTGATCTGTATTGAACATTATGTTGTCAATCGATAATTTTGGATAAAAACATGTTGGATCCCAACAACACAAATGTGTTGCGTTATGACCGAGTAACGAATATAAGATAAATAACACACAAGATTTCAATGATTAAGATTTTATTAAAACAACTTAATACAGTACAAAGTTTGCAGAAATAGATAGTACACACTAACTAAAACTTTCTACTTGAAATGACACTTTTGTTCGCTCAAACTAGAAGACTATGCAAGGAGAGTTTTATATCAGCTGATACATACAGCTGATATTTAATGCCTTAGTAATAACTATGGAGAAGTTAATACCAGACAATAACAACTCTCAGAGAATGTTCTTGTGCTATGAATTCTAAAAGGTGTATGTAAATGCAAGCATTTACGTCTCTATATACAGCTAAGATCCGTGTTACTTTGTCCACAAGATAATCGACGTGTAAACATATCATTCGTCGATGTAGACTTGTCCACGGCAACATTTAATGCTCTTGCATATGTTGTAGTCCCAAGTGTACTTTGTGTCAACTCCTTTTGCTACCTTTTCTGACGCACAGTAAAAAGGTTTACTATGAAAGTACAAAAGTAGTTGACTTTCTGTTTACGTGCTTGGAGGGACAAACGATGATGTACTGACACAATATCTTCTATTCCAAAATAGAAGATCCTCATCGTTTTCTTCTTCTTTGAGCGGGAAAAAAAAATGTTCAAAGTGTCAAGATCATTTCCACTAAGTCTTCATCTGCAGCAGGTATCATTAGCTGATTCCACAATCAGCTGAATGATCTTCTTCTTGTCTTTGTCCTTTGGCCATAGACTTCGAATGAACACTCTTCTATAGCTGCTGATTTGACTTGATTTCCTAGAGCAAAGTACGTACTCAGCTGAAGGTTTATTACATATACTTGCTTCAGCTGAGATACATACTTCAGCTGATATTTATTCTTCTTAGCTATTGATCATCAATTCTTATTCACTTAGTCTAGGGACTAACAATCTCCCCCTATTTGATGCAATCGAATAGCTGTATTAGTATGAACCTGTATTGATTCAGCTGTTTGGATCAGCTGAATGTTTATGTGCTTTGACCCTTTAGGTTCTTTTGTATCTTTTTACAGTGTGTTTACAAGTATATTACAAAATTTGATTTTCTATTAAATAAAGCTGAAAAATACAAGGAAAATCAAAAAAAAAAAAAAAAACTACAATGCCTTGGGCATAGCTTCCCCAGTGACATTGCGTTATAGTGAGCTGATGGCTGAGTCGATTAATTTCTTCATTTGTCTTCCTTCTTCAGTGGAAGAACTCGGCGACTTGTGATAGAACAAAAGTTGATCAATATCACACATATGCAGCTCATCAGCCCTTTGAAAGCAAGGCACCTTCTTCTCCAGATAGCAAAATCCATAGATAGGTTCTTTTACGATCAGCCCAGGGACAAAGTTTACTCCCTTAGGGACAGCTTTTGTGATATTGAGACTTGGTCATTTTGCATACTTCCTCCGATTCAAAATAAGTGATACACTTTCCTTTTTGGGGTGATTCAAAATAAGTGATACACTTTGAAAAGTTTCCTTATTTGGCAAAAAAATGGGACCCACACCCACTAACTATCTACTTTAACAAAGTGAAATGACCCCCTTACCCTTACTTTTTACTTTTAAACATCATTAACCTTACTTTATTCAAAAAGTGTGGGACCCATTCCCCATTAACCATCAAATTAATCTAATTTAACCATCATTATAATCTTTTGCCTCAAAAACCGTGAAACCCCAAGTGTATCACTTATTTTGAATCGGAGGAAGTATATGATATATGACCCAATATCAAGTGTTCTGGAGTCAGCAAAGGGGTTGGGAAGAACGGACTTCCGTTTTTCCCTTCTTGCTGGGGAGCCTTCACCAGCAGGTTCTCTGACAGCAACTTCCTGTGAGTCAAGCAATTTAGCTAGTATGCGATTTGCCAACTCAGGAGCGGATCTCCTGATATTGTCGCATAAAGTCTTGAAGATGAAAATTGCGACTTTGATCTCACTTTGCAGATCTGTTATAGTATCAGATGGTTGTGCAGATCTGGAAGCTGCCAGCAACTCATTCCACTCAGCATAACTGAGGTGAGTGCTGATTTTGTTCAGAGGAAGCCTTTCAGCAGCAATATATCCTCCAGCTCTAGTTATTTTTACTTCTGGTGGAGAGCTGGAAGAGGACTTGAGTGCCCTTACACTGGTGATTTTTGCTTCCTGCCTACGCCGGTAAAGAACTTTGTTGAACAACCTAATGTTCTTAGTTCTTTGGGCCTCAGCTTTTTGATACAGCTCTTCGTGAGTCTTTCTTTGAAGGGAAATAGCTGCATCAAGATCAGCTGTGGTTCCAGCTTCCTTTAAAAGGAGAGCTTTAACCGTGGCAGAAGTAGGCTCCCCCTCAACTGGTCCAAAGGAATCAACGATTTTGAGTCCAGTTGAGGATTCTCCTGTCCTGAGGCCTTCAGCAGCGGTGAGTGTTGGTTGAATGATTGTCTCACCTGCTGAAGTAGTTACCTCAGGTGTTTCAGTAGTGACGAGTGATGTTGGAATTAGGGTCTCGTTTACTGAAACGTCTTCTTCTTGTATCCCAGCAGAGGTGATAGGTGGAGATCTTGGGGTCTCACCTGCTGGAATATCTTCAACATTGGCTCCGACAGCAGAGGTGATCATAGATTGTGAAGCATTTTGTTCACCTTCTTCTTCACCCGCTGAAGCAGTATGCTCTTGGAGACCAGCGACTTGAGAAGTCAGCGAACTGACCTCAGTCTCCAATTTGTCCATTCTTGTGGACACAGCAGAAGTGGATGCCTCAATAGCCTTAGAGATGTGGCTATGAGTGTGGGTCAGCAGAGACTCTTGCTTAGATTGTTCAAGGGCCAGACGATCAACATCTGGTTGGAGAGGAAATACCTTGGAAGACAAGGTATTCAGCTGTTTCTCCACTTCTGCTTCAGTTGACCGAGCTTCAGAGAGAAGCTTGTATTTTTCGACTCTGTCAGACTCGCGAAGGGAGTTCAACTCTCGATGGACATACGTTTTGAGAGAGATGAACTCGCTTGTGTTGCAGCGAATCTGGTCAGCAAGAAGAACCAGCTGAGGGGTCTGAGTGTGAACCTCAGTGTGCAGAGAAGCTATGCTGGATGAGAGGTTCTCGGCAGTTGTAGCAAACTTCTTTGGAACATCCCTGCGTAAGGGTGTCAAAAGGGTCAACCCGACCCTAACCCGAACCCGATTATGCTAGTCGGGTCGGGTGTATTCGGGTCTTATATTGATATCGGGTTATTTTAACCCAACCCGACAAACCCGACGTTAGCATCGGGTCGGGTATCGGGTTTGAAGTGATTATCAAAGTCGGGTTTCGGGTTGACCCGATTAGACCCGATATAATTTTAAATGCGTTTTCCTTTATAATTTAAGATTTTTTTTTACTATATATAGATAAAGAAACCCAAAATCCATATAAATATCTCAAGATGTTTTTCTTTTTCCTTATATTTTCTAACAGATATCTTGTTATGATATTTTGAAAGACTAAAGAACTATAACTACATAACTTGAAAGGTTTTAGTAAACTGAAAAATCGAATAACATATTTCATGCATCTAAAAGCTAAATTAAAAGAAGAAATATGTGAATAGCTAGCTACCATCATCATCTAAGAAAAAGGAATCCCTAACAAATTAAGAATCAGTAAATAAAAAAGCTCATATCAAACTTAAGGAATTGAAAAACTTGAAGTGGCATGGGCTTTGAATATTAAGCAGTACTGCAGTATTAGCATCCATTGATCTGACGATATCAAGAGGCTAGATTAGAGAGAGAGAGAGATCAGTGTGTTTGTGTGTTTGACTATGATTGTAAGTAGAATTGTGTAACCCGACCAACCCGATCGGGTCAACCCGAAAAACCCGAAACCCGAACAACCCGAACCTGACAAACCCGATTCCTTATAGGGTCGGGTTTCGGGTTAGATATTTTTTACTTCAAACCCGATGGACCCGACCCGATAAGAGCTCAAACCCGACCCGACAACCCGATTGACACCCCTATCCCTGCGTAGGGTGTCCATCTGCTGACTCAGTCTGGCCATCCCATGTCGAATCTCGGATGATACAACTCTAGACATCAGAGCAGCAGCGGCTCTAATGCGAATGCTTCCTCCAGCTTTGCTGGATTCAGCATGGGACACTTGGACGCTTTGGGAGAGAGGGTCCGACATGTCTCCAGCTTGAGGGGTAACCTCAGCTGTGAGAGTGGGTGTTCCTGAGTTGGGAGGAATAGCTCCTATGGGATGCTCAGAAACTATGAGGGGTGGGTTGGGTCCAGCTGAAACTTCTGGGTTACTAACAGAAGTGCCGACATCAGCTATCAAAACAGTTTGAAGCCCAGTATGTACGTCTTCGTCAGATGACGAATAGTATGGCTGAATAGGGTCATCAACCGAATCAAACATCATATGAAATGCTGTTTGATCCTCTGGAGCTTCGGTCTCACCAGCCGACGATACTGGTATAGAGACGGGAGGAAGAGTTCCTCTGGGTGGTGTGTTAGCTACCTCACAGCTCGGTTGGCGAGTATGTTCGCGAACACTGGTAGCTTGGGTGAATGCCTCAGTAACAACTTGGTCTAAAGTTTTCTCTTCATTGGCGGTGGTGGTTTCCTCGATCACCCGCTGGTTTAAGCTGGTGACGTTGTGGGAAACAGAAAGAACAGCTTTAAGATTGACTTGATTTCCAGTCAATCAATCATCAGCTGATGACTCAGAAAGTGATGAAGAAGTTGGTGGTGGTGTGTGTGCAGCTGACTCACGGGTGGCTTGGGTTGAGCCAAAAACTTCACCAGCAGTCTGTCGAGAGAATGAGGTTGCTTGTGGAGTTTGTCCCCTTGTTACAACGACTGATAATGAATCAGTCAAGGAGCTACACAGAAGGTTGGAGCCGGCACTAACTCCTGAAGAACGAAATTTCCGTTTTGAAGTCTGCTGACTTGTTGAGAAATCAGCAGAAGGAGGTTGAAGAGCAAAAGAGAGAAAAAGAGGATCAACCGAGAGTGTTCGACTAGGAACTCCGATTGTTGGTGGAGTTCCTTGAGAAACACTGTAAAAGTGAAAATAAGAAGGATCGCTCTCAGCAGCTGACATAGCTTCTAATCGTAATCCCTCCAATCTGGGACTCAAGTGAGTAACCAGAGGATCCCGGCTGAATCCTGATGATGCTGCTGTCACCAGCACAACATCATCAACCACCACATCTTCTCCACGGGTAGCAGTCCCTCTTACCCTCAGCTGAGGAGAAAAAGGAGCGCTAGAAGTGGAAGAAGATGATAAAAAGAATGAAGAGGAAGAAGGAGGGTGATGAGTAGCTCGCTTAACTCGCTTCTTCACACCACGTGGAATATCACCCGTTTCCACATTTTCCACGTCAATGGGCATTGAGATCCCAGTGGAAGTGGTGGTATTTCCATCAACAGTTGGTGGTCGTTCAGTTGATGGAAAACTCTTCAGATGAGGAAATGACATACCTTCTTGTAGGGCAGATTCTTCCAATGAGGTGCCCTCTGTTTGATCCTTTTTGGATCTGGTCCGATCATCAATGATCTTCAACATGTACGAGGAGAGGGGAACATCCTTACCATCTTCTTTCTTGGAGTTGAAGATGATGTTTGTAACGTCCTGGATATTTAGTGAATTAAATAATAATCTAAATTATAATCTTATTGGTGTATGAACTGACCATGCAACAATTATGTGACGTTTGGGATTAGTGGAATTAATACTATGTGGCGTTTGTGTTTTGTAAATTAAATTGAGTACGTATATATGACGTTTCGAGTTTAAATAATTAATGGGTTTATTATAGTGATGGCGTTTTATCTCGAGTTGAGTGCCGGGATTGAGTTTTGTGAGGCCGGCCGTCAGGCCAAGGCCTTGATATCGTCATATATCTTGGTCCGATCCAATGAGTACACGAGGGAGGAACCAGCTTATTTTTTTTTTCCTTGGTCGGTTCCTTGTGGCCATGCATGACGATCAAAATAATTAAAAGGGCTGGGGCCGTTTTGCTTAGTTAACAATCATTGAAATTGAAGCCTTTTTGGCCTTTGACTTATTTTCTGGTACGTTAAGTTTTATTTAGGAGAGGTTTCCCCCATTTAAAACTTGCCATCGAATTCTTCCATTCTCTTTACAGCTTGCTTAAATCAACGATCTCCCCTAACCCTATATTCCTCCCACTCAGCCGCACTCTCTAATCCTCTCCCATTCTTGTTCGTTCGTAGCCAGCAGCAAACCAGAAAAAAATTCGAAGTGATGGGCGAGCATGTGAAGCTGAGATCGAACGGTGGCTGCGGTGGTGTCGTCTTCCCCTCCTGCGATTGAACCGATGGCAGCAAACATTCAAGTATTGGAGCCGATGAAATGGTGGTATAAACCGGTAGAGTTCCAAGTTCTTTTTAATTGATCCGACTTTTATTTTGCTGTTTAAATTCCAATTCTGATTGTGTACTCCTCATGTGCTGGTGGTTTGAATCGGCGAGCAGTGTTTGGGTAGAAGATGTGGGTCGGGTCTGAACATGATTGTCACCGAGCAGGGAGCAAGTAGAGATTGATCCCGAAGTATTGTAGTGATCGCTGCTGTGGTATTTGAATCCCGAGAAGGGTGTGTCCCGAGCAGAATCCGTGAGTAGTTCAAGGTCCTCAAGTGGTGTTGTGTAGTCCGTTTGTGCTCGAGCCGGAATCGTGTCGATTGTAGAGATAGTGATCGTGTTCAATCGCAAGCGTTGTTGGTTACTTTGGGACGTGCTCGAGCAGATTATTGAAATCAGTGAGCAGAATTTCCGAGCCATAATTGCTCGTTTTCATAATTGATATACCACTGAATTTTGTGGTGACTTCGGGTTGGTATGATGACAACCGGGCAGAAGATTGGAGCCGTAGTGTTGTGACATGAACAAGAACCAAACATTGCGACAAAGTCGCCACGTCCCGAGCATTGCGACAAATTCGGTAAAATCCTAACCTTTATTTGGTTCCTTGTTTCATTCGAGTACTGATTTGTTAGTTCCTAATCACGTTTATGTAGTGCTACGACCGAAGCCTAAATGGGCTGAGTTTTGATTAAGTTTGTTTGATTATTCGAGTAAATTTCGTTGTGGCCAATTCTACCGAGCTTCGTTGAGTCTTTAGTTGTATCGTAAATTTAGTTGTTAGTCGTCAAACCATTTTATCCAAAAGTTTCTCGTGAGTTATGGTTCATGTTTGGACCACTGATTTTGTAGTGTCGGATCAAGGGTTGGGGTAAAAACCTTTGTTTATAATCTAGACGTTTTAATTACCCGAAAAACCCGGAAACCAAACCTTGGGGTTCTTGGTTTCCTTTAACCGAAAAGAATTATAAAGCAATGAACAAGAATAATTTTATCAATGGTTTCTCTGATGAAAGTGATTCCGGGGCTGTCGGGTCTCTCGGCAATAGACGGGTTGATGTCGGGATTCAAAACGGGTTTTATTCAACGTGCTGAATTTTCTAACAGAATCTGTCCTCCGAGTTTAGGTCTGTTTTTGACACACTTAAAATACGTTTCTGGATTTTTGGCCCGTGCAGGTCTCTTGTTTTCCGAGTCCTATTTCCGTTGCCGCTGACGCCTCGTTAATCCGATTTGTCGATTAAAAGATATCCTTGTTTTCGTAAATTGTCGCAAGAGATTTCGCTGTGCAGCTATTCTGTTTTGTGAGCCTGTTTTGTGAGCCTGTTTTGAGGCCCTTAGAGTCCGCTTTTGGGAAGAAGCCACTTGAGAGTGTTTTGTAGTATTCTGAGTCTAGTTTACGTGATAAACATTTGGCACAAATCTAATGAACGGTTTGGGAGTTATGGCTGTTTCCATGAGTGTGTTGAATGCTGTTAGTTTCTGCTGAAACTACTTTCGAGTCAAATTCTAATCCGAGTTTCCTTGTGCTATCTAGGGCCTTTTAGGACCTGATTAGAGACGCTCTTTGGTGCTAAAGATATTTAGGAGCATACGTCTATTCGAGGTGGGTAATCTCACTATAAACTTGTACTTACTTTCGATTCATGATTATGTGCTATGTGTTGTGAATTGTCTTGTTGATTGAGATTGAGTATTGATTGCGTGATTTATCTGAGTTATCTGTGATCTGAGTTATCTGGAGACTGAGTTATCTGAGTTCTGAGTTCTTGAGTTAAAACATTAAACATAATATACTTGACTTGACACCGAAGAGCACTGGTGTCAGATGTTTGTCTTGGCACCGAAGAGTACTGGTGCCAGACGTTTTGACTCAACACCAAAGAGTACAGGTGTTGAGCCTTGAGTTGTGTGAGGCGGGTCGAGGTTGATCTCTCATCCCAAGTCATACAAGCGCGCTATATAAATTAAAATCTGAGAAATAAAATCTGAGAAATAAATTTGAGTAATTGAGAATTGAGTAGAGTCTTTAGGGATCACTTATGTGGTGTGGATTGTTTGTATATGTATGTTTATTGTGTTGATAATTCACTCAGCGATGGCTGATCCGAAACACTCCCCTCCATTTTTCAGGTACTAGCAAGGGCAAAGAGAAGGTCAACGGTTGATGGGCTGCGTTTCTATTTTTATATTTATGGATTTGGATTAAAACATTTATTTCGAGTCAAACATGTTTTGTTTTCAAAACCTTTAATTATTCCGAAACGGTTTTATATTTTGATTAATGAATTGGGACCTTTGAGTTACTTGTACTTTGAGAAAATTAATATATTTTATTAATTAAAATTTTTAAATTTCCTCTAATTTTTGGGATGTTACAAGTTGGTATCAGAGCTCTGGTTTGAGAGAATTGGGTTCACAAGGGGTGGATTCCAAACTCAAGTCGAAACACGAGTTTTCAAAATAAGTTTTCAAAAGTGTTTTTAAAAATGAGTCCAAATCCAAATCGAGAAACAGCGCATCACGACGACCTTATGCCTCTAGTACCTATTTTTGAGTTATTTAGTTTATTAAAAACGTCGCGAGTGACATTGACTACTAAAAGAATAAAAGAGAATTAACTCGAGATGAGCGTGAATTGTACGACTATATATGTATATATACTATATATGTACTGTTGTGAACTACTTGTTATGTGGATGGTATGAGGATGGGAGATCGTCGAATTTTTGAAACTGGCTCGAAACCATGACAAGGGTAGGTGCGGATAATAATAGAGGGCCCCTATTATTATACGCACATGACTCATGCCTATGTTTCGAAAAGGATTCAAGGAGACCATTCGTCAAGCATCTAAGTATCATGAAAGCCCTCAATTATTAAATATAATAATTGAAAATAAAACCACTAAAAAGAGATATATGAGAAAACAGTGCAATTAATTGAATAAGAGAATCATCAAACACGAACTCATAAAGAGTGGTATCAAAACATGTCAAGAGAGAGACTAGAAATCACGCAAGATATCGTAGATGCTCTTGGTGAATCTGAAGAATGCACCGCCGATAGGGCAGTGACGCAAGAACTTCCCAACCGGTCGATATACATCGATGAGGTTCTTTGGTGGAGAAGTGTTGCCTACCAGATTCGAGTTCTGGGTGAACTCGATGGCAGCTCTAGAGAGAGGAGCTTTTGTGGTTTTCTTCGACATTTTAGGAGAGGGAAGAAAGATAAAAGCTTGAAGAGTTAGGGTTTTTGAGAGAAGATTTTGAGGGTGGTGAAGATGAAATGAGGGAAAATGTGGGTATTTATAGGGGTTTTTGGAACGGTTTGGGTAAATATTTGAATTTTAACCGGATCATTTATGGATAGTTACAAACCAACTATGGAAATGTTGGTTATCGTGCGGAAAAGTCGTTGGATGTGACAGAGAGGGGTAGTGGAGCCGTTTCGTGTGTCAGGGTGTCTTGTCCCCCATAAATGCCAAATATTTTCACTCGAGTGGAAATATTTGCCACAGGAAACGTATGGATGGGGATAAAAGATGCCTTTTGTGGGAGAACCAAACGTTTTTCATTAAAAACTTGATAAGTTATCATTTTGAGATGTATTATTCGGCTGACTTGATGAATTCAAAAACAATTTAGTCAGCTGAATGTACTAAATAACAAGGTGGACTTATCAGCTGCTGATAGTACTTCAGCAGTTGATTTCAGTCATTCAACATACCCAGCTCGCTGATTAGAAAATTCAAGCGTTTTTCATCTAAAGGCTTAGTGAATAAATCAGCCAGCTGAAGGTCTGTTGAAATGAAATGAAGTTCCACGTCACCTTGTTCCATGTGATCTCTAATAAAATGATACCTTATATCAATATGTTTGGTTCTAGAATGAAGAACAGGATTGTTGCTGATTGCAATAGCACTTGTGTTATCGTAGTAGATAGGAACTTTGCAAAAGTTCATATCAAAATCAACCAGCTGGTTCTTCATCCAAAGGACTAGAGCACAACAGCTTCCAGCAGCAACGTATTCTGCTTCAGCTGTGGAGGTAGAAACAATGTTTTGTTTCTTGCTTGTCCAGCTGACTAGTTTTCCACCTAGCAGGTGACATCCTCCTGTGGTGCTTTTTCTATCCATTTTGCAACCTGCAAAGTCTGAATCTGAATAGCCAATTAGATCAAACCCAGAGTCTTTGGCATACCAAAGGCCTAGGCTTGGAGTACCTTTAAGGTACCTCAAAATTCGCTTAGCAGCTATTAAATGAGATTCTCTAGGATCAGCTTGATACCTAGCACACATGCAAGTAGCAAACATAATGTCTGGTCTGCTGGCGGTGAGATAGAGCAAAGATCCAATGATTCCTCTATAGAACGTGAGATCAACTGATTTTCCGGTTATGTCAGCATCTAGATTGTTTGGAGGAGCCATTGGAGTTTTCATAGATGACGATGAATTCATATCAAATTTCTTTAAAAGATCTTTGATATATATTTCTTGATTTATAAAAATTCCATTTTTAGATTGCTTAACTTGTAAGCCAAGAAAATATGTCAATTCACCCATCATACTCATCTCATACTTTGTAAACATAAGTTTTGAAAAACATCTACAAAGTTTTTCGTCAGTAGAACCAAAAATTATGTCATCCGCATAAATTTGAACTAGAATGATATCACCTTTGATTTTGCGAATGAATAAGGTTTTATCAATCTTTCCCCTTGTGAAATCATTTGCTATAAGAAACGTGGAGAGCGTGTCGTACCACGCACGAGGAGCTTGTTTCAACCCATACGACGCTTTATCCAATTTAAACACATAGTCTAAATACTTAGGATTTTCAAACCCTGGTGGTTTCTTAACATACACTTCCTCTTGCAGCTTTCCATTTAGAAATGCACTCTTTACGTCCATCTGAAAAACTGTGAAGTTTTTGTAAGCAGCATAGGCTAGAAATATTCTTATAGCCTCAAGCCTGGCTACTGGAGCAAATGTTTCATCGAAATCGATTCCTTCCTCTTGTCTATATCCTTGAGCAACAAGTTTAGCCTTGTTGCGAATAACGACTCCTTCTTCATCCATCTTGTTCCTAAATACCCATTTAGTACCAATTATAGTCTTTCCCGCTGGTGGAGGAACCAGCTGCCATACTTTGTTGACCTCAAATTGGTTAAGTTCTTCCTGCATCGCTTGAATCCAGCTTGAGTCTTCTAGAGCAGTTTTAATATTCTTCGGTTCTTCAGCTGCTAAGAAGCACGACCATAAACATAGGTTGCAAGATGCTTTACTTCTTGTGACCACTCCTTTTTGTGGATCTTCAATGATTAGCTCAATTGGATGTTCAGAGGTCCACTTAGATTGAGGAGCGCCTGTAGAAGAG
Source organism: Calendula officinalis (assembly GCA_963853835.1). Taxonomy (NCBI): domain Eukaryota; kingdom Viridiplantae; phylum Streptophyta; class Magnoliopsida; order Asterales; family Asteraceae; genus Calendula; species Calendula officinalis. The sequence goes on from OY970825.1 coordinate 69,694,489, forward strand.
GAAGATTCAGCAGAGTTGGATCCTTGTTGAGCGGCTGAATGCTCAGCAAGATGATTAACTTCATTTTGAACAGATCTTCTTGAAGTATGAAGAGGTGGCTTAGAGATAGCCTTTGATGATGCTCTAGCTGTTGGAATTTCTTGTTGAACAGCTGCAATATCTACAAGATATGTAGGAGCATCATGGAATGTCTCATCTGATTCATTTATGGGAACCTCAAAGAGGTTTAAAGCATCAGAAAATGCTTCAGCTGCATAATCAGAAGATGGTTCAGCTGATCTCTGAAATGCATCAGATGAGTCAGCAGAGGTGGGATTTAAGGCCTTTGAGTGTTTTTCAAAAGTAACATTTATGGACACTTCCAAAGTTTGTCTTCTTTTGTTGAAAACTCTGTATGCCTTGGATGTAGTGGAGTATCCCAAGAAAATGGCTTCATCAGCTTTGGAATCAAACTTACTTAGCTGATCTCGTGTGTTTAATACAAAACACACACATCCAAACACATGAAAGAAACCAATGAATGGTTTCCTTTGAGGGAATATCTCATAAGAAGTTTTCTTGTGTCTCTTCACGTAGAGAGACCTGTTTTGAGTAAAACACGTTGTGTTAACAGCTTCTGCCCAAAATTGCTTAGGCATGTTTGACTCAGCAAGGATTGTTCTTGCAGCTTCTATTAGGGTTCTGTTTCTTCTTTCAGCAACACCATTTTGTTGAGGTGTTCTAGCAGCTGAGAAGTTTTGGGAGATCCCAACATCTGAACAGAAGTCTTCCAAAGTCTTGTTTCTGAATTCAGTACCATTGTCTGATCTCAGCATCTTGACTCTAGACCCGTTTAGAAGTTCCATCCTTTTGATGAACTTGATAATTTCATCAGCTGCATCACTCTTGTGACGAAGAAATATGAACCAAGTATATCGTGAATATTCATCAACGATAACAAGCGTATACTTCTTTCCACCTAAATTTTCAGTACTCATAGGACCAAAGAGATCCATATGGAGCATGTGAAGGCAGTTGTCGATGGAAAAACATTGCTTTGATTTGAAAGAGCTTTTATGTTGTTTGCCTTGTTCACAAGCTGAACAAAGCTTATCTTTTTCATAATTGATTTGTGGTAGACCATTCACCAGCTGACCTCGAGCCAGCTTCGATATGTTTTTGAAGTTTAGGTGAGAGAGTTTTTTATGCCACAACCAATTCAGCTCTTCAGTAGAATGGGAGAATAGACAAACTTCTTGATTTTGAGGATTCATGTCAAGTGTATAGACATTCTTGGTTCTTGGAGCAATTAATAAAAATTTTCCACTTTTATCTGTCACCGTTCCTCTGTATTCATTAAAGTTCACTGAGAACTTTGCATCACAAAGTTGGCTTATGCTGATTAAATTATGTTTCAGCCCATTTACATAACCAACTCTTGTGATTTTTACGGATCCATTAGAAATGGTTCCATAACCTTCAGTTGAACCTCTACCATTATCACTAAAAATTACTGGAGGACCAGCACACACTTTAAACTCTTCCAGCAGGGATTTGTATCCAGTCATATGTCTTGAGCAACCACTGTCTAAGTACCAGACATGTTTGATTTCATCACCCTGCACAAAGATTAAAGGAGTTAGTTCTTTTTGGGAACCCACACTTCTGTGGGTCCTTGTGACTTCCCGCTGGAACTCACAGATGTTGGTTTTTCAGAAGGCTCGCAAGCTGAGGTTGGAGAAGGTCTCAGGCATGTGCTGTCACATTCACTTGCCATATGCCCACGATCTCCACACTTGTAACATTTTCTATTTCTTTGAAGTGGAGTGGAGGGAAAGGCAATGGGTTTGGGAACTGGACCCAAAATCCCTTTCATTTTCTGATTATCAGAGATAGTCAGAGTTTGAACAAGTGATGTCAGTTTGCTGACCTTTCCTTTCAGCCGTTTGACAGACACAGCTGAAGAAGGACTTTGAGTGTTTTTAGAGACACTCATACCTTTGTTCTTTGCAGCTCGAGTACGAACTCCAACTGGCTCACCCTTGGAGGGTGTAAGAACAGTTTTCCTTCCTGCTGTTTTACTAGTTTTCGACTGAGATCTAGCAGATGAAGCAGCAGGTGCTGAACCCAAGATAGATTTTCTTGGTTCAACAATTACTACAGTGAGTGTCCTAACTACCATGGCGGAGGAGTCAGATGATGACTCTTCAACAATAGCTTCAGAAGGATCTTCTAAGGACATCTCAGTAGCAAAGGTTTTGGTAGACCTAACTAAGGAACCAAAAACCAACTCTTCAGCTGGCACAGAAGCATCAGCTGACGAGTAGTACAGATCATCTGTACTGCTATCAGGTACAGCGGCTGCAGCAAGGAAGTATCCTCCTAGTACAGCTTGTACTTGTCTAGGAATTTGTGAGTTAACACATTCACTCACACGTTTGGATGAACGAGACCAGGATTCACAAATCTTTTTAACTGCTTCAAGTTCTTTAACTTTCTCATTTAGATCATGTTGAAGAACTGAGTTTATAAATTTTGTTTCAGAAAGTTCTTCTTTTAAAGTTTTGTGATCAATTAATCGTTCTTTTAAAAATGCATTTCCGCGTAGAATAGCACTATGTTTATCCAAACATTCACCTTTCAGCTGATCAATGAAGTGCAAGTCACAAATAATAGAATCAACAATATCTTTGGCTTTAGTAGCCTCAGCAGAGATTAGAGATGTTACATTTTTATGAACTATGTTGACCCATTGATAGGAACTAGCATCATCTGCTGTGATACTTTCATCATCATCAGCACGAGCCATCAAACATATTGTGGCCATTGGTTCATCATCATCGGATGAGTTGTCACCTGAGTCAGCCCAGTCGTGAGTTTCAGCTACTAGACCCTTGTCAGCGACTTTGCCTTCAAGTTCCTTCTTTTCTTCGAAGAACTTTTTGGCGAAGGCTTGTAGCTTTTTATATATTTCTTCAATGGACTCACCAGTTGAAGATGATGAACTTGCTTTCTTCTGCTTGCAGTCGTTAGCATAGTGCCCCTTCTTGTTACAGTTGTAACATGTTATCTCAGAGATGTCAGGTGTAGTTCCAGAGGGTCTGGAAGAAGCAGCTGACGAGATTGGTCTGCTACTTGAGCGTTTAGCTGAGGAGCCAGATTTGCCTTTAAAGAATTTTCTGTTTTTGACAAGTAAGGCAAGCTCAAATATAAGGGCATCATTGTCTTCGTCTTCATCGACCTCTTCGATGCTGACTTCAGGCATGTTGAACAAACCAACAGCTGAAGTGTTGTCAGCTTCATCATCTGAAGGTGGATATTCAATTATGCTGGGTTTGTTTAAAGAAACAAGAGCAGTTGAAGATCCAGCGGGACTCACTTTAGAGTCCTTTGGAGGTTGAAATTTGTTGAGTACAGTTCTCTCATGGCTTAGAAACATACCATAGAGAGAGGAAAGAGTATAATCTTTTAAGGTGGGAGATGTACTCATGCAAGTTATGATGGTAGCCCATTTAGAGGGTAAGGCTGCCATAAACTTACACATTTTGGACATGTCGTCCTTATCAACTACATGAGACTTCAGCTCGTTTAACACAATGTTGTAACGATTGAAAGTTTGAGCTATAGTCCCGCTAGGCTTAGCTTTAAACAGCTCATAGTCATGGATGAGCATATTTTTGTTATGTTCACGCACAACAGATGTGCCTTCATAAACTTTAGCTAGCCTGTCCCACATCTCTTTAACTGAGTCACAAAATTGTATATTGTGATACAGTTCATCACCAACTGCTTGAAAAAGCATATCCCTTCCTTTATTCTCAAGATGAACAAGATGTTTTTCAGCGTCCGTCCATTGAGCTTCAGATTTAACAACGTAGTGTTCTGGTATTTCAGGGATACCAGGAATGAGGGTTTTAGGGATGTATTTTCCTATCGTGATGTTATCTTGAAGTTTTGGGTATAGGTAACCATGTGGGATAACATGCCAGTTTTCCACATGGGATAGTTGGTTTGGGTGAGTTTGGGAGGTTTTCCAGATTATGGAAGATCGGATGATGTAGGTTCAGCCATAACAGATGCTCAAAGTTGATGAAAAACAACTTTGACACTTGCTCTGATACCAGTTGCTGGATCCCAACAACACAAACGTGTTGCGTTATGACCGAGTAAAGAAGATAAGATAAATAACACACAAAATTTCAATGATTAAGAGTTTATTAAAACAACTTAATACATTACAAAGTTTGCGGAAATAGATAGTACACACTAACTAAAACTTTCTACTTGAAATGACACTTTTGTTCGCTCAAACTAGAAGACTATGCAAGGAGAGTTTTATATCAGCTGATAGAGACAGCTGATATTTAATGCCTTAGTAATAACTATGGAGAAGTTAATACCAGACAATAACAACTCTCAGAGAATGTTCTTGTGCTATGAATTCTAAAAGGTGTATGTAAATGCAAGCATTTACGTCTCTATATATAGCCCAAGATACGTGTTACTTTGTCCACAAGATAGTCGACGTGTAAACATATCATTCGTCGATGTAGACTTGTCCATGAAAACATTTAATGCTCTTGCATATGTTGTAGTCCCAAGTGTACTTTGTGTCAACTCCTTTTGCTACCTTTTCTGATGCACAGTAAAAAGGTGTACTATGAAAGTACAAAAGTAGTTGACTTTCCGTTTACATGCTTGGAGGGACAAACGATGATGTACTGACACAATATCTTCTATTCCAAAATAGAAGATCCTCATCGTTTTCTTCTTCTTTGAGCGGGAAAGGAAATGTTCAAAGTGTCAAGAACATTTCCACTAAGTCTTCATCTGCAGCAGGTATCATTAGCTGATTTCACAATCAGCTGGATGATCTTCTTCTTGTCTTTGTCATTTGGCCATAGACTTCAAATGAACACTCTTCTATAGCTGCTGATTTGACTTGATTTCCTAGAGCTAAGTACGTACTCAGCTGAAGGTTTATTGCATATACTTGCTTCAGCTGAGATACATACTTCAGCTGATATTTATTCTTCTTAGCTATTGATCATCAAATCTTATTCACTTAGTTTAGGGACTAACAAAACACAAACACAATGAGAATAATATTTGACCAATAATAGAGGCTGCCATTCTTTATATAATTGATACTAACATCTGTGGTTAAATTACAGGAATCGAGGAAAGACCTTTGTTACTTCGAAACAAACCTCTTAAAAAACCCAGGTTTGAATCCATTAAATTTTTTTATAATTTTTAGCAATTGTTTTTTCTATTTCAGTTAGCTTTGATGTTGTTTTGATAAATAAATTTACTGTTTTTTTTAAATACACTCTTAGAAAGTTAAAAGAGTTGGACTTTATAAGTCTAAAACGTGGAAAACATCGTTAAATTAAAACTGATGTATTTTAAATTAAAACACTAACATTATAATAAACCACATAATGGTTTTTTATTCATGAATTAAATAACCACATAATGGTTTTTTATTCATGAATTAAATAACCACATAATCCTTTTTTAATCTTTTTATCAATTAAAATTTAAGATTCATGTATTATGACAGTTTGACTTCTATAGTCAAACTGAAAAAATAAAGTTTTAATTGAAAATACAGTTTGACAATACAACAGTTTGACTTTAAAAGTCAAAACTGTCCAATATACATTCCAATCATTTAAATTTAAATCAATTTAAATTTTATCCTTTTTTCATAAATTTTTATTACTGTTTTAAATAATCCACGTGTATCTAAAATTAAATAACCACAAAATTGATTTTTAATCTCTTTATCAATTAAAATTTATTGTCTTTATTATGACAGTTTGACTTCTAAAGTCAAACAGTAAAAATAACAATTTTTACTTATTGATAAATTTAATTGACAAAAAGACAGTTTGACTTTTAAAAGTCAAACTGTCCACATACTTATTTTTATCACTTTTAATTTTGTTTTAATCATTTTTCTACTTTTTTTTAATACATGTATTATTTATTTTTTTGTGTTTTAATCAATTAGCACAGTTACTTTATGCTACTAGACTATTAAAGTCAAACATAATGGTTTTTATTCATGAATTAAATAACCACATAATGCTTTTTTAATATTTTTATCAATTAAAATTTACGAGTCATGTATTATGACAGTTTGACTTCTATAGTCAAACATAAAAAATGCAATGAATGGTTGCACATACAGTTTGAAATAATAAAACAGTTTGACTTTAAAAGTCAAAACTGTCCAACCGAAATTCCATTAATTTTAATTTAAATCAATTTAAATTCTATCCTTTTTTCATAAATTTTTATTACTGTTTCAATACTGTTTTACAGTTTTAAATAATCCACGTGTATCTAAAATTAAATAACCACAAAATTGTTTTTTAATCTCTTTATCAATTAAAATTTATAGTCTTTATTATGATAGTTTGACTTTAGAAGTCAAACTGTAAAAATAACAGTTTTTACAGTTTCTAAATTTAATTCACAAAAAAAAAAAACAGATTGACTTTTAAAAGTCAAACTGTCCACACTAAATTGATCTTTTTTTAATAAAAAATAGTTTTTATCATTTTAATTATGTTTTAATCCCTAGATAATACATTGGTTAAAATAATTATATTTTTAATTAATGTAAAATAACAGTTTTTGCCATTACATCTATTGATTATTATGTCATTTTTAAAATTGTTAAGCTTTGTTGGTATTTTTCTACATAATAAATCTTGAAGCATATCCGCTCATCGGGCGGGTTATGAAGCTAGTAGTATAGATATGGATTGTAAAAATAAAATGTTTATGTATTTAAATGAAGGGAAAATCATGTATTTGTCATTTTTAGTCTTCATAGATTATTTTTTTTAATAAAATATGTGATCTTTCTTTATACGTTACCAAGTTCGCCAAATAGCGATCCAAATGTATACTGAAATTTTCATTCAAGCATTATGGTTTTGATGTTAATTGTTTTATTTATTTATAAATATATTAAGATTTGATTATTTTTTATATAACATGAAAAAAAAAATTAAAAATGTTAATTCTGTTTACTAAAAAACCAATGTTTTAAAATCCGGATTTTGAATCGGACCGGAAGATGCTCTAAAAATGGTCGAACCGGATTACAATGTTATTGAATATTTACATTAAATTAGTTATGTAAAAGGTATATATAAATGCAAAAAAATCCTAAAAAATTACAAAACAAATATTATATAAATTCTAAAAAATAACAAAAATTATTTTTCCAACAAAAAATTATAAAATTTTACCAAAATTACAAAAACTCGGCTTCGACTGGCCAGTCCGACAGGGGTTCAAAGTTAACCCGGCCAGTTCGAAGCTGTTCATAAATGGACTTTAAACCGGTCGATTTAGCCCGATACTTTTCTATTTCCGGTCGGACCGGCCGGTCGAACCCGGGTTTTAAAACACTGTAAAAAACTCTAATCATTAATATAATCATATTCTTATTTATCACTTCCAATTATTAAATTATCTTCTTATTTATTATCACTTATGCGCTAATCATTATTATAATTATTTTATTTTTATTAAGAGTGAATTTACACTCACCCTTAAACAATTAGTTGTCTAATAAACACACTTATCACAAATGAACTAAAGTACAATTCAACCTGGTAGATAGAACAAAATTCACACTAACAAAAAAAAACAACTTGAATGACAAAAACAAAACAAAAACCTTACTACACAAAAACTCTCAATAATTCAACACCATTAAGTGAAGACCATTTACACTCAAATAATACATATAAAATTGACGAATAGAAAACACAATTAAAGAAAACTTTGAACTACACTTGAATTGCATCTTTCTGTGTGTGAGTTATGTTCGCATGTAGATAATATCCTACTAATATATAACACTAATATTATAAAGTCTCAAGAAACACCTTACGGCCCTTAGATCAAGTTTAATCAATGATCAAAATCAATTCATTTAATTAAACACAAAGGGGTATTATCGTCCAAACATTTAATCAGACCTTCTTCAGTCAACCTTCATCCACCAAATCACGTTCATTACTTCAGACCTTCTTCCTCACTTCCTCTCTAGAGTGATTTCCGGCGAATCACCATTGATGCATACTTCTGAATCACGTTTGCATCGAATTGACTGCAATCAAACGCAGATCTGAATCAACAACTTCGAATCACGTTTTTCTCGAATTCGAGCCCTAATTAAAATTGAGATTGAACAAAATCGTGGTAATCAAACGCAGAACTGAATCTCGAAATCAATTAATCTGATGTTATCAATGAATCTGCATCCAGAATATGTCAATAGCAATGAAACAGAGAAAAAAAAATCGATGATTCAGGTAAAAAATTACAATTCAAGTTTATTAGATAACAAAATCACAAGTGATTCGCTAACGAATCGCATGTGATTGTAAGTTGTGCGTTAATTCACTGCGCTCTGTTGAGAATGCTAAGCGAATCACATGTGATTTCTTTTCGTAAAACAGGGGAGTTTATAGATTACAAATCATAAGTGATTCGCTTTACAAATCACATGTGATTGTGTGCTATGCATTAGTTGACTGCTTCATGCGAGGTTGCTTAGCGAATCACATGTGATTTCTTTGCTTAAAAACATAGGAGGTTGTTAATAAACAAATCACAGGTAATTCGCTTTACAAATCACATGTGACTGTGTGCTATGCATTAGTTGACTACTTCATGTGAGGTTGCTAAGCGAATCACATGTGATTTCTTTGCTTAAAAACATGGGAGGTTGTTAAGAAACAAATCACAAGTGATTCGGTTTACAAATCACATGTGACTGTTTGCTTTACGTTATTTGACTGCGTTGAGATGAGGTTGCTGAGCGAATCACATGTGATTTCTTTGCTTAAAAACAGGGGAGGTTGTTAACAAAAAAAATCACATGTGATTCGCTTTATAAATCACATGTGATTGTATGAGCACAACTTTGCTAGTAGGATGGGAGTGTGCAGAGAAGTAACAATATCTCTCAAGACTTTAGACGATGGATTTTCAAACATATTTGGATGGTCAATGACCTTGATTTGAGAAGAAAAGGAAAAGTAAAAAGGAATTTCCATTTTGGTGATTAAATTGAAAAGTGGAAAAGTAGTGTTAACTTGGTCAAGACTTTAGAAGATGAATTTTCAAACATATTTGGATGGTCAATGACCTTGGTTTGAGAAGAAAAGGAAAAGCAAAAAGGAATTTCCATTTTGGTGATTAACTTGAAAAGTGGAAAAGTACTGTTGTGTCATTTGTCTTGTGATCGACCGAAATGAAGGGGAAGGAAGTTTGTGGGTGGTGTTTTAATGAGGAAGTTGAACAACTTTGGGAATGCATGCATGCATGAGAAAATGAGCTAATAACCAAAATATGAAAGTCTAGGGGATGAGAAATGGAATCTTGACAGGAGGAAGAGACAAGCCAAAACCCATTTGACTTTTGAGAAAAAGGAAGAAGAGTATTAATTTTATGTATTTGGTATAAGTGGGTATTTGTACTATCAAATGGTGTATTATTTCAACTTACATTTTGTTTGATAATTAATGATGGTTAATAATTACTTGTAGAATATTATTTTGGATGACTATTTTGTCATTATAAATATTTATGTTTAATTCACAGATTAAATTATTAGTCTTGTTGTTAAGTATTAAATCACATGTGATTTTATTATATCACTTTTGATTTTATTAAAAATCACATGTGATTTTGTTATGTAAAAAAGAGTTTTTATTATAAAACAGAGGATTCTATATACATAAGAAAATCACATGTGATTGGAAAGTAAACATCAAGTGCACAAAAACAGTGACATGTACATAGAAACAATAACATGTGATTGTTAATAAAAATCACAAGTAATTGGAAAGTAAATATCAATTGCACTAAACCAGAACATGTTACTTAGTATTAAATCACTGGTGATGATGTTCCCAATCACATTGCTAATTGATCTTTTAAGCCTTATTTTGATATTCGTTGACACCTCAGCAATTTTTGTTTTTGATAGTGATAGAGGTCTTTTTCTACCAATATTAACATTAGTTCGTATCTCAGGCAACTTAGATAACATAGTAGGATATTCATCATCACCACCTATAAAACACAAAGAAGCAAGTTATGACAACTAATAACAATATGAGATAGTTAAACTGAAATCACATGTGATTGAACTCACAATCTCACATAAACAATTGTAATTTAGCTTACTAATCACATGTGATTGAAATATATGAATTATTTTAGGTGAGATACTGAGAACAATCACATGTGATTGAACTTAAATAGCATAATAATCAAATAATAAATAACAATCACATGTGATTTAAAAACATAGTAAACATAAAATTAATAAAACATGTGAACACAATAAAATCACATGTGATTTACAACTAAAAAACACTAGAAAGCTGAAAATCTATAATAAAATCCGTAAAATCACATGTGATTTAAAAACAGAGTAAACAAAATAATAATAAACGGAAAATAACAAGTGAATACAATAAAATCAAGTGTGATTTATAACTAAAAAACACTAGAAAGCTGAAATCTATAATAAAAACAGTAAAATCACATGTGATTTACAACTAAAGAACACTAGAAAGCTGAAATCTATAATAAAAACAGTAAAATCACATGTGATTTACAACTAAAAAACAAATAATAACTTCAAAATCACATGTGATTTAAAACAAAATTACAAGCGCATATGTTTAAACACAAAAAAAAGATGATTTAAAACGAAATAGACTTAGAATCACATGTGATTAACTAAAAACATTTGTTTTAGAATAAAACAGATCTAAATCACATGTGATTAACTAATAAGAAACATCTGATATAAAATTAAACAAATTTAAAATCACAGATGATTAATTAAAACAAATACGCGGTTTAAAATTAAATAGATGCACAATCACATGTGATTAACTAAAACATATGTGCTTTAAACTTAAACAGATCTAAATCACATGTGATTTAAAATAGTGGTTTTAAAAAACAGGGGAGTTATTAACATTTCGCTAAATCACATGTGATTTACTAATACAAAACATTAGAAAGTTGAAGCACTTAACAATAAATTTGTTATTTGAAACGAAAAAAACAACATATGAAATCGACGTATTATCAAATAGAAACCCTAGAAAAGTTCGAAATACAAAAAAAAAGCCATAAATGAACAAGGATTTCTGCATAAACAATAAAAAATCTAATAATAACAGCAAATACAAGTTAAAATTACCTGTAACAGTTAGGAATTCCCCTCGCTTTTTATTGGAAGGTTTTTTCGAACAAGAAGATCGTGAATCAGCCATTGTAAGTAGATCAAACACAAATATAGAAGAAAAACGATGTTGTATAAGTGTTTAACAAACGATTTTAGCAAAAAAACTGAGAAGAAATCGGCAAAAATGAGTGAAAAATGAGGGTTTCTTCAATGATTTGTGTGTGTGTGTGAGAGAGAGAGAGAGAGAGAGAGAGAGAGAGAAAGAGCAGACGAGAGGGAGGAGAGAGAGGGAAGATGAAATGTGAAGAGGGAGGGTTTTGAGTAGGGGTGAGCATAACAGGGTACCCGCCGGTTCTGACTGGAACCGGAACCAGAACCGGAACCGCAGGTTCCTGAGATATAGGAACCGGAATCGGAACCTGTAAGACAGGTTCCTAGATTTTCGGAACCGGAACCGGAACCACCGGTTCCAGGGTAGGTTCCGGTTACCCTGTATCTAAATTCAAAAAAATTTAACATTACTTACTGAATAAACAAGTCAATAAATCACACAAACTAATGATTACAAATATCGTTTAACGATTTTATATATATTTCAACGATTACGAATATTGTTCAAAATAGAAATAAGTGAATAAGAATGACAAAAACACAGTAAATGTGTGATTCATGTAAAAGTCAGTCACAAAGATACGACCTCACGACGAGTGAATGTCTCACTATTACCCAATTTTTGACTCAATTATAACGAGTAATGTCAATTTATATTTTTATTTGGACTAGTATTTTACATTTAGATAAATCAAAAATCTATTTAATTTAATCATGTGTAATATATTATATATTATATATTTTCATAAAAATATACCGTGTAACCGCCGGTTCCAGGGTATCCACTGGTTCCAGGTTCCTTAATTTTTAGAACCGGAACCGGAACCTCTTAAAGCAGTTCCATGATTTTGGGAACCGGAACCGGAACCTCTTAGCAGGTTCCGGGTCCGGAACCTCCGGTTCCGAGACGGTTCCGGTTCCGATTTCGGTACCCTCTTTTTCTGCTCACCCCTAGTTTTGAGTCACGCACGAAATGACCAATATACCCTTCTGCCCAAAAAACCCATTTAATTGGAGATCTAATCTGGACCATTGATCTTCTTGATCCAAGGGCCCATAATTATCCCTTGGAACTTTATAATATTTATGGACCTCCTTGAACAAACCACATAACCCAAAATATGCAATTTTTCAAAGCAACACAAACTTCCAAATTTTACACTTAAGCCATGAGAGTATGTTTTAGAAAACTTATTTAACGAGGTTTTGAGTTTATTGGCTTAATAAATGATAATAAGTTTGAATTTTTAAATTCAATAAGCTAATAAGTTCAAAACTGGTTAAATAAACTTTTCCAAACATACCTAAAAAAGGAATTTTGATTGTTTTTAATAAAATGTAAAATAAGCTCGATTGAAAATTTGAAAACTTTAAGCAAATGGAAGGATCTTTTTGTAATATAGTGTTTAATTAAATAATTCTCGGGGATTCAATCAATAATCAGGTTATCGTGTCCCATCTCTATTAACACGAGAGCCACACACGAATTCGCTCTTCCTCTTTCAAAACCCTCAATCGGATCCATCCAACCTAAACTTATCGAAGAACAAGTAAGACTACTGTTCCAATTTCCACCATTTTCCTTCAAATTCAATAAATCTGCATCTGTACGTCATTATTTTTTGTTGTGCGATCTCTATTGCATCCAGATCCACGTAATTTTCTGTTTACGTGCTATGAAACCTCAGAATCATGTGATTTCCGAACAGATTCTTGGATTTCTGAATTTAGTTTTGGTGTTTTCCGTCATTATCATTGGATCAATCCGTAATTCAAAAAGTTTGTATTTGAATACTTGGATCGAGTTATGAACAAGAACGTTCTATTTCATTGTTAGGTTATTCGTTTGAAGTTTGATTAGAATTAGACGTGTTACAATTTGATTTAACCATAATTTGTTTTTCTCGTATCCATGATTAGATCTCAATTTTGTTTCTCATCTGACCTTTTCTAAAGTAACTGACCACACAATTTGATCATCATTGCTCATTAATTGGATTTTAATTTATCTGCCACATTACTCCCGTTTTATCTTTCTATGCTCAGCTATTTTGACTGAATGCAACGGCTTGGGCATTGACCTAGATTCTGGCATGAACAGGATTTAGGATGGTTTTAAATTTGGAATTCTTAAATCATTAGCTTCTACAGAATGTTGTCAAGTATGAGCTGTTAAAGCTTTATTTAAAAATCTCCACTTTCAGTTTTATAGGTTCTTTCATAGCTGAATATGGGGAAAAACAATGTCAGCACGGGGGAAGAAAATCTTGAAATTGGAATGGGTAAGCTTATGTTACAATGTCAACATTTATGTTTTCTTTCTTAAGTTTAATACATAGTTAACTAAAATACTACAGTATAACTAGAATAAGTGGATTGATTGGGTTTATCTTCTATTGAAACTGGTTGGAATTGAGTCTATATTTCACTTTTTGTTTTATCATTGACATTCGAACCTATAATATTGCATGATTTCTAAACTCGCTACTTTTTTGATGTTTGAGCAGAATATAGAACTGTCTCTGGAGTTGCTGGACCACTGGTCATCCTTGATAAAGTGAAGGTTTGTTTCTATATCTTTCTTCAACCTTTTCTACATTTTTCTTTCTTGTTTATATATATATTTTTGTCTTTTTATATGTATAAAAACAGGGACCAAAGTATCAAGAGATTGTGAATATCCGTTTAGGTGATGGAACAACCAGACGTGGTCAGGTTTTGGAAGTTGATGGAGACAAAGCTGTTGTCCAGGTCAGCATTATATGAATTTGCACTCTGTCCATATATTCTTTATTTTCAAGAAATGATTTATATACTTTATAAATTTATCATTTATCGATTTTACATTGAGCAGGTCTTTGAAGGAACATCTGGAATTGACAATAAATTCACAACTGTACAGTTCACCGGGGAGGTACATTAGTTTCATTTTCTTTGTATATCATATATAATAAATAAATAAATAAATTGGTGTAAATATAATAAAGAAATATTGTTACATTTGCAGGTGTTAAAAACTCCTGTTTCCATGGATATGCTCGGACGCATATTCAACGGTTCTGGAAAGCCAATTGATAATGGCCCTCCTATTTTGCCCGAGGCTTACCTCGATATTTCTGGTACCCATTTATCTAGATTTATCATTGTTTAATGGCCAAAATGCATTTTATACTGCGCAGAACTATTAAAGGTGCAACATGGTACTCTGAACTTGACAAAATCTTCAATTTAGTACCTTGACTCACTAATTTGATTGTATTTTCTCACATGATTTGCTTCTAATATCAATATATTGAGATGAACGTATATTTTTAGTCTATCAAAATCTCCAACGAAAGTAAGTCAAGTAAGAAAACATGATCAAATTAATGAGTCAGGGTACTAAATCGGCCATTTTGTCAAGTTCAGGGTACTATGCTACACCTTTAATAGTCCAGGGTAGTAAAGAACCTAGTTGGCCAGATTCAAGGTACTGTAATGTATTTTGGCCTTGTTTAATCAGATATTGTATCTATACGAGCTCTTTTTTTCTTTGTCACACACAAACTAGTAGACATATATTTATCATTTTGTAATATATTATTTATAATTAAATCAGGTAGTTCTATCAATCCGAGTGAGAGAACGTATCCTGAAGAAATGATACAAACTGGTATCTCCACAATTGATGTGATGAATTCTATTGCTAGAGGACAAAAGATTCCTCTGTTTTCTGCTGCTGGTCTTCCACATAACGAGATTGCTGCTCAGATCTGTCGTCAGGCTGGTTTGGTCAAACGTTTGGAAAAAAGTCAAAACTTGCTTGAGGTAATTTTACCTTTTTTTTTTTAATTTTATTAATGAAACTGAATATTTATGTGATTGTACAGAGTGGTGGAGAAGAGGACAACTTTGCCATTGTTTTTGCAGCTATGGGAGTCAACATGGAAACTGCTCAATTTTTTAAACGTGATTTTGAGGAAAATGGATCCATGGAAAGAGTCACGCTTTTCCTAAATCTTGTAAGTCCCTCATATTTACCATTTTCTAGAGTAAATTACACAAATGGTCCTTTAGGTTCGTACCATATTACATATTTGGTCCTTTAGTTTCATAAACTACCCCGGTAGTCCTTATTTCTGAAACTATTGACACGTTTGGTCCTTTACCTAAACAAATGTTAACTTTTCCCGTCACGTGTGATTCACGAGGGGGTAAATCTGTCATTTTCCTTAAAACCCCGTTTGTTTGACGGGAAAAGTTAACGTTTGTTTAGGTAAAGGACCACACGTGTCAATAGTTTCAGAAATAAGGACAACTGGTGTAATTTATGAAACTAAAGGACCAAACATGTAATACGGTACAAACCTAAAGGACCATTTGTGTAATTTACTCCTATTTTTTTAAATCAGTTTTCAAATACATATCTTTATATTTATATTTATATATATAGGCAAATGATCCTACAATTGAGCGTATCATCACTCCCCGAATTGCTTTAACAACAGCAGAATATTTAGCATATGAATGTGGCAAACATGTGCTTGTAATCTTAACAGATATGAGTTCTTATGCTGATGCTCTTCGTGAGGTAATTAATTCTCACCTTTTTTTTTAATTATTATTATTTTAATATTTTATTTAAATAAAGTATTTGGACAGGTGTCAGCTGCTAGGGAAGAAGTACCTGGAAGACGTGGTTATCCTGGTTATATGTATACTGATCTTGCAACAATTTATGAACGTGCTGGACGTATTGAAGGCCGAAAAGGGTCAATTACACAGATTCCTATTTTGACTATGCCAAACGATGGTATTATTTACAATTTTTTTTATTTTTTATTTTTATTTTTATGTAGACTTTTATTTCTAAATTGGTACTAATTATTTCTTCTTCAGATATCACACATCCTACTCCTGATCTTACGGGTTATATTACTGAAGGACAGATTTACATTGACAGGCAGCTCCACAACAGACAGGTTAGGTTAACTGATTTTTTGGAAATGGTTAACTATGTTTTAATCCTTACACTTTCACCCATTTGCCATTTTTTACCCTAACCTTTGTTAGTTGGTGTTTAAAACACTTGACCCATTTGTTGACGTCTTAGCAGTTAAATATGGTTTAATCCTTAAACTTTCATGTAATTAATGATTTAATCCTCAAACCTTTTTCTCAATGTTTCCCTTATATTTTAACTTAATGACACTATTTTTATTAATATTATTATGAAAAAATTGGTATTAATCTTTAAGGGACTAAATATTGTGAAAAACAAAGTTTAAGGGTTAAAAAGGGTTTTGCAAGTATTAACTTGTGATTAAACATTGCTTTTTAACAAGTTAACCAAAGTTACCGGACTAAACATGCGAAAAAAGTTCAGGGTTAAATCGCCAAGTTGATGATAATTTGAGGATTAATTAAAACGTAGTGATGGCTTGATTTTTTGTGATTAATTAAAAGACTGAAACTGAAAGTTTGCTGATGTGATGTAAAATTGACAGATTTACCCTCCGATCAATGTGCTTCCATCCCTATCTCGATTGATGAAGGTAAGTTTTTAAGTATGGAATGTAAAAATGGAAAGTAGAAGGGGGTTTTGTGTAATTAATGATTGTGTAATTGGGTGCAGAGTGCTATTGGTGAGGGTATGACTCGTAGAGACCATTCTGATGTCTCCAATCAGGTTTCCATGTTTTTTATATTTATTTATCTTTCTTAATAAAGAAATAAAGACATGATATTAATTAATTAATTTAAATGTTAATTGTTCAGCTATATGCAAATTATGCCATTGGTAAAGATGTCCAGGCTATGAAAGCAGTGGTTGGAGAAGAAGCTCTTTCTTCTGAGGATCTGGTCTCTCTCTCTCTCTCTCTCTCACACACACACACGTGTATTAATTAATTATTAATATTTTTTTATTTGGAAAATATTACAGCTATATTTGGAATTTTTGGACAAATTTGAGAGGAAATTTGTGGCCCAAGGAGCATATGACACCCGGAACATCTTCCAGTCACTTGATTTGGCATGGACACTTTTAAGGATCTTTCCTCGTGAGCTGCTTCACCGAATTCCCGCCAAAACCCTTGACGCTTTCTATAGCCGTGAAGCAACTAACTGAAAAGAAAACCTAGTAATTTATCCAATGTTTCTTGGTGCATGAAATAAAAGGGGTGTGTTTTTGTGTCTGAAAGCCTAAGTGAGCCTCAAGGCTGTTGATTCTTGTTTTCCATAAGAGGCGGTTAGGTTATGTAATGTATTTGTAAGACCATAATTTAGTGTTTTTTGCAGACTTGACTTAAGGGCCGTTTTAAGTTTTGTTAAGTGCCCGCATCATTCATTTATTGTTGATTATTTTACCCATTTGTTGTTCGTTAATGTCAGTTTGTGGTTTGATTTTTTTTTTTTTTTGTCATTTGGTGGTTCTACCAGCCAAACATACACAGGTTTGAATTTTGACCCATTTATCAGTTACGTTTAATAATAAAAAAGTAGCCAAAAAGGAGATGGTTCAAGCAGACTAAAAGCTGACCATAGTGTAGTTTTTTTTTATGCTACTAAATTATTTAATTTTAAGATTAGACTATTATCAGAACAATTTACCTACTGGAACAAGACTAAACATCCACCTGACTATTGAGCTTTTCATTTTTTTAATAAACAAATAATGTTTTTGATGATATTTTAATTGAAGGGTCATGTCATAAGTTTTGTAAAATGAGTTTTATAACCGTTTCAACAAACATTGATTATCTATAAATGAATAAAAAAGAAGTGGAGTTTATTCTCTTAAAAGGAGATATATTTGAGGAATACTTATGGCCGGCTTGAATGTCAGTACATATGTCAAATCACTAACTTATTAACTTGCAGTTAAAAAAAATCTATAAATGAAAAAAAAAAAAGTATAGAAATTCATCCTTTCTTATAACCTAATTTGAGAGTTGTCAAGACATTTTACCCAACTTGGACAACCAAACATATGCAGCACAATAGTCTAACCAACTAAGCTATTAGAAACCAGTTGATTAGATCAACTAACCATCAGGGGAAATTTTGGAGATTTTCCTTCACAAGGTTTTGGGTTTGAGTGTTGTTGAGCGCTTTTCCTCAGGCGAATATGTGGTAAGGTTTATTCCCTATAGGCAAAGTGTTCGAGAGAAGACACACCGCCCCTTATGAATATCACTATCTAATTCGAACCACTAACTGACCGTTCGAAAAAACTAAGCTACTTGATCATATGTACACTACTTGACTATAATTATCTTTACAGCCACCACCCACCATCCGCAACCACCAATTGGTCGCTGCAAAATATAATTACATGGTACCCGCTGCCGCATTGTACAGGTACACTCCTAGTTAATATTTAATTAACAGGGGATAATGTTCTTTTGAAAGCAAGATTCATTAATGATGTAAACACAAGAAAATAAATATAGAAATGTAGATTAGACCTTATTCTACAACACCTATGATACTTGCTTACAAAACTATCTTCTATTTTCTGATAAGATAATAAATATAACAAAAACAACTCATCCATAAGTAAACCAGGCGTAATTGCCACTTCATAATTTTGAATTACAAAGTTAAACCAACTGCATTTCAAACTTCAATTTGGTACAAGTTATTCATCTACTACCACATAAGATATACAAATAATGAAGAAATCTCAGATTCTACTTTAGTATCAACTTCAGCTCTTTCTCAAATCAACATAAGACAAATTTCAATGCACAATGTTCAAGTCACCATTGCACGTTACCTTGATCTGCACTTTCAATCTAAATAATTTCCAGTTTTTTTTTTTCAGTATTAAAAAGGGTTCAAAGTCGTCTTCAACAAAAATGATATAACCAAATTATTATATTCATCAGTTCCATTACCAATTTAGTTTTGCGGTTTTGTTGTCTCGTTTATTTCATCATTTAATGACTGTAAAAGCGCCTAGGTAATTCTGCAATAAAAAGAAGAGTCTGAGCCCAGCCAGCATACTTCCCATATTTTTCCACAAATGCATCCGCCACACGGCTGCAAAGCTGCGGGCCCCAGCTAGCTCTGGAATTAGGTATCTAGTTGCAATCTTGTAAAACCCAAAACAATTTAATTAACTAATGCAATAAATTTAATTTAATTAATTCTAAACAACTTACATAAAATCTAAAAAACTGACCTTCCAAACATGTGTATCGACAGGAACAGCATGGTGTTGATCCAGAGAGAACAAAGCTATGCATGCTGCCACTTTGGGGCCCACACCGGGTAAAGTAGTTAAGGCCTCAATTGCAGTTTGAAGATCTAATTTCCTAAGAGAATTCAGCCATTTTACACCTCCACCAGGTTTTGATTTTTACAGTTCCAGTTATGTATTTCGCCCTGTTCATTGTAAATCACAAAATTACTAGATATATAAAGCACTCAGATTTTTTTTGAAAACAAAAATCTCCATTTCCAGCAAAACATATAGAATTCATAACAATTAACCTGTACCCAAAACCTGCATTTCGAAGGTCATCCTCTGAAACTTTTGACAACTGATCCAAAGAAGGGAACTCATAGAAATTGATTCCTTCAACCACACCCACGTGATTACCCAATGATGAAACGAAATCAACCATTTGTGTTATCCTCTTGATGTTATTATTAGAAGAACAAATAAACTGAATTAAACACTCAAGCGGATCTTGCCTCAACACTCTAGCACCACTCAAACACTCGGCCAATTCCGCAAACCGTGAATCACAGTCAGAAAACTCATTCCATAAATCACTCAAACAAATACTCATGTTAAGGAAATCCAGTAGAGCTGATTTGGCAGCAGCTTGGTCGGAATTTTGGGTGTTGTGAAAACAATAAGCAACGTCAGTTTCGTTTGAATTTTGAAGTTGTTTGAGGGAGATAAGGTGGGGCCCAATTACACCTGTGCATTGACAATCGGATGTTTGTTTCCATCGGAATGTTTGGCCGGTGGGGAATGTGAGGGGTAGAAAGAGTTCCGATTTGTTTAAATTGAGGGGTTCCCATTTAGGGTTTTCGGTTGATTTTTTTAGGTCGGAGAGAAGGGGGTTTCTTGGAAGAGTAGTATGAGGATATTGAGTTCGTTACGTTGGGTTTTGAGTGGTTGGGTTTACTGGTGGTTAGCGACGCCGGCGAGGGTAGGGGTCGGTGTCTTTTCATATTTGTAAATTTGATGACTGTTTGGTTTAAAGAGTTCGGGAATGATAATGAATCAATGACCATGGAGGCTTCGTTCATAAACTTACTCACATTTATGATTTATCAATAACAATTTACATTTTTAATTGTATTAAGTTAACCAAACGAGCTTCGTTCACAATAATAATTATTTTGAGTGCATATCGTGTACAATTTACTGGTATCACCTGGAAAGTACGAAAAGCGTGATCAGTTACATGTTTAACTTTGATTGCGGGTATTTTACTAAATGAGCAAAATTATTCTTTATGTGTATTGATGTTTAGGGTTTGTTTTTGTTTATTGAGTCATATGGATTGTGTATGTTAATTGCAATTATTTCTTGAGCTTGAAATAGATTTCGTATGCGTAAGTAGGCATGTACAAATTGGACAGAGAACCGAGCGGGATCGCAGAATCTGACCGGACGAACCGAGCTCCATTGGTTCGGTTCTCGGTTCTAATTTTTATGAAAAATCAGTACTCAGTTCCAAGCGGTTTAGTTCTGAGCGGTCCGATTCAGTCCAAAACCGAGAAAACCCGAAAAAAGTCAAAGGAATTGTCTCGGTTCTCGGTTCGGTATTGAGCATCATCTGTTTGGTCCTCGGTCCGTCCAAAACTATTTTTTCGTCCAGTTATGGTTTTTTTTAAATAAATATCTGTCATCGTGCATTTTTTTTATATTGATTGATTTTAATAAACCTATAAAGTTTGTTGCTATATAATTAATATTTAACCATAATCTAAACATTCAACTATTTTTTGTGATTCAGAAATGCATTGACATTATTTTATTGTGTTTATTAAATATTATTTATGATAAAACTTTTGATCTTACAATTGACTAATATATTATTTTTTATAACGGATTTATATAATATTATTATTAATGTTAAATGCATGGTATTAATTGCAACTTCAAAGTTGGAAGTCAATTTTTATAAATGGATGTTTTGTTAGGGTAAAAGATAATATCAGTTGAAAACTCAACATCATTTGCATCACGATATTGTGATATTTATAGTTTATAATATGTAACTTCTAGTTATATGAAAATACTATTATTTAATTAAATTTACTACAATTATTTTTTTGTTAAATTCTTTGTCTTATTTAATTAATACGAAGTATGTAATTTCTAGTTAAATGAAAAGACTATTATTTAATTGAATTTACTACTATTATTTATGTTAAATACTTTGTATAATCAATTACATTTACTCATGAGCATCATTTATAACAAAAACTTATTTTTTTAACATATAATTCAATACAACATAAACCATAAAACTCAATTTTTATATGATTTATAGATATAGATATAGATGTTAAGATATCAGTAAGTTATATACTTGATACAAATCAATGAAAGAAATTAATAGCAAAGAGAAAGAACAAAATCGCTAAAGGTCTTTGTTGTTTACTTCACTTATTAAATGTTTTTGTTGGATGCACCCTTAGAGTGTTAAAATTTTGCAACATGAAAATAAGTATTTATAGATCATAATGTGTAAAATTCATAAATCTTGAAAAGTCTCTTATTTTATAGAACTTTTTATTATTATAATTATTTATATTTATTACAAAACTCTTGGTCTTACAATTTAATGAGCTTGTCAAATTGTTATTAAAATGAATTCAATACTATAGAACTCAATAGAACTCAATTATAATAATTGCAACATAAAAATAGAATTCAGTTTTATATTTTATAAAACTTTTTATTATCATAATTATTTACATTTATTACAAAAGTCTTGGTCTTACAACTTAATGATTTTGTCAAATTGCTATTAAAATGAATTCAATACTATAGAACTTAATAGAACTCAATTATAATAAATGCAACATAAAAATAGAACTCAATTTTTATATTTTTTTTATATATATAAAAGAATTAAGCATAAATTTAACAATCATCAATATATTTAATTAATATTTTCCTACTATTAGATACTCTCAAGTTTATGTTAAAACTCTTGATTTTACAACTATTGAGGTTCTCAATCTTTATTAACACGATTTACTTAATATTATAATAAATGCAACATCAACATGAAACTCATTGTTTATATTTTATTATACATATACAAACGAAAATAAGCATAAATTTAACAACCACCAATATATTTAATTAATATTTTCATACTAATTAGAGAATCGCAAGATGTGAAAAATGGCGATCAAAACCTATTAATAGGATTAAAAGTAAAATAACAAATCAAATGAACAACAATTTGTAACCATTAACATGATAAGATATCCATCTTAAATAATTGTGATAATATCATACACAATCATACTATAATAATAACTATCAGATCATTGTATAATATAATTTTTATACAAAATGTAAATAAACAACGAATAACAATTTTATACATATATACAAAAGAGGTTGTGTAATTTTAAACAAAAACAACTAACATACCATCTCTAAAACAAAATCATAAAGATTATGTTGGATTACCAATTAATAGCGACGATAAATAACAAAAGCCCTATAGATATTTGTTGTTGACTCCATTTGTTAAGTATTTTTTTTGGATGCACCTTTGGAGTGTTAAAATTTTTGCAATATGAGAATGAGTATATATAGATGCTAATGTGTAAGATTAATAAAACTTGAAAAGTCTCTTATTTATTGAACATTTTATTCATATAATTATTTATATTTATTTCTAAACTCTTGGGCTTACAATTTAATAAATTTGTTTTAATTATATAATAATATTATTAATATTAATTGCATGGTATTAATTGCAACTTCAAAATTGGAACTCAATTTATATATATATATATATATATATATATATATATATTTAATTGATTATACAAGTAATTAATTAAATGGAGGCTTTGAGTGTAATCGAGAAATTTTTTAGAGTAAATTACAGTTATTGTCCTTGTGGTTTTCTCAATTTTGTGTTTTTGTCCCTATATTTTTTTTTTTCATTTTTTTTTTGTTCCTGTGCTATGCCAAATTCTGCTTTTTTGTCATTCCGTCAATTTTTCATCGTTAACTAGCCTCACATGCCAAACATGTGAGGGTATTTTGGTCATTTAATCAAATTAATTGTACCATATGCCTTAATATTTGTACTTTCATATTGTAACTTCATCATCCTCAAGAACACCAAACAAACAAGCATGCAACTTCAAACCTAAAATCAAAACATGAAACCTAAAATCAGAACATGAAGAATCAAATTAAAATTAAACCCAAAATTTAAAATTAGAAGTCCCCAAATTGAAGAATCATATCAGAACTCAAATAATAAACCACACCTAAAATCGATTTCTGCTTCAAACCTAAAATCGACTTCTGCAACTTCAATTAAACCACACCTAAAATCGACGGTGGTGGTGGAGCTGCTTCAAACCTCGATCTAGGTTTCGTCGGTGACGGATCTTCTCGCCGATGGTGGTGATGACCTGCTTCAAACCTAAAATCGAATTTTGCAACTTCAATTAAACCACATCTAAAACCGACGGTGGTGGTGGAGCTGCTTCAAACCTCGATCTAGGTTTCGTCGGTGACGGATCTTGTCGCCGGCGGTGGTGATGACCTGCTTCAAACCTCCGTCAATTTCTTCAACCCCTTAATTTCATTTTTTTTTATTTCTGCTGCTTCGAGGGCTTCAAACCTCCGTCATTCACCGGTTGGTGACAAGGGTTTGTAGATCGACGGGTTGCAAAGACGGATACTCAGATGAGAAGACACTTGCATAGCAGTTTTTTATGAAATTATTGCCTCAAAATTGAAGGAAAGTGACGAATAAGAGAAAAATTGATTGCATTTTTTAGTTATTTGAAGTTGGTGTTGTGAAAATTGGGATTTTTATGATCTGTAAATGGCATGCTGAAGAAACGAGTAAAGGTGGGGTTTTTGATTGGGAGGTTGAAGAGGTTTTTGTGAGAGGTTGAATGATAGAAGAAGAAATGGGAAAGAAGATGAAAAAGAAAGATAAAAAAGAAAAATTAAAATGGAAAATAGAAAAGGACGAAAGTACTCTTGATTTTTTTTAGCAAATCTCGTTAGTTAACGGTGAAAAATGGACGGAAGGACAAAAAAACGGAATTTGGCATAGCACAGAGACAAAAAAAATGAAAAAAAATATAGGGATAAAAACGCAGAATCGGGAAAACCACAAGAAAAAAAATTGTAATTTACTCAATTTTTTACTATAATTATTTTGAATTTTTATAGGAAGTGGATGAAGCTACATTGAGTATACATATTTGGAACGACCATCAATCATTGTCAATGTTTATTTTATTTTGTTTACGTTGACAACTTTTATGTCATTATCTGCATTTTATTTTTTCCTTTAACTGATGTTTCAGGAAAATATATCATTTACAAAAGTTTTAAAGTCTCGGTTATTTCAAATTATGAACTAAGACCATCTTTCAAACCAGAGCGGGTAACTAAAATTCCTCAATCTTTAAAGTAAACCAATTTCTCCCACTCATTCTACTTAGGATAGAATCATCATATGTCTTATTTTTTGCTACAATTTGGACCAAGATAGATGAAGCCATAATTGGTATAAATTTCACCAAATAATAACATTAGAGATGATATCTAAGCTCATACTCGTTCCTATACCATATATGTACGTATTCAAACTTCTTCATATGTAGTTTGGTAGTAAGATTATTTGCTTATGTGATCCTATTACATTACATCTTATTTACAATTGTGATTGTGTTATGAACAGTAATTGTTGTAGACTTAATTTTGTATATAACCAATGTTATCTAAAATAATTTAGAGATGGAGCTTAGCTGTAGATTGAATGGATCTTTTCCTATAGGTCGGAGGTTCAAAACAAGGTAGAGTTTACTTCTTAATTTTTTGACTCGTTACATTGAATTATTTGTTTATTGCAAGTTCGTTTAAGATAAAAGTAATTAACATTTAGAACTTTTATAAAGACGAAAAAAGGTATACCGAGTATTAGGAACATGTATTTTTTGAGGTTTTTTTTTTCTTTTTTTTTCTTGTGTTTTTATATGGGTAACCCAATGTTTTTGTTTCAGTTGCATGATTATATCCATGGTTTCAAAGTTTTATTTAGTTGTACTTATCCATGGTTTCATAGTTTTATTTAGCTGTACTTTATATAATATTTAAAATCACAAAAAAAATTATATACTTGATCAATTTAAAAAGTAAATAATATGATAACAAGGTAAAAAAACCAACAAACGGATAATTGAAAACAAAATTATTGGTTCAAGATATCAATGTTTTAAAACCGGGGTTTTGAACCAGGCCGGGCAATGCCTTAAAAACGGTAGAACCGGTCGAACCGGACGGTTGGACCGGATTATAATATTATTCGTTATTTTATAACTTTTAGCTAAATATGTAATATTTTATACAACCTCAAAACTAGATAAATGTTTATAAACTTAGGATAACTCTATGTGGCATCAAAATATGAAAAGAATAAACAAAATATCCCCTAATATCTTCAAGTAACTGTAAATTAGTAGGGTCCCATTATTTCGTTGTGGAGAAGAAAAAAGTTTGTTCAAACTTTGTATTTTAAGTAGGTAGAGAAAAAAAAGCCTCAATTAGAAGAGAGAACTTTTCGATCCCACATCGTTGTGGGAGGAAAAAACTTAACAGTTACCAACTCGATATATATGACACATGGAGGAAACTTTTGAGAGCAGCTCTGTGGAATCTTTTCCTTTCGGATTGAGTCATTTGAGACTAGTTAAATGTTAAATCCGGTCAATTTTGGGTTTTTTGCTCTGGTTCAACCCGGTTTGCTAATAAACCCGGCGATTCAATCCGACCCATTTTTTTGCTTTTGACCCGCTTAGTAGGACCGGCTCTATGTCTTTTTTCCGGTTTGACCGGTCCGACCGGCCAATCGAACCTGGTCACAAAAACATTGCAAGATATTGTCATTACTATGTTTCATTTCGTGTACACAGGTATTAGTCTCTAAAATTAGTTGTAATATGTTGTCCCAATTACAAGTTTTTGACGGAAAAAACAAACTGCGTCAAATATACAATAAACGAAGTAAAAACCTACTATGTAAAAGATTAAATCATAAATCCTGTAATATCTTTTTTTTTTTTTTTTGAACGGCTAGTTAGTAAGTTAGTGGTTTGAGCCTAGACAGTGACATCCACAAGGGGCAGTATGCCTTCCCTCAAAACTTCCACCAATTTGTCCACGACGAGATTTGAACCCATGACCTTGATCGCAACACCTTAAATCCTCCTCTAATACCACTAGGCTACAAGCCTTAAGTCTGTAACATCTTATATATCACATTTAGTCAAATGTGCAAACATGAGATATTTGTTAGTTAATAAATTACAAAAGTAACCAAATTTATAAAGCAGGAACTAAAACATTAAATTATATTCAATTTTGAAAAAAGTAAATCTATAACTTTTTAGAAAAATAGAAGCTATGTAAACTCGCAACGAAGTGCGCGAATTACTACCTTCGTTACCTATAATCATCAAGGTTCTAAAAAGCTCAAGGCGCGGCGTGGCGGCACCATAATGTTTTTTAAGGGACGGCAAATTTTTCAAGGCGCGGCGTGGCCTTAAGCATGACGAGTCGTGGCGAGTCATAGCGTTTTTTAAGGGACGGCAAATTTTTTTATATAATTTTAAGATATATGTATATCGAGTTCAAAAAAAGTATAGATCTATTGATTTTTATGATTTTCATATAAGAAGTTTATAAAAAAAATATTAAATCTAAATTTATAATTATATATCCCATCATTATTTTTAATGAAAAATGTTTTTTCAAAAAAAAAAATTCAAATTTTTCAATGCACTTCGAAAAAAACTCACGCCAAGGTGCGCCTTACGCCGCGGTATCGCGTTTTTTTTTTGTCATGCCTTACACTGCCGCGACTGAGCCGCGCCTCACGACTTGGCTGTAACGACCGTAATTTTATGTTTGTAATTCGTATGCTTAATTCGGGATTTGTACGAATTAAATTATTTATGTTAGAATACGTTTACCGTTATGTTATATTGAGTATGTGAACGTGCAAGACTCGTGCTAATTAGAAACGGGTCAAAAGTTGGTAAATTGTAAGTTGGAGAAGTGAAAGTGCAAATCTGCACAAACTCGTGTCACGAAGATTTGGGTTCGTGGCACGAAGTGAGACAGAAACTCATTTTCGTGACCCGCTGAACACGAAGTTTTAGTTTCGTGCCACGAAGATAGCCGCGCCAAACCTCGTGCCACGAATAATTTATTTCGTGCCACGAGGGTACCTGGACAACATAAAACGGGAAAATTGGGGTTTTTACTCATTTCAAACCCTTAAACCCTAGCAGCCGAAATAGAGAGAAAACTTGGCGATTTTGGTGATTCTTGGCTCAAATCTTCATCATCTTGGAGGATTTAAACACCAAAGGTAAGGATTATTGATTCTTATTATCTTCTACCTTAGTTTCAAGCTTGTCATGGGTATCAATGGTGGTTTTGGGAACCAACCATGTCATCTTTGGGGAAGATGACCAATCTTGAGTGTAAAACACTCATTGTAAGCTTGTAATCCTTGTGTACAAGTTGGATTTGGGTTTTATGGATAGAAATCTTGAACTAGGGTTTGAGATTTCCACCAAGTGGTATGAAATTGGTGATTGGGGATGTTAAGATGGATTAACTAGTAGCTAGTTATGGATTATAACTAGATTTTGTGATGATATTGATATAGGTCAAGAAGGAGTTGAGATTGGAAGTATTTCTTTGGTTGAGAAGTAGAGATTGTGTTGATTTACACAAGTATTGGATAACATTGCTAAGGTGAGTATATGTGATCTTTTCTGAGTACATAGTAAAAGATTTTTCATAGTTTAAATGATTAAACAAGTTTTTAGTAGTCTTTATTAAGTAAATGTTTTAATTAAGAAATAAAGATTGATTAGTTAGTAGATGATATGAATTGTTATTGACTTGCTTGGTTACCACTAGTATGTTGAATCTTGTGATTTGGAGCATTGGCTCAAGTAGTTGAATTGTTATGTGGTAGCTAAACAATTGGATCCTAGATAACCCACAAAAGTTGGGGGAGTTAGTGACACCTACTTGGGGCGGTACCACCCTGCGCAAGGGTAGTGTGTCGAGAAATAGATAACCTGGAAAGCGGGGGAGTTTGAGATAACCCGGAAATCGGGGGAGCAAATAGATAACACGGAAATGGGGGAGTTTACCTAGATAACCCATATCGAGGGAGTTTGTTTCGGGGAGGCGCGTTACGTATGTGATTGGCTTATGACAAGCCTTAGAGTATGTTTGACTATGTGCAATTTGATAATTATTTAATTATTATTTTATTGCAAATATTTTTCTAACCGGGTCTAAAACCCATGTTTCTCACGAGACAATCTTGTCTCACGTACTACGTTTATTTTGACTATGTACTCAGGTTCGGGAGCTAAAGATTAGGCGGTCCGTATTTAGCATTTGGAAGGGATTAGCTCGGTGTACTTATTTAATTACCTAGACTATAGTTTTTGATATATTTGTAACACCGATTTTGGTACTTTCTAATTATTCCAAATGTTTTAGTTAAACCATATTTTTTAGATACTCAGTTTGTAAAGACTTATATTTTTATTTAAAAGTTTTAATTTGGGTTGAAAAATCGGTGTGTTACATTGGCGCTGCCAAGGCGCCACCATAGCACCGCCATGGCGCGTTTTTTAAAAGATACATTACATTACATATGGGTATAAAAAATTTACAAAATTCGACTTGATGTTAAAAAAATATAAATTGTGCATTGTTTCTTATTAGTCCTCTAACTAATCTACATTTACACTTACGGGTTGAAAAGAGAGAGAAATTTTTTGTGCGAAATCTCGTTTTGGGGAAGAAAGCTACATAGGAAACCCTTCTCCCTTCTCTCTCAATTTCTCTCCCCAATACTTCCACCATTTTCGGACCCCACAATTCCTCTAAACCCCTTCTTCTACCCCTTCTTTCTCTCTCCCTCTCACAGCAATAATGCCAGCTTCCTCTTCTGGTATGTATATATACGCAATTCAATTGGTACTTGTAAGATTTTGATTCTGTTGTCACGTTCAAATTGAGCTTTGAAATTACTTCAATTTTGGTTTTGGTTTCGATTTGGATGTCGAATTTGAATTTGATTTTGTACAGAGACTAGGAACAGGTGGAACAAACGGAAGCGAGGAGAGCAGTCGCGAAAACCTAGACCTCAACCACAACGCCATGACGATGACGACGATGAGGATTATGAAGAAGAAGAGGATGTCGACCTCGATCAGCAAAATACACAACCTGAATTTGAAGATGACCCTAGCAATTCGTCCGATCCCGTCGCCGTTACCGTCACCGGAGCAGAGAGTGAGGTCATCTCCGATGGGGCCGTACGAATCTCAAATTTTCCTTCTGTTGTCAAACACACGATAAATCAACACCATTACTCAGTGATTCAGATTGCTGCTAGAGAGAGAGCTTGCCAAACTGGAGATAGTAGCAGTAGCAGTGGTATGAATTATCTGTTTTTGGAGAATATTTCACACGGCCAGCTTCAGGCGTTGTCTGCCATACCTAGGGATTCTCCAGTTTTGACCGGTGCAGATGCAGAAGGTTCTTATGTTATTACACCACCTCCAATTATGGAAGGCCGTGGTGTTATCAAGAGATACGGGTCAAATCGGGTCCATGTTGTACCAATGCACTCAGGTATAGCACCATAATCTTATAATTACTCTGCAAAAAGATACATTTTGTCTTCCACTTGTATGTTTGTGTGATTCTGCTTCTATTCTGTTAACTATGTGTGAATTGGCTTGAATTTTGGTGTTTTTTTTCAACAGATTGGTTTTCACCAACAACAGTAAACAGATTAGAGAGACAAGCAGTGCCACATTTTTTCTTGGGAAAGTCAACAGATCATACTCCAGAAAAATACATGGATTGTCGTAACCGTATCGTTGCTAAATACATGGAACATCCAGCAAAAAGGCTGTCAGCTACTGACTGCCATGGTTTTCTACCTGGTGTTGATGCTGATGATGTAACTCGAGTTGTACGGTTTCTTGAAAATTGGGGTGTCATTAACTACTGCGCATCCCCCCCGAATAATCATGAACCGAGAAACGTGGGATCGTGTCTCGCAGAGGATTTAAAAGGGGAGTTACGTGTGCCAGCAACTGCTTTGCGATCTATTGATAGTTTAATCCAATTTGATAAACCTAGGTGTAGGTTAAAAGCATCAGATATATATCCAGAATTGGCTGTTGATATTGAAGAAAACTCTGATTTGGATAGCAAAATTCGGGAATTATTATCTGAAAATCGGTGCATTCATTGCTCTAAATCTCTTGGTATTGTTTATTATCAGTCTCTCAAAGAGGTGATTTATCAATTATCATTTATCAGCCATTTTCTACTTTCTATTTTGTGTCTGAATTATTTTGATGTTGTTACATTTTTTGTTTCTGCAGATTGATACACTGTTATGCATAAAGTGCTACAACGAGGGAGCATTCGTTACTGGTCATTCAAGTTTAGATTTTATAAAAAATGATTCGACCAAATATTGTGTAGATCTTGAAGCCGACAGCTGGACCAATCAGGAAACGTTATTATTACTAGAAGCTATGGAAAAATTTAATGAAAATTGGGTTGAAATTGCTGAACATGTTGGCACAAAATCAAAAGCTCAATGCATTCTTCAATTTGTTCGTCTTTCAATAGATGAAACCCCCTTGGAAAAAATTGAAGTTCCAACTGCTTCAAATTTGCCAAATGGTAATGCACATGCGAATGGGAAAGGTATGTCTACAATAATCAAATTTTATATTTTATTTTATTTAAATTTCTGGCAGATTGGTTATGTTAATAAAAAATATATTTGCTAATATAGCGTCCGTTGTTGAAGACCTTGAATTTGAAGACAGATTGCCATTTCAAAAATCTGCCAATCCTGTAATGTCTCAGGTGAGTTGACTTTCTAAATGGATAAATTAATTGTCTGAATAATTGCTTTTGAAAAATACCGATTTTTTTTTCAATTTTAAATTATTTTTTATTTTTTAGGTTGCCTTTTTGGCATCTGCAGTGGGACCAAGAGTGGCTGCAGCGTGTGCTCATGCATCTTTAGCTGCATTATCTGAGGATAATCATTTAGGTGTTTCTGAAAATTCCGGAGTTGTTGATGGATCTGCCTCTGAAAATAGGTATTTTTTAAAAAAAAAGATTAAATTACACAAATGGTCCTTTAGGTTTGTAACATATTACGTATTTGGTCCTTTGATTTCATAAATTACATTCGTAGTCCTTATTTCTGAAACTATTGACACGTTTGGTCCTTTACCTAAACAGACGTTAACTTTTCCCGTCAAGTATGGTCACATGTGATGCACGAGTGGGTAAAATTGTCCTTTTCCCTTTCCCTTCCCCAATCAAGGTTGTAAAAATCGCTCGGCGGTACCTAGGCGGTCGACCACCTTCAAGCGATTAATCGGTCTCGGCGGCGATTAATCGGTTTCTAGGCGGGTACCCTAAATTATAAAGGAATTCAATTTTAAAAGATATATATTAGTGATATATTACTGAAATTATTAAATAAATAAATACCCATGAAAAAGTTTAAGTATTTATGGATATTTAAAAAAAACTATTAATGGCCCGTTAAGAATCAGACATGAAAATATGAAAAGTCAAAAGTAGATGAACATTTATGGGCCATTAACAAAGTTATCTATCCATTTTCTTTTCTTTTTTAATTTCCTGGCCCACATAATAACACAGACGTCCCTCCATCTTTCTTCTAAACCCTAAAGCAATAACAATTGCCTCTGTTCCTCCATCCATTTGCTGACCTTCGCCTCGCACTCCGACACAAAGAAAGATGAGCCGATCAAGAAGAAAGTATAAGCGATTTAGAAGCTCTCCTGAATAACCACCAGTCATCCGGTATTGTGTCAAACCCTAATTTTCACAGTGTTCGTTCTGAAACTTCGAAAATCTTAAATCAATTTTGACTTTAGTTGACCGATTTCTTCCGATTTAGACCGATTTGGACCGATTTACGCCGATTTTGACCGATTTTGACCGGATCCGATTAGTTTCTCCGATTATCAATTTTCTCACTCGGTGGCCAGCCGATTAACGCCTAGGCGCCGCCTAGGCGGCCGCCAAGGCCGATTTTTACAACACTGTCCCCAATTTGAAACCCATAAAAACCCGTTTGTTTGACGGGAAAAGTTAATGTCTGTTTAGGTAAGGACTACTAGTGTAATTTATGAAACTAAAGGACCAAATATGTAATATGGTACAAACCTAAATGACCATTTGTGTAATATAATCTTGTGATAATGCATTGACAAATGACAACAGCAGTTTGTGTTATTTTTTATTCATTTACTTTAGCTATTGAGTTGCATTCTTTTTGTCTAATGTGAGACTTGTGTTTTTGAAGGGTGAATTCAGAAAACATGAACGGTAGAAACCCTAATCAACAAAAAGGTGAATTTTGATTTCTTTTTTCACATCTCTCATTTCTTTTTTCTAACTATAATTTATATAATTTCAGTTGAAAACTTATCTTCTGAAAAGATGAGAAATGCAGTCAGAGCTGGTCTTTCTGCAGCTGCAACTAAAGCAAAACTGTTTGCAGATCATGAAGAACGAGAAATTCAAAGGCTCTCTGCTAATATTATTAATCATCAAGTATTATTATTCTCTCTATTTATCAAAATTTAAAATTTATTTTAGAGTAAATTACATAAATGGTCCTTTAGGTTTGTACCATATTACAACTTTGGTCCTTTAGTTTAAAAAATGAGACAGATAGTCCTTATTTTGAAACTATTTTGCACTGTAGTCCTTTATGCTAAACGGTGTTAAACTTTTCTGTTAAGTCCCCCCATGTGCAATGCACATGAGGGTAAAAGACGAAAATAAGTTTAACACTGTTTAGCATAAAAGACTACGCGTGCAAAATAGTTTCAAAATAAGGACTATCTGTGTCATTTTTTAAACTAAAGGACCAAAGTTGTAATATGGTACGAACCTAAAGGACCATTTATGTAATTTACTCTTTATTTTAAAATGTATGATCTTTTGTGTTAATATTTCTCTCGTTTCCTGCAGTTAAAGAGGTTAGAATTAAAGCTAAAACAATTTGCAGAAGTTGAAAGCTTATTAATTAAAGAATGTGAACAAATAGAGAGAGGAAGACAAAGAGTATCAACAGAACGAGCCCTAATGCTATCCAACCAATTTGGTGCAACCAGACCAGCAGGGTTGCCAGGTGTCGGGCCATCGTTGGTCAACAATAACTCTGGGTCACCATCACAACCGTTCATTACAGGGTTCCCAACAACTAACCAGCAAATGCACCCACAAATGACCCAACAACAGATGTTTGGGATGGGCCCACGGATGCCCCTTTCGGCTATAAACCCGTCTTCTTCATCGGGTTTAAACCCCATGTTGAGGCCCGTTTCAGGAAGTAGATCAGGGTTTGAGTAATTTAATTAAAAATATTAAAATTGTAACTTTTTTTATTGAAATGGCCCGAGTTTGGGTGTCGAGGTATTGGTTGATTAGGTATTGGTTATGTTATTCTGACCCTTTTAAATTTAATGTTTTTGTTCTTACATAAGGATGGATGGGATGGTGTTGTACAGTTATGTTGATTATGTAGCAATTTAGCATGTGCTTTTCACCTTAATCCTTGTATGCTTGTTGATTGCTCTAATCAGTTATATATACTTCATCTGTTTCAAAATAACTGATATATTTTTCATTTCATTTTGTATCTCAAAATAAGTGATATACATTGAATATTTATCTTATTTGGTAAAATTTAGCGGGTCTTACATCAACTAACTACCTCCTTTAATATTATAAAATAATCTATTTACCCCTACTTGACTTTTATCAAAATGTATTGGACATACTCCTATCAATTATTATCCAATTTAATATAATTTAAATTTCATTAAAACATTTGCCTAAAAAAACTTTAGATGACATTATATCACTTATTTTAAAATGGAGAAAGTACATGATAATTTCATTGGCATCCGAGAAACTATATTGAAATGAACTATTACTTTGGAGTAGATCTAAAATACGAAACCATAAAATATTCACGTGCTGTATTTTTGGTTTGTTAGAATGTTATTTCTCGGTTTTATTGTGTTGATTTCGATCTTACTTCCAATTAATTCCGGCCATATGCATCTTTGTTTGACTAGGTGTCGTTTGATTTAATGGACTTAACATGGAAATAGCTATGTCGGGAAAGTCATAATGGGTTTGTTTGACTACGTTTAAATCTAAAGTTATGGTATAATGTTTTCCCAAGTGAATCACAATTTTTTTTATATATTTATCCAGTTTAGTTAAATAATTAAATTATAATTATATGTTTTTATGATCCAGTTAAAAAAGTATTTAATATTCATATTGTTTTTAAGAATAAAATTTTATTTCGAATTTCAGTTTTATTAATTATATATCAATAATTTTTATAATTAAAAACTTCAATTGAAAATTATATATCACTTAATTATGTTTTTTTTAATAATAATGAGGCATTGAAAAATGATAAATAATATTATTAAGCATGTCAAACAAACAAGAACATTAATTAGTCGAGACAAAACAAATGAGGAAAAAAAGAAAAACAACTTTGTATATTAGCACAATAATTTCGGCAAGTAAAATCATACCCGAACTCAACACTTATTCTGTATATAAGACCACATGCATCAAACTTTCTAGGAATACATGAACATGTGACTTGAGACAATTTAGTTTTACTATTGCGGTAATGGGATATCAGCAAGATCCTCTCTATAAGGAAAGTCCTGTCTTTTATCATCACCATATTGTCCGTTTTCCATGCTAATTTGGTCGACTTTTACAGGCTCAATGAATGTAGTTACAACATCCTTACGAAGCATAAGGTAGATGACCGAGAGAATGTAGATGGCCATCACGGGGAAGACTAGCATCCCAATGAACACATTAGCCACTTTTGGTAAAGTGCTTTTAATTAACCAACCAACAAAAGCCGTTGTCAAGTAGTAGATGTTGATGCCGATTATCCCAAGTCCTAATATCCACGAGAACACAATGATCTGCACATGGAGAAATTAATATAATGTCGTAATTAGGGCTGCCCAAAGGGTCCGACACAAACCTTATTATGTTAGTTGGATCAGGTCGGGTCTATTCGGATCTTGTGTTAATAGCGGTTTTTTTGAACCCAACCTGATTCCTTGTCGGGTCGGCTATCGGGTTAAAATTCCTTAGCTTTGTCGGGTTCGGGTTGAACCGAATAGACCCGATTGAAGTTTAAGTATTTTTTCCTTTTAAGATTCAAGATATATTTATCATTAAATCAATGAATTAACACATTAATAATTATAAATCATTCAATAAAAATAGTACACAACTACAAATGCTAAATCAAAACTCATAAAGTTCAATTTATTACGGTATATATATTTTGTTCATTTTTACCTAAAATTCCTAGCTCAAGTGTAACCTGACAAACCCGATCCGGTCAACCTGAAACCCGAATCCTTATCGGGTCGGGTTGCGAGTAAATTTTTTTTCTCTCCAACCTGACGGACCCAATCCATAAGAACCCAGACCCGACCCGATGGACACCCCTAGTCATAATCATACATATTTTGGAGTACATGAAGGATACAAGAGGGAACAAAAACTCACAATCATGGAGTTTTTGTGAGGTCCCATTTTGGTAGCTGAACTACTGAACTTGAGGAGTGGAATGAGAGCAAATGGTAGTTCAAAGGACAATATCATCTGCAAAATACCCATATTAAAAGTTAAGATTCCGAAAAACATCGAAAGATATGTTTAAAGATACAATATAAGATCAAAATACAAACTGATGCTATGATGATTAGTCTTCCAGCTCCAGAAGACCCACCAATGATTGATACAATTAGACTCGGGGTGATGGCGATGCACCTTGTTATCAAGTTCCTTAGCCATTTTCTCATCTTTAAGTCCAAGAATCCCTACAATGGCAACGAATATGTAGCTTATTAAACACTATTTTATTTTTTGTAAAAAAAGAAAAGAAAAAAAGACTATCTGATAAACTAATTATGCAACCCAAATGTGGAGTGACAGACCCTTTTGTTACTTGAAACCCAATACTGTCTGAAGACAGGGGATGCACTGAAACGATTCTAACTTGTGGCTCGGGTCTCCGTTTAAGGTAGATTTTTAGTTTTTTTTTTTAAATTTAATTGTTGGTCTTTGTTTTAGTCCCAGTTTTCGCCCGTTCGAAAATTTAGGCTTATTTAGTTTTTGTTTTTTTAATGTGGAAAAGTTACGTGTTAATTTTATAAAAACGGAGTTTTTTCTTAAATTTGGTTTTCTTGTGTTGAACAGTTTTGAAAACCAGTATTCTTTGAATCAACTTAGTTTTTTGATTAAATTGTCCTATGTTTTTTAAAATCAATTTGTGTTATCATATTTTTAGTCTACACCAATTACCTGCATAATAAATTGACCGGCATAAGTGCCTGTAATTGTCGAACTCTGGCCCGAAGCTAGCAGCGCAATCGCGTAAAGAGTGGAGCTGGACTTTCCTAAAACATTCTGCACGTGTAACAATATGGAGATCGAGTTAATTAATCACGTGTCTTTTGACAAAGCTAATGTTTATTTAAAGTCTATTGTATAAGAAATTAAGAATCATACTTTAAGAAGAAATGAAGCTGAGTTTAAATTAAGATCATTGCAACGATTCAAATCATCACTTTGTAGGTTTTCGGCTGCACAAACGGTGCCGGAAACAGTGATCATCGATACATTGATCAAGAATGCAACAAATAGAGCAATCCCGCTCTCTATCAGGAAGTATCTGCATGCATCCTGTAATACACCACATCATTCATAAACTTTAATTTATTTTTGATTTTGATATCATATAATTAAGTGAAAATGACTTACGTTGATGCCACGAACTGAATTTGGTACCTTCCTTGAAAGAACAAGAGCTGAATGGAGGAAAAGATTATGCCTATATATAATTATAAATGATAAAATCGATGTTAGAATAAATTAAGTAATTTGTTAAAAGTAAACTAAACTTTGGGGTTTGTTTTGTAATTAATTTAGTCTAGGGAGTCAAAGTGTAATTAAAGGATAAATATTAGGGATGTGTCGATTAGAAAAGAGGGATGTATCGGTTTATACATATCGATTCGTATGTATAAATACGTATGTGTATTTTCAGTTTCAATTGTCGAATAAGATGAATAATTTGTAGAAATCTATTGTTGTTTATCTTCTTATTCCTCCAACATAATTAAAGTAGATTTTAGAGAATTAATTACAATAATGTGTATAAAACGAGTTATTTAGTAGCGAGATGGATCATACGGCATAACGAGTGCACCGAGTAGTGCAATGGCATCACCAGTGGCACCATGGCCACTAAGTTTAGGAACAAACATTCCCTTGAGAACATCACCAGCTGGCGGCTTCACATAACTCATTTCTCCAAAGAAACAACCAGCCATCACAAATACTAGAATAGCTATCAATATTTCTAGCTTCCGAACCTATATTTAATACATTGTGTTCAATTGACAAATAAAAATTCAAATTTAATACTCTGGATCAAAATTATTTTATTAGTTAGCATTGTTCAGTATTCATATACTCTAATTTTGTTCGACTAATTTTTTTCATAACAAAACCCGTATAACTGTATTTCTACATGTCTTGTAATATAACTTATTTATTTAACCGAAAATAAAATAGTAAATTACACAAATGGCCCTTTAGGTTTGTACCATATTATATATTTAGTCTTTTAGTTTCATAAATTACACTGATAGTCCTTGTTTATGAAATTATTAACACATTTAGTCTTTTAACTAAACAATTAAACGTTTATCTTTCCCGTCAAGTATGGTCACGTGTGATGCACGGGTGGTAAATTTATCCTTTTCCCTTTCCTTTCACCAATTTGAAACCCATAAAAACCCGTTTGTTTGACGGGAAAAAAGTTAACGTCTGTTTAGGTAAATGACCAAACATGTCAATAGTTTCAAAAATAAGGACTATTAGTGTAATTTATGAAACTAAATGATAAGTATGTAATATGGTACAAACCTAAAGGACCATTTATGTAATTTACTCGAAAGGTTGGAAGTTTTTTATTCAATTTTTTATGGCGGAAATAGCAGCTATGTTTGCGTCAAAAGGCAAAAAACGTTTGTTGCAATTTCTTTTTTTGGAATAATTTGTTTGTTTGTATGAGAAAACTTACACCATATTTTTGGAGGCCGAGAAGAAGGAGGGTGCTGCAACCAGTGCAAAGGACTCCAACCCAAACCGGAATCTTGAATAAGATATTAAGTCCAAAGGCAGTCCCAATCACTGTCAACATCCAGACAATTAATCATATTTAGTTTATATAATATAAAAAGTAAGGAAATTAAATTAAGTAATTCAACATGTCAGTTTCATAGTTATTGTTTAGAAATCATGCCTTCGGGAATGTCTGCTGCTATGACAGCAATCTCGGCTAGCAACCACAAGCAATATTTCACAAAAATGGGGTATTCAGCCTTACATAATTCTGATAAATGTTTCCCTGAATGAAAAAAAGAAAATCATTGGAAAAATATTTATTATTGTTTCCCCGTATATAAATAAAAATTCATTGGAAATTTAATTAAGTGTCTTACCCGTACTTACACCAAGATTCGCCGCGAGAGATTGAATCACAAGTGCAAAGATTAACCCAATTAAAATAACCCAAAGTAACTGAAATTTGAAATTATCCCTTGATCAAAATGGCCTTAATTGTTTTATCAACTATAAGTATATTTGTTTTTAATATAAACATTTACCTCGTATCTGTGGTCAGCTCCTGCTTGTAAATCAGTTTCCACCGCATACAAAACGTTTACAAAGATTAAGTTAAAACGTAGACGGGCTAGGTCAACATATGTCTCCTGTGGAATATCGTGCCATCCTTAAGTATCGTCTCATGATTCCACTATTTCCGGTAGATGCTTTATGCCCTGTTTGTCGCAAGGCAAGTTTGGATTCCTTTGGGGAACATGCGGTTCATTGTAAAGAGCTTCCGGGATTCAAGTACCGACACGATATGGTTAGAGACGTCCTTTTTGACATATGTAGGCGTGCCGGGATCTCCGCCAAAAAAGAAGCTCCTGTGAACTTTTTGACCGATCCGTTGGATAGAAGATCCACACTTAGACCTGCTGACATTTTAGTTTTTGGATGGGTTGGGGGGAAACACGCGTGTGTGGATCTAACTGGAGTTTCTCCTCTTGTGGGTTTGAGCAGTCGGGGTGTTACAGTTGGACAAGCTGCTTTGAAAGCCGCCTCGTGTAAAGTGACAAAGCACGAGAAAGCATGCATTGAAAATCAACATGTGTTCATTCCTTTTGCATTTGATACTTTCGGTTTCCTTGCGCCTGAGGCGGTGGAGCTTCTTAATAGAGTCCAACGTGTTATGCATAGCAATGTTATGACACCGAGGTCCACAAATGTTGTTTTTAAAAGAATTAGTTTTGCCATTCAAAAAGGGATAGCGGCACAGCTTGTTGCCCGTTTGCCTTCTTTATCCATGTAAAAGACTATATTATAATTTATTATAAATTATATTTACCATTTAATGAAAAAAAAAAAATAAAACATAATAAAATTAATTTGATACCGAAAATTAAAATGGAAGTCTTACTATTTCCAGGGTCAAGATAAGCTAATGAAACTAGAAAACCAGGGCCAACAAATGAGAGAAAACTTTTCCATCCAGGTTTCTGAACAATCAAACTGTTAGTTACAAGCAGAAACGAAAAAGAAAAAAGAAAAAAAAAAGAACAAATTTGACTTTAATGGTCAAAGTTAACTATGAACTGAAAATAAATAATGTGGGTAAGACAAACCTGATCGTTGTTCAATTCCTTATGATCATAATCTTTATTGTCGGAAATAACTCCATTCAGATCAACGGCTGAAATGCGGTTGCTTCCTCCGGTGACTCGTGGTTCTTGCTGCGGTCCTGCCATTGATCGAGTGTAGTTGAGTTACCAAATCAAGGTGAGTAGGAAATTAAGACTTGATGGTAAAATGATTCACTTGAGTGTGTTATATATATACTTAATTTATGCAGATAATGATTTCCCTAGAATTAAATTACTCTACAAATCGCTATTAATTAATCTGTAAACATGCATGGTTTACGAGCATGGGAATGCCGTCTGAAACATAAATAAAGATATATATAGTAGACGTATGCATAACATGTATATAATAAAGGTAAAATGAGTAAAATATTAAGCAATTAATTCACTTAGAGCTAGTTCTAGTATTGAGTAACTTTAGAGGAGATAACGTGTTCGAGTGATACATGTCTTGATTAGTATGATAAACCTCATTTTTCGATATATTTCGCAAAACGTTGATAATCAATAACAACATCGGGTCCACATGTCCCACCATGGATGTCAAACAACCAGAGCAGACTATTGGGAATATTCTGTGTTGTCTTTCAATTTTTAACTAAAAGTGTAAATATTTTTGCAAATATAAAAACTATTTGCAGATGCTATCCTAAAAAAAAGCGTTGGACAACTCTTCATTTATGATTTAAAACAAAGTTCAAAACTTAAAAAGCCCAAAATTCTTTACATTATTACGAAGGTTGAATACTAATTTGAACAAAAAAACTCAATATTTTTCTTTGTCTCTCGGTTGGAATCAACAAACACAATCGTCGTTGAACCATGTTTTACTGCAATAAAGTTATAGAAGACAAATTTGCGTAATAGAATATGTGAAGATATTTAAAGTGGGGCTTATGGTAGTTACAAATGAAAATGTAATATCTTGTTTTTAGAAAATGTGTCAACGAAAATGGCAACTTTATAATGTTATCTCTAGATTTTATTCTA
The DNA here is from genome assembly GCA_963853835.1 of Calendula officinalis. Taxonomy (NCBI): domain Eukaryota; kingdom Viridiplantae; phylum Streptophyta; class Magnoliopsida; order Asterales; family Asteraceae; genus Calendula; species Calendula officinalis. The sequence goes on from OY970825.1 coordinate 69,735,983, forward strand.
TTTTTTTATTTTGTAATATTTAATAAAACTGAATTTTTTATTTTATTTTAAGATCTTATTATATACTTCCTCCGTATTAAAATAAGTAATTTACTTTGAAGTTCACGTTTTTTGAGGCAAAATAAGGTAATAAGAGATTAGTGAAATTAAATGAGGTAATTAAATAAATGGACCCCACACCTTTTACTATTTTGTTGCTTTTTCTAAATGGTGAAAAATTCAAATATAGGAAGATGACAAAAATGAATAGACCCTAAACCTTTAATGATGTTTAAAGAGGGACAAGTAAAGGGTAAAGCGATAATATTAAATATAAAAACTTACTGAATAAGGTAAATTATTTAAGTGGTTCATTTATTTTGATACACCCCGAAAAGGAAAATATTCACTTATTTTTATACGAAGGAAGTATGACGTAGAGAAAATTTGTGCCACCCCGCAAGTTTCGTCATGGATCCTCCGGTGAAAACAATTTAACTCAAGACGGGTAATGGGAGTACAATATGCATATGTATACCAATAAAACAAAGCATTGCAATAACCCCTTCTATTAGTCCCGTAATAGATGAAATATAACACCTATACGCTTTCACTGACCAATTTAAATTTATGGAGACACTCAACACTTTTTAAACTTTTCTTTATTAATCAATAATTGATACAATAAATATGCAAGCAGTTTGCGGAATAGCTAAGAACAAATCCTAACTATACTGCAAACAGATTTGATCTAAGACAAGTTTATGATCACCAAATGATCAAGCACAAGACCAGACACTTTCGTTGTACAGATTCAATTCTCGAATCAGACAACTAGAGTTAACTGGTGGTTTACACTCTGCTCAAGGGAATAAAGTTCTAGGATAAAACCAGCAACGTGTAAACTTGTTGGGTGCACACTGGAATCGATCGTTTAAGTCCTCAATTTATATCATTGGGAAACGTAGAGCCAAAGGAATGATCGATCGATTCCACGTGTGAGAATTCCGTTGGTGCAGAGGATATATCATGGGACGCGCACAACTAACGGAATTCTGACAGTACTTTTTATCGTCCTGTGATCGCTGATATCTTCTAGAAGATTTGCAAGATATTCCCATTATCAGCGATGCACAAACTTGTGCGTTACTTGTGTCTTTCTGTGACGCTGAAGCTTCCAGCCTGTATACACTTCTGGTACTCATGAGTCTTCGGATACTCATGTTTCTTCAGATGGCTTTTATTTCCAGCGACCTTCACTAAGAGTTTTGCTTAGAGAAGTATCTGTTCAATGGTTCAACGTTTTGTCCATTGCGCTGAACCTGTTACACTATCCAATCTTTTGATCAGTATCTGATTCCGCACGAGGAACTGATCGTTGTTTCAGCTGGTGATCAGATAGTGTAACTGGGTAGCTGAAATCTGATCAGATCAGATACAATTACCCACAATCTGAGGAACAAATTCTCAGATTGTCTTCTAACTATTTGCCTTTTTGTCTTCATTAAATCTCCTTAGTGGGGGATGCTTTTTAGCGACCCAACAATCTCCCCCTATTTGATGTAGACAAATAGCTAGGCAACTCCCCCTGAATATGTGAAGTTTTTATAAATTTAACCTTGAATATTTTTCACAATTCAAAGGGTCTTCGACGTACCTAGAAAACATTACAATAAATGGTGATCTTAACAAAATCTGATCACACTACAGCTTATGACTCATGTTTTCCTTTTGAGTTTTTCTAAGAATCTAGTAAGCATATAAACTCAGGTATGTCAAAATCATCATCATAAACTGATGATATTAATGAAGGAATTATGTGCACAGTTGGTCAACATATGATGATACATCCATGCCTACGAAACACTTAAGGGTCACACCGGTGAGTGCATGTAATACGAACAAGTTATGCAACGATACTACGAAGAGGAATGATTCATAATAGTCATTATGAATCAGTTAAGTATTAAGTTAAGTTTAACTTATTACTAGATTAGTTTTACTAACTAATTAATACAAGTAGTTGTACATTTACTAGTTAAGTAAATTTACAGTGTGTTAGTTATAGATTATCCATGATATGATTTAAAGCTATTAAATCATATAGTAATTGGATAATATTATTGTATAAATTATATAAAGGTTCGAACAAGTTCCGCATCCTTTAGGATTTAAGGATTAGGTTTAATCCCAGTTCCGCATTTAGGGATTAAATCAGGTAGTAAGTTTAAACCGGTCAAGAACAAGTTCATGTTCTTGGTCAGCAAGGTTCGAACTCGTGTACTAGGTGGTCGACCCAAGTGGGTGATCAGTCGCATGGTGCGTAGTAAATCCCTACAGTGGTATCAGAGCGTTGGTTTAGAGATCTAGACTAGATTAACAAAGGTTGTTTGTTTACTTTAATTTACAAGTTTTTTTTGTTTCAAGTTTTTCTTCTTTCTTCTTCATATTTTTCGAAAAAGGGGGAAGAAACCCTAGTTACAAGAACATTAAACTAGTCTAAGTTTAATTGGTCAAAAAGGTTTCTAGAAAACCCTAGTAATTTTCGAAAAACCCTAGAAAGAACCCTAGGATCAAGTATATTAAACAAAATATGTTTAATTGATCAAAAGGATTCTTTCCATAATCCCTTGAATTTTCGTGACTTAGGAAAACCCTAGGATCAAGTATGTTAAACAATTTTTGTTTAATTGATCAAAAGGATTCTTTCCTAATCCCTTAGAGATTTCGAAATCTAGGAGGAAACTTGGACACCAAGTCTGTTAAACTAGCCTAGTTTAATTGGTGGAAAAGTTTCTTAGTGTTAAGATTTTCGAAAACCTTAAAGAACCCTAGAACATTAAACTAGTTTAAGTTTAATAGTTTAAAAGTATTAATTATGATAATAATCTAAAACCTAGTTAATTAGACAAGTTTATGTCTAATAGGTTTAATTATTATTTTGATAGATTTATTAAAGCTAGTTCTTTAAACCTAGTAATTTAGACAAAGTTTATTGTCTATAAGGTTTAAATTAAAGAGTTTAAATAAATTTATTAAAAGTTATAATCTATCTTAGAATTTAAACAAAGTTTGTTGTTTAAAAGGATTGATTAAAATTAGTCTTTTAATTAAAATAATGTCTTTGATCAAGAAAGTCAAAACCCTAGTTTTGATTGATCAAAAGCAAGATTAGGGTTCATCTAATTAATTTAGGGAATTGATAAAGAAGATGTTAATTTTTAAGTTCTAAAATTAACAAGATGTATTTAATTGTTTATGAATATGTATTTAAAATTTTCGGAAATTTTTAGAATAATTAAATAAAATTGAATTTTAAAAGAAGTAATAAGTTTATACACATTTTAATTAGTTCAAGTTAAAATGTACATGTATAAGCTAGATGTAATGTTCTTATTAGAATGGTACAAGTTTGTTATTATAAATATACATATATACACGAACATATACATTAAATACAAGTTAAAATGGAACAATTAAAAAGGGTAATGTTATTTTGATCTTTGAAAGATAATATTATAATTAGTTATTGTATAAGTTATAATATAATTAAAACTAGAAAGTACAAAGTTATGATTTCATTATAACTAGAAATTGTACAAGTTGAAATTATATGATTAACTAGAAATATATATATATATATATATATATATATATATATATATATATATATATATTAAGATGTATAAAAGTTATAAATTATTATAACTAGATAATTATACAAGTATAACATAAGTATTTTACAAGTTATGTAATATACTAGATTAATGATCAAGTATAAATAACAAGAACCTATATTTAACTAGTTCAAGTTAAATATAAGAAAGGTTTAAACAAACTAAAGAATTATTATATATAGTTTTTATATAATAGATTGTGTTAGCTTAAGTTTCATCATGGTTGTTGAAGCTAGTGGGAGCTACACAAGAAAATCACAAAGTTTGTAAGTGTGTCGTTAAGGCATAAGTTATGGTCGAATATAATAAGTAAGAAATAAATGTTTAATTTCATTATTAGACATATGAAAAACTAGGTGTGTTAAACTAAGTTTATGTTTCAAGTTCATGAATCGTAAAAGTTTTAAAAGTTTAACATAAGTTTATAAGTTTTTCAAGTAATATAAAACAAGTAAGTTTTATTAGAAATAAGGTTTCTCACAAAACCTAGTAAAACATTTTGTACACCTCGTTTTAGGTATACATGTAAAATCGTGCGAATTCTTGAAACTATAAGTTTTAAAGAATAGTTCTTATGTTTAAAGAAGGTGTCTTGGAGAACCATTCAATTCACAAGTCACACATTTTTAAACAAGGATTAAGATTGGAATAAAAGTTTAAGTTTAGTTTTAAGACTTAAACAAACCCAAGAAAATCTTAGATCGAAGCACTATCCACCTAATGGAACACCTCACTTGTTAAACGATATTCATATTGTAAAGATAAAGAACCTTAGATATGGATTCAAATCATTGCGAGTGTTAGGGTGCGTAAGGTTCTGTGATAATCGGGAGTCCCGGCACACAGCATCGCACTGTCTTAGATGGTCTGATCTACTTTGGTGATAATCGGGAGTCCCGACCCAAAAAGTACTTGAGTAGAATAAACATACTAGACTTTATTACTAACTTAGAAATGTACAATTAGATTGTACAAAGTTGTAATAAGTTATAAGTCTAAAGATTCTACGACTCCTAGGAATCGTGTCAAGTCTTGCTACGATCGATAAGGAAGTTACCTACCAGAAATAGCATGTCTCGTCGGGAAGTGCCCAAACCTTGCGGCGAGAATGTGATATATGGATCCTAGGCCTAAAATATTAATTATGGGTTTATAATATATTTTAGAGAATGTTTATTGATGATTACTAATTAAACTGGGTTTGATTTGTTGATGGCAGCAACAACCATAGCGACACGTACCAACAGTCTCTCACTACGCTTGTTTCTAGAAAAGGACGAATTGACTGGGTCAATATTTCTCCATTGGAAGCGTGATCTTCGGATTATGCTTACGCATGAGAGAAAAGGAAATGTCCTAGAAAAAGCAATACTAAATGCTCCTACCGCGAATGCTAGAAATGAACCAGGATAAGCATATTACGCTTATAGGGTGTTAAAATCTTGCAAGATGGTTAAGGGATCATCGGTAAGTGCTCACGTCATGAAAATGGAAGAGCATATGGATCATCTTGAATGAATAGGATACCCAGTACCGTTGCAGTTAGCAACAATAATGATACTCAACTTGTTGTTAGATGAATATACGTCTTATGTAGTCAACTACAACATGCATAACATGGAGCAATCCATTGTTGAGCTACATTCCGTGCTCAAGACTGCTGAGTTGATTTGGGGACCAAATTTAAGAATGATCTCGTAGTAACCGATGATGGTAGTGACCAGAGAAAGAGGCGCAGTGGAAAGGGAAAGGATAAAACCGATCCCAGCCACAGCGTGCCTAAAGGGTAATGGAGTCAAACAAAAAGGTCAAGAAGGTAAAGCCAAACAAGGATCGAGAAACGGTATCTTGGTTATGGCAAGGGTCAAAGGGTAGGAGACAATGCTTGCTCCTTAGTTGACTTGACCAACTTCTAGATACTCGCTTCCTACTTGTAAAAAGTTTATTACAAGTAACTTAACTTTAGCAATCGTTTATTGCATAAGATGATAAGTGAGATGACCGGCATGAGATGATAATGATCCCACGAGAACCAAGTTTTATAATTCAGTATTTTGTGGATTCGTTTTAAACAATTTTAGTTTATTGTTTTTGGATAATTTTATTTTATGTTAAAACAAGTTTTATTTTGGTTTTAATTAAATTTCGAATCCATGGTTGAATTATATTGTGTGCATTTGTGATAATTACACTAGTCAAGGTTTATGACTAGATTGTAGGTCAAGTTTTGATTTACTTATATTTCATGTTTTATATATTTGTTTGATTGTTGTATAAATAATGTCTTGATAGCTCAAGGTATTTAGATACTAGTAATTAGAAAGTTTTTCTAATGAAGGTATTTAAAATTTTTATGGAAGCATAAGGTTCAATAGTTATTGAACTTAGTTAAAACATCTTAAGTAATAGTCATTACTTATGATAGAAAGTTTTAAAGTATTAGTATTAATATAGTATGATTATATTGGATATAATCAAGATAGACTTTAAGAGTATTATTACAAGTCTTTTATACTTGTAGTAAAGGATTTAATGAAGTCATAATTCCCTAATAGGAATAATTGGATGTTCGTATAATCCAAGTAAAATGACTTAGACATTAAACGACTCTTAAAAGGGACAAACTATATTAAATGTATTTAAGAATTAAAAGGTATTATTGCAAGTCTTTTATACTTGTAATAAATACAATATTTAATCAAGTCATAATTCCCTAATAGGAATAATGGATATTTGACAAATCCAAGTAATGACTTTGGCATTAAATAAGATTCTTAAAAATGCTAATGTGTTTAAGAATTGATAGTATCATTTCAAGTGTTTTATACTTGCTAGATACAGTAAATCTATAAAGATCATAATTCCCTAAACAGGAATGTTGGATATTCGCAAAATCCAAAGGATGATCTTGATTATTGATAGAATTCTTAAAAGATTGAACTACAAGTTATTGACTAGGTCAAAGTAGTAGTTTAAGAGATGCTTAAGTTCCATAAAAGTAAGTGGGAGCTAAGACTAACGTAATTCATTAAAGATGTTAGTGAATTCAGTAAGTTAGTGAGACATTAACAACAAGGTTTTACCAAGTCGTTAGCCAAAGAGTTAAGAGAAATAATAAATGATCGATTAGATTATTGCAAACCAAATAGCGTTATCACAAGTCTTGTGATTGATTATTGCATATCTAATAGGTTGTTAAACACTTTAGTGGATAACACAATCATTTAAGGAAATTTCTTTAACTAGTAAAGATATCTACAAATCAAGTAACTAAAAGTAGCTTTAGTTACAAGGATAAATTTATGAATTCAAGAAACTAAGGAGTTAATTTCCAATCCTCCTATGTTTACCGAATTACATAAGAGGCAAGACTAGAATATGTTCTAGATTGTTGCAAGAACAATATCTAGCAAAGGCAAAAGTAATAGTATTCCTAAATACTCGTCTTATGTCTTTAGTTTAATAGAAATGATTGTTTTAGTGATAAAGTTGCAATTAAGGTTGTAAGAATCATTAAGTAATCGACACAAACGAAAGGAATAAGTAATGATCCAGTAATAATTCAGTATCTATGTCCAGTGAGGAATAGTACATGAGTTAGTATCATTTTTATTCAGACTTTGTATGTTTTACAACATCCATGAATAAAAGTCTATTTTATTCAAAAGATATAAAATCCGTGACTACTCGTCTAGGTGGGAACCTCGATGGGACGTTAACATCATCGCGGTATTTGGTGGTAGATTCGAAGTTCTTCGAAGATCGCTACACAAGTTTTGTATAAACCAAATATCGGTGATATTCTGTTGGAGGCTCAACGAATATTGGATTGACCACCGTGACAATACTTCGTGGTTGAAAAGTTCAAAAGTATTGTTCACTAGGATTGTCCTTAAGCCTGCGGTATTTGGTTTAGGATACAATGACTAATGTGCTTTGGTTCAACTTAGACAATTCTGAAATACGTTTGTCATACGAGGCGATACTGGGCACAAAGGAAGTTGTATTTTAAATCGAAATATAACAAGATGGTAATTGCACCTCCTTTTTAGGAGAGATATTTATAGGTCCTTTGACGTGATGAGATAACTGGAAAGTGCATGGCCATGCCCAAACGAACTGATTTGTTCTTTGTCGTTTATCACAACAGTTTGAATCAAGAAGTCATGAAATGATTTCGAATAAAGGAGTTGATAATTTCTACCATGCTCGTATTCGTTATCACAAATATCGTGCTGCAAGGGATAAGCCTAACAACGTTACCCAAGAAGTAAAGACCATGTGTTCTTTACTAGGAGACGCTATTAAGAGTTTTTCATAAAACTACACCAAGGGTTACATAAGCTGTTTTTATGGGGTTGGTTACCTACATGCCCATCTAGAAGGCCACTGTAGCTCGTATCATTAAGACAAAGGTTACAAACTTGCACAAGTGGGAGTCTGAAGGAATTATGTGCACAGTTGGTCAACCTATGAGGATACATCCATGCCTACGAAACACTTAAGGGTCACACCGGTGAGTGCATGTAATACGAACAAGTTATGCAACGATACTACGAAGAGGAATGATTCATAATAGTCATTATGAATCAGTTAAGTATTAAGTTAAGTTTAACTTATTACTAGATTAGTTTTACTAACTAATTAATACAAGTAGTTGTACATTTACTAGTTAGGTAAATTTACAATGTGTTAGTTATAGATTATCCATGATAGGATTTAAAGCTATCAAATCGTATAGTATTTGGATAATATTATTGTATAAATTATATAAAGGTTATTATATAATTAACTATTAAAAGTATAAATACAAGTGTATAATTTCGTGTATATGGGTACCGAAATTATAGTGTGTTAATACTAGACATTTGATAGTTAAGTGCAATGATAATAAACTAGTTAAAACTATAAGGGATGGAAGTGTAAAAAGGAAGTTTAATGAAGAAGTTAATCTTAATTAAACTAGAAGGGTTTTAAGTGTAACATCTTCTATTATAAATAGAAGGCTTATGCTAAACCCTAGATGTTGGTTCCTTACACCTTAATCACGAAATCTCTCCCTCTCCTCTCCCTATTTCGGCTGAAGCCACAAACACAAGAACACAAGCTTGTGTTCTTCGTGTTCTTCGTTCGTTCTTCGTGTTCTTCGAGTTTCGAAGATCCAAGATCGTTGCAAGTGATCAACTAGAAGATCGTTCGTCTCGTTCATCATCAGTGGACTTATCTTAAGCATTAACCTAAGGTATGTTTCATGGAACACATCTTCTTCTTCTCCTCTTGTTCGAAGTCGAACCAAGAACCCTAGGGTTCTTGGTAGTAGTCGACGAACACACACAAGTATGTGTGTGTGTTCGAGTTCTTCGTACAAGGTTTCTTTCTTGTTAACCTAATCTAGTTTTCCAACATCCCAATCCTTTAGGATTTAAGGATTAGGTTTAATCCCAGTTCCGCATTTAGGGATTAAATCAGCTAGTAAGTTTAAACCGGTCAAGAACAAGTTCATGTTCTTGGTCAGCAAGGTTCGAACTCGTGTACTAGGTGGTCGACCCAAGTGGTTGATCAGTCGCATGGTGCGTAGTAAATCCCTAAAATTCATGCATAACGGCCAAGCAATTATAAAAGAGTTGATTGTTTTGTAGCATGCAACAGAAAATGAAAGTTGTTTTAAGTACAAACAATTGTTTTTGAAATAGAAACCATCACCCAGCATCATCTGAGGATCACCATCATTTCTTTCTCCTTTTCTGACTCCTTAGCTCAGACACCTGTTCTTCTTTCTCCTTTGGTTTCTGAAGCTCTGCCTCAGACACTTTCAGTGTCCTTGCTAACATCTTTGCTTTTTCCTCGATCGGGACACCTAGTCCTTTTCTTTTCTTCATTTTGGGCTTAGGAGGAGCAACATGACCCTTTCCTTTATTGTGGGAGGAAAGATGAGCATCTGATTTGAGACCAGGAGGAACGTTCTCACCGAGTGAGACAGACATGCGGGCGGTTTTCTTTGGGATGATGGAGATGCCTGATTGAACGGTTGGAGTTTTGGAGAAACCTTTCATAATATTGTCAATGAGAGGAGTTAAGTGAATGCTCTCATCCTCGCTATCTGAATAGGAGACAAGTGTAACACCTCAATTTTTCAAAACAATATTTAAATAACATCTAAACCAAAATACATAACATTGTATCGGTGTCAAAAACTGGTTCTACAAAAATGAAAAGGTTGCTTGTTCAAGATTATCAGAGTTTACAAAAACGGTGTTACAACTTATATATCTTAACCATAGGATAAGGACTCTAATCATCAACACCGAGCTAATCTCAACAAGGCCTCTTCTAAATGGGCCTCCTAGATCTTCGATCCCGAACCTGAGTACATATCAAAACACAAACATAGTACGTGAGACAAAATTTCCTCGTGAGATACATGGGTTTTAGACCCGATAAATAACTAGTCACATAATATCATTTATATTAAAATAATATTATTAAATTCGTTTGGGTCACTTCTTTTCATTCATCATTGGCCAATGTCAAGATATTCGGAATGCCTCCAATCTATCAAGACCATCATATCCACGGTAACCGGAATGCCTCCAATCTACCGGGACTCATAGGTATTGGGTAATCGGAATGCCTCCAATCTACCATTAACCTTAAGGCACCATGATAACCGGAATGCCTCCAATCTATCACGGCCCTCGGGACATCATCATCGTCATCATTACTTGTCTTTCATCGTTATGAGCTTATAGCTCCATCATTTCTTAATCAATCAATCATTTCATCATCACATAAGCAATTCATCATAAGTCACATAATTAACTAAATTACTTATAGACTCGATAAAACAATTAAACATAAAACACTTCCTAGCTATGTACTCAGTTTTGAAAGTTCACATGTACTTACCTTAGCCAAGCTTATCCAAAAGACGTGTTCCTTGAACACCAATATCACTTCCCAAGATTTGAACACCTCAAATCCTTCAACCAATAACTTATTATCAAAACCAATACAATGGTTTGCATCAATTATCAATACTAACTACATAATCCATGGCTAGTCAACTACTAACACCATTTTCCCCCAAGTTACCAAACCCTAATTCCATAAATCACCATCTTTTCATAACACTACATTATGAACACATTTTTCATGTTAAAATACCATAGATCTAAGTTATACAACTTCCTTTTACCCATTTATGCATAAACCTAATACTAGGGTTTGAGACTCAAGCTTTCCCTACTTGAATCTATAGCCTACAACACAAGAGAGATGAAGATTTACCTTTGATCTTCAACTATGAGCAAGAATCCTCAAGATTTGATGAAGATTAAGCTCCAATCACCACTTTACACTCAAAAATCGCACACACAAGTTGAGAGGAGAAAACTAGGGTTTGTGTGTGTAATAAATGAGATAAACCCGACTTTAATGCTGGTGTCGGATAAGTTCACGATCGCGAACAAGAGTTCGCGCTCCTTCAGGAACGCATAGTTCCCGATCGCTAACTGGTCGGGAACTCTTCACGCTCGATTGTCCAACTCGCTGCATCGTGTTCGCGAACGCGAACATAAGTTCACGTCATGAACTTCCTGAGCAGCCAAGGCTGCACTTTTTCACACTCGTCTCGATCCGGTTTCGTCCATAACTTCTTCATACGATGTCCAAATGACACGAAACCAATTCCTACGTTCTTTATATGATTTATCCACAATTATCATATTTTTGTACAATTTATTTATTTACAAATTCGGGTCGTTACAACTATCTACCACTTAAGGAGATTCCGTCCTCGGAATCTCATCATAGTTCATGAAGTTCGGGTATCTCTTCTGAATCTCGTCCTTGACTTCCCAAGTCAAGTTCGGTCCAAGGGAATGCTTCCACTTGACCAACACCAACTCAATCTCTCTATTCCGAAGTTTCTTGGTCTTTGACTCTAGTATGGCTTCAGGTTCTTCAATCAATCGATTCGGGGCATCAACCGCAATTCTTGTAATGGAATTATGTTCTCAACTTCACCCACGAACTTCTTCAAATAACTTACATGAAATGTATCGTGAACACCTTGAAGTTCGGGTGGAATTTCTAACTTAAAAGCTTGCAAACCGAGCCGTTTCAAAATCTTAAACGGGCCAACATACCTTGGGCTCAATTTGCCCTTCTTACCAAACCGCATCACGCCTTTCCAAGACGATACTTTCAACATAACCATGTCACCAACATCTAAATCATACGGTCTCTTTTTCAAACCCGAGTTGCTTCTTTGTCGATCTTGTGCGGTTTTCATATTGGCTTGGATTATTCCAATCTTTTCATTGGTCACCTTCACAATTTCGGGACCCGTGAGTTTCGTCTCACCCGCCTCAAGCCAACACGATGGAGTTCTACATTTCCTCCCATACAACGCCTTATAAGGCGGCATTTTAATAGACGAATGATAACTATTATTGTAGGAGAACTCGACTAACGGTAAATGTTCATCCCATTTACCTCCAAAATCTAGCACACACGATCTTATCATATCTTCAACCGTTTGGATGGTTCTTTCACTATGACCATCGGTTTGCGGGTGGTAAGCCGTACTCAACCGCAATTTCGTTCCCAACTCTTCTTGCAACGATCTCCAAAATCTCGAGGTAAACCTCGCATCTCTATCAGACACAATCGATAATGGGACCCCATGAAGTCTTACCACTTCATCCACATACAACTTTGCTAACTTCTCAAGTGGCATGGTTTCCCGAATTGCTAAGAACAATGCACTTTTGGTCAACCGGTCAACTATGACCCAAATGGCGTCGTGGTTACTGCTCGTCTTTGGCAATCCAACAATAAAATCCATTGTTATATCTTCCCATTTTCCGGTCGATACTTGTAACGATTGAGCTACCCCATACGGTACTTGATGCTCGGCTTTCACTTGTGCACACGTGGCACACTTAGAAATATACTTTGCCACTCTTGCTTTCATCCCGGCCCACCAATACATCTTTTTCATATCTTGATACGTTTTTGTACTTCCCGGTGGATCGAATACTTAGACTTATGAACATCATTTAGCAACTCCTTTCGGGTACCCCCGAACGTGGGAACCCAAATTCGACCACCTACGGTTTTCAACCCTTGTTTGTTTTCCACAAAATGTTGGTTCTTCCCCTAACGTTCTTGCCTCAACTCCTCTTTTTCCATCACTTCTCGTTGGGCATTCTTGATTCGTTCTACTATACAAGAGACCACTTCAATACGTGTTAGTTTTCCTCTATTCGGTTTTTCATACACTTTTCGGCTTAAGGGGTCGGCTACCACGTTGGCTTTCCCCGCATGGTAAACAATCTCACAATCATAATCATTTATCAATTCGATCCATCTTCTTTGCCTCATATTTAAGTCTTTTTGTGTGAAAACATATTGAAGACTTTTGTGATCCGTATATAACGTGCACCTTGTGCCATACAAGTAGTGTCTCCACAACTTCAAAGCAAACACTATCGCCGCCAATTCTAAATCGTGGGTCGTGTATCTTATTTCCACATTCTTTAGTTGTCTCGAGGCGTAGGCAATCACTTTTCCTCGTTGCATCAAGACACAACCCAAACCTTTATTCGAGGCATCACTATAAACAACAAAGTCTTCCATTCCTTCGGGTAGTGTGAGAACCGGGGCGTTACACAACTTTTCTTTCAACATGGCGAAGGCCTTTTCTTGCGTTTCTCCCCACACGAACTCACTACTCTTTCGGGTCAACAATGTGAGTGGTGTCGCCACTCGAGAAAAGTCTTGAATAAATCGACGGTAATAACCGGCAAGGCCGAGAAAACTTCTCACTTCGGTCGGTGTTTGTGGCGGTTCCCACTTCATGACCGCCTCAATCTTTGACGGGTCAACCTTGATTCCTTCTCGCGACACGACATGACCAAGGAATTGGACTTCTCGAATCCAAAATTCACACTTAGAAAACTTAGCATATAATTTTTCTCGTTGTAGCACTTCTAACGTTTGCCTTAGGTGATTTATCCACAATTATCATATGTTTGTACAATTTATTTATATACAAATTCGGGTCATTACAGCAAGTTTCTTAGATATTGATTCTCCAGCTCTTTCATTCTTTTGATGAGAAGCTCCAGCCGGTTCATAAACGACCTTCTCCGGAGCAGCTCCTTGCTGAGGCTCTGTGTTCTCCCCCTGAATATGGGGAGGAGAGTGGGCACCGATGAAGACATTTTCATGCACAACAGGTGACTCAGGAGAACGATTTTGAGAAAACTGGGTAAGGATATCAAACTTGGAATGAAGTGAACTTACAGATGCAAGTAAGGCTGTCTGATTAGCACTGATGGTGTTGACAGCAGACTCAAGTGCCTCGATCTTATCAGAATGGTCAGAAACTGCATCATATGTAGTTCTCAATACACCTGTTTTGCTGGTTAAGCATTGAGACCGTCATGAAAAATGCATACCATAGGGGACCCATTTTAGTTCTCGATACACCTGCTGAAAATGACCCCTGGTATTTGATGTATGGAAGAACTATCGCTCTGGCTTCCTCACTTTCAGGAAGATCATCGAAGTTTTGATCCGGCTTAAAATAATCCATTTTCGTGGCCGTTCGAAAAAAGTCAAGATTGAAGGATACCTGATGTCGGCCTTGCATAATTGTTCCGGAGATGGAGGCTTTTCCATTTGCATATGAGGTTGTGTACGTATACCAAAACTCAAGGAGCATGCTTTTGGACAATGAACATCATAATGAAGTGCTTCCTTGAGAGGGTGGTTGCGGAAAAAGCTGACTAGAGCTTGAAACTCTGGTTTTAATTGGCCTCTTGGATTTAGGTTGCAGCGAGAATTGTTTTTGGTATAATACAGATCTGTATAATGACAACGTAGTGCAGGAGCTGGTTTGACTGTTGCGGGTAAAGATGTATTGAATGGGATTCTAGATGATGAAGCCATGAAGAAATTGATTTGCAGACAGAGTGCGGAGATGAGTGTGGTGAGAGGATTTGGGGGAAGAAGATGAAAAGTGATCGGAGTGTGTATCAAAATCGAGAGATTTTGTGATCAAATGTTGAATGGGAAGCGGTGATAAATCGAATGGCTGGGATGAGTGTAGAGTAGGCGTGATGATAGAGGTCAATCAATATGACATTTGACAAACATGCGGGAAAAGACATCTAAGGGTTATCATTAATTACGTACCATAGATGATGACCAATGGCATTTAAGTACGCTGTTCAGATGAGGTCTTATAAGAGCATACCATGTGATTATTCACCGAAGACTTTTCATATGGCATATATGTATCAGATGGTGCTGAATTAATCGAACTGAAATTTTTATTTTATTATTATTATATTTTTTTTACGCATTTAGCATACCAAGCCTGCCAATAAGATATTTGAGCCTGGTTTCATCCAACGGTTTTGTGAAAAGGTCAGCAAGTTGATGTTCAGTGGGAATGAAATGAACTTCAACATCACCGTTCACAACATGATCTCGAATAAAGTGATATCTGACATCGATGTGTTTTATTCGAGAGTGAAAAACCGGATTATTGGTGATCGCTATAGCACTGGTGTTGTCACACTAGACTGGAACCTTTTCGTAATGGTGATCGAAGTCTGAGAGTAGTTTTTTCATCCAGAGACTTGAGCAACACATGCTCCAGCAGCAATGTATTCAGCTTCACATGTGGAGGTTGAAACAGAGGATTGTTTCTTGCTTGACCAGCTTATCAATTTTCCTCCTAAAAGTTGACACCCACCGCTTGTGCTCTTTCTATCCAGATTACAACCCGCGTAGTCTGCGTCAGAGTATCCAACAAGATCAAATCAGTTATCTTTTGGATACCAGAGACCCAGGTTAAGTGTGCCTTTCAGATACTTGAGGATTCGTTTCACAGCATGCATGTGTGATTCTTTTGGATTTGCATGGTAACTTGCACATAAACAAGTGGAGAACATGATATCAGGTCTGCTTGCAGTTAGGTAGAGTAGTGAGCCTATCATTCCTCTGTAAATTGTTGGGTTTTCAGCTTTGCCTGAGATATCTTCTGTTAATTTTAGATTTGTTGCCATTGGGGTTTTCATAGAGGAGCATTTTTCGAGATCAAATTTTTTCAGAAGTTCAGAAACATATTTTTCTTCATTGATGAAGATTCCATCTTCAGATTGTTTGATTTGTAGACCCAAAAAGTATGTTAATTCACCCATCATGCTCATCTCATAATTGTCCGTCATGAGTTTGGAAAACTTTTGACACATGTTCTCATTTTTTGACCTAAATATGATGTCATCAACGTATATTTGGACCAACAAGACATCTGACTTGTGCTTGCGAATGAACAGAGTGTTATCAATTGTGCCTCTAGTAAACCACTCTTAAGCAGAAATTGAGATAAGGTGTCATACCATGCTCTTGGAGCTTGTTTTAATCCGCAAAGAGCCTTATCAAGTTGGTAGACGTATTCTGGATGTCGGTGATCTTCGAACCATGGAGGTTGTTTTACAGAGACTAGTTCTTAAAGCTTGCCATTTAGAAAAGCACTCTTGACATCCATCTGATAGACTTTGAAGTTTTTGTAAGCAGCGTATGCGAGAAGCATTCGAATAGCTTCTAGTCTAGCAACCGGGGCAAAAGATTTATCGAAATCGATACCTTCTTCTTGTCGATATCCTTGGGCAACTAATCTTGATTTGTTTCTAATTACGGTTACATCTTGATCGAGTTTGTTTCTGAACACCCATTTTGTTCCAATGATATTGGTGTTTGTTGGTGTAGGAACAAGTGTCCATACTTTGTTTTTCTCGAATTGTTGTAATTCTTCTTGCATTGAAGAAACCCAGTGAGGATCTTCAACTGCAATTTTGACATTTTTGGGTTCAATCATTGAGACAAATCCAGCAAATAAGCATATGTTGGCGCTGGGTTGTTGGCTCCGAGTGCAATCACCTTGTTGAAGATCCCCAATGACTTGGTTTATTGGATGTTTATTATTCCATAGGGTTGATACTTGATTTGATGGTCTGGGTTCATCCTTTGTGATGAGAAGAGGCTGTGTTGGAGAGAGTGGGGGTAGTTGAATGTAGAGGGGTATGGTGTCTGGAGTCGACGTGTTTTTGTTTACTTGAGATTCAGAGGAAATTTGGACAGGGGTTAATTGATCAGATACTGTATCTCTGATAGGTGTGGTAGGCTCACTTCTGGAAGGTGTAAAATTTTCAGATTGGATATTATCAGATGTTCGATTATCATTTTGACTTTCTGAAGAGTTATTAACCAAAGGGGTTTCAGATCTTTCTGAAGAGCTTTCTGTATCTTCAGCTTGATAAGTTGAGATTGGTTCGTTAAAATTTAGTTCTTCATCGTTTTCAGAAGGAGGAGAAAGATCTGAAACATGTTTTTCATCAAAAGTAACATGAACGGTTTCTTCAAATGTAGATCTTTTTAGATTGTAGACTCTGAAGGCTTTGGATTGTTCAGCGTATCCAACAAAGATTCCATCTTCGGTTTTTGGATCAAACTTCCCAAAATGCTCTTTGTTGTTTAAACTGAAACATGGACACCCAAAGACCCTGAAGTATTCAATGTTTGGTTTTCTTCCCCTGACGATTTCATAGGCAGTTTTGTTGGGTCTCTTGACAATTACTGCACGGTTTTGGGTGTGACATGCGGTGTGAACTGCATACGTCCAGAATTGACTTGGAAGTACGGCTTTGTTCAGCATGGTTCTAGCTGCTTCAATTAAGATTCTATTTTTTCGTTCAGCCACCCCATTTTGTTCTGGGGTTCTTGGAGCTGAGACGTTTTGAGAGATGCCTTTTTCGTTGCAGAAGTCTTCTAATGTGATGTTTGTGAACTCGGTTCCTCGATCACTTCTGATACTTTTAAGCTTAATTCCAAGACTTACCTTAGTTTTCTTGATGAAGTTAATGATTTCTTCAGCATCATCACTTTTTGCTCTTAGAAAGAAGACCCAGCAGAATTTGGAGAAGTCATCTACGATAACTAAAGTGTACCTTTTTCTTCCACCCAGGCTTTCCACATTTACAGGACCAAAAAGATCCATATGAATTAATTTTAAGCAAGCTGTAGAGGCGGAGACTACTTTGGATCTGAAAGATGCTCGATGTTGTTTTCCTTTCTCACAAGCAGAACACATCTTGTCTTTGGAGAAAGTGAGTTTTGGGAGCCCTTCGACTAAACACCTTTTACTGATGTTGTTTATATTTTTGAAGTTTAGGTGTGAGAGTCTTTTGTGCCAGAGCCAGTTAACATTAGCTGGAGCAGCAGCGAAGAAACATAGTACCTTTTGAGGAGAAGTAGAGGTCATGTCGAGAATGTACATGTCATCTTTTCTTGGAGCATCCATTACTACTGTTCCTTCTTGATCAATGATGTAGCCTTTTGTATTAGTAAAACGTACCATGTACTTGGCATCACACAGCTGGCTTATACTTATCATATTGTGCTTGTGGCCGTCTACAAAAAGTACATTTTTGAAGGTGCACGATCCGTTAGAGATTTCACCTTGGCCTGCCCCTTTTCCGGATGAGTTATCGCCGAAGACAACTTTAGGCCCAGCTTTGTCTGTGAAATTCTTGAGAAGTGATTTGTAGCCCGTCATGTGTCTGGGGCAACCACTATCCATATACCAAATGTCATCGTTTTATCAGATGAATCAGATGATCTAGCCATCAGACATTTGCAATTGATGCTGTTTGAGAGATTTTCAGATTCTTTGTGAGATGGTTCATCACTGTCTGATTCTAAGTTGTATGTATTTGACTGACATGCAGCTTTAAGGGCTAATACTTTTACTTCGTCTTGTGCTATTGCAAGTTTGGCTTTTAGAAACTGAAATTCTCGTTCAGTTTCCTCATACTTTCTTTTGTATTCAACATATGTATCAGAATCAGATGTGGATAGATTTGAACTTCGCTGGTTGGTCTTCAGATTTACTCTGCAATTTGCTTTGTAATGACCAGTTTGACCACACCAAAAATATTTATTAGACTTGTAATGTGTCTAAGGACTAGATGCTTCAGATTTGTTTCGTTTCATGACTTTGTTGTATCTTGTTACGAGAGCAGCCATTTGTTCTACCAGATCGACTGCGTTATCGCTGGAATAACCACTGATAGAGTCTTCTTCCAGATCGCTGTAATCGTCCTCAGATAACTTCTTTTCTTCTGTATTCTTGGAGTACCCATCTCTTGCATCTTCAGAGATTAATGATTTTAAGGATGTATCAACGACAAGAGAAACAGAGTGCTCACCATTTAGATCAGAATACATAGTATTCTCTTTTTTAAAATTCATTAAGGTGCTGAAGAGGCTACTTAGATTCATATCTTTCAATTTTCCTGTTGTTCCTAAGACTGTTGAGATGATGCTCCATTCCTTTGTAAGAATTTACAGGAATTTGTGCATCAGCCCTTGTGTATCCTTTTTAATATTAGCTTCTTTGAGCTCATTTGTTAGAATCACGAAACTTCTGTATGACAGCTTAAGAGACTCTCCCTGAATGACCTTAAATGCTTCAAACTTTCGATTTAACATGGATTTTTTACTTGTTTTGACGGCGTCTGTTCCTTCATATGACGTCACTAGTATATCCCAAATTTCTTTGGCAGTTTTTCATTCTTTGACTGTAATAAGAATGTGATTTGGTAGAGGTTTGGAGAAGAAACTTCAATTTCGCATCTAATCCTGCCTTTTCTTTCTCATCTTCAGTCTAAGATTCTTTGGGTTTTGCTTCTTTAGATTTGTACACAAAGTTTTCTTCATCTTGTGAAAAGAATCTTTCTTCTTCTGTTGAGTGAGAGCTTTCTTCCTTTCTATCTTCAAAGGAACTTTCTTCCGCTTTAATTAAAGATGACAGGTTTATGACTGAGGAAGTGTGGAACATAAGGACCAGCTTCGAGAATGCCGGGAGCAAGTTCGTGCTGGTGTTTGGCAAATCTCAGAAATCGCACTTTCCACATTCCAAAGTCATCAATAGTGAAGACTGGAGCATTTGATTTTGAACCGAGGTTCAGTTTTGAGACCACATCGCTCATTTTGATCAGCAAGTGAGCAGATCAACAATTATGAATTAATTTTCCTGCTCTGATACCAATTGTTAGTCCCGTAATAGATGAAATATAACACCTATACGCTTTCACTGACCAATTTAAATTTATGGAGACACTCAACACTTTTTAAACTTTTCTTTATTAATCAATAATTGATACAATAAAGATGCAAGCAGTTTGCGGAATAGCTAAGAACAAATCCTAACTAAACTGCTTGCATGTGATAGACAACAACAGATATTATCTAAGGTGCAGTTTTATAGGAACAAAATGATTAAACGCTGAATGATTTAACGGTCTGAATGATTATGAGGTTTTGTATAAATTTTGGTTTTATTGTGAGAAATTTTTTTATAAAAATTTTGACTGCTTAATGATTCAGAATATGTTTTAAGGAATAATGATTCAACAGTTTCTTGTTATCCCATTCAGCATATTACTTCATTCAGAGACGCTAAACAAACACACCGAATGCTGAATGATTTAGCATTAAGCGCTGAATGGTTTCATTAAGTTGCAAACAAACACCACCTAAGACAAGTTTATGATCAACAAATGATCAAGCACAAGACCAGACACTTTCGTTGGACATATTCAATTCTCGAATCAGACAACTAGAGTTAACTGGTGATTTATACTCTGCTCAAGGGAATAAAGTTCTGGGATAAAATCATCAGCGTGTAAACTTGTTGGGTGCACACTTGAATCGATCGTTTAAGTCCTCAATTTATATCATTGGGAAACGTAGAGCCAAAGGAATGATCGATCGATTCCACGTGTGAGAATTCCGTTGGTGCAGAGGATATATCATGGGACGCGCACAACTAACGGAATTCTTACAGTACTTTCTGTCGTCCTGTGATCGCTGATATCTTTTAGAAGATTTGCAAGATATTCCCATAATCAGCGATGCACAAACTTGTGCGTTACTTGTGTCTTTCTGTGGGGCTGAAGCTTCCAGCCTGTATACACTTCTGGTACTCATGAGTCTTCGGATACTCATGCTTCTTTAGATGGCTTTTAGCTCCAGCAACCTTCACTAAGAGTTTTGCTTAGAGAAGTATCTGTTCAATGGTTCAGCGTTTTGTCCATTGCGTTGAACCTGTTACACTATCCAATCTGTTGATCAGTATCTGATTTCGCATGGGGAAGTGATCATTGTTTCAGCTGGTGATCAGATAGTGTAACTGGGTAGCTGAAATCTGATCAGATCAGATACAGTTACCTACAATCTGAGGAACAAATCCTCAGATTGTCTTCTAACTATTTTCCTTTTTGTCTTCATTAAATCTCCTTAGTGGGGATGCTTTTAGCGACCCAACACCTTCCTATGTATACCAATGTACAATATGTATGTTAGTATATATGTATGTATGTATATTTTCAAAATATAGTGGTCAAATTAAAAAATTATAAAGTAAAAGTTTGTTATCATTGTGTAGAATTTATGTCTTATATGGAGTTGCAACACCTAATAACTATTAAAATGATATCTTGTTTTTAAGTGTTTGTTTGAAATTCTATGACATATGCTGTATGATTCATGCCATCTTCTGGTACGTCATCGATTTCGTTTTGAATATGCGTGGTAGATTCATGCCGCTTATGCATTATTTACAACTTTTATTCCAATGGCCAATATAGCTTACATGTTTCTTATCTATATAAGATCAATCCCTACTTCCAATTTGTGCCACCTCATCGCTACCATACTAGCCACGTACGTTTCTTTACCTTTTTCTTATTAGAGTGTAGGTATAGTGGTTCTAATCAAATATACTTTAAACGAGTATTATTTAGTCTGCGCTTCGCTGCGGGATTTTAAAACATTCAATTTATTAAGCAAAAATATAAATTTGGTTTATATCAATCTAATTTTCTATATTTATAATCAAACATTAATAAGATCGTATCTAATAAAAAAAAGCTTGTTTTCAAAGAACTTAACAAATTACCTACTATATTTAATATTTTTATTTTTATATATATATTTGTGCCCTATAAAATACCGGACCGAACCCCTACCAATAACTAAGATTGCTCGGGGTTGGATAATATATTATTATTCATTCATATATCATCTAACGTTACAAATATCAAAATTTATGATTATATAAACTTATTTGATTATTAGTGATATATTATTATAAAAGGTTAACTCGTAGAATGTTTCACTTTATCACTATACTACAAATAATTCAAATATAATATAAATTAGTAATTACAATATTATAGGCCGATCACTTTTTTTATTTGTGTTTCATTTAAATATTATTTAGTTTTCAAATCATTGAAATATACAAAATTATTAGTATTTTATACGTTATATTAATCGCAATTGAATAAACTCATTAATACATAACTTTTTATCAAGAAAAATATTGTTTAATCGCAATTGAACAAACTCATTAATACATAACTTTTTATCAAGAAAAATATAGTTTAAAACACTTAAGAATGAAAACTATAGAGTAAGAAAGTACTTTAAATTAAACAACCTAATTAAATTTAGGGGTTTAAAATATAAAAAAATATTAGGAGTAATATTTTTCTTAGTATCAAAATCTAAATAAAATATATTAGATTATGTTAAAAGTATAATTTATGGAGCTAAAAAAAAAAGTTATAAAAGTTTGAGGGAGTGTAACAGTAGGTACCTTCAAAGAATGATCATTGTCATTCCATCCAAATTAAATTTTGATAATATCCTCAAATATAAAATATATAATTACAAAGGAATCATGTTTGAATATTGCTTTCCTTCGGTAACTTCACTCGCACCACCTAACACCAACCACCTAAATGACATTAGTTTCTGCAGCCTTCTATTTAACATTCTCTTCCTTTCCTCGCACCACTCACGCCACCTATTAAACTCCGTTTTCTCAAAAAACTCCGTTTAGCCCACATGTAATGAACAATATTATTCCAATGGAAATTGTATATAAGAAGAATTCAAAATCACAAATATCACTTTATCATCATCACTCAAGCTACTTCACCAATTTGAGACCCACTAGTTCTTTTTTTTTTTCTTAAAACAACTAAATTTTAATTTATTAAAATTAAAAACATGTTACAATATGGAAAAAACACACTGAAAATTTGAATTTTTTTAGGATTTATATTAGATTTTCTGAATTGATGTCGCTACCGAATATGTTTCATGATATTTCTTTGAAGTGTTTTGAGGAATCGCTTTTCACGTAATTCTTTAGCTTTACTCCGTTCTACTTAACATCTTTCGATCCAAGTGGCGGGTGGTGTCATGGCGTCGCCACTCACCCCGCCATGTAGGATCACAGAGCCCTCACCGCCACCGTACCCACTTCTCTTATGTATGTCAGATTATAAGTTATAAACCATGAAAGCTCACGAGCGGTCAGTAATTTATTGAACGTAAGTATGATTAGTGATTATGTATTAATACTAAATAATAAAATTATTCTCTAGTCGTAAATTATGCAATTAAATTGTCCATAATGCATAAATGATGTTATGCGAATAATCAATAATAAAATAATAAGACTTGTATATCAATATGTTAAGTTGTCTTTAAAATATAATGTAAAGTAACTTAAATTTCTAAATACTTTCTTGAATATAAGATTAGATCAATGGTTTATTTATTGCACAATTATTCTTATTTAAAATCAATATTTTCAAATTTGGTCTCTAACGAGGATAGTTAGGCCGCGCTCCGCTGTGGCGTAAGAAACTTATATTACTTATTTATTTAATTTTAAAATTATAAAAGTTCAAGAAATTATCTGTTGCCAAAAATTTTCAATCACAACGAAAATAAAACAGTAAAATGAAAAATATCATTTCTATCAATTGTATATACTAAATTACATTTTGCATAGAATGTTCAATTACTATTATATCCTTCAAAAGTTTTTGTTTTTTTCTAACATAACTTTCATTTACCCCCTCCACTCTTTTACACAATTTTCATTTAGCCTCTCCACTTCTTTTTATTCAATTTTCATTTAGCCCCTTCATATTTTTACACAATTTTCATTTAGCCCCTCCACTTCTTTTTATTCAATTTTCATTTAAAAGTTTAAAAGTATTCTTTAAAGTTTCAAAACAAACAATACATATTGAAAAATTACCTTATTTGGTTAAAAAAAATATAATTTAACTCACACCAACTAACTATCTTATTTAATATAGTGAAATAACTTATTTATCATTAATTTTAGTTTTAAAAGTCATGAAATTCACTTTAACCAAAATGTGTAAGATTCATCACCAACTAGCTACCTAATTTATCTAACTTGACATGCATTATAATATTTTGCTTTTTGCACCCACATTTTGTTTTTTAATATAAAATAAAATTTAATATAAAATTAGTTATTTATTTGAGAGTTATGCTATTGAAAATATATTGGAACACATTTCGTTTTCTTAATATTAGACAATCTTTTGAATGTTGTATCAGTGAAAAGTATTTTGGATACTATATGAAAATCTCCACGACATCGCGCGGGTAGAAATCAGCTAGTTATCATTAAACACTAAAATCAAAATCACATTGTTGTTCCTTAGTAGTATTTAAAATTGTAAAGCTAAAGATACTCCCCCTAAATTATTATTCATTATATTATTCTTTCTTTAGTTTTTGTCATCTAGTTTACGTTTCCCTTTTTAACTCTTGAGAAGAAAAAAATAAAAGCTTACCACTTAGAGGGTCAGGTGTGGTCACATGAGTGAAATGACCACCTCTGCGCCACTTATGCGCCACATCATTATTTCAAATTTCACATTCAAAACCTCCGATTACCCCCCTCTACCATCACTTAAGTCATTTGGGCCCCATCCCTTTTATTTTTCTTTTTCCTTTTTTTAAAACAACTTAATATTTCATTAAAATAAATATTACAAACTAGAAATAAAAATTACAAATACCGAAAAATTTTAAAAAAATTACCGAAATTATTTAAAAAAATACCGAAAATTACTTTGTTGTGTGAAAAGGTTAGGTTGAGAAATGTTGTGTGAAAATTTGTATAAAATGGTGTGGTAAATCTAAGGGTTTATGGTTTATTAAAATAAAAAAAATTGGTCTTACACGTGTCAGCGCCCCATTGGCGTGTTGGCTGCGTTGGGTGGCTGGCGAAGATAGGGGTTTGGCTTGGTGGGCGGTATAGTGGCTTGGCTGAAATGATGATGTGACGTCCGACGAGCTAAGGATTAAGTGACGACACCCCACCCTCTTAGTTATGGCCACCTGAAAACTCTTCTTCCACTTTCTTCATCTTCATTTTATTTCTCTGTACAACACATGCACATGTAGGGATTTACTACGCACCATGCGACTGATCAACCACTTGGGTCGACCACCTAGTACACGAGTTCGAACCTTGTTAACCAAGAAAATGAACTTGTTCTTGACCGGTTTAAACTTACTAGCTGATTTAATCCCTAAATGCGGAATTGGGATTAAACCTAATCCTTAAATCCTAAAGGATTGGGATGCTGGAAAACTAGATTAGGTTAACAAGAAAGAAACCTTGTACGAAGAACTCGAACACACACACATACTTGTGTGTGTTCGTAGACTACTACCAAGAACCCTAGGGTTCTTGGTTCGACTTCGAACAAGAGGAGAAGAAGAAGATGTGTTACATGAAACATACCTTAGGTTAATGCTTAAGATAAGTCCACTGATGATGAACATGACAAACGATCTTCTAGTTGATCACTTGCAACGATCTTGGATCTTCGAAACTCGAAGAACACGAAGAACGAACGAAGAACACGAAGAACACAAGCTTGTGTTCTTGTGTTTGTCGCTTCGGCCGATCGTGGGGAGGAAGGAGGCAAGAGATTTCGTGTATAAGGTAATGAACCAACATCTAGGGTTTAGCGTAAGCCTTCTATTTATAACTAGAAGATGTTACACTTAAAACCCTTCTAGTTTAATTAAGATTAACTTCTTAATTAAACTTCCTTTTTACACTTCCATCCCTTATAGTCTTAACTAGTTTATTATCATTGCACTTAACTATCAAATGTCTAGTATTAACACACTATAATTTCGGTACCCATATACACGAAATTATACACTTGTATTTATACTTTTAATAGTTAATTATATAATAACCTTTATATAATTTATACAATAATATTATCCAATTACTATATGATTTAATAGCTTTAAATCATATCATGGATAATCTATAATTAACACATTGTATATTTACTTAACTAGTAAATGTACAACTACTTGCATTAATTAGTTAGTTAAACTAATCTAGTAATAAGTTAAACTTAACTTAATACTTTAACTGATTCATAATGACTATTATGAATCATTCCTCTTCGTAGTATCGTTGCATAACTTGTTCGTATTACATGCACTCACCGGTGTGACCCTTAAGTGTTTCGTAGGCATGGATGTATCATCATAGGTTGACCAACTGTGCACATAATTCCTTCAGACTCCCATTTGTGCAAGTTTGTAACCTTTGTTTTAATGATACGAGCTACAGTGGCCTTCTAGATGGGCATGTAGGTAACCAACCCCATAAAAACAGCTTATGTAACCATTGGTGTAGTTTTATGAAAAACTCTTAATAGCGTCTCCTAGTAAAGAACACTCTGTCTTTACTTCTTGGGTAACGTTGTTAGGCTTATCCCTTGCAGCACGATATTTGTGATAACGAATACGAGCATGGTAGAAATTATCAACTCCTGTATTCGAAATCATTTCATGACTTCTTGATTCAAACTGTTGTGATAAACGACAAAGAACAAATCAGTTCGTTTGGGCATGGCCATGCACTTTCCAGTTATCTCATCACGTCAAAGGACCTATAAATATCTCTCCTAAAAAGGAGGTGCAATTACCATCTTGTATATTTTGATTTAAAATACAACTTCCTTTGTGCCCAGTATCGCCTCGTATGACAAACGTATTTCAGTATTGTCTAAGTTGAACCAAAGCACATTAGTCATTGTATCCTAAACCAAATACCTCAGGCTTAAGGACAATCCTAGGGAACAATACTTTTGAACTTTTCAACCACGAAGTATTGTCACGGTGGTCAATTCAATATTCGTTGAGCCTCCAACAGAATATCACCGACATTTGGTTTACACAGACTTGTGTAGCTATCTTCGAATGACTTCGAATCTACCACCAAATACCGCGATGACGTTAACGTCCCATCGAGGTTCCCACCTAGACGAGTAGTCACGAATTTTATATCTTTTGAATAAAATAGACTTTTATTCATGGATGTTGTAAAACATACAAAGTCTGAATAAAAATGATACTAACTCATGTACTATTCCTCACTGGACATAGATACTGAATTATTACTGGATCATTACTTATTCCTTTCGTTTGTGTTGATTACTTAATGATTCTTACAACCTTAATTGTAACTTTATCACTAAAACAATCATTTCTATTAAACTAAAGACATAAGACGAGTATTTAGGAATACTATTACTTTTGCCTTTGCTAGATATTGTTCTTGCAACAATGTAGAACATATTCTAGTCTTGCGACAATCTAGAACATATTCTAGAACATATTCTAGTATTTAGGAAAAACTTATAAACTTATGTTAAACTTTTAAAACTTTTATGATTCATGAACTTGAACATAAACTTAGTTTAACACACCTAGTTTTTCATATGTCTAATAATGAAATTAAACATTTATATCTTACTTATTAAATTCGACCATAACTTATACCTTAACGACACACTTATAAACTTTGTGATTTTCTTATGTAGCTCCCACTAGCCTCAACAACCATGATGAAACTTAAGCTAACAATCACCGGTTTATATTTGGTGAAACTAATAAACCTATTATATAAAAACTATATATAACAATTCTTTAGTTTGTTTAAACCTTTCTTATATTTAACTTGAAGTAGTTAAATATAGGTTCTTGTTATTTATACTTGATCATTAATCTAGTATATTACATAAC
The DNA here is from genome assembly GCA_963853835.1 of Calendula officinalis. Classification (NCBI taxonomy): domain Eukaryota; kingdom Viridiplantae; phylum Streptophyta; class Magnoliopsida; order Asterales; family Asteraceae; genus Calendula; species Calendula officinalis. Next base: position 69,763,681 of record OY970825.1, read on the forward strand.
TTGTAAAATACTTATGTTATACTTGTATAATTATCTAGTTATAATAATTTATAACTTTTATACATCTTAATATATATACATATATATATATATATATATATATATATATATATATATATATATATATATATATATATATATATATATATATTTATATATACATACATATATATATATATATATATATATATATATATATATATATATATATATATATATATATATATATATATATATATATATATATATATATATATATATATAACTTTGTATATTTCTAGTTAATCATATAATTTCAACTTGTACAATTTCTAGTTATAATGAAATCATAACTTTGTACTTTCTAGTTTTAATTATATTATAACTTATACAATAACTAATTATAATATTATCTTTCAAAGATCAAAATAACATTACCCTTTTTAATTGTTCTATTTTAACTTGTATTTAATGTATATGTTCGTGTATATATGTATATTTATAATAACAAACTTGTAACATTCTAATAAGAACATTACATCTAGCTTATACATGTACATTTTAACTTGAACTAATTAAAATGTGTATAAACTTATTACTTCTTTTAAAATTCAATTTTATTTAATTATTCTAAAAATTTCCGAAAATATTAAATACATATACATAAACAATTAAATACATCTTGTTAATTTTAGAACTTAAAAATTAACATCTTCTTTATCAATTCCCTAAATTAATTAGATGAACCCTAATCTTGCTTTTGATCAATCAAAACTAGGGTTTTGATTTTCTTGATCAAAGACATTATTTTAATTAAAAGATTAATTTTAATCAATCCTTTTAAACAATAAACTTTGTTTAAATTCTAAGATAGATTATAACTTTTAATAAATTTATTTAAACTCTTTAATTTAAACCTTATAGACAATGAACTTTGTCTAAATTACTAGGTTTAAAGAACTAGCTTTAATAAATCTATCAAAATAATAATTTAAACCTTTTAGACATAAACTTGTCTAATTAACTAGGTTTTAGATTATTATCCTAATTAATACTTTTAAACTATTAAACTTAAACTAGTTTAATGTTCAAGGGTTCTTTAGGGTTTTCGAAAATCTTAACACTAAGAAACTTTTCCACCAATTAAACTAGGCTAGTTTAACATACTTGGTGTCCAAGTTTCCTCCTAGATTTCGAATTCTCTAAGGGATTAGGAAAGAATCCTTTTGATCAATTAAACAAAACTTGTTTAACATACTTGATCCTAGGGTTTTCCTAAGTCACGAAAATTCAAGGGATTATGGAAAGAATCCTTTTGATCAATTAAACATATCTTGTTTAATATACTTGATCCTAGGGTTCTTTCTAGGGTTTTCGAAAAATGCTAGGGTTTTCTAGAAACCTTCTTGACCAATTAAACTTAGACTAGTTTAATATTCTTGGTCCTAGGGTTTCTTCCCTTTTTTTCGAAAAACATGAAGAAGAAAGAAGAAAACTTGAAACAAAAAAAACTTGTAAATTAAAGTGAACAAACAACCTTTGTTAATCTAGTCTAGATTTCTAAACCTCGCTCTGATACCACTGTAGGGATTTACTACGCACAATGCGACTGATCAACCACTTGGGTCGACCACCTAGTACACGAGTTCGAACCTTGCTAACCAAGAAAATGAACTTGTTCTTGACCGGTTTAAACTTACTAGCTGATTTAATCCCTAAATGCGGAACTGGGATTAAACCTAATCCTTAAATCCTAAAGTATTGGGATGTTGGAAAACTAGATTAGGTTAACTAGAAAGAAATCTTGTACGAAGAACTCGAACACACACACATACTTGTGTGTGTTCGTCGACTACTACCAAGAACCCTAGGGTTCTTGGTTCGACTTCGAACAAGAGGAGAAGAAGAAGATGTGTTCCATGAAACATACCTTAGGTTAATGCTTAAGATAAGTCCACTGATGATGAACACGACGAACGATCTTCTAGTTGATCACTTGCAACGATCTTGGATCTTCGAAACTCAAAGAACACGAAGAACGAACGAAGAACACGAAGAACACAAGCTTGTGTTCTTGTGTTTGTGGCTTCGGCCGATCGTGGGGAGGAAGGAGGCAAGAGATTTCGTGTATTAGGTGTAATGAACCAACATCTAGGGTTTAGCATAAGCCTTCTATTTATAACTAGAAGATGTTACACTTAAAACCCTTATAGTTTAATTAAGATTAACTTCTTAATTAAACTTCCTTTTTACACTTCCATCCCTTATAGTCTTAACTAGTTTATTATCATTGCACTTAACTATCAAATGTCTAGTATTAACACACTATAATTTCGGTACCCATATACACGAAATTATACACTTGTATTTATACTTTTAATAGTTAATTATATAATAACCTTTATATAATTTATACAATAATATTATCCAATTACTATATGATTTAATAGCTTTAAATCATATCATGGATAATCTATAATTAACACATTGTATATTTACTTAACTAGTAAATGTACAACTACTTGTATTAATTAGTTAGTTAAACTAATCTAGTAATAAGTTAAACTTAACTTAATACTTTAACTGATTCATAATGACTATTATGAATCATTCCTCTTCGTAGTATCGTTGCATAACTTGTTCGTATTACATGCACTCACCGGTATGACCCTTTAGTGTTTCGTAGGCATGGATGTATCATCATAGGTTGACCAACTGTGCACATAATTCCTTCAGCACACACTTAGATGGAGTAGCTTACGGTTCATAACATTATGGTGGAGTCGCACATAGATTATAACATGTTCTTATGAACAATATTATTGAACCAAAATGTATATTTAACAACAATTGTATATACTATATATCTATATCTATAATCTATACTACTTATAAATGAGTGCTTGACATTTCTAAAACTGGAAGTCTGAATTTTCAACACTTCCATTTTTAGCAATGTCCAAACACCCTTTAAAATCAAAATTTTGAAAGTGCTTCAGCCGATTTTCGAACCCAAGACGTGATGGAGTTCAAGCAACGATCTAACCACTCGGCCATTTGGTTTTTTGTTATCCTTTTGATGCTTAACGTACTTATACCATTATCGTTCGTTTTAATATTCACTGCATTAAAAAACCCATTTAATGTTAGACCATTTCATTTTTCCTCTATTACTCTATTTTGCGCGTTTTCGTGAATATTAATTTGGCTGTTACTCTATTAATTAGGGACGCCCAGAGATGAAACGGTGAGATTATACATTTAGTTAATTCGTTAACGCATACTTTTTAATTCGCCTGGTTAAATCACCACCACCATTGTCGTCTTCTTCTTCTCTATGCGATCTATTCTTCATTGTTACTACATCAAAGAGTGCTCGAACTACAACTCTGGAATTCTACTCATACTGTGGATTTCTACTCACAAGCCTAATTTGTATCGCAATATACACTCATATAACTGTGCACGGATCAGGAGGTTAAACCCTTTATCTACTTCTCAGAACACTCAAGGTAGTTCATATCAAGTTACAGATTCTATAAATTAGGGGTATTTTATGTTCTTCGTATCTTTTGAGGTTAGTTATTGAGGCATGTTTATACCTCTAATAAATTAATCATTTGCGTGAAAATATTCTAACTGTTACCTTGAATTAGGTCTGATTTAATTGCAGATGGTGGAAATGTTGCATTACTGTTTGATGGAAATATGGTACGGATAAAGTTACAAGGATCTTGTGGTTCATATCCTAGCTCTGTCACAACCATGAAATTAGGAATTGAATAACATTTAATTGAGAAATTTCCTCAAACTGAAGCTGTTGATAAATTTCAAATGAAGAAATTGGTCTTGAGCTAAATGAATAAAAGAAAGACAAGGTATGTGGTGCAATTTATAGTTCCTTAAATAATCATATGTTGTTTGAAGGCAAGGGTCTAAAAGGTGCTCCAAGGCGTGAGGTGAAACAGACCATGGTCTCTTGGAAAGGGTGGCGTGATTTTGGGTGCTTAACTTAATTGATAATTGCAGGCAAGGTTTAGTGTTGTATAATTGCAGACAAGGCTTACTGTGGTATTATTGCAGGCAAGGTTTTTGTTTCCAAATGATAGTGCGAAGGTACACGAGGAACCAAATTTGCTGAATGAAAAACAAATTAGAGTTGTTGCAGAGTTTTATATGGACCCTGGCATGTAAGGTTTACATGCTTCTGTAAGGTTTCATCAAGAATTTAACTTTCTTTTGCAGGTTTGACTTTTTTTTCAATGTTAACAAATAGTTATATTATAAGGATCAATAATCACAAAAATTTGCCTATACCCAAAAGTTTTGTTTTTAGGATTCTTAGATCTATGGTTAAGCTTATCTTTAATTAATGGTCAAAAAAGTAAAAGAATCGTTAATAAATATGGATGAGTGAATTCTACAGTCAAACTGGCACATCATTCCACATAATGTGAATTCTACTTTATGTTTTTTCATAGCAATCTTTCTAAGTTTTGGTCTTTTACAGAAAAATATTGGAATGATAAATGATATAAAGCTCAATAATGCTGGAAAAGTGTTGGATAACAATAAAAGTCTTGCCGAATCAAGATCTCCAGTTAGTGAAATTCCTAGTCATGTTATCACTAAGCATGTTTTTGTTGGTCCTCCAATGACCAACAAAAACAGTGGTTATTAATACAAATTAATCATATTTTTAATTCATGTTATCCAACATTCAACTTTCTAAATGCAAGTTATGATTGTAATTTGTTAGAAACTCTTACATGGCAACTGTTATAACCAAGTCATACAAGTAATAAAGAAAAAATCAGTCTCTTTGAAGTCAAAAGTCAACCCAAGTTGGTAATGTTTTTTACACAATTAACAATCTCATAATTCATAAATAAGATTAATGACTTAATGGTGGAATGTTTTATACTAAGTTTTTCTAATAACAAATTCAGATATTAATAGATTTTTATCTTATATAAAACACACCTTTAATAATGTTATTTACCACCCGTGAAATTCACGGGTTATACGAGAAATTTACCAAGAATACATTATTATTTGTGGATTGCTGAAGATGGCATGAAGAAGCAGGTCTTATTATAATATCAACCGTATTACATTCTTTTTTCCTTACTGTTTATTTAATGTTTCATCATATAATGCATGTTTACAACCGTAGACAACTACGCCCTACGGGTACCACTCTCACTGTACAAGTAGTTATTTCTAAGAATCTCAGAGGAATTTGGTCCAACACTAAAAAAAGGACACATGTATATAAAGAATTCAAAGGTGAAAAAGATTTTGATTACTCTTATTATTATAGTAGTCACTTATCTGATGCTCCGTACTTCATTACTTACATTATTTTTAATGATTTTTTTTGTTGGTTTCAAAGGTTTTAATAAAGTGCACTGGTGATCTTGATTAGTTAACAATAAAATTCTAACCTTTACATTATAGGAACTTGTAAGAGTTAGCGTATGTTTAAAAATCATATAAGTTACACAATATATTTTTATCATATATAAAGGATAACTACAATCATACAAGTTATATATTGGACAACTTTGACCCGTTTGACCAGTCTTTTAGCTAATTTTTATTATTGTTTACATGTTAGACCCCTTATAGATAATACAGTACAAAATGCCACCTCAACCATTTTCCGTACAATTATCTTTTTTTTTCTTACCCCAAATTTGTACGTTCCAACTGATTTTCAGCCCAACTTTGTATATTTAAATCCTATTTTGTTGACCCGTTTAACACGTTTGTTGTTTCATTGACTTATTTGCAGCTGATTTGAAGCATCCATAGATATCCAACAAGTCATTCTTTGGATTGCCCATATGCGAAATTTTATTATATGAGCAAAAGAACAAGACCCATGTGAATAACCATTGAGGTCAAATTTAGTTTTTCATTTTAAATAAATATATAATATTTATAAATTCCATATTTTTTTTTCTATGACTCGGGACATTTTAAACAGTAGTTAACGTTTTGCCCGCTTTGTTCTCAGGCCATTCCAGTCATAATCAAGCTTTTATCCACCCAAAGATTTACAGACGTGTTTGTAAATAAATCATTATTTGGGCAATTTGTAAAAGATGAGGCCCTTTCAATATTAAAGTTATCATTGTTGCAACACGTGCCTTTAACATCTTGTGTACTTTGATTGCTATATTATGTTTATAGAAAATTTTTTAAAAGCCACCCGTGATTTATCACGGGTTATAAACAGTATAGTAAATTCAATCTTGATGATATAGCAATCAAAGTACACAGCAGATGGTGATGCTGATCTACGTTCCACTTGTAAGTTCTAAATTATCAATTTTTATTAAAATAAATTCTATCTTTTATGCTAGATTTAAGAGAATTGTTTCTTATTTTGTGCTTTAAATTTGACTCTAACTATAAAATTCAGCTGATTAATGTGCTCTTTCTGTTTTTGAGTTATCAATCCTGATTCTTATTATATTTTAATTTCATACGAATATTTTATTTAATGTATCTAATGTGATTTTAATTGTAAAATTCATCTTATTTATTGTAAATCTCAATGAGTTATTTTTGTTCTGTTTTTAATTTTATGAATTGTTTTGCCAGATTATATTTGTATTTCGATTGTAACTATTTTTATTTCAGTCAAGAAACATGCATGTGTCACTACTGCTTTGAACCCGGACCGGATTTTGAACCGGACCAAAAACGAGGGAAATTACTCAACTGTTGCATGTGCATAATTTCATTTGCGATGTATCATGTATACTGTTTTTATCCTGATGAGAGGTAGGTAAAACAGGGGAAATTGCTACATCTTTTAGGCGAGGCAACTTTGAATTTATCACCACGGTAGCTACAATAAGTTTTCTAGTACACAACCCAGTTCAAAGATGATCAAAACAAAGATTAATAATTAAAATTGTAATATGTAACTGCAAAAGTTTTGTTAGGCTATCTAGAAGCATGTTTTCTTTGAAACACTAATACAATCCTCCCTCTAAATGGAACACATTAATATAGGAAAGAAACATGACATGGTGCTTTCATGCTGGAAACAGAAAACTTCTACAATCACTTGAAGATATGTTTTCCCTAAATTAAAACATATATTATCAATTTTTTGTTTGGTTGGATTCGACAATCTCAACCATTTGTTATAAAATATAAAGTGCAGCAGTTGTAATTATAATCAGAAATATTTAATAATAAATTAAAGTTGTTACTCTCTTGTAATTCATTTTGCACGCCAGATAAATGCTATGATATATGATGTTTACCTCTATTTTATACATAGTTTTCATGCTTATGTACTGTATTAAAAAAAAAAAATACAACCATTGGACATTTAATCGCCATGAATATATAGTTCGTAGCCGCCGCATAGCGTTGGTACCCTATTATATGTCAAAACATGTAATCGAACAACATTTCAACGCAATTGCTAATTATTGATTTTTTTCCTTTATTTTACACACAGTTTTCATGCTTATGTAGTGTATTCGTTATAAAAATATGTAACCAATGGAATTTTAATTTCCAGAAATATGTAGTTCGCAGCCCGCCGCATCGCGCGGATTTTAACCTAGTACTTTAAAATGCAGATTACACATATCTAAAAGAGGAAGGTCTAAATTTCAACCCTTCCGTTTTTAGCAATGTTCAAACCCATGTTAAAATTAAATTAAAATTAAAATTGCTGCTGCTAAGATTCGAACCCGAGTGGGCAGGTACCCCAGGCAAGAAGCTTACCACTAGGCTATAAGCAACTTGGTGACTATGTTTCGTAAACTTAATATACTTACTGTCCCGAAATGCGTTTGCCTATATTAAATAAAAACGTATATTGTTTTAATGCCGGCCATAAAAATCGCTGCATTTAATATCAGTTTCGAGTCAACACATTTAAAGCTAATAATTAATGGGAATGATTTGAAGCTAATAATTATAAATAGATTTATACGAAATATATTTGACTGTAAAACATAATACAGATTTTTAATTGACTTTATAGTCAAACTGATAAAATAATTTTAATAAAATGGTTTGACACTTTTATTATTTCTCGGGTATAAAGTCAAATCATTAAAGGTTCCTTATCTTTTGTTTGTAACATTTTGAAATTAATGTTTTTCGAAATTAGGAATATTGATTGTTTTGATATATGTATGGAATATATATATATATATATATATATATATATATATATATATATATATATATATATATATATATATATATATATATATATATATATATTTTGCTTAACCAATTCGCTGTGATTTCCTTCCTGGATCACCAAAAAACTTGGAAAGTTTGAATATTGGAGATATCAATTAGTGCTTTTAATGATATTGTTAATTTTCTGTTAACTAATACCGGAATTTTTTTTAAATATGTCGACATATACCAGAAAAAAAACATTTTATAGTATAGACAAAAGTAACAAATTAGTCAATATTTTTTATGGTAATTCGCAATTATTCAGTGTTTCTATTAATTTTGGACGTTTTCTTCATCAATATTAAAAAGAAAACGTATTCTTCATCAATATTAACAAATTCGGTAAAGGTTTTTAGGAAATCTTGAAATCATTACAGAGTCATTTAATTCGGGCATAATTAATTAAGTAATAATAAAAACAGGGCATTATTGCTTAAGCGGGAAAATGATATAGAATTCAAAACTTATTGATGACACGTGTTAGATTATAAGTGGATTGAGATATATGAATATTTTACACGGGATACATTTGCTACATATAAATTGCGATTAGCAGGTATATAGGAAACCTGAAGGATTTATGTGCATAGTTAGTCAACCTATGATGATACATCCATGCCTACGAAACACTTAAGGGTCACACCGGTGAGTGAATGTAATACGAACAAGATATGCAATGATAATACGAAAAGGAATGATTCATAATAGTCATTATGAATCAGTTAAGTATTAATTTAAGTTTAAATTATTACTAGATTAGTTTAACTAACTAATTAATACAAGTATTTGTACATTTACTAGTTGAGTAAATATACAATGTGTTAATTATAGATTATCCATGATATGATTTAAAACTATTAAATCATATAGTGATTGGATAACATTATTGTCTAATTAATTGTTAATAGTATAAAATACAAGTATATATATATTTCGTGTATATGGGTACCGAAATATATAAGTGTATAACACTAACACATTTGATAATTAAGTGTGACAATAATAACTAGTAAAACTATAAGGGATGGAAGTGTAAAAGGAAAGTTTAATTAAAGATCTAATCTTAATTAAACTAGATAGACTTAAATGAACTTATTCTATTATATATAGAAGGCTTAAGGTTTCATTTATTCCTTAATCATTCCCTTAACACACCACACGAAAATCATCCCTCCCTTCCCCTTCGATTTTCGGCCGAACCCCACAAGACACAAGTTTGTGTTCTTCGTGTTCTTCGAGTTTCGAAGATCAAGAATCGTTGCAAGTGATCATCTGAAGGATTGCTCGTCGTGTTCATCATCAGTGGACTATCTTAAGCTAAACCTAAGATACGATTCATGGAACACTCTTTCCTCTTCTCCCTCTTGGATGAAAACTAACCAAGAACCCTAGGGTTCTTGGTTAGTTCGTCGAACACCACAAGCATATGTGTGTGTTCGAGTATTTCGTACAAGGTTTCTTTCTTGTTAATCTAATCTAGATTTTCAACATCCCAATCCTTTAGGGTTTAAGGATTAGGTTTAATCCCACTTCCACTTTTAGGGATTAAATCAGCTAGTTGGTTTTAACCGGCCAAGAACAAGTTCATGTTCTTGGTCAGTATGGTCGAACCAAGCATACTAGGTGGTTGACCCAAGTGGTCGATCAGGTACAGTGAAACCCTTCAGTAGTATCAGAGCGTTGGTTTAGAAATCTAAACTAGATTAACAAAGCTTGTTTGTTTATTTTAATTAAAGTCTTTCTTTTTTGTGTTCCAATTCTTTTTCTTCTTCTTCTTAGTTTTCGAAAAAGGGTAAGAACCCTAGACCAAGAACATTAAACTAGTTTAGTTTAATTGGTCATAAGGATCTAACTCTAGTAATTTTCAAATATTGTAAAGAACCCTAGGACCAAGAACATTAAACTAGTTTAGTTTAATTGGTCAAAAAGGCTTCTTTTCCTAACCCTAGTATTTCGAAATTAGGAAGAACCCTAGGATCAAGAACATCAAAGTTTTTTATCAAGATGATTCTTTCCTTATTACCTGATCTTCAAAATCTAGGACCAAGTATGTTAAACCAAGTTTTGGTTTAATTGGTCAAAAAGGATTCTTTCCTTTTTCTCAAGATTTTCGAGATCTATAAGGTTGCTTGGACACCAAGTTTGTTAAACTAGCCTAGTTTAATTGGTGAAAAGGTTTCCTAGGCTTTAAGGAATTTTCGAAATACCCTAGTAATAACCTAGGACCAAAAACATTAAACTAGTGTAGTTTAATTAGTTAAAAGAATTAATTAAGATAATAATCTATAACCTAGATAATTAAGCAAGTTCATGTTTAATAGGTTTAGTTATTGTTTTAGTAGATTTATTGAAACTAGTTCTTTAAACCTAGAAACTTAGAAAAAGTTTTATTGTCTATAAGGTTTAAATTAAAAAGTTTAAATAAATTTATTAAGATTATAATTTATCTTAGAATTTAAACAAAGTTTATTGTTTATATAGGATTGATTAGAATTAATCTTTTAATAAATAATGTTTTTGATCAAGAAAGTCAAAACCCTAGTTTTGATTGATCAAAAACAAGATTAGGGTTTAACTAATTAAAAAGATTAAAAGAAGTGTTAACTTTTAAGTTCTAAAATTAACAAGGTGTATTTATTTATTTGTTTATATATATATATAATTTCGGAAGTTTTTAATATTTAAAAGAAAATGAATTTTAAAAGATAAAATAAGTTTATACGTATTTTAATTAGATTAAGTTAAAATACATACGTATAAATTAGATGTGATATTCTTATTAGAATGTTACAAGTTTATTTTAAAGTAATGAAATATATATATGTATATATTAAATACAAGATTAAATGGAACATTAAAAGGTAATGTTATTTTGATCTTAAAAGATAATAGTGTAACTAGTTATTGTATAAGTTATTATATAATTAAGACTAGAAAGTACAAAGTTATGATTCAATTATAACTAGAAATTGTACAAGTTGAAATTATATGACTAACTAGAAATATACAAAGTTATATATTATTATAAGGTGTATAAAGTTGTAATTTATTATAACTAGATAATTATACAAGTATAATATAAGTATTTTACAAGTCATGTAACATACTAGATTAATGATCAAGGGATAAATAACAAGAAAACTTTATAACCTATATTTAACTAGTTCAAGTTAAATGTAAGAAATGTTTAAACAAACTACGAATTATTATATATAGTCTTTATATAATAAGTTTATTAGTTTCACCAAATATAAACCGGTGATTGTGTTTGCTTAAGTTCCATCATGGTTGTTGGAGCTACTGGGAGCTACACAAGAAAATCAAAAAGTTTATAAGTGTGTCGATAAGACATAAGTTTTGGTCAAATCTAGAAGTCAAAACAAATGTTTAATTTCATTATTAAACATGTGAAAAACTAAGTGTGTTAAACTAGATTTATGATTCAAGTTTGTGGATCATAAAAGAATTAAAAGTTTAACATAAGTTTTAAGTTTTTCAAGTAAGATAAAACAAGTAAGTTTTATTATAAATAAGGTTTTTCACAAAACCTAGTAAAATGTTTTGTACACCTCGTTTTAGGTATACATATAAATCGCGCAATTCTCGAAAATATAAGTTTTAAAGAGAAGTTCTTAAGTTTTAAAAAGGTGTCTTGTAGAATTCCTAAATTCACAAGTCACACATTTTAAACAAGGATTAAGATTGGAACAAAGGTTTAAGTTTAGTTTAAGACTTAAACAAACCCAAGAAAATCTTAGATCGAAGTAGTATCCACCTAATGGAACACCTCACTTGCTCAACAATATTCATATTGTAAGGATAAAGAACCTTAGATACGGATTCAAATCATTGCGAGTGTTAGGGTGCGTAAGGTTCTGTGATAATCGGGAGTCCCGACATAGAGCATTGCACTGTCTTAGATGGTCTGATCTACTTTGGTGATAATCGGGAGTCCCGGCCCAAAAAGTACTTGAGTAGAATAAACATACTAGACTTTATTACTAACTTAAAAATGTACAATTAGATTGTACAAGGTTGTAATAAATTATAAGTCTAAAGATTCTACGACCCCTAGGAATCCTGTCAATTTTTGATACGATCGGTAAGGATGTTAACTACCAGAAACAGCATGTCTCGTCGGGAAGTGCCCAAACCTTGCGGCGAGAATGTGATATATGGATCCTAGGCCTAAAAATATTAATTATGGGTTTATAATATATTTTAGAGAATGTTTATTGATGATTACTAATTAAACTGGGTTTGATTTGTAGATCGCATCAACAACCACGACGACAAGTACCAACAATCTCTCACTTCGCTCAATCCTCGAAAAAGACAAGTTGACTGGGTCAAACTTTCTCAATTGGGAGCGCAATCTTCGCATTGTGCTCAGGCATGAGAGAAAGTGGTATGTCTTGGAAAGAGGAGTACCAAATGTCCCTGTCACTAATGCTAGAGCTGAAACGAGGCAAGCTTATGATAAGCATGTCAGTGATGCACTCGATGTGAGCTGTCTAATGCTCGCCACTATGAGTCCTGAGTTACAAGCGAGACTTATGGATGTGCCTGCATTTGAGATGATCCGACCACTTAGGGATTCATTTCAAGAGCAAGCTCGCAATGAGAGGTTCGACAACAATCGAGCCTTCAACTCTTGCAAGATGGTCAAAGGAACACCGGTGAGTGCTCACGTCATGAAAATGAAAGGGCACATGGATCACCTCGCTAGACTTGGTCACCCCATTCCGTTGAAGATGGCAACAGATACTATACTCAATTCGTTGTCTGATGACTACAAGTCTTTTGTGGTCAACTACAACATGCATAATATGGAGAAATCCATTGCTGAGCTACATTCTACGCTCAAGACAGCTGAATTGAGTTTAGGGACCAAATATAAGGATGTTCTAATGATCGGTAATGGCAGTGGCGGTGGGAAGAAGAGAAAAGGGCATGGTGAGGGTAAAACCTATCCTAGCCAAGGAGTGCCAAATGGTAAAGGTGTCAAACAAAAGGTCAAGAAGGTAAAGCCTGCCACAGCGAGGACCGAGAATCGGTGCTTTAAGTGTGGCGAGGCTGGGCATTGGAAAAAGAATTGTCCAAATGGTGCAAGTGGTGGTGGAGGAAACGCAAGTTCCGCAGGTAACACAACCACACTTCTTAATAACTTTAAGATACTTGTAAAGTACATTACGAGTAATCTAACTTTTGCAATCGTTTATTGCAGGAGGAGATGGAAAGTGATGATGACCGGCATGAGATGGTGATAATCCCACGAGCACCAAGATTTTATAATTCAGTACTTTTATGTATTCAGTAAAAATAATTTTATTTTATTGTTTGAATAATTTTTTTTTTATGTTAAAACAAAGTTTTTGATTTTAATCAATTCGAATTCATGGTTGAATTATATTGTGTTATGTGTGAATGTGTGATAATTACACTAGTCAAGGTTTATAACTAGATTGTAAGTCAAGTTTTTTATTTACTTAATATTTCACGCTTTATACTTGTTTGATTGTTGTATGAATGAATAATGTCTTGATAGCTCAAGGTACTTAGATACTAGTAATTAGAAGTTTTTCTAATACAAGTACTTAAGAGTTTTATGGAAGCATAAGGTTCAAAAGCTATTGAACTTAGTTAAAACATCTTAAGTAATAGTCATTACTTATGATAGTACGTTTTAAAGTATTAGTATTAATATAGTATGATTATATTGGATATAACCAAGATAGAATTTAAAGAGTATTATTACAAGTCTTTCATACTTGTAATAAAGGATTTGATGAAGTCATAATTCCATAATAGGAATAATTGGATATTCATAAAATCCAAGTAAAATGACTTAGACATTAAATGAACTCTTAAAAGGGACAAACTATATTAAAGTATTTAAGAATTAAAAGGTATTGTTGTAAGTCTTTTATACTTGTAATAAATACATTATTTAATCAAGTCATAATTCCCTTATAGGAATAATGGATATTTGAGAAATCCAAGAAATGACTTTGACATTAAATAAAGTTTTTAAAGAATACTAATATGTTTAAGAATTGGAAGTATCGTCTCAAGTGTTTTATACTTGTTAGATAAAGTAATCAATAAAGGTCATGATTCCCTAGACAGGAATAGTGGATATTCGCAAATCCAAAGGATGATCTTAACTATTGATAGAATTCTAAAAAGATTAAACTACAATTTATTGACTAGGTCAAAGTAGTAGTTTAAGTGATGCTTAAATTCCATAAAAGATAGTGGGAGCTATGACTAACATAATTCATTAAAGATATTAATGAATTTAGTGAGTTAGTAAGACATTAACAACAAGGAATTACCAAGTCGTTAGCCAAAGAGTTAAGAGAAATAAATGATCATTGATTGGATTGTTGCAAGTCTAATAGCGTGGTCACAAGTCTTGTGATTAATTATTGCAAATCTAATAGGATGTTCACACTCCAGTGAACAAGTTAATCATTTAAGGAAATTTCTTTAACTAGTAAAAGATATCTACAAATCAAGTAGCTAAAAGAGATTTAGTTACAAGGAAAGTTTTATAGATTCAAGAAACTAAAGGAGTAAATTTTCCAATCCTCCTATGTTTATCGAATCATGTAAAAAGGGCAAGACTAGAATATGTTCTAAAGTTGCATGAACAATATCTAGCAAAGACAAAAGTAATAGTATTCTAAAATACTCGTCTTGTGTCTTTAGTTTAATAGAAATGACTAATTGTAATTAGTGATAAAAGCTACAATTAAAGAGTCATTGAGCAATCAACACAAACGCAAGGAATAAGTAATGATCCAATAATAATTCGGTATCTATGTCCAGTGAGGAATAATACTTGAGTTAGAATCATTTTTATTCAAACTTTGTATGTTTTACAATATCCATGAATAAAAGTTTCTTTATTCAAAAAGATATAAATCAGTGACTACTCGTCTTGATGGGAACCTTGATGGGACGTTAACGTCATCGCGATGTTTGGTGGTAGATTCGAAGTTCTTCGAAGATAGCTACACAAGTTTTGTGTAAACCAAATATCGGTGATATTCTGTTGGAGATCGACAAATATTGGATTGACCACCGTGACAATACTTCGTGGTTGAAAAATTCAATAGTATTGTTCACTAGGATTGTCCTTAAGTCTGAGGTATTTGGTTTAAGACACAATGACTAATGTACTTTGGTTCGTCTTAGACAAGTCTGAAATATGTTTGTCATAAGAGGCCTTACAGGGTACAGAGGAAGTTGTATTTTGAATCGAAATATAACAAGATGGTAATTGCACCTCCTTTTTAGGAGAGATATTTATGGGTCCTTTGACATGATGAAAAACTGACAAGTGCACGGCCGTGCCCAAACGAACTGATTTGTTCTTTGTCGTTTATCACAACAGTTTAAGTCAAGAAGTCAAGAAATGATTTCGAATACATGAGTTGATAATTTCTACCATGCTCGTATTCGTTATCACAAATATCGTGCTGCAAGGGATAAGCCTAACATAGTTGCCCAAGAAGTAGAGACATAGTGTTCTTTACTAGGAGACGCTATTAAAGAGTTTTTCAAAACTATACCTGGGTTACATAGGCTGTTTTTATGGGGTTGGTTACCTACATGCCCATCTAGAAGGCCACTGTAGCTCGTATCATTAAGATAAAGGTTACGAACTTGCACAAGTGGGAGTCTGAAGGATTTATGTGCACAATTAGTCAACCTATAATGATACATCCATGCCCACGAACCACTTAAGGGCCACACCGGTGAGTGCATGTAATACGAGCAAGATATGCAATGATACTACGAAGAGGAATGATTCATAATAGTCATTATGAATCAGTTAAGTATTAAGTTAAGTTTAACTTATTACTAGATTAGTTTAACTAACTAATTAATACAAGTATTTGTACATTTACTAGTTGAGTAAATATACAATGTGTTAATTATAGATTATCCATGATATGATTTAAAGCTATTAAATCATATAGTGATTGGATGACATTATGGTCTAATTACTTGTTAATAGTATAAAATACAAGTATATATATATTTCCTGTATATGGGTACCGAAATATATAAGTGTATAATACTAACACATTTGATAATTAAGTGTGACAATAATAAATAGTAAAACTATAAGGGATGGAAGTGTAAAAGGAAAGTTTAATTAAAGATCTAATCTTAATTAAACTAGAAGGACTTAAATGAAACTTATTCTATTAAATATAGAAGTATTAAGGTTTCATTTATTCCTTGATCATTCCCTTAACACACCACACGAAAATCATCCCTCCCTTCCCCTTCGATTTTCGGCCGAACCCCACAAGACACAAGTTTGTGTTCTTCGTGTTCTTCGTTCTTTCTTCGTGTTCTTCGAGTTTCGAAGATCAAGAATCGTTGCAAGTGATCATCTAGAGGATCGCTCGTCGTGTTCATCATCAGTGGACTATCTTAAGCTAATCCTAAGGTATGATTCATGGAACATTCTTTCCTCTTCTCCCTCTTGGATAAAATCGAACCAAGAACCCTAGGGTTTCGAACCAAGAACCCTAGGGTTCTTGGTTAGTTCGTCGAACACCACAAGCATGTGTGTGTGTGTTCGAGTTTTTCATACAAGGTTTCTTTCTTGTTAATCTAATCTAGATTTCCAACATCTCAATCCTTTAGGGTTTAAGGATTTAGTTTAATCCCACTTCCACTTTTAGGTATTAAATCAGCTAGTTGGTTTTAACCGGCCAAGAACACGTTCATGTTCTTGGTCAGTATGGCCGAACCAAGCATACTAGGTGGTTGACCCAAGTGGTCGATCAGGTACAATGAAACCCTTCAAAACCATTGAATCACCAAAAGTATTTTTAAAATGTTTGCAGCAGATGGAAGGCCCTCTGTATGTACCAATAGTGAGCTTTGAGTCTCTCTGCCAACTTGAGTGGACTTACAGCTGCAAATACATCCGGGTTGAGTATGTTTGGAGGGACGATAAACAAAACAACATCTGGCTTGTTTTGCTCGACAAATTTGTAAGTTGCTATTAAAAAATGACATGTAATAACTTTAATTTTCTTAAAGTTACAATTACAAATTCATTGATTTATCTCAATCATTTAACCAACTAATCCTTTCTTCTTAGGGACACAAAATCATGGCCATGATCCCCCACAATTTAAGGACTCTATATGAGGGACTCCAATTACAAGGTGGTGTGTTTTCGTTGAAGTGCTTCGAGATAGATTTCTAGTTACCCAAAGACTATCCACGTTTTGGAAACTACAACTTCATTCAAAACGATTGGACAGTAGTGTTCACTACAAAAACCGAGCTTGTTAGGACTACTAAGGGTGATCTTGGATGTTTTCGCAGCTATCCATTTGCTTCCTTGTAGCAATATCTGCTTTATGTGAACAATAATTTTTATTGTTTTTAATTATTTAACGTTTTTTTTCATTCTATTTTCTATTTTAAATGATTTAGTTACTCAAAAAGATTTAGCATTTCATTAGTTATCTTATTTAACATATTGAATTCATTAAAATGGACCCAAAAAAGTTTTTTTGGTCAACACATCTTCACTTAAAAGAAAATTTAGTCTGACTTTGTACATCATCATCATGGTTATTACACGTCCATATGTAACCACCATCATTCTTGAGAGCATACACAACCATATTATCAACAAGATGGTGTTCATACCTAAAAAAGAATTACAATTCTAAAATTTTGTGGTTCAAACTGACTAATTATAGCTAAATATTTTAATTAATATTTTAGCTACTTACAATATTGGAGCGCCCCTCAAACTTTGACTTCCAGTTCTTTTTTAAATTCCAAAAAAAGAAATATACCCTTGAATTGTTGGTATTACATATTATACCCTAATAGTCATGACAACACAATCAACACTAATCCCTTAAAAGCAAACAAAAAGCTTTAAAATTTTAAAATAGATCTATTCTTACTGACTTATAGATTCATAGAAACTCATACTATAAAATGTATAATTTATGGTTAAGTAAATATATAATAACTGATTTACATTCAATTTGTTAAGCTGACTTTTTAGTAAAAAATGAATAAAAACTCAAATTTCTAAATCAGCTTGAAAAAATGTATTTTCAATTTATTTTGACTTTAAAATTTACAGTCTATAACAATTTGACTCTTATTTAGTCAACATTGACTCTTAAGAAAAAGTCAAAATAATTGTAAAATTTGACTCTGTAATGATTCACATAAACCAACAACGCCAAATTTATAAGAACTATACGAAAGTCAAATTCGACTAAAAAGTCAAATCTGAAGCATATACAATTTTCTGTTACCAAAAAAGTTTGACTTTAATACTATAAAAACAATCAATAAAATCAACAGAATTTCATAGAACCGTTTACAATCAATTACACGAATGATAAATTTTTTAATTGTTTAAAAGGACGAATTTAATAGCAATTCATTTCCTTTTTTTGGAATCCAGTTTTAATTCTTGACTATCCTACAACAAATTCAATAACCGAAATAATTGATTACAAATCCTTACTTTGACTAATTTAATTGAAATTCATTTCGTTTTTTATTGAATTGCAATTTTAATTCATTTTCCTAATATACAACAAGTTCAAATGAATACCATAATTTAAATCGATACCCCTTTTAATGCTTCATTATTTCCACAATAACTTCCCTGCAAACATAAGGATTAAAACGAATTAACCCTTTTTTTTCTGTATCGAGAGGTCTTACATGATGAATAATATATGTTAATTCATCGTCATGTCTGAACTTGTTTTTTTCAAAACATGTAATTTAACAAATTTTAAATGACGCTAAGTTTTCAATGTAGTCATTATCCATATTTCATTCTCAACTATCAGTCATTTGTATAATAATCGTTATAAAATAACATGTAAACGAATACCATCAACATCATCGCGGAAAAGATGTATCAGTGTACCCGCCGCCTCATTGCGCGGGTACCCTACTATGTATCAAAACATGTAATCGAACAACATTTCAACGCCAATGCTAATTATTGCTTTTTTCCTCTATTTTATACACAGTGTTCATGCTTATGTACTGTATTCGTTATAAAAATATGTAACCAATGGACTTTTAATCGCCAGAAATATGAAGTTCGCAGCCCGCCGCATCGCGCGGGTTTTAACCTAGTATACTATAAGAGAATCATTACTTAACAAACAGATGCATTCAATTAAAAGATGTATTCAAAATTTTATCTGCAGCCCAAATGTATTTCAGCCTGTAAGGTTTTAAAAGTCCATCCCCACTAAACAAATTGCAAGATGGACTAAAATTTCGACCCACAATATCATTGTTTACTAAAGCCCACAATGTGAAGGTATTTTATCGTAATGGGTTGCGAACTTCACACATACGTTACGGATTGGCACATTTAATAAAAGTTTCTGCAATACACGAGTAAAACTGACCAAAGTTTTTCAAATCGTTTAAAATGTTTCAAATACCCACTGAAATCGACAATTGTGCGTATGTGTGAATTCGACGAAGCTCAGGGAACGACCACAACAAGAATTTGTAACATGTAAGTGTGAATTCAAGAGTTAATGGATGCTTATAAAATATCTGAAAAACTAATAAATTGATTATGTTATGATTGTGGTTTGAACGATGTATGAAATTATTACCATAATCCCTAATAAGTAAATCCGCGCTGGAATTAGAGATTACATTGGATATCACTAACCTTAGGTGATTCTAAATAGGGTAAATTACAATTTTTGTCCCTGACCTATGGCCGATTCGGGGTTTTTGTCCCTAATGTTTTTTCTTCGATTTTTTTGTCCCTTAAGTTTTTCAAATTCTGGAAATTTGTCCTTCCGTCCAAAAAACATTAGGGTTTTTGGGTTTTTTTTTGTCCCTTAAGTTTTTCAAATTCTGGAAATTTATCCTAATTGTAATTTATATCGAACCCTATCGAAATAATGGACTAGCTTACTTCAACCTAGCTAGAGATTTACACAACTAAAAAGTAACAATAATAATATTTGGATCTTTGGGTTTTTTATATTAATTACTACTAATTAATTACAATTAGGAGTGTAATCGAGTCAAGACAGCTCGTGAGTTACTCGAGACCGACTCGAAAAATACTCGGAATCGACTCGTTGTGAACCGAGTCGAGCTCGAGCTCGAGCTACTCAAGTAAGTCTTCGAGTCGAGTTCTAGTTTCAAAATACACAACTCGCTAGGCTCGCGAGCCGTATCGAGCTTTTATTTAATTACATTTTTACCCTTTTCCATATACATAAATTCCTTTGTACCCCTTTCCATATACATATTTACAACAAAAACGTGAATTTTTAAAAAAATTAAAATTTTTCGAGCCGAGCCGAGTCGAGCTCGAGAGTATCGATACTTTCACCGAGTCGAGTTCGAGCTTCGAAATTGAAGCTCGTCGAGTATCGAGCTCGAGTTTTGGTTGTCGAGTCGAGCTCGAGCTTGGCAGAACTCGACTCGACTCGTTTACACCCCTAATAACAATAATATTAAAGGGTATTTACTTAGTTAGATCCACTTAACAAATAAATCTATGTAATTACGACATGCATATTACAATGACTAATTTACGAAAATGCAGGCATAGGATAGTTATGCCCACCATGCATGTGTATAAGGAGTTCTATTCAACATAAAGTATCGACATGTAATAAAGGATATAAACATAATAACCTCGAAGTGTCGATACTTTAACCCAACACCCCAAGCTAGTACATAGGCATATGTCATATACATGTGCATCAATCCCACAACAACATAACTAAACTTCATCGAACTAAGCGGATATACTCACTAGCCTAAACCCATTACACTAAGCATGCTCAATACATTCAAAGCCATAAATAAATAAGGAAAGAATGTACCGCTTACGATGAGTGCAATAAAACGGAATTAAAGAACTTGCATAAATATCAAAATGCTTCAAAGTTTGTACAAATAAAAGCTAGCTAAACTATGAAAATAGTCTAACCTAGTGACATAGTGACAACAATTATGAAAGTGAATGTATAGGTGTGACTTTTACACTCACTTCACAAAACAAATTATATATTCCTTTAGCAAAATTTAAACATCTATTTACAAATAGCTTATCGTTTGTTTGTGTTTATTTTCCTACACAGATGTAAACTAAAGGCAACCAAAGTTAAAACTAACGGCAGTAGGTTAGCATTGATCATCGAGGGCCTCGTAATTATCTTCTTCTCCCTTATTAAAAGGTGGTATATATATATATATATATATATATATATATATATATATATATATATATATATATATATATATATATATATATATATATATATATATATATATATATATATATATATCCCATCTTTGAGTACTTACGATTTTAGCAATTGCTCTCACTTAAATCTAATTCGATAATATGGGATTTGGAAAGGTAAGTGTGAAAATATTGTATGGCGTTAATGTGACACTTAGTGGTGTAGTAATGGGAATAACAACACCCGATACTCTTACGAGTTATGACCATTATTATTTGTACTATACATTCAAATAATGGTTTTAGAGTGTGTTTATGAAAACTTATCTAAAATGATTTGTATTCATGGTCTATAAGCTTATGAGCTTATGTGTTTACTTAAGTTAATAAACTTCTGTTATATACTTATAATATAAACTTAATGTAAAATGATTAAAAAAGACATTCTTGATCATATGCTAATAAATTTAAATACTTTATTTAGTTTAGCTTGCATAAAAAGTGTTTGATTGAGCTAATTATACAATTGTTGAAAATTTATCAGTTATAAGTATTAATCCTATATAACATAAAATCATATAAAAAGTGTTAAATTATTAAAAAATTTCATACAAAAAGGTGTTTGCATAAACGTATTTATGAAAAGGTGAACTAGGATTATAATAAAATGAAAGGATAAAGATTCATAAACTCCTTAATAAGATTATAATCTACCATAAATAACTTGTTTAAAAAAAACCTAAATAAACTTATTAACACAAACTTATAAGCTTTTCCAAACATTTTAGAATTATTTTTTTTTTGAACGGCTAGTTAGTAAGTTAGTGGTTCGAGCCTAGACAGTGACATCCACAAGGGGCAGTATGCCTTCCCTCGAACCTTCCACCTTTTTGTCCACGACGGGACTTGAACCCGTGACCAATAGGTCATGGGCAACACCTTAAATCCACCTTGGATACCACTAGGCTAGAAGCTTTGGGTTTGATTAAACTTAAAAAGTTCATAAGATGGTCCGAAACACCCTTAAATGGTTTGATTAAATTCCAATGACGACGCATTCAATTAGACATTATAAGTTGACAACTCAACATATTTTGATCTAGAATATGTTTTTTTTTTTTTAACTCTTCAATAAATTACATTTATTTGAACACAGGAGTAGGCAAGAAGCGAACAATCCATCTCGTTGACAAATGACCAACGTTCAAATTCGAATTCAGAAAACCCACGTGCTAAACAGAAAGCCCGATATTCAAAATCTTAAAAAAGAACACTTGTGAAACTCAATGCCATTAAATTTACACTTTACCCCCCTCAAGTGTAAACAATATTAGAAATTGAGTACTCGCTCCAAACCCAAAGCTATAAAACAGACAAGAGCCCTGTAGGGCCCATTTAGTTGTCCGCTCCTAACGAATACCTGGTTCTAATCCAACGGCCAGGATGGATTCTCATTTCAAATCACCTTCTTTCCCCGCCTTCAAAAGTACCATTAAATAACACACCTTTGTCTCTTTTATCTTCTCTCTCTCTCTGCTTTTTGAATTCGTTAAACCCTTTTCTGTTCTGACAAAGTTAAACGGGCAGTTTAGTTCAAAATCAAGTGAATTCAATTGGGTCTTCTGTGAATTCTTTAAATTTCTTGTGAAAATCAAAACCCCAAATCGCCTCTGAATTTTAGGATTTTGTTTCTAGGGTTTTTTTTCCATCGTATTTTTTGGGTTCTTGTTGCAACGGGAAAGAATCTGAGTAATGTCGACAGTAACTCACAATCGGAAAACATCAGGAACGACGTCGTCTGTGGCAAAGCGACAGGCGGAGAACGCCGCCGGGAAATCAACGGCATTACCGCCTCACATGGCGAAGAAACGCCCTGCTCTTGCTAACGTTACAAATCAGAGACCTCGAAACGCATCAAACTTGGTATAATCAAATTCTTTAATTATTTCTGTATTATTCGTTGGTTTTTTTAATGTTAACATAAATTTCACGTAGCCAATCATGAAACAATGCTGGGTTTTGTTGAATTTGTTCTCAATTCTGCATCGAGAATGATCATCAGATCCGTTTATTAATAAACAATCATAAACTTTTATGGTTTTGATTTAAAACCATTAATGGATGGATTGATCAACCCAACTTTGAATTTCAAATTCATAATCTTTTTTTTAGTATTACTTTTAAAAGTTCTTCGTAGTTTTCACGTAATTATGTATATTTTCCATTAAAAGAGAAATATTCTCATATTATATTGTATTTATAACTCAATCAACTGTATTCTGTTCAGATGGTACCAGGTGTCTCAAAAATCAGCGACCCAAAGAAAGGTTTTTCTTCATCAATCCCTTTAAAACCCCCTGTTTTGAGTAAGAACACATCAATTGCAAGAAAAGATGCAACCATTTCAAGAATTACTGTTCCTTGTGTCGAAACTAAAATGGATATTTCTCCATCCAAATCTGAGAATTTATCAGTCTCCATGGATGAAACAATGTCCACCTGCGAATCTTTAAATAGTCCAGATGTTGAATATATAGACAACAATGATATTTCAGATCATGTTGATAGGCCAGGTGTTTGTTTAATTTTTTTTTTTTATTTCTGTGACATATAATTTGTGGGTTTTTGACCTGTTCTGTTATTGCGGAACTAAAGTTATTCAAATTTGATGTTTGCAGTAAATGTATGCAAGAGAGAAATACTTATGGAAATCGGTAACAATGAGAAATTTGATGATCTTGATATTGATTTCATGGACCCCCAGTTATGTGCTACTATAGCTTGTGACATTTATCAGCACCTTAGAGCAACCGAGGTACATTTTTATATTCGGTTTATATATTAGTATTTATATATTCTTTATTATTGTGTTTATAATTATTTTTCGTTGATGATTTTAGGCAAAAAAAAGGCCTTCATTTGATTTCATGGATAAGGTGCAAAAAGACATTAATGCAAGCATGCGAGCAATCCTAATAGACTGGCTTGTTGAGGTAAAAAAAAAGCCGGATCAAATCGTATTTTTAATTTGTATTTGCAATTGCAATTTATTTAAAGTTTTTATTTGCTGATATAAAATGTTGTAATTATAGGTTTCTGAAGAGTATAGACTTGTACCAGATACATTATATTTGACTATTAACTACATTGACCGATATCTTTCTGGAAATGTAATGGATAGACAAAGATTGCAATTACTTGGTGTTGCTTGCATGATGATAGCTTCGTAAGACGTTTCTCATACTTAAATTTTTTTATAATGAATTATTTATAATTTGTTTAAAAATCTGATGTGGATTAAACGATTTTTCAGAAAGTATGAGGAGATATGCCCACCCCAAGTGGAAGAATTCTGTTACATAACCGATAACACATACTTTAAAGACGAGGTGTGTGTGTGTGTGTGTTTTGTATATATAATTACCTAAAAAATTAATTTTTAGAAGTTTGACTAAGACGTTTGACTTGTGCAGGTGTTGCAAATGGAATCTTTGGTTCTTAATTTTTTGAAATTTGAAATGACAGCTCCAACGGTTAGATGTTTTTTGAGAAGATTTGTTCGTGCTGCTCAAGGTGCAAATGAGGTATAAATCTGATCAATTAAATAATACTTTTCAGTTTTAATAATCTAATAAATATACTGATTTTTATTATGTAATCAGGCTCCTTCAATGCAATTAGAGTGTTTGGCAAGCTACATATCAGAGTTATCTCTATTGGAGTACAACATGTTATGTTATGCTCCTTCAGTTGTTGCTGCATCTGCTATTTTCTTAGCAAGATTCGTGCTTTTTCCGTCACAAAATCCATGGGTAATTTTATTAATTTATTTATTAAAATTCCCTATATTTAATTTTCTTATGCTAAAACTTTGTTTAATAAATATTCTGCAGAATTCGACATTGAGGCATTATACTCAGTACCAACCATCAGATTTATATCAATGTGTCAAAGCTCTGCATACACTTGTTTGTGAATGCCCCAATTCTAGTTTGCCAGCAATCAGAGAAAAATATAGTCAACATAAGGTGTGTAAATTTGAATTTACTTGAAATATTAGTTTTTATTATTATTATTGGGTATGTTGATTTTGAATTAATTTTATTATGTGAAACAGTACAAATTTGTAGCTAAGAAGGAGTGTCCTTCATCGATACCAGTGGAGTATTTTCAGAATATTAGCAGTTAGAAGAATAGCAACAAGTTTTTTCAACCTTGTGTTGGATGAAAGTAGTTACTTCATTTTGTGTGATTATTTCAAACCAAATGGTTAATGCATGATCTTACAATCTTTTACTGTTGTTCTAATGCAATGAATATATGCTAGTTTTTTCTCTGTGTTTGTTTTATGTGATATTTATCGTTTCATTTAGAGGTGGCAAAATGGGAGATTTGGGCAAGGTTTCATTAGTTTAAATTGTTAATACTAAGACTTAAAATGTTTTAAGTGTTAGTATCTTTCTTTTATTGCAAAACCACAGGAGAAAGGTTTAAGGGGAAAAATGATAGAAGTTTTGAAGTAGGTTATGGGCTATAACATCTGATATTGCAAAACCTTGGTTACAGTTAGACATCATAAAGTTGTACATAATGATAATGGGCCATTTGAAGTTGCAGAAATTGTGGCTATTATATTATGGGCCAGTAGCAGCGTTAGGAATAAAGATGATGCATGCTACTTCGGAATTGTATGACAACATCAAATTAAAGATTCCTCCTGCCTTTGACTCTTGAGGACAAGAATTGTTCCAAGGGAATTATTAGGTTTTGACATGACCCAAATAATGAGACCGGTTGCACGTCGGTTCACGGGCATCGGTTTTCTCCAATCGGTTTTTATAATTTTGGTTTTCTTCATTGGTTAGGTTATTGGCCTTTTAACACTACCAATTGAACATAAAACAAATCCCCGAATGTGTCGTCCAATGCTGAACCGAACCGAGAAATTGGTTTCGGCCAGATGGATGACTGAACCGATGACTCTCCGAACCGAACCGAAACGAGAACAGAGAAAGTTTCTTCTACTATTTTTCAGTTATTTCTTAGTTTGGACCGAACTGGACCGCCCAGAACCGAACCCAACCGAGGACCGATTTTGCATGAAAATTCAATCCAAGAACCAAACTGATTTAGCTCGATTTGGTCCGGTACGATACGTCGGTACGGTTCGGTTAGGTTTTGCGGTTCCTGTTGGTTCTTGTTCCAGTTTGCACATGCATACTCAGATGTTGTGTGAACATGTGTGTAGGGTCGAATGAAAGTAAAGTAAGCCTATAGTCTCATTGACCAACAACACGTGAAAGCGAAACCAAGACTTTATGTTAACCAAAAGTTGTCAAACATTTATTGATCAATAAAGTCAACACCATTCGTCTTTACTTTTCTTGTCCTTGTCAAGTATTTCAATTCTCAAAGTATTTTCCTATGTGTTATAGTCACATGAGTACGAGAATAAGTACACACATAGAATAGTTTTTTAGGAAGGAGATTAGGTGGTAATTGGAACGGGTTCGGCTTAGCAGGTTTCATTTGGTAGGTTGACACGTTGGAATCAGTCAACACAAACTTAACATGTTTAAAAGTCTAGTTCAGAATAGTTAACAATAACTTGAACACATGATGGTTCTAATACAAGCATTCAATCCGTTACTTAGGCTTAGATGATGATTTTAGTGAGAAAACTTGATGAACAAGGTTAGAGTTTTAGAGAGAGAGTAGAGAGAGTAGAGAGAAGATGAGAGAACAATTGCAAGGTGCAAATCTGATTAATGAGCAAAAGTTACAATTTTTGATTACAATCAAGGCTTATATACTAATCACTAATTGTCTAGATTAGTCCTAATGACTAATCTTCTAACTATGCAATGTTGACAATCTTGCCCCCTAGACTATTACTTACAATCTAAATAAGTCCTAACAATCTCCCCCTTTGTAACAATAGTCTAGGTTGCAGATCTTTGAAGTCTTCTTCGTTTGTAAAGCTGGAACTGATTGATAATTAGTTGTGCAGTTTTGTTGAAGAAACAGCTCCAACTTTTGAAATTAGGTGATAATTATACTTTTAATTGGCTTTTTGACCAATAGAAAGTATTTCGGAAGACTTCAAGTAAATCGACGATATGTAGACCCATGAATTGAGCAGTCGGCAGCGGAGGTCTTTTTCTTAAGGTTGTGGCTTTGTCGATTTGTTGATGATCATTGGTTCCTGATATTTGTTGAAGTCGTAGAAGTGCGGTATATTGATTTGATTTGGATTTTCTGACTGTTGTTGATAATGTTGGAGTACGGTCATAGAATCCCTTATCTGACATAGTGACTGTTGTTGATAAGAATGGAGTACAGTCGTCAGATCTTCGCACAAGAAAGTATCAGGGTAATCCAGGATCACATAGATTGCCTGTTAACAAAGCTGTTACAGAAACTGTGTGACCTACGTTCAGTGTTGGCTTTGATGTTAGCACTGGTAGGATTTCCATTCAATCATCGTGGAATACCAATAATTTTGGTATCACTATGAATGTTCCGGCAATATCACTTAGATATGTTTGGTAGAGTGCCTGTGCCCTAGAGATATTTAATTCGGTTCAAGACTCTATTTGTGGACAAACGAAAGGCGAGGACTGGAGGTGGGTCCTCTTTTTCAATATCAACAATCTCCAAACGAGATGTTGATAGTGGATGTGGTAATCTCCGTGATTTTGAAACAAGTACTTTTTGTACTTGAGTGGTCAGTGGGGTTATGCATTGCATCAGTGGGTCCATGATGACTTAATCAGAAAGCAACTTATGCACTTTGATATAGATTTGGTTACCCGGATTTTTGTTCGGTTTAAGGAAGGGTTTTTCGTTTTCTTTAACCCTTTCACTCACACTCCTCACTCAACTCACTTTTTCATTTTCAACCACACCCTCGTTTTGTGTTATCATGTGATAAGCTAATTTGCACCCCATATTTCATACCCCCTCTCAATTTTTACCTCAGCGCACCCCAATCAAGATCCCACGATACTTGATTCTGCTCACCTAGACCTAGGGACCCTCACTTTTTAGTTCCTATATTATCGGTGGCTCCGGGGAAGATCATGCTGGATATAGCAGATCATAGGAGTAATTTGAGAGTGGTCTATTATGCTCATGTGCATTTTAATCAGCTTCTTAAGATGTTGCATTTTAGGAGGTTCACATTGATTTTTCATCGGAATTTTATGTGTTTCCGGTATAAGTTGTTGCCTGAATGATTGTTGATTTTTAGGCACATCAACTTGATCTTTTTGGGTAACACCGGACTCACATAGAGTATCCGTTATCACACGGTATTAATCGGTAGTCGTTTGCACAACCATTTATTCAAATGTGTGACCTGCGTTTAGAGTTGGCGTGATTTTAGCTCTAGCAGGCGTTCCACTCGATTCTCGTGAAACATCAGATTGTGATGCCACTACGAGTGTTTCGATGGATTCATGGAGATCCATTTTTGTAGTGCTAGTGTCCTATATTGGAAGATTCTTGAGGGTGAGAACTAGACACACTGTACATACAAAGGGACTTAACCCGGGGCAGGATGTTATTATATTTCAATACCGACAAACTCCAAATGAGTAGTCAGTAGATTTTGTGCTACGTCCCCTAACGAATTGAAAAAAATTCCTGTTGAGAGGAATTTGAGTGGGTGGTGGTGGCGTGCATTTGCTTTACTGGGCCAGTAAAGTCTAGCGAAACATTCAACGTATGAATGATCACCTATTTGTATGGTTGCCCGATTTGTTGACGGTTTGGATGCACTCAAAGGTGTGTTTTCTTAAATTTATCATGTTTTCACATCACCTTGCACTCACGTAGTATTTTACCCTAGACGTATACCCTCACATTTACCAGCTGGCAGAAATATTTCCCTGAGAAGGTAAGGCCGGATCCGGCAAACCATGAGAAGGTATTGTCTTATGAAAAGATTATTCGTCTGTTTATTCATATTGGGTATTCTTGTTTTGATTTTCTGAATTTTCTTCCCCTAGAAATAATAATTCTCCGCCTAGAATTAATATTTCTCCCCCTCGACAAAACAAAGGTATTAAAAAGATGAGAGTTTTGAGGACGTACCTTAAACATCGTCGGAGGGTTGAAGGAGAGTATTTGCGGTGATGATTGATTGAGCATTGTGCTTTCTTTTGATGATCGGGTTCTGAGTCTGTGTTGATCAGAATCCATTGACCTTTGAGGATCGGGTTTCAGACAGAAGTACTTAAAAACCATAGCGATTATACGGACAATTCAACGACTTAACAAATTGCAAATAAAAAAATGTTTAAACAGTTAATTTTTATGATTTAGCATACCAAGCTTTGAGACCAGATAGTTAAAGCGTTTTTCGTCTAAAGCCTTGGTAAATAAATCAGCTAATTGAAAGTCGGTGGATACGAAGTACAACTCAACATTTCCCTGTTCAACGTGATCTTTAATGAAATGGTATCGAAGATCGATATGTTTTGTTTTGGAATGTTGAACTGGATTGCAAGATATTGCAATTGCACTTCGGGAATCACAATATAAAGAAATGCCGCTATAGGAAAAGCCATAGTCCTTCAATTGTGATTGCATCCATATAAACTGATAGTGAGACACAGTTTTGCTTTCGTGATGACCAGCTGACTAGCTTATCTCCCAGAAATTGAACACCTCCAGATGTGCTCTTCCTATCCAGCATACACCCGACACGATCGACATCCGAGAAGGCAGAAAGATCAAACGAGGTGTCCTTTGGATACCACAGACCAATGTCTCTGGTGCCTTTGAGATAACGAAATATTCGTTTGACTGCCAAGAAGTGAGATTCTTTAGGTGCAGCTTGATATCGGGCACATATGCATGTTGAGAACATGATATCCGGACGGCTGGCAGTTAAATAAACTAGAGACCCAATCATACCCCGATAGTTAGTGACATTTACCGGTTTACCATCGAGATCAGCATGGAGTTTCGTGCCAGGGGACATTGGTGTTGCAATGGGTTTACAGTCGTCCATTAAATACTTCGTCAGTAGATCAGAGATATACTTTGATTGATTGATGAAGATGCCAGTTGAGAGTTGACGAACTTGAAGACCTAGGAAGAAGTTCATTTCCCCCATCATGCTCATTTCAAAACGTTTCACCATGAGATCGGAAAAACATTTGCAGTATTTTGAATTTGTGGAACCAATGATGATATCATCGACATAGATCTGAATTAATATGATATCTCCCCCTTGACGTTTGATGAACAAAGTGGTATCGACTTTTCCCTTTGAAAAGCCAGATTCGACCAAGAATTGGGAAAGAACATCATACCATGCCCGAGGGGCCTGTTTTAAACCATATAGGGCCTTGTCAAGGACATAGACATGATTTGGAAATTTGGGATCTACAAACCCTTCTGGTTGATGGACAAACACTTCTTCTTTCAGAATACCATTTAAGAATGCAGTTTTTACATCCATCTGATAGATAGTAAAATTTTTGTGAGCTGCATATGCTAGGAAAATGCGAATGACTTCAATACGGGCAACATGAGAAAATGTTTCTTCATAATCAATCCCTTCCTGTTGAGCATAACCCTTAGCAACCAACCTTGCTTTGTTACGAATGACAATTCCATTTTCGTCTTTCTTGTTCTTGAAAATCCACTTAGTTCCAATGACGGATGATCCTGGAGTTTTTGGAATTAAGTGCCAGACTTTTAGTCTTTCAAATTGATTAATTTCTTCCTGCATTGCAATTATCCAGTCTGGATCAGAAAGAGCTTCACTGACTTTCTTAGGTTCAGTGGAACTTAAGAATGAAGCGTATTGACATTCATCCGCTGAAGCCCTACGGGTTTGGACAGATGACTCAGGATTTCTGATGATTAGATGTAGAGGATGTTCCTTGGTCCACTTAGTTGAATGTGGAAGTTGACCAGGGTTAAGATTGGAATTATCAGTGAAAGCAAGGTGTAGTATTATAGCAGTTTCAGGATGGGGGGGGGGGGTTAGGGGGTATTTGAGGTGGTGGCTCAACACGTGGAAGATGAAATTTAGAGAAGTCAATCACCAGTGGAGCGATAACATTTGACGGAGGTGGAAGATCAACTGGTGTACATTGAGTTTCTTGTGTTGCTCCTGATGGACCAGAATTTGTTGTGGGTATTGGTCAGGTTGGAGCAGGTGAGGTGGGTGATGGGGATTTATCTGTGGTCGGTGTGGTTATTTCTGGAGCGACGATAGATTGAATATCAGCCGGAGGTAGAGGTGGGGTTGGAGGGGGTGGAGGTGGATGTCTGACGTTGTGATATTCATCATAGAAATGTTCAAATAAGATTTCAAGATCATTCAGAGATGTTGAATGATCATAGGAGGTTGTGGGAAGAGGTCTTTCAATTCCACTTGTCAATGAATCTAGCTGAAAGGTTTCACCGAATGAAACATTGACACTTTCTCTGACCAATCTTGTTGATCGGTTGTAAACTCTGAATGAAGCTGATTCCTTTGAATATCCAATAAAGACTCCTTCATTAGCCTTTTTTTCAAACTTGTTCAGTTTATCTTTGTCATTTAGAATGAAACATCGACTACCAAAGATGTTGAAAAATTTTACATTTGGTATTCGATTGTTGATGAGCTCATATGAAGCAGCTGATGGCTTCTGCCCATAAAGACAGTGGAAGTTTTGAAAATGAAAACATTGTACGTGCAACTTCAACTAAAGTACGGTTTCTTCTTTCAACAACACCGTTCTGTTGGGGAGTTCGTGCAGCGGAAAAATGGCGAGTGATGCTAGCAGATTCAAGATAAGAGTCAAGAACTCGATTTTTAAATTCAGTACAATTCTCAGTACGAATTGTTTGAACATTTAATTCCAGGTTCACTTGAGTTTTCTTGATAAATGAGATGACGATATCTGCGGCTTCATCCTTAGAACGAAGGAAATTGACCCATGTGTATCTTGAATTGGAATATGCTTCACGTACATGACATATAGTTATATGGCTAGACGTATGTGAGCCTAAAGGGTCACACACTTATACACCAAATACCATTTAATATATATAATATAATTAGGGTAATTATATTATTTATATAAACTATAATTACTTGACTAGTTATGTTTTAATTAATTATTAAGTTAAAACGTATTAGTGACTAATTATAAAGAATCAAATATACAAGGGGCTAAGTATCATATCTCACAACTTATATTATGGATATATATTTAGATCAGGGAGCAAGAAAGATTAACCCTAACCCTAATCCTCCCTCCTTGCCCCCTTTGAAACAATACGGCCGCATATCACACATGGAATACGGTTTAGTCTGGTGGTTGTTGGTGCGTCCATGAAAACTCACGAAAAGAAAAAGGACCAAAACCAGAATCCTTTTTTTTTATGGTCACGTGGAGAAACAAAGTTTATTCTTTGTTTTGATTTTGATTCTTGTTCAAGGGATTAGCATTTCAATTGGTGTTCTTGATATGATGTATTGTGGATACTATTAAAGGAATTCAACATTGAATTTTTGGAGTTCTCCATCCTTATTCGTTGGTGTAATCAAAAGCTTCAAGGGTATGATTTCTACATACTAATCTCTTGATTATTTATGTTTAATTACTTTCTCAATATGTAGATCATTGTGTAGTGATTTATGTTATATTTCCGCTGCTTTTCTTTGATTAAAACTGTAAATCACTAACAGTGGTATCAAGAGCCATCATATTGATGATTTAATTAGCAAGTTTTTTGTAAAAAGTAGCAAATTTTTTAATAAAATTTGGTTAAAATTTTGATTTTTTGGAACCTAATTGCTACTAGTTACAAAAACCTAAATAAAAAATTAATCTTGATTATTGTTTTGTTAATATTATTTGGCTTGGATTTTATTTTAATTGTTAATTTTTTATATGGCAAAACATGTATTTTTGCCATATACGAAGCCAAAACCTTGTCAAATGTTGATTGATTGTGCAAAACCGATAAAAACTTAGACCATTTGTGATTGTGTTGATTGCTTGGATTGTTTGGTTGTTTGGAAAGCCGTATTTTTGGCGTTGTTGTAATTTTTATTTTTATTTTGGTGCCATTTTTTTGGGCAATTTTTCAATGTAAAAGTAATAGAATAGGTAGTATTTTCATTATTTTTTTGTATTGTAAATTGTTGACCAAGATTGAAGAAAAATGACGAAAACAACAAAATTTCCGTCACCGACGCGATGGCTGTACG
Organism: Calendula officinalis; assembly: GCA_963853835.1. Lineage (NCBI taxonomy): Eukaryota > Viridiplantae > Streptophyta > Magnoliopsida > Asterales > Asteraceae > Calendula > Calendula officinalis. Next base: position 69,797,376 of record OY970825.1, read on the forward strand.
AAAACAGGTTTTCCAGGAGCATACGGACTCCGTTTTGGGCGTTTGAAAAGCCTATAATGCTTGCAAAGTCGTGGGCTACAACTTGACAGAAGGCGGGGAAGACCACAGAAAAATCCTTCAGTGACGTTTCGGGCTTCAAAGTCTGCTGGAAATTTCTGGCAGATTGCAATTTTTTACAAACTTGGTTCCTACTTGCTCATGAATGTCTTGGAGCAAGTGGGAGCCCATTGGGTTTATGCAGGCCCGTTTGAGTTTATGTTGGTCCGTCTCCTAGTTTGACCCTTCGGTCCGTCGTGATGACTCACGTGACCGAACCTAGACTATCATCGGTCGAGGTTTTGCACAAATAATGTTGCATGTTTTTCTTTATGTTTCTGGTTGTTTAAATTTCTATTAGATACAAATAATAAAATAATTAAAAATATGATTTTTAAACACAAACATTAAAACATCCAAATCTTTAATCATCTATGATTACTTGTTAATCATTAATGATTAATCTTTAATCTAAACGTGTTTTTGAGATTAAACAAAGTTTAAATACGATTTGAAACTTAAATCTTAATAATTGTTAAAAGTTTTTACCGCTTATTAAAATGATTTATGAAGTGGTATGAATGAAGTACATGATTCATTCATATCTTAATAATTTTTTCTTAAAATTATTCATACCTAAAATTGAAGTCACGCCGTCCAATTGGTTGAAATCACTTGCTTCCACTTTTAAATTCACGTGAGACGTGTTTTGAATTTAGATCCGAGGTCATTATTCTCTACGCGTGAGACCTAGATCTATTTTGACACGAGTTCACATTGGATGACTTAATCGAGTTAACGGTGAGACCTTGACACGAGGCGAAGATGCGACAAGCATGCCACTTGACCCTAGATGCTTGTTCACTAGGTGCCATGAAGTCACATAACTCTAAGAGTTGCACTTGTAATGCAATTGTTGATCGTCACCTACCTATTGCATCTATCATCACTAGCAGATCAACTAATGCGGTGATAGAAGCTCAATAAGGATCTTAGCTTTTAATTAAATTAATTGGGTAGTTAATTTTTTAAAAGAAATTATTATTAAAAATACTATTTTGTGAACTTTGTGTGTTATACAGATAACAACAACAATCAAAACCTATGTATCTCCACTCTAAAATCAGTTCTTGAAAACTGCTAATATCAACTTTATCGACTGGTATCGAACTCTAAGGATTGTCCTGAGGCACCTCCACTCAATGCTTATGCTACTGTTCGTCAAGCCTTTACCGAAACGTTTAACGAATGCCAAGAAGTCGCTACTCCTATGCTTGTGAGCATGAACCCCGTGATCCAAAAGGAATTCGAGGAACTCACAACATATGACACGTTAAGCGAGTTGAAAACGATATTTCAACAACAAGCAGAACACGAACTGTTCAAACAATTAAAGCATTCCACGCTTACAAGCAGGAGGACGACCAATCAGTTAGCACTTACATCTTGAATACAAAATGCTATCTTGATCAAATAGAGCATCTTGGTTACCCATTGCCACAAGTTTTTGGAATGAGCTTGATTCTTACCTCACTATCCAAGGATTATGACCAGTTTGAAAAGAGTTTTAAAAGTACATAGCATGGGGAAGATAATTGGTGAATAACATGCTATTGTAAAACTGGTTGAGCAAAACCCAATACTTTTCTAGCAATCAGGGAAGGTAAACCGCAAGCACAAGGCAAGAGTCAAGGTAAGGGTAAGCTAGTTTACTTTTCCAAACCTACGATTCCCCCACTTACTAAAAAGGAGCACCCTGCAAAGGATATTTCTTGCCATCATTGTAATGAAACCGACTATTGAAGGAGGAATTGTCCTGCCTACTTGGCAGAGTTGATGAAGGACAAATGTGTTCTGGCTAGCACATTAGGTATCTTCATTATAGAACTCTAAACTTTTACTAATAAATCTTGAGTGTATGACACTAGTTGTGAAACTCACATTTACACAAATGTGCAAGACTAAAAGTGAAGTAGAAAGCTAAAAGAATGGAAGCTGTGATCTAATCCTTCCTAATGCGTTAATTATTGTTTTGAACAATTGTCTATTATGCATTGTTTAGCTTTATCGTTTGTTGAATAATGATTTATTCAAACTATCATGGATTATGATATTTTGTTTTATGAAAATAACTTGTTTTTATAACTATTCCGTGTAATAGTATATATGAAATTAATATGCATGATCCTAATTCAAATGATAGTTCTGTATACATACGTAGCACTCAAGAATCCAAAACGGTTTGGATTACATTTACCTAGAGCATTGTCATCTTTTCCACATAAACAAGAAACGCATTTTGATACTACAACACGACGAGCTTCTTAGCAAATGATAATGAATCAATTAAATGCCTCTCTTGTATTTGGAAAGATAACAAGAAAGTTTTTCTCCCACGTTGGTGAAAGAGCTAAAAATCTAATTGGACTCATACATACTGATGTATGTGGCCCTTTTATAACTAAGGCTAGGGAAGGTGACACCTACTTTCTGATATTTGTTGAAGTCGTAGAAGTGCGGTATATTGATTTGATTTGGATTTTCTGACTGTTGTTGATAATGTTGGAGTACGGTCATAGAATTCCTTATCTGACATAGTGACTGTTGTTGATAAGAATGGAGTACAGTCGTCAGATCTTCGCACAAGAAAGTATCAGCGTAATCCAGGATCACATAGATTGCCTGTTAACAAAGCTGTTACAGAAACTGTGTGACCTACGTTCAGTGTTGGCTTTGATGTTAGCACTGGTAGGATTTCCATTCAATCATCGTGGAATACCAATAATTTTGGTATCACTATGAATGTTCCGGCAATATCACTTAGATATGTTTGGTAGAGTGCCTGTGCCCTAGAGATATTTAATTCGGTTCAAGACTCTATTTGTGGACAAACGAAAGGCGAGGACTGGATGTGGGTCCTCTTTTTCAATATCAACAATCTCCAAACGAGATGTCGATAGTGGATGTGGTAATCTCCGTGATTTTGAAACAAGTACTTTTTGTACTTGAGTGGTCAGTGGGGTTGTGCATTGCATCAGTGGGTCCATGATGACTTAATCAGAAAGCAACTTATGCACTTTGATATAGATTTGGTTACCCGGATTTTTGTTCGGTTTAAGGGAGGGTTTTTCGTTTTCTTTAACCCTTTCACTCACACTCCTCACTCAACTCACTTTTTCATTTTCAAACACACCCTCATTTTGTGTTATCATGTGATAAGCTAATTTGCACCCCATATTTCATACCCCCTCTCAATTTTTACCTCAGCGCACCCCAATCAAGATCCCACGATACTTGATTCTGCTCACCTAGACCTAGGGACCCTCACTTTTTAGTTCCTATATTGTCGGTGGCTCCGGGGAAGATCATGCTGGATATAGCAGATCATAGGAGTAATTTGAGAGTGGTCTATTACGCTCATGTGCATTTTAATCAGCTTCTTAAGATGTTGCATTTTAGGAGGTTCACATTGATTTTTCATCGGAATTTTATGTGTTTCCGGTATAAGTTGTTGCCTGAATGATTGTTGATTTTTAGGCACATCAACTTGATCTTTTTGGGTAACACCAGACTCACATAGAGTATCCGTTATCACACGGTATGAATCGGTAGTCGTTTGCACAACCATTGATTCAAATGTGTGACATGCGTTTAGAGTTGGCGTGATTTTAGCTCTAGCAGGCGTTCCACTCGATTCTCGTGAAACATCAGATTGTGATGCCACTACGAGTGTTCCGATGGATTCATGGAGATCCATTTTTGTAGTGCTAGTGTCCTATATTGGAAGATTCTTGAGGGTGAGAACTAGACACACTGTACATACAAAGGGACTTAACCCGGGGCAGGATGTTATTATATTTCAATACCGACAAACTCCAAATGAGTAGTCAGTAGATTTTGTGCTACGTCCCCTAACGAATTGAAAAAAATTCATGTTGAGAGGAATTTGAGTGGTTGGTGGTGGCGTGCATTTGCTTTACTGGGCCAGTAAAGTCTAGCGAAACATTCAACGTATGAATGATCACCTATTTGTATGGTTGCCCGGTTTGTTGACGGTTTGGATGCACTCAAAGGTGTGTTTTCTTAAATTTATCATGTTTTCACATCACCTTGCACTCACGTAGTATTTTACCCTAGACGTATACCCTCACATTTACCAGCTGGCAGAAATATTTCCCTGAGAAGGTAAGGCCGGATCCGGCAAACCATGAGAAGGTATTGTCTTATGAAAAGATTATTCGTTTGTTTATTCATATTGGGTATTCTTGTTTTGATTTTCTGAATTTTCTTCCCCTAGAAATAATAATTCTCCGCCTAGAATTAATATTTCTCCCCCTCGACAAAACAAAGGTATTAAAAAGATGAGAGTTTTGAGGACGTACCTTAAACATCGTCGGAGGGTTGAAGGAGAGTATTTGCGGTGATGATTGATTGAGCATTGTGCTTTCTTTTGATGATCGGGTTCTGAGTCTGTGTTGATCAGAATCCATTGACCTTTGAGGATCGGGTTTCAAACAGAAGTACTTAAAAACCATAGCGATTATACGGACAATTCAACGACTTAACAAATTGCAAATAAAAAAATGTTTAAACAGTTAATTTTTATGATTTAGCATACCAAGCTTTGAGACCAGATAGTTAAAGCGTTTTTCGTCTAAAGCCTTGGTAAATAAATCAGCTAATTGAAAGTCGGTGGATACGAAGTACAACTCAACATTGCCCTGTTCAACGTGATCTTTAATGAAATGGTATCGAAGATCGATATTTTTTGTTTTGGAATGTTGAACTGGATTGCAAGATATTGCAATTGCACTTCGGGAATCACAATATAAAGAAATGCGGCTATAGGAAAAGCCATAGTCCTTCAATTGTGATTGCATTCATATAACCTGATAGTGAGACACAGTTTTGCTTTCGTGATGACCAGCTGACTAGCTTATCTCCCAGAAATTGAACACCTCCAGATGTGCTCTTCCTATCCAGCATACACCCGGCACGATCGACATCCGAGAAGGCAGAAAGATCAAACGAGGTGTCCTTTGGATACCACAGACCAATGTCTCTGGTGCCTTTGAGATAACGAAATATTCGTTTGACTGCCAAGAAGTGAGATTCTTTAGGTGCAGCTTGATATCGGGCACATATGCATGTTGAGAACATGATATCCGGACGGCTGGCAGTTAAATAAACTAGAGACCCAATCATACCCCGATAGTTAGTGACATTTACCGGTTTACCATCGAGATCAGCATGGAGTTTCGTGCCAGGGGACATTGGTGTTGCAATGGGTTTACAGTCGTCCATTAAATACTTCGTCAGTAGATCAGAGATATACTTTGATTGATTGATGAAGATGCCAGTTGAGAGTTGACGAACTTGAAGACCTAGGAAGAAGTTCATTTCCCCCATCATGCTCATTTCAAAACGTTTCACCATGAGATCGGAAAAACATTTACAGTATTTTGAATTTGTGGAACCAAAGATGATATCATCGACATAGATCTGAATTAATATGATATCTCCCCCTTGACATTTGATGAACAAAGTGGTATCGACTTTTCCCTTTGAAAAGCCAGATTCGACCAAGAATTGGGAAAGAACATCATACCATGCCCGAGGGGCCTGTTTTAAACCATATAGGGCCTTGTCAAGGACATAGACATGATTTGGAAATTTGGGATCTACAAACCCTTCTGGTTGATGGACAAACACTTCTTCTTTCAGAATACCATTTAAGAATGCAGTTTTTACATCCATCTGATAGATAGTAAAATTTTTGTGAGCTGCATATGCTAAGAAAATGCGAATGACTTCAATACGGGCAACATGAGAAAATGTTTCTTCATAATCAATCCCTTCCTGTTGAGCATAACCCTTAGCAACCAACCTTGCTTTGTTACGAATGACAATTCCATTTTCATCTTTCTTGTTCTTGAAAATCCACTTAGTTCCAATGACGGATGATCCTGGAGTTTTTGGAATTAAGTGCCAGACTTTTAGTCTTTCAAATTGATTAATTTCTTCCTGCATTGCAATTATCCAGTCTGGATCAGAAAGAGCTTCACTGACTTTCTTAGGTTCAGTGGAACTTAAGAATGAAGCGTATTGACATTCATCCGCTGAAGCCCTACGGGTTTGGACAGATGACTCAGGATTTCTGATGATTAGATGTAGAGGATGTTCCTTGGTCCACTTAGTTGAATGTGGAAGTTGACCAGGGTTAAGATTGGAATTATCAGTGAAAGCAAGGTGTAGTATTATAGCAGTTTCAGGATGGGGGGGGGGGGTTAGGGGGTATTTGAGGTGGTGGCTCAACACGTGGAAGATGAAATTTAGAGAAGTCAATCACCAGTGGAGCGATAACATTTGACGGAGGTGGAAGATCAACTGGTGTACATTGAGTTTCTTGTGTTGCTCCTGATGGACCAGAATTTGTTGTGGGTATTGGTCAGGTTGGAGCAGGTGAGGTGGGTGATGGGGATTTATCTGTGGTCGGTGTGGTTATTTCTGGAGCGACGATAGATTGAATATCAGCCGGAGGTAGAGGTGGGGTTGGAGGGGGTGGAGGTGGATGTCTGACGTTGTGATATTCATCATAGAAATGTTCAAATAAGATTTCAAGATCATTCAGAGATGTTGAATGATCATAGGAGGTTGTGGGAAGAGGTCTTTCAATTCCACTTGTCAATGAATCTAGCTGAAAGGTTTCACCGAATGAAACATTGACACTTTCTCTGACCAATCTTGTTGATCGGTTGTAAACTCTGAATGAAGCTGATTCCTTTGAATATCCAATAAAGACTCCTTCATTAGCCTTTTTTTCAAACTTGTTCAGTTTATCTTTGTCATTTAGAATGAAACATCGACTACCAAAGATGTTGAAAAATTTTACATTTGGTATTCGATTGTTGATGAGCTCATATGAAGCAGCTGATGGCTTCTGCCCATAAAGACAGTGGAAGTTTTGAAAATGAAAACATTGTACGTGCAACTTCAACTAAAGTACGGTTTCTTCTTTCAACAACACCGTTCTGTTGGGGAGTTCGTGCAGCGGAAAAATGGCGAGTGATGCTAGCAGATTCAAGATAAGAGTCAAGAACTCGATTTTTAAATTCAGTACAATTCTCAGTACGAATTGTTTGAACATTTAATTCCAGGTTCACTTGAGTTTTCTTGATAAATGAGATGACGATATCTGCGGCTTCATCCTTAGAACGAAGGAAATTGACCCATGTGTATCTTGAATTGGAATATGCTTCACGTACATGACATATAGTTATATGGCTAGACGTATGTGAGCCTAAAGGGTCACACACTTATACACCAAATACCATTTAATATATATAATATAATTAGGGTAATTATATTATTTATATAAACTATAATTACTTGACTAGTTATATTTTAATTAATTGTTAAGTTAAAACGTATTAGTGACTAATCATAAAGAATCAAATATACAAGGGGCTAAGTATCATATCTCACAACTTATATTATGGATATATACTTAGATCAGGGAGCAAGAAAGATTAACCCTAACCCTAATCCTCCCTCCTTGCCCCCTTTGAAATAATACGGCCGCATATCACACATGGAATACGGTTTAGTCTGGTGGTTGTTGGTGCGTCCATGAAAACTCACGAAAAGAAAAAGGACCAAAACCAGAATCCTTTTTTTTTATGGTCACGTGGAGAAACAAAGTTTATTCTTTGTTTTGATTTTGATTCTTGTTCAAGGGATTAGCATTTCAATTGGTGTTCTTGATATGGTGTATTGTGGATACTATTAGAGGAATTCAACATTGAATTTTTGGAGTTCTCCATCCTTATTCGTTGGTGTAATCAAAAGCTTCAAGGGTATGATTTCTACATACTAATCTCTTTGATTATTTATGTTTAATTACTTTCTCAATATGTAGATCCTTGTGTAGTGATTTATGTTATATTTCCGCTGCTTTTCTTTGATTAAAACTGTAAATCACTAACAGTGGTATCAAGAGCCATCATATTGATGATTTAATTAGCAAGTTTTTTGTAAAAAGTAGCAAATTTTTTAATAAAATTTGGTTAAAATTTTGATTTTTTGGAACCTAATTGCTACTACTTACAAAAACCTAAATAAAAAATTAATCTTGATTATTGATTTGTTAATATTATTTGGCTTGGATTTTATTTTAATTGTTAATTTTTTATATGGCAAAACATGTATTTTTGCCATATACGAAGCCAAAACCTTGTCTAATGTTGATTGATTGTGCAAAACCGATAAAAACTTAGACCATTTGTGATTGTGTTGATTGCTTGGATTGTTTGGTTGTTTGGAAAGCCGTATTTTTGGCGTTGTTGTAATTTTTATTTTTATTTTGGTGCCATTTTTTTGGGCAATTTTTCAATGTAAAAGTAATAGAATAGGTAGTATTTTCATTATTTTTTTGTATTGTAAATTGTTGACCAAGATTGAAGAAAAATGACGAAAACAACAAAATTTCCGTCACCGACGCGATGGCTGTACGAAAACAGGTTTTCCAGGAGCATACGGACTCCGTTTTGGGCGTTTGAAAAGCCTATAATGCTTGCAAAGTCGTGGGCTACAAATTTACAGAAGGCGGGGAAGACCACAGAAAAATCCTTCAGTAACGTTTCGGGCTTCAAAGTCTGCTGGAAATTTCTGGCAGATTGCAATTTTTTACAAACTTGGTTCCTACTTGCTCATGAATGTCTTGGAGCAAGTGGGAGCCCATTGGGTTTATGCAGGCCCGTTTGGGTTTATGTTGGTCCGTCCCCTAGTTTGACCCTTCGGTCCGTCGTGATGACTCACGTGACCGAACCTAGACTATCATCGGTCGAGGTTTTGCACAAATAATGTTGCATGTTTTTCTTTATGTTTCTGGTTGTTTAAATTTCTATTAGATACAAATAATAAAATAATTAAAAATATGATTTTTAAACACAAACATTAAAACATCCAAATCTTTAATCATCTATGATTACTTGTTAATCATTAATGATTAATCTTTAATCTAAACGTGTTTTTGAGATTAAACAAAGTTTAAATACGATTTGAAACTTAAATCTTAATAATTGTTAAAAGTTTTTACCGCTTATTAAAATGATTTATGAAGTGGTATGAATGAAGTACATGATTCATTCATATCTTAATAAATTTTTCTTAAAATTATTCATACCTAAAATTGAAGTCACGCCGTCCAATTGGTTGAAATCACTTGCTTCCACTTTTAAATTCACGTGAGACGTGGTTTGAATTTAGATCCGAGGTCATTATTCTCTACGCGTGAGACCTAGATCTATTTTGACACGAGTTCACATTGGATGACTTAATCGAGTTAACGGTGAGACCTTGACACGAGGCGAAGATGCGACAAGCATGCCACTTGACCCTAGATGCTTGTTCACTAGGTGCCATGAAGTCACATAACTCTAAGAGTTGCACTTGTAATGCAATTGTTGATCGTCACCTACCTATTGCATCTATCATCACTAGCAGATCAACTAATGCGGTGATAGAAGCTCAATAAGGATCTTAGCTTTTAATTAAATTAATTGGGTAGTTAATTTTTTAAAAGAAATTATTATTAAAAATACTATTTTGTGAACTTTGTGTGTTATACAGATAACAACAACAATCAAAACCTATGTATCTCCACTCTAAAATCAGTTCTTGAAAACTGCTAATATCAACTTTATCGACTGGTATCGAACTCTAAGGATTGTCCTGAGGCACCTCCACTCAATGCTTATGCTACTGTTCGTCAAGCCTTTACCGAAACGTTTAACGAATGCCAAGAAGTCGCTACTCCTATGCTTGTGAGCATGAACCCCGAGATCCAAAAGGAATTCGAGGAACTCACAACATATGACACGTTAAGCGAGTTGAAAACGATATTTCAACAACAAGCAGAACACGAACTGTTCAAACAGTTAAAGCATTCCACGCTTACAAGCAGGAGGACGACCAATCAGTTAGCACTTACATCTTGAATACGAAATGCTATCTTGATCAAATAGAGCATCTTGGTTACCCATTGCCACAAGTTTTTGGAATGAGCTTGATTCTTACCTCACTATCCAAGGATTATGACCAGTTTGAAAAGAGTTTTAAAAGTACATAGCATGGGGAAGATAATTGGTGAATAACATGCTATTGTAAAACTGGTTGAGCAAAACCCAATACTTTTCTAGCACTCAGGGAAGGTAAACCGCATGCACAAGGCAAGAGTCAAGGTAAGGGTAAGCTAGTTTACTTTTCCAAACCTACGATTCCCCCACTTGCTAAAAAGGAGCACCCTGCAAAGGATATTTCTTGCCATCATTGCAATGAAACCGACTATTGAAGGAGGAATTGTCCTGCCTACTTGGCAGAGTTGATGAAGGACAAATGTGTTCTGGCTAGCACATTAGGTATCTTCATTATAGAACTCTAAACTTTTACTAATAAATCTTGAGTGTATGACACTAGTTGTGAAACTTACATTTACACAAATGTGCAAGACTAAAAGTGAAGTAGAAAGCTAAAAGAATGGAAGCTGTGATCTAATCCTTCCTAATGCGTTAATTATTGTTTTGAACAATTGTCTATTATGCATTGTTTAGCTTTATCGTTTGTTGAATAATGATTTATTCAAACTATTATGGATTATGATATTTTGTTTTATGAAAATAACATGTTTTTATAACTATTCCTTGTAATAGTATATTTGAAATTAATATGCATGATCCTAATTCAAATGATAGTTCTGTATACATACGTAGCACTCAAGAATCCAAAACGGTTTGGATTACATTTACCTAGAGCATTGTCATCTTTTCCACATAAACAAGAAACGCATTTTGATACTACAACACGACAGGCTTCTTAGCAAATGATAATGAATCAATTAAATGCCTCTCTTGTATTTGGAAAGATAACAAGAAAGTTTTTCTCCCACGTTGGTGAAAGAGCTAAAAATCTAATTGGACTCATACATACTGATGTATGTGGCCCTTTTATAACTAAGGCTAGGGAAGGTGACACCTACTTTCACTAATGATATTAGTCGTTATGGTTATGTTTACTTGATTAAACATAAACATGAAATTTTTGAAACGGTCGAAGCTTTCTAAGGTAAAGTAGATAATCAACTCGGCAAGACAACAAAGGCTTTCCGTCCTGATAAAGGAGGAAAGTACATGAGCGAAGAGTTTGTGGATCATCCTACACAATGTGAGATTGTCTCACAATTCACTCCTCCATACACTCCATAAGATATTGGTGTGTCTGAAAGGAGATACCCGACCCTTCTTGACATGGTTCGTTCTATAATGAGTCCCACTACTCTTCCACTATCCTTTTGAGGGGTATGCACTGAAGTCTACTGCTCGAATACTTAATATGGTTCCGACCAAAAGGTTAAAAAGACAACATATGAAATATGGGATGGGAAAGTCCCTTATTTGTCTTACTTGAAGATCTGGGGTTGTGAGGATCTCGTGGAACGAGACATGCCGAAAAAACTTGAGCCCATATCTATCAAGTGTATCTTCGTTACTATTTTACTACCCACCTGAGAACAAATTGTTGTTGCTCGGTATGCTGAGTTTCTTGAGAACAGTCTCATTTCACAAAGCAAGTGGGAGCACTATAGACTTTGACAAGATTCAAAGTAAAGATGCACAACCTTCTGGTAACACTAGCAAATATCATACTGAGGCTGGACATATAGATTTGGACCACATGATGATGTTGTTCCCATTCGTAGGTCCGCAGTGACACCTCATGCACCTGAACGATATAGATTTATGTCGGTGCTGAGGAGCAAAGTTTTGAGGATCATAATGACCCCCTAACTATCAAGTTGCAGTATAGAATTTTGAATTCGAAAAATGACTTGAAGCTATGAATGTGAAAAATGAAATTCAAGAGAGACAATCAAGTTTTGAACTTAGTTGGGCTTTCTCAAAACAGTAAGACTGTTGACATAGATGAAAATATACACACCTATAAAACTCTTGTAGTAGCAAAAGGTTACATTCAATCCTACGGGATTGACAATGATGAAACCTTCTCGCCTGTTACTAAAGACATTAGGATTCTTATAGCCAAAGTAGTGTACTATGACTATGAGATTTGGTTAATGATGAAATCAAAATGTTTGTTTCACCTAAAACCCAAAATGAGCATGTGTATATATGAAAGCTAGTGGAAGCATTGTCGTTTCTCAAGTCATACATGCTAATGACATGTCACTCATGTGAAACAATAAACCAATGCTACAAGATAAAAATCCTAGCTTGGAAAATGTTTTGACATGAAGAATTGTAGAAATACGACACACATACTTGAAGTTAAGGATCTATTGGGATAGATCAAAGTGGTTAATTGGTTTAAGTCAAAGTGCTTACATTGACAATAATTCTAAAACGGTTTAGAATGGATGCTCCCAAACGAGGAAGTCCTCGTATGCAACATAATGTAAACTTGAGTGACACTCAAGGACCATCCACACCTGATGTGGTGAAGCGAATGAATGTAATCCCTATGAATCGGCTATTCCATTCATCATGTATGCTGTAAGGAGCACTAGGCCAAATGTAACGTCCTTAGGGAACCTTACTAGAAAATACCAACAGAATCCACGAGAGAGTCACTGGATCACTGTTAAGAACACATTAAAGTATTTTTGAAATACTGGATAAATGTTCCTTGGTTATGGTGGAGATACCAAACTGAAAGTATGTATACTTGCTATACTTATGCTGGGTTTGAAATAGGTCGTGATGACGCTAGATCCTATTTATGAAGGTTCACTACATTCGAATGATTTATCGAGATATGTGAAATTCGTACTCTTAAAGTTCAAACAGATAACTAACTAGGTGACACTTTATCGAACTCAATCTCTTGTACCAAACATATTGTATATGAATGGAACATTGGACTTCGACAAGCAAGTAGTTTCATGTATATCTGTTTTAGTATTTGAATAATGGAACGTTGAGCAGTTTTTATTGGAATAAATTGATATATTTGATATGATCATTTTTATATGAATATCTACTGTGTTCTATATTTGCATGTTTATATCCTTGAATATTTACTGTGTTTTATATTCTAAATTATCCATTGTCATATTAATAATATGAGAATATTATTAAGACAAATCTGAGGGTGTTGATGACATGATCTTAGTATGACTAAGGATTATGAAATCAAACTCACATGTTGTTCATTGTGATGCACAATTGGACTGACCCAACCTATGAGAAATCACTTACTGGATTTATGTCACAAGTGAATCTCACAATGGCTTTGTCGCTTATCCTCTGACTTGAGATGCAAGTTGGTTTGCGTATGTGGAGTGTCAAACTATGATGTGGTTAAATGTTGACCTGAATAAGGCTGCTATAACAACCATCTTCAGGTTTGACATTAAGCATATATCAAACACGTGTAGTCAATAAAGAATTTGTTCCTCCACATGTTTGGATTAGATACTACTGGGCCCCTCGATGATTTGAATAGATGCTTGTACGGCTGTACCCAAAGGTAATCAAGATGAATCTTGATTGGTTTGGTAATCTACTTCAATGTAAAGATCGAGAAACAGAATCGTTGAAATTTTAGATTGACATTAATCCTTGTCTAAAATTCAACATGGTATCAGTAACAAAAGGATAACTGATTGAAAAACTTTGAACCTGGACTTTTCTGAAACTCACTCATGTACTTCTAGGGGCATTGGCGGGTTGCTAGACTCTAACCTTTGCTTGTATAACTACTTGCTTGTTATGACGTGCGCAAGTGGGAGCTGTTGGAATATGCTTCACGTTCATGACATATAGTTATATGGCTAGAAGCATGTGAGCCTAAAGGGTCACACACTTATACACCAAACACCATTTAATATATATAATATAATTAGGGTAATTATATTATTTATATAAACTATAATTACTTGACTAGTTATGTTTTAATTAATTGTTAAGTTAAAACGTATTAGTGAGTAATCATAAAGAATCAAATATACAAGGGGCTAAGTGTCATATCCCATAACTTATATTACGGATATATACTTAAATTAGGGAGCAAGAAAGATTAACCCTAACCCTAATCCTCCTTCCTTGCCCCCTTTGAAACAATACGGCCGCATATCACACATGGAATACGGTGTAGTCTGCTGGTTGTTGGTGCGTCCATGAAAAATTGAAAACTCACGAAAAGAAAAAGGACCAAAACCATAATCCTTTTTTTTGATGGTCACGTGGAGAAACAAAGTTTATTCTTTGTTTTGATTTTAATTCTTGTTCAAGGGACTAACATCCCAATTGGTGTTCTTGATATGGTGTAGTGTGGATATCATTAGAAGAATTCTACATTGAATTCTTGGAGTTCTTCATCCTTGTTCGTTGGTGTAATCAAAGGCTTCAAGGGTATGATTTTTGCATACTAATCTCTTTGATTATTTATGCTTAATTACTTTGTCAATATGTAGATCCTTGTGTGGTAATTTATGTTATATTTCCGATGCGTTTTCTTTGATTAAAGCCGTATATCACTAACATCTTGAATAGTCATCAACAATAACTAGGACATATTGTTTTCCAGCAAGATTTTGAACGCTCATTGGACCACACAAGTCCATGTGCAGTAATTCAAGAGGTTTAGAAGTACTTGGTGTCGGTTTAGGTTTGTGAGACTTTTTAGTCATTTTTCCCATTTCACATGATGAACATTTATGATCTTTGTCAAAAGAAACATCAGGTAATCCAGATACATGGTCTCCTTTTACGAGTGTGTTCATGGTCTTGAAGTTGAGATGAGACAAACGACGATGCCATAACCATGACCCAATACTGGAAGTAGCTTTTGATACGAGACATACTTCTTTCAGTGGAACAACATCATTAAGGTTAATGGTGAATATGTTTGTATCACGGGTTCCAGTGAGAAGTTCTTCTCCATCATATGTACGAGCATCACACTTTTTTGTGCGAAAGTTGACTTCCAGAGTTTTATCACAAAATTTACCGATGCTAAAGAGATTATGTGAGAGATCTTCAACAAAAGCAACATTTCTGATAATAAGATTTGGATGACTTATGTCACTGAGTCCTAAAATAGCAGCTAAATGATCATTTCCAAATTTGACCGTATCCAAATATCTTTCACGAAAGTTGGTCAATAGATTTTTGTTTCCCTCCATGTGCCTTGAACAGCCCGAGTCAAGGTACCATATATTCTACATAAAACAAATAAAACATTTTAGGTACCCAATGATGTATGGGTCCAGGGCGATTAGTGACATATGTTTTATGCAGATTTTATGTTATGAATCATTTCGAGTTTTGGAGAACTGCTAGGAGGCAGTTCAAAATTTGTGGTTTTGATGACCCATTTGAAAGATTTTTCAGAGGATTGAATAATCCAGTGAGATTTTTCATTTTTAATCCAGTTATATTTCACATGAGTAGACTTTTTCGTGAATGTTTAGTTGTCACATTTTGAGGAGTCTGGCAATTTTGGCTTTTGTGCGGAATTTCCTCGAGAAGATGTGTGACCAGAGGACGAGTGGGTAACAGAAGTTTGTGGGTTTTCAGAAGATTTCTTCGATTGTTTGGAGTTCATATTGTGAGATTTTGTTGTGGACTCTGGATTAGACGATTTTCGTTTAGAAATTTCCCGATACACGAGACGACGAGTAGATGAAGATTTTTCAGAGGTTGGTGGGTTTGAACGTGTAACGATAGATTTTACTGGTCGAGAGTATATTGTTTTGCATGGATTTTGAAAGCAAGTTGTGCAAGACTGAATAATTTCACGAGCTTTACCAAGAACATCGTGTCGAATACCACAAGGAGCATCTATTTTAATACAATATCGTTCATCGTACTGAGAAATTGATTTATCAGTCTTTCTATCAAAATGAATTTTTTTTTGCCATTTTTATCAATTTTAATTATTAAATTTACACCATTAACAATGTAATTAACTGGACGATAAACTGCAGAATCATAAACAATACCATAAACTTCTTTCGGAGAAATAAATTGTGAAGAGTCATTACATTTAATTTTAACAGAAAAAGAAGAAACTACAGACTTAATGAGACTAGACTTCTTAAGCAGGCTAGGCTTCTTAAGCATACTAGATCCAGTCTAAATAGACTTCTTGGACTGCTTGGCTCTTGTGCTTTCATCCGACTTCTTGGACTTCTTCTTTTGGTACTCTATTTTTTGATCTGCAAGATTCAAAGCAGGTGAATTAGATCTTCTCTTCAAGATGGTTGGAACTGGATTAACTGGAACCGGTCCTAATAAAGAGGATTTAGAATTTTGAGAAACATTTTCATTAGTTTTAGGTTTTAATTCTAAAATGGTGTTCTCTAAATTATGTATTTTGTTTTGAAGGTTTTCTTTTTCTTTATCAAAAGCCTTTTGGGTTTCATCAATTTCAGATTCTAATTGGACAATTTTCTTTTCTAAAATTAATGGTGGAACATAAATCTTTGGTTCTTTGACTTGTTTTAACACTTCATTTTCTGGAATGGAAAATTCTGCTGGTGTGATGATTTGAAAATATTCATTATGTTCAAATTTTGCTTTCTTCTTTTCATATGTTGAGTTTAAAGCATTATAGTTGAAGCTAATTTGAGCATATTCTTCCTTTTCCCTGTTGAACTTTTCGATTTCTGCTTCTTCATCCGGCATATGAAGGAAGCTTTGCCAGATTCCCAAGTTCATGTAGTAGTAGTTGTATAATGTAAGAAGAACATCATCAACTTTCTCCAAGAACCGAGTATTTTCTGCTCCGAGACCCACTTTAAACTTGTAAGATCTGAACTCTTTTGGCTCATTAAATTTGATCATCTGTTCTGTATGACCGGCTTTGACAATCGTCTGCTCCAGTTTTGAGACGTGTTCTTCAGCGTTTTCTTTTCTGACAGTGAGACTGTGTATGGTTGCTGATTGTTCATCGATTTCCTTTTTAAAACTGTTGGTTATATTTTTGATTTGTTCAGTTAATTTTTGAATTTCGATGTCAGCCGTCTTCAACTGATCTTGGTAGTCTTTCATCTTGACTTCTGCGGTCTTTATCCATGTTTGCTCTTGATGTAATTGAATCGCCAAGTCATTGATCAACTTCTTGGAGTCGTTATTCTCACTTGACACCGTTTTCATGTTTTTAAGGTTTAAAATTTCAAGATTTTTTTCATTGATAATTTGAATTAGTCGATTGACCTCACTGGTGTGAGCAACATGAAAGGATGACAACTGTTGTTGTAACTCTTGTGTTTTTTGATTTGAAGTGTTATTTTGATTGACTTGAGGAACAAGTGTTTCAAGTTGACGACGAAATGTCAAATTTTCTGCCTTTAAGTTTGTGATTTGTGCATTTGATTCATTGTTGTGTTTACTTGTTTTCGTAAACTTTCTTGTAATTCATAAATTTTAAATTGAAAAGAAGATTTTGACGTAGACAGCTGATTTTGTAATTCCTTGTTTATTTTTGTTAATTGAAGATAAAATTGACTTAAATCATTTAAAAGTTGTGCCTTTTCAGATTCTAAAACAGTAATTTGGTTCGTCAATTGAGATTTCTCATCAATTTTAAGTAAAACTTTTTCATTAAACAAGGAATTTTCTGATTCATCAGTGTCTGAGTCAGACAGAAAAGAATCAAAAGAAGAAGAGTGTACCTCATTTTCATCGTTCTCAGGGATACCCAGCTCAGCTCTTAACTCGTTTGATCTAGCCATAAGAGCCAGACTGGCAGTGCATTGCTCTTCCTCTTGATCATCCGAGTCTTCCAACCACTGCATATCCTCAGCCAGTAGGACTTTGCCATTCTTGACCTGCTTAGCCAGGAGCATCTTTCTTTTGAAGTATTCAGAGTCTTTCACCTTTGGCTTTTTGCATTCTTTGGCGAAGTGCCCCGTCATGCCACAGTTGTAGCACTTTTTCGGTGGCTCAGTAGAGGAAGATGAAGATTTGTTGTTTGGGTTTTGAGAAGAGTTGAATTTGAAGTTCGATGAAGATCTGAGATTGTTGTTTGTTGGCTTGCTGTAGTATTTGTTGTTGTAGCTTGAGATTAGGGAAATAGCCTGACGAACAGACTCAATCTCTTCATTTGTTCCCTCAGGGATAATATTCTCTGGTTCATCTTTAACACCCTCTTTAGATTGAGCTGCCAGTAGTGCTTCATTAACTCCTTTGTTTCGAGCTTGGTGTTGTTTGGCCAACAGTGCAAGTGTGTCAACATTTTCTTGTCTAGATTTGGCAATTCCTTTCGCCGTTGGTTCATTTTGATGTAGATATTCTTATAGTTCATGAACATCTATTAGACTCAAGTCTTTGTGCTGCATCGCATTATTGCCAAACATTTCCCATTCAGGGAGAAGGGATTGAATGAATTTGATATTTATTTCTAGATTCCCTATGTACAGGTTGTTCTTTCGGAGGTCATTTAGCATGTTGCAGAACCTATGGTAGGTTTGTTCCAATTCTTCTCCAGTGTTTGCTTTAAATTGACCGTAAGTGTTGAGGGTGGATACCATCTTAGCTTTGTTGCCCAGGTCAGTTCCCTCCATTTGTTTTCGGATTTCATCTCAGAGTTCTTTACCGGTGCTGAAGCTGTCAAGACTACTGTATATTTCATTTGTCAGACCTTGCAACATATATGAGTGTGCATATACATCAACCCTTGCCTTTTCCTTCTGTTCTTGAGTGTATTCCGCCGGGTGAATTTCAACTACACCACCAGTTACCGGTGGTTGAGAGTTTGGGGTAGCTACCACAACACGCTAGAATTTAGCTGGTCCAGTTTGAAGGGATTCAAGGATTAGTGGACCTGAAGTTTGACTAAAGATAAAATGGAGAAACCGTTTCTTCCATTGACCATATTCTCCTCGGTAGAGAACAGGTGGTTTGGTATCCGATCCAATGGACTAGGCATCCTTGGAAGTTATGTTTGAGTGGTAAGGTTAAGATTACGACGGGGTAAAAAATTTGAAGTGTTGGAGAAGATCTCGAGCCGAGAAGTGTAAAAGATCTCGAGCCGAGATGTTGTATGATCTCGAGCCGGGAAGTGTAAATGTTCTCGAGCCGAGATGGGTCAAAGACCTCAAGCCGAGATGTTTTGTAAGAGTTCGAGCCGAACTGTGGAAAGATCTCGGGTCGAGATGATTGATGGTTCTCGAGCCGAGATGTTGTAAGATCTCGAGCCGAGATGTTTTGTAAGAGTTCGAGCCGAACTGATGGAAAGATCTCGAGCTGAGATGTTCAAAGTTTTCGGGCCGAGATGATCACTGTTCCCGAGCCGAGATTTTTCTTGAGCTTCGAGCCGAGAACAGTCGCCGAGAACAGTAGCGTCGTTTTCGAGTAGTGACGAACAGCCAACAAAAACCACACTAAAATGATCCTAGATCGCTCGTTTCTTAACCAAAATGAATGATTCTTTTTGCATACTGATCTAAAAACGTTTTCCTTCAATCCATTCCAAAAATATTGACTACAAATAATCTAAATCTAATCTAAAATTTTAGTTTTCTGAGTTTTTCAAGCTTTAATGGAGTTTTCTTAAAATCAAGATTTCATTGTCAATATGGATTGGAATTGAACGAAATTTGATTCTAAGCTTAATATTTTGATGAAAGGAACAAATTGAACCCATAAAAACTAATAATAATACCTTAAATTCGGATTTTCATTTCGTGACCATTTTTCTTCAAAACCCTCAAAAACCTCAAATGATTTTCTGTTCTGGAGTTTAAGCAACGGATTTGGATCGAATTCCTTGAAGGATTATGCTCTGATACCAATTGATGATAATTAAACAAGCAATCAATCCATTACTTAGGCTTAGATGATGATTTTAGTGAGAAAACTTGATGAATAAGGTTAGGGTTTTAAAGAGAGAGTAGAGAGAAGATGAGAGAACAATTGCAAGGTGTAAATCTGAATAATGAGCAAAAGTTACAATTAATGATTACAATCAAGGCTTATATACTAATCACTAATTGTCTAGATTAGTCCTAATGACTAATCTTCTAACTATGCAATGTTGGCAATCTTGCCCTCTAGACTATTACTTACAATCTAAATAAGTCCTAACAACACACTTTAACCGTAGTAATCTAGACACGACTCGTCTAACATGTATAAGTTGTAGAATTTGTGGGTCAAATGGGTTAGAGGTTAGAACCAGATTGGCGGATCAGAGATTAAAAATAGACCAAAATGCAAGCTATTCGTTACACAATTTAAGTAAATCTAAGTGCTAACAAAAATTAGCCTCAAATTAACTAAGAAAAGGTAACAGAATTTAAATCTAACCAATAAAAAAGGAATTTTGTTGTATTAATTTTGATCTTTTTATATATAAGCCAACCTGAAACGATCTGATTTATTAACAGGTTGAACAGGTGACATAGGCTTAGAGAAGAAATTCCTAGGAATCGTGTTGGGGCATTGCGACAAGTTGAGAAAAATCTAGCTGACCAAACTCTAGAATTTCATATCATTCATGTCTTAACAACCAACCCTATGTCAAGAGGGATTCAGTCATAGTGAAAGTCTTCTCCAACCAATTAGAGTTTCACTAAATTTCATTTATCTATCTTTTCTTAATCGAAGTTAATTCATTTAATATGTAGTTTAATAAATAAAAACCACTATGTTATAATTATTACTTTTAGATTAATTAACTTAGTTCTAGTTTCACAAGTCGGCTTGACCATTTCATGTGGAAATGATACCATGCTTACTTACATTTGCTATTTCATGTGGAAATGATACCATGCTTACTTACATTTGCTATATAATCGTGCGCTTATGTTAAATTTGACTAAGAGTGTGGTAGTCTAGGATATATGTAAATTGAACATAAAATTTTATAACTAGATCTAACACATCACCAGACAAATACTTATATGATTATCAATTATTGTGTTTTAACACAAACACCATAAAATGTTCTATCTTTATCTTAAGATATAAAATAAATAAACACATAATCAAGAATCCTATGTTAATTTCAAAGACTATGAAACTAACAATAGTATTGTCACTGGTTATTCCAAAACTCAGTAAATTATTTTAATTAGGCTTTAGAACTTGAAGTCCTATTAAGATAATTACTACCAGCCCATCACCCACTTTCAAGCACGTTTTGGGCCACAAAGACTATTGGGCCATAAATGCATTTGGGTCAAATTACTGGGTTGAGCCCTAAAGGGCCGAACCCTATTGGGCCGACGCCTAATTGGCCCGAGATCAATACCCTAAATCCCATGGGCCTTGCCTCATACTTGGTTGGGCCAAATCCATCATCGGTCCAACGCTTCCTACTGGGCTAGGATTTCACTGGGCCTAGCCCATGTTGGCCTAAGCTAATTGGGTCGTACCCTGATCCGGCCATACCCTAATGCCCGGAACCAAGGGGTTGTCGTGGTGGGTTTGAACGTACTGGTTAATCGGTAAAATTACCAATTACATAGAATAGCTTAATACTTTGTAAAATGACTTACGTATAGTTTAGATTTGTTTACCGGAAAATATAAACATGACGTTTACATTCTACTAGAAATTCTATACATAAACATAAAACAAAAGGTTCACTTTAACACCTATATACGTTGCTATGTCTTAAATTATTCAAGAGGTTACTTACGTCCCGAACGAACTGTTTAAGATAATCCCAATTAGGTAAAATTAACTCATTCATTAATTTATCCAATAATCCGCCGCTAATGACGTTCTGTCGGCCACACGTTCCCCCCTTCAGAAATATCTCTCTACATTATCATAGGTCACCGACATCTCTGCTTCGCTAGAGAAGTTAGTGTTTTGTAGATGCATGATTCCGAAATCGTCAAAGAAATCATTTAAAAAGATTAATTTCAAGGATGGTCTCTATGTTTTATCACTTATTACATGCACAATTTTTTTTTATCTATGTTTACTACAAAATGATAGTTTAGTCATTTAAAAAATTTAACAGCCATATATAATCCTAAACTTACCAACAGAATTAACACTAATAACCCATATTATGGGGGTTGCATGGGGGAAGATGACACAACCATCCCATGCATCTTTTAAGTGTTTAGACGAATAACTTGTCAGTATTTATAATGCATTTTTAATAGAAAGTTAAAGAAATTTAACGCACTTAAATAATTTTAAAGATATATATTAAATGTATTTTTAAGTTTTAATCGGGGGTATCTCCGAGATTTTGAAGGCCCTGTGCGAAAACACGAAAATGGGCCCCCTAAATACAAGATTTCTATAAAAATTTAGAATTTCTAATTTTTTTCTATTAAATTATTAAGTTGGCCTAAATTTTGATATTATATAAAAATTGGGTCCCTATAAAATATGAGCCATGTGTGACTGCACCTAGTGCACCTCCTCAAAGACACCCATGGTTTTAATAGAAAGTTGAAGTTATTTAATGCACTTAAACATATGCCTATAAAGCACATGTTAGAAAAATCATTTGTTAGTCCCGTAATAAGTGAATTTCAACACCTATACGCTTTCACTGACCAATTTAAAATTAATGGAACCACTCAACACTTTTTAAACTTTTCTTTATTAATCAATAATGATACAATAAAGATGCAAGCAGTTTGCGAAATAGCTAAGAACAAATCCTAACTAAACTGCTTGCATGTGATAGACAACAACATATATTAATTAATACAAGTTTATGATCAACAAATGATCAAGCACAAGACCAGACACCGTTGTTAAGAAGATTCAGTTCTCGAATCAAGTAACTTAGGTTAACTGGTGGTTTAGACTCTGCTCAAAGGAATAAAGTTCCGGAGTAATTTCAGCAGCGTGTAACCTTGTTGGGTGCACACAGAAATCGATCGCTCAAGTCATCAATTTATAGCAATGGGAAACGTAGAGCCAAATGAATGATCGATCGATTCCACGTGTGAGAATTCCGTTGGTGTAGAGGATATTTCATGTGACGAGCACGACTAACGGAATTCTGACAATACTTTCTGTCGTCTTGTGATCACCGATATCTTCAAGAAGATTTGCAGGATATTCCCATAATCAGCGATGCATAAACTTGTGCTTTACTTGTGTCTTTCTGTGACACTGAAACTTCGGGCCTATGTACACTTCTGACAGCCATGAGTCTTCAGATACTCATGCTTCTTCAGATGGCCTTCAGCTTCAGTGACATTCACTAAGAGTTTTGCTTAAAGAAGTATTTGTTCAATGGTTCAACGTTATTGTCCAATTAGCGCTGAACCTGTTACACTATCTGATCTGTTAACCAATATCTGAATCCGTACGGGGAATTGATCGTTGTTTGAGATAGTGATCAGATAGTGTAACTAGGTAACTGAAATCCAAACTGATCAGATTCAATTACCCACAATCTGAGGAACTAATCCTCAGATTGTCTTCTAACTATTTGCCTTTTTTTCTTCATTAAATCCCTTCAGTGGGGGATGCTTTTCAGCGACCCAACAATCTCCCCCTATTTGATGTAGACAAATAGTTAGGCAACTCCCCCTGAATATGTGAAGGTTTTATATTTAACCTTGAGTAGTTTTCACAATTCAGAGGGTCTTCGACAATCATAGAAAATATTACAATATATGGTGATTTGATAGAATCTGATCACACTACAATTCATAACTCATATTTTCTTTTTTAGTTTTTCTAAGTATCTAGCAAGTAAATAAACTCAGATATGTCAAATCATCATCATTAACTAATGATGTTCATTCATCAAAGAATAGCTAATGATAAATATTTAATAATTCAGTTACATGAAGAAACGGAAAATTAAAGACAATCGATTTTCTTTATTCTTCTTCTTTTGGAGCAAATGGGATGAGCAGTTCCTTCACATCCTTTTCTTTCCCTTTCAGAAGATCCTTGATTAGTTCTTGAATTATTTGAAGCGAATGAGTGAATCCGATTGACTTCAGATGGTTGAAGTTTGCATGTTTCAGCTCAGCTATCCTTTGGAATCTCATTTCCCCATGAGCACGTCTGAAGAAAAATCCTTCTTCTAGTAAGCTTATACATTTTCCCTCAACCGGAGCTGCATAGGGAGGAAGTGAAGTATTCAGCCCTTCACAGTTGGGTAACTCACCTCTATCAATCAACATTTGAATCTGCTTTGATGCGGAAGTTCTTTTCGCCCTTTTTCTCGGCATGATGTCTGCTTCAGCTGGATCAGATTCTCTCTTTTTGGTACAGTTGTCCTTCAACTCATTGTATTCTTCAACAAGCCTTTATCTTGTACAGCTATTGTTTCAACATTTCTTGTTCTTTCAACGTTGTCAATGTCAGAGTACCAAGCAAGAAGTCTTCCATAAGATATACCGTAGTACTTTATATAGTTTTCCAAAGACATTTGTACATGTGAAGCAATGTTTCTGATGTGTTTGAGCTCATCTGAATATTTTGGCAGTCTTTTAAGTACTTCCATTACATTGCTTGTTTCAAGGGCTTTTATGATCCCTTCTTTTTTATGTTGAGGAGTTTCTGTACGTTCTTCCTCTTCTTCCTCTTCTTCTTCAATTCTGAAGATTTTATGAGTTCTTCTTTTCTCAGCCAGCTCAGAATTTATCACGTCAGATTGTATAACATAGATTCTTTGTGGTCTTACTGGAAGTTTGGGAATTGAGACTGCTGCATTGTTGCTACTTCCAGTACCAAGCAAGTTCTTTTCCTCCATTTGTATAGCCATGTATTCCTCAGGAAAGAGACCTGCTGCTTGGGCTGCACCAAGACGTTCTTTCTGTTCATTCGTTCCAAACTCATACTCTTTGATTATGATTTTTGTTGGGGATGGACGCTTTATTCCTTTCCCTTTATCACCAGGAGCTAGAGAGAGGTTCTTTTCTTCTGAGAAAATGCCCATTGGAGCAGGTTCTCCATTTCCACCAAGTGAGATGACATTTCCTGGGATTAATCTTGGTCTAATAGGATCAACTGCAACTGTGGTTTCAGATGGTTCGACTAGTACGACTTGTTGTTCTTGTGTGGCTATTTTATCAATTTCAGATATTTCAACTGATATGATCTGTTCAGATTCCTTTTTAGCTTCTTCTTCTTCTTCGACTAACATATTCTTATTTTCATCAGTTTCCATGACGACTGTCTCCTTGACTTCAGATACCATTATATCTTTAGTTTCTATTTCTTCAGCTTCTTCTATATCTTTATGAACAATCTGCCTTCTGGCCTCAAAAAGTCTTAGAAGATCTTCAACTGATGTTTATTGAATTGGATGAAATTCAGCAATTTGTTCGACGACAGGGTCCTCCAGAGGTGGATAAGTGATTATGAGCATTTCACCTCGAGGTCGATATCTTCTAAACATTTCTTGAAAGTTAATAATTTCCATGTCCGCACCCTGATCAACCTGCACACCTATCTCCCCCTGACGAACTAGGGGAGGCATCTCCACAATTTCGACAAGTTGGGGTGCAGGCTCAGGTTTATGAACAAGGTGAATAAAGAATGCGGGGTTTTGGAGGGGTCCAAGAAAGGCTTGTAGCTGTTCATTGATTTTGTTGAAACTAGCAGTCATCTCTTCTCGATGTCAGATGACGTTTTTTGATATCTCAGCCTTCATATCAGACACTGCAGTTGTAAGATTGCTGACTTGTTCAATCAGTGTATGTTGAGTGGGACATAGTTCATCGTGAGATGAACTTAATATATCAATGCATTTGGATTGTTTTCTAATTACATCGTGAACCTCATCTTGATCCTTTGCCAGTGCATCCTGACAAGCCATCATCACGTGCTGATATTCATTTAAGGCTTTAATGTCGTGCATGATGGACACATTTTGTTCTTCAATTGATTTTTGAGTTTTGAACATATCTTGAGTTAAGTCTCCCAGAACTTGTAGACTTCCTAAGAAAAGTTCTAGAACAGTGGAAAGAATTTCCGCACGTTGTTCCATTCGGTCAAAGGATTGTCTGATTTGCATTTGGTGGTAGTTTTGCTGATGTTGTACTGTATCCATCTGACAACATATGGAAGAGACTGTCCGTTCAGTTTGTATAATAGCCAGATCAGCTTCGTCATCTCGGACTTTTGACCCCTTTGATGAATACATATTTGCAGGCGCAACATCAGCACCGGTAGTCTACTGAGGCACCCTAGAAGTAGTTGCATGCTCAGTTTTGTTAGCAGGGACATTGGTGTCTGTAAGCAGACCAATGGGATCTGATGAGTCATCAATGAGGTAGTTTTGATGCAGAGGAGTTGGAGAGCGTTGAACATCATCATTTTCATCATCAGAGCAGTCTGATGGTCTGTCGAATTGAGCTACATCTTTGTTTAAGTTTTGAACAGGCTGACTCATGATTCGACTAGCTACAGAGAAGTTAAAATCACCATCAATTGGAACTTCAACATAGCTTACCTCTGGTTCTTCATTATCTGTTTCATAAATGATTTCTGGTGGAACTCTTAATAACTCTTCATCAGATGTCTGCAAAAACTGATTAATTAGTGGAGCAGACTCTAGTGCAAGTGAGTTGGTTTGTGTGTGCATAATAGACTCCTGATGGGTTTGGGATTAACCCTGAACTATATCATCAATCTGTTGAGAGACTGGGATAGGATGAGGTGGAGATCCCATTTTCTCGTCAGATACAATCTCAGTATCTGATGGGGATGATGGAGGTTGATTTACCTTGGGCATAAGGTTTTTCTTATTGACTAGTCTAGGCCGTTTGGTCCTGGTGAGCCCTTTTGTGAGTGAAACCCTAGTCAGTGATTTTTGCTTAGTGCGAGTTGGAGATTTTTGTGGTGGATAGACTTGGTCAGAATTTTATGGATTTTTTAGATTTGTGGTCTCTTCGGGGAAAGAGTCGGTAGCCGAGAAAGTGCGTGCGAAGCCACGTTTTCAGGCCTCATGTGATCCTCGTTAGAGGGACCGGGTTCATGGATTAAGGAAGTAAAGATCAACATACCTTGGGGAAGAGGCTTGGTCTCCTTGACAGAAACGCTTGAGAAGTTTGCGTCACCCACCATGCCGGAAAAATATCATTCATCTTGGCTTATGAGCTCGTATTCCACTTTTCCAATGAATGTTCAAAGATCAGAGATAAGAATCTTGGAAAAGGAACAATGAAGTTTCTCTTGATTGATTTTACTTTCGACACCAGTTTGTCGAAAATTACTTTTCCAAAATCAACCCTCCGGGTGTAGATGAGGGATTCACCCAAAATTAGATCATGTGTAGAGACACATTCCAAACCCCCTGTTTTGGTCGTCAGACACTAAGATACCGTCATGAAGAAAGCAGACCAGATGCTGGACATACCCTGTCTTTTCATATTTTGAGAGTGCTCTTTGCTGTAGGAGATTAGGTCTAAGATGGACTGCTTCGCTTCTACTGGAGTTGGTGGTGGTTCATAATTTGATTTGTCATCTCCATAGTAGTTCATGCATGTAATGCGTCTGAAGGATTCCAGATTGAATGAGATGGAGCGTTCCCCGCCTAAGATGGTGCCCGAGATAAGATCATCACCATCATCAGTTGTAAAATGTGTACAGGAATACCAAAATTCAACGAGTATGAATTTTGAAAGAGGGACATCCTGATTAAGAGCCGTTTTTAAGGGATGTTCTTTGAAGAGTTGTAAAATAGGCCGGAAATCAAGATGTGATGCTCGTGGGTTCACATTACTCCGACGATTGTTCTTGGTAAGTTTGATTGAGGAAGCGGTAAAATCTTTTTGAATATGTGGAGCTCGTTTGATTTTGTTTGAGAGTTCAACTCCATGAGGGTCAGTCGTCTCTTTCTTTGGAGCCATTTGAATTTTGTGTTTGAGAGAAAGAGAGATAAGAGATTGAAGATGAATGAGAGCAGTGAATTTGAGAAGCAAAAATCAGCAAAGGGTTTAGGGTTCTTATATGGGATGAGGTGTGATCAGGACGATATAAATCAACGGATGAGATTTGAACAATTTGATCGAAAGGTGTACATCGGATAGACAGTTTAATTGCTTGTCCATGATGAGGTTGTCCAATCAAATCAAAAGAAAATGGGGCGGGAGAGAACGTTAAGGTGTACGCATTAAGTGCTTACACTGACGGCGTAGCAGAAGGACAGTGGGTCCAATAAAATTGTTCCGCCTCATAAAATACCTTATTGTGAGATACGACAAGTGTCTCTGTCCGAAGAGATGCGAACTGAAGAATCACGCTATCTAAAGACAGTCAGTATCAGATACGACATACCTCGCTTTGATGTATCTGATGGGGTTTCAGAATCTGTAGATGAGATATTCATGTGAACTTGATTGGGATAATCTTTAGCCTCGTAATTTTTATCATTGCAGTGATAACATTTCCTCTTATGAACCTGAGATGGTGATATATTGATTTTTGGATCAGATTGAGCCTTTACATTTTGAGCCTTTTCTTTTGAGGCCTGAGTTAATGTTTTGATTGGTTTGGTGACCTTGACTCCTTTGTTCTTCATTTTTGGCTCATTTATGTTTATTGCTAAGGGTTTTTCAGTTTTTGGATCTTCAGGCTTAGCTTCAGTTTCTGTCCCTTGAGATGTTTCATCTTTTTGGGATTCCGATGATTTTATTTCTTCTGGTTCTAAGTTTTGGATATTTTCACTCTTTTCTTCAGATATTGTACTATGGGTGTTTGGGATTGATTCAGATTCTTTGACAAAGAAGTTTTCTTTAGGGTTTGAAACATATGATTTGGGAGTATAATCTTCTGGTGGTCCGAACATGTGATTTTTGTGACTTGAGTTCGATTTGAATACCTCAGCGAGAACTGCGGCGGTTTTGTAATTTCCCCCAAGAATTGCTTGAACTTGAGCTCGAACTTGTTCCTCTAAAATTTGTTTAG
The DNA here is from genome assembly GCA_963853835.1 of Calendula officinalis. Taxonomy (NCBI): domain Eukaryota; kingdom Viridiplantae; phylum Streptophyta; class Magnoliopsida; order Asterales; family Asteraceae; genus Calendula; species Calendula officinalis. The sequence goes on from OY970825.1 coordinate 69,826,283, forward strand.
AGAAATTTGAGGATTTTGACCAAGAGTCACAAATTCTTTTGAGAGTTTCACTTTTCTTTATCAGCTCAACATTATGCTTTCTTAGTGTTTTGTTTATCGTTTGAAGCTCGGCAATCTTGAGCTTTGAATCTTTCAACTTAGAGGGTTCTTGCTTGAGCTTTTCTATTTCATCGGTCAGATTCTTCAAAGTGATTTCTGATTTAGCATATCGATTATGAGCACATAACAGATTTCGAGTGAGCACTTGAAATAGAGATACTTTTTCTTCATCAGACGCTTTATGAAATTTTCTCACTCTTTTTAGAGTCTCAGCGTCCCATTTCTTTGAAGATGAAGTTTCTGCCAAGTTCGATTCTTGGGAAACATTTGAAGATTATTGTATCTCTAATTCTTCAGTCATAGCCATTAAACATTTTACGATTTTGTGATTTTCTGGCTCTACTTCAGATTCTTCTTTTGAAAACGCAGAGACTAATTTAACGTTAAATATTTCTTCATCACTTGATTATGAGTAGATTACCCATGATTCAATAGTTGCTTTAAAAGTCTTTGCATCTTTCTCAGCTTTTGCTATTTGTGTCTTAAGATTTTGGTATTTCTTTTCAGATTCTTCATATCTTTTCTTATAATTTGAAGACGAGTTTGAGCTTGATCTTTCAGACGTTGATGTTTCCTTGATTCTACAATTTGCTTTGATATGACCAGTTCTTCCACACTTGTAGCAAATGATTTCTTCTTTATCATTTTGTCCTTCTGACCTGTTTAGAATTCTTTTGTATCCTGTAGTGAGTAATGTCATACTTTAAGATACCTCCTTTATATCATCACTTTCACATCCCGTGGAGTTCAAGTCTTTTTCTTCTGTATTTGTATCCTCATCATAATTTGGATTGCCTTCTTCTTTATTCCTTTGAGCTATTTGAGAGGAGGAGTTTGAGATGAGTGCGGTGTAAGTTGGACCCTTATTTAGATCATCATTCATCTTGTTTTCGTTTTCAAAATTCATTAATGTGCTGTAGAGACTGCTCATGTTCATTTTGGAATTATGTGCACAGTTAGTCAACCTATGATGATACATCCATGCCTACGAAACACTTAAGGGTCACACCGGTGAGTGCATGTAATACGAGTAAGATATGTAACGATACTTGGAAGAGGAATGATTCATAATAGTTATTTATGAATCAAGTTAAGTATTAAGTTAAGTTCAACCTATTACTAGATTAGTTTATTTAACTAATTAATACAAGTATTTGTACATTTACTAGTTGAGTAAATATACAATGTGTTAATTATGAATTATCCATAATATGATTTAAAGTAATTAAATCATATGGTGTTGGATAATATTATTGTCTAAATTATATAAGGTTTATTATATAGTTAGTTATTAAAAGTATTAACACAAACATATATTTCGTGTATATGTATATACCGAAATATAAGTGTGTAAATACTAGACATTTAATAATTAAGTGGGACGATAATAACTAGTCAAACTACAAAGGGTTTAAAGCGTAAAAGGATAAGTTTAATTAATGATTAATATTAATTAAACTAGAAGGGCCCTAAGTGAAAGTCCTTCTATTATATATAGAAGGCTTGGGGTTCCTTGTTTTGTTGCCCATTGTACACGAAAAAGAACCTTAGCCCCTCTCCCTTGTTTCGGCCGAATAGGAGGAAGAACACAAGCCTTTGTGTTCTTCGTTCTTCGTGTTCTTCAAGTCCTTGAAGATAGAAGATCATTGCATCAACCAACTAGAAGGTTTCTCGTTGTGTTCATCATCAGTGGACTTACTTAAGCAAGATTAAGGTATGATTTGGAAAACCCTTTCCCCCCTTTTTCCCTTTGTACGAATTCGGCACCAAGACCCTAGGGTTCTTGTTGATTCGACGAACACACAAAAGTGTGTGTTTGTGTTCGAGTTATTCGTATAAGCTTTCTTTCTTGGAAATCTAATCTAGATTTCCAACATCCCAATCCTTTAGGGTTTAAGGATTAAGTTTAATCTCAGTTCCGCTTTAGGGATTAAACTAGCTAGTTGGTTTAACCGACAAGAGTCATGTTCTTGTCAGTATGGTCAAACCAAGCATACTGGGAGGTTGACCCAAGTGGTCAATCAGTGTTATGAAACCCTTCAGTTCATACCTCTCATCTGGCCAGAGGTTCTTAACACTGTGGACATAACAACCCAGTCTTTTGGAAGAATTTCCAAAAATTTGTACATTAGTTCTTGAACATCCTTGTGAATTCCGAACTCCCTTAATTCATTTTTAAGGATGGTGAATCTTCTGTACGACATGTTGAGTGTTTTAGCTTTGATGACTTTGAACTGTAACGCCTTGAATTTTGAGTAATAAAATACTATGTTAAAATGTATTTAAAATACATTTTTAATTCATTCATATGAACTATGTGTTAATTGTGTAGTCAATAAATTAATTATATATGTGAATTAATTAAAGAGTGACGTTTTGAGTATTACTTTTTATACCAAAACGATTTAAATCCCGAACCCAATCACGTGGGTGAGTTGTGCGTGAGCCATAGGGAGGCCGGTCAGTTGGCCAAGGCCCATCCCCTTTTCTTTTGTTTTGGTTTGTTTTCTTGTGGTCAAGCCCGAGTGTCATTTTCTATTTGGCCCTATCAATAATTAGAGGCTTGGAGCCCAAGCTTAGAGATACTTAATCTAGCCTAAACCTAAAACTCCCTTCCATCTCTCCTTCTCTCATTCGGCCGCATAGAGCAACCGTGAGCATCTTCAAATTGAATTTCATGTTACGTCCGAACCAAGTGAGATTTGTGGCAGAAATACAAAGTGAATTTTTGAGAGGTTTGTTGGTGATTGCGTCATTCACAAAAGAAGAAAAATAAAGGAAAGATATGAAGCAAGCTAGTAGGCGGCTCAATTTAATTCCTTTTCTCTTGATTAAAGAAGCTTTTGTAATCGTGATTATTGGTAGGCATCTCGTTATTTCTCTTGTTTTCGCTATTTTCTTGTGTCCTTATTCTTGAATAATAATCTGTAGCGTGGTTGCATCTTGGTGGCGAGGCCGAACACGCAGAAAATCAAGATGAGTTCTGATCATATATTATTCATGTGGCAATCGTTTGTCCCGACTGTTTTATCTCTTTTTTTTTCGAGATCAAGTATTAAGGAATTCCAGTGATCGAGGACAGAAGTGGCAGCGGATGTATCGCGAGGCTCGAGTTAATCCATTGGGTTTCTGCCCAATTTGTTGAGCTGTGGGTGTGTACGTGAAGAACAATGGGATCGAGCAGCAGTTTCGTGGTGATCGACTTCGCCGAGCAGCAGTAATCGAGCAACTGATATGGCGAGTAGTATTCGAGCATGCGAGTGGTGATCGTGTGTTGGTTCGAGTGTAGATCATGTGTGGACGAGCATTGGATCGAAACGGAGTAGCGTCTCGGTAGTTCTATTGATCCTTTCTTTTGTTCGTTTCTGTTTTGTGATTTATTTCGAGTCTAACTGATTTTGAGCAGGGCTGTGAGGTTCGGGATTCTTCCCGAGCCGTGATCGAGAGTTATTCCATTTTGTTATTGTATCATTTAATCGTTTTTCTTTCATTATTTTTGGAGTTGTTAAGTCAATCCCCGGCCATGCTCGAAACCTCTAGACCCGTAACACTGAACGTCCTGATGGCGTTTAGGTGGCGGTGTCGGGTTTGTGCCGTTTCGATTATTATTGTTGAATTGGAATAGTTTTCTGGCAGATTTCGTAGGTCGTATTCGGGCCTGTTTTTGAACTGATTAAACTAAGATTCTGACCCCGTGTCCCGTGTTGGTGTCTAGTTTACTGAGTTATCTTTCCAATGCCGCAAACGGCTCATTATTTGGATTTACCGTTTAAAAGTTATTACGGTTTCAATACGTTGTCGCAAATGATTTCCATATGTGCGATGGGTCTGGATGACGAGACTATTTTGAAACCCTTAGGGTCTGTTTTGGGCAGAGGTCGTCTCACAATGTTTTGTAGCCCTCGGAGTCTAGTTTCTGTGGTAAAAATTTGGAGTCAATCTAGTAGACTGTTTGGGAGTTACGATTTTTCCCGTGTGGTTGACGGATGTTGGCAGATTGTTTTAAAATGAGTCTTGAGCCAAGTTTTAATCCGAGTCTTATTATGTGATGTAGGATCTTATAGGACATGATAAGTGACTCTTGTACGTTCCGAGGATTCCCTAGGAGCTTACGTTTATCAACGTGGGTGATCTCACTATAAACTTGCATTTACTTTCGTTTCATGATTTTGTGCTATGTGTCATGAACTGCTATTGCTTGAGACAAGCTTGTTTACTTGATGATGTGCTAAGTGTTGTTTTTTTTTTTTTTTAAATAGATCCTGAACTGAGATATGGATACTGAGTAACCGAGCTGGGTACCATATCATTATGTGTTGATCTGTGTACATGAGTTATGTTATGAGTTATATGCATGTGAGATGTGCTAGTTGATTACATATCTGTTGAGATGATATGTGTTGAGTATGAGATGGTTTGTTTTATATGAGTACATGTTGTATGAGTCAACACGTTAATAAAACTAACCTAATAACTATGAGATTTTAATTACCGATCGCAAGAGGCGACGGCGAGAGCCAACTCTTCCCGTTTGAGTTGCCAAGGTACACTACACGACTGTCAGCGTGGTACTGCGGGGCACATAGAGGACGGGTGTTGGAAGAGGGTATTGTGACGAGCGTATGGCGGTGGGCGTACGTTGAGCATCGTCACAATCCACGGCGAACCTAATGAGAATTAATAAAGGCCTAATAACGAGAAATGAGTAGAGTCTTTAGGGAACATGTATGTGGCATGAACTGTTTGTATGTGTTTGATTATTTTGATATTATTCACTCAGCGGTGGCTGACCCCAAACACTCCCTCCCATTTTGCAGGTGCTAGCAAGGGCAAAGAGAAGGTCAATGGTTGATGAGCTGCGTCTCTATTTTTATATTTATGGATTTGGATTAAAACATTTATTTCGTGTCAAACATGTTTTGTTTTTTTTAAACCTTTAATTATTCCGCATTTAAACCACGAGACGGTTTTATATATTTATTTATGAGTTGGGACCTTTGAGTTACTTGCATTTTTAAGGAAAAATGTAATATTTTATTGATTAAAAATTTTTAAATTTCCTGTGATTTTTGGGTTGTTTCAAGTTGGTATCAGAGCGTTGGCTTGAGAGAACTGGGTTCAAAAGAGATGAACTCCAGACTCAAGTCGAAGCACGAGTTTTCAAAAGTGTTTTTAAAATGAGTCCAAATCCAAATCGAGAAGCAGCGCATCACAAAGACCTTATGCCTCTAGTACCTATTTATGAGATTATTGAGTTTATTAAAAACGTCGTGAGTGACATTGATTATTAAAATTACAAAAGAGAATTAACTCGAGATGAGTGTGAATTGCGCGACTATATATAGATATATTGACTATACTTATTGTTGTGGATTACTTGTTATGTGGATGGTATGAGGATGGGAGATCGTGGAATCTTTGAAACTGACTCGAAACCATGACATGGGTAGGTGCGGATAATAATAGTGGGCCCCTATTATTATACGCACAGGACTCGTGCCTATGTTTCGAAAAGGATTCAAGGAGACCATTCGTCAAGCATCTAAGTATCATGAAAACCCTCAATTATTATATATACGAAACCAGTGTAATCAATTGAATAAGAGAATTATCAAACACGAATTGATAAAGAGTTATCAAAACATGTCAAGAAAGTGGCTAATAAACCAAATTGGGTTGAATTCGTTAAATGACATAATTGAGTTATTAATTCATCGAGAACGATTAAACAATCGTTAAAGCAAAATAAATGAGAAAAATAAGAAAAATGTTAAGTCATAAGGAGCTATGTGAAAACATCATTAAATCGAGATTTATGTGAAAGTAATAGACAATTAAATAAGAGATTACTGATTTAAGTTGATAAGGAGTTATCGAAACAAATCAACTGAAAGTTTATTAAACCAAATTGAGAAATAATCATTAATGATAAATTGATAATCTGGATAACTAGGAAGTAAATTAAATGTTTGGAAATAGAGAATAATGATTGAGTAAAAGTAAATGATTGAGAACAAATTAATTCCTCTTAAATTATTAAACTTTTGGGGAATCAATAAATGAATGATGAATGAAAATTATCCAAAACAAATTTAAATGAAGAGATCTATTTATTGAGAAATTATGAATTGTGAGAAATTAATAAATCAAGAGATGAATGAACATTTATTTCAACGAATTAAATGGAAAACTATATTTTTTTTAAAGTAATGAGTGACTACTAATTTGAGTCAAAATATTCAATCTAATAAATAGTTGTGTCAAATAAATATAGCTGGTTATTGAAAATTTTCAATTTAATAAATATAGGAGATTATGTATTATTAGTAAATGAGAACTAATGACTAATTGTTAATGAGACAATGATAGAGAAAAGTTATAATTAAGAAAACCTAATGTGAGAATCCATGAGAAGCTTAATGAGAAAGCTAACATCAATTATGGGCAATAAATAAATTATGATTTTTTTATAAAGTGATAAAAAGTTAATGAGTAGGGGTGCGAGTGGGGGTGTAAAGAGTACGTTGGGGCCGACTCACACATGTGCATAAGAGTTTGATTATCGAGTAGTTAAATGAACCCTTAAAATATGTAATCAAAAATGAGAACCAATAAACCGAACGACCGGGTGTTCGTAACGAATTCTATGAGTATAGAATGTGTGATTTTGAGTGTCAATTCCAAACTCGGGGACGAGTTTTCTCCAAGTGGAGTTGAGTGTTGATAAAATGGAAACTACCAATATTAAGAGTACGAATAGAGAATAATTATAAAGTTGTGAAGTATTAAATTTGTAATATTGAACTAATGGAGATTAATAAATCGAGCTAAATGTGAAAAATAAAGTTTGTAAGGATTAAATTAAGAGAGTTACCAAGGGAAACTTTGGTTAAGTGTTATGAGCATATATGTGCACATAACTGACTAAAAATTTATTAGAGTGATTGATTAATTGTGAAATTATTCCTGTGAAAATATAATAAGATAAAAAGACATTATTAAAATATGAGAATTTATATGAATTATTCAAGTCAAGTTAAATGAGAAAAACATGATTATGAGAAGTTATTAAATCCAGTCGAGAAATGTTGAGCAAAAATTTTGTGTTGAGTAATATATATACAGGTGACTAGGGAATTTATAAGAATAATTGGGAATAATTAATTTAGTGCAAATGAGAAGTGGCAAGTATAATCATATAAATAACGAGAAATTATGAAATTCGAGTAAAGAGAATGTTATCAACGAGTCGATCATGAGAGATCGCCAAAATAAATTATGAGGAAATTTTATTATTATTGAGAAACTACCGAACTGTATGAAACTAATAAATCGAGTTAAATGAACAAATTATTAAAATGAACCAAATGAGAACTTTATTTATGATTAAATATTAAATTGAAACTAAGGGGAATATCGAGTTAAATTATTAAATTAAATGTCATCAAATTTTTATCTTTATTGAGTAGTTATTAAATCGAGAATAATTATTAAAAGGAGCAAGCGAGAAAAATATAAGTGTATCAAATAATAAAACTTATTAAAATACTATGAGTTATTAAATCGAGAAAACTTTAAACATACAAAGTAATGGTGAAATCTTTATTGAGAATGAGAATTAACTGACTAATTAAATACACGGGGTTTAATGTGGTGAGTAATTGACGAATTAGTTAACCGAGTAACATTAAGTTGAGATGTTTGAAACTTAAAAATAAAATGAGATTTATAAGTGGACAATTAGTCAAACTGATGAAGAGACAAATTAAATGTCAACAAAGCGAGAAGTTAATTAACAAGCTAAATGATAATATCATTAAACGAGTTGATAAGTACCATTATAATGAGTGAACGAGCAATACTAAAAAGAGTTGATGAGTACCAACAAAATGAGTTGAGCAATTAAGGTAAAAAGAGGTAACGGGAAATTGTTAAATATGAGTTAACAAGAGAAATAATAACGCGGCCTAAAAGAAAAATTATATGTTCTTGTAGCCTAATAATTAAATTTGATCACGCGAGGGATCGCAAAGAGTGAGAAAAAGGGCATATTGTGTGACCTGTGAGAATTCATTAAATGAGATTTGAGTAAAAAAAAAAAAAAAAAGTTCATATAGCTTGAATTGAGTTAAAAGCAAGTTGTAGAAATTTGAGATGAGTGCATTTTGAGTATATGCAAATTGAGTAAGAGGCATGAGTTGTCTACCATCTGAGATTTTTCTGTGATAAAATACATTTATGTGAATTATGTACGTGTTGTGTATTGTTTGATAGCGGGTGAACCGCTAAATTGTTGATTTTGCTTTAGAACAAACTGATGTCCCATAGAGTAAAGGACCTTGAGATGTCATTCTTGGCGGAGATTGATAATAATAAAAAAAAAAAAAATTCTAGTGTAAATTATGTAAAAGTAATACCTTGTTGGAACTGTGCGGGAAAGTTTTTCCCATAAAACTTATTTTATTCGTCGTGAGAGGGTCGAGTATGATCGCAAGCACGAATTTGATGACCGAGTACCACGCCGAGATCACCTATCGCTACAAACCAAACCGTAACAAATCTCCAAGTGGAGTTGAATCGGAGATTCAACGCAGCGTTAACCGCTGGGTGCAGCGACTGTGTCCGACTACGAGAGCGAGAAGACGCCTAGCGGAGCATCTGGGGTTATTTGTACCTACTACCGTCATACTATTCTTATTGAGTTAAACCGAGTTCCTTAGAGAACATTCCAATTCCGAGCCCTTATCATTTTGCGCCGTTGTAGCTGAAGGATTCGTGTAAACAAGAGCTGGAGTTTATTCTGATCGAGTAGATCGCCCTGACAAGTTTCTTTATTTCATAACCTTATCATTTTCCTCTATTACGGATGTGTGTCGTTGACAAGCCTGAGATCGATATGCGAGATCGCTACCCCGAGTTCATTTGAGCCATGACTTCGGGGACGAAGTCTATTTCAAGTGGAGTTGAGTTGTAACGCCTTAAATTTTGAGTAATAAAATACTATGTTAAAATGTATTTAAAATACATTTTTAATTCATTCATATGAACTATGTGTTAATTGTGTAGTCAATAAATTAATTATATATGTGAATTAATTAAAGAGTGACGTTTTGAGTATTACTTTTTATACCAAAACGATTTAAATCCCGAACCCAATCACGTGGGTGAGTTGTGCGTGAGCCATAGGGAGGCCGGTCAGTTGGCCAAGGCCCATCCCCTTTTCTTTTGTTTTGGTTTGTTTTCTTGTGGTCAAGCCCGAGTGTCATTTTCTATTTGGCCCTATCAATAATTAGAGGCTTGGAGCCCAAGCTTAGAGATACTTAATCTAGCCTAAACCTAAAACTCCCTTCCATCTCTCCTTCTCTCATTCGGCCGCATAGAGCAACCGTGAGCATCTTCAAATTGAATTTCATGTTACGTCCGAACCAAGTGAGATTTGTGGCAGAAATACAAAGTGAATTTTTGAGAGGTTTGTTGGTGATTGCGTCATTCACAAAAGAAGAAAAATAAAGGAAAGATATGAAGCAAGCTAGTAGGCGGCTCAATTTAATTCCTTTTCTCTTGATTAAAGAAGCTTTTGTAATCGTGATTATTGGTAGGCATCTCGTTATTTCTCTTGTTTTCGCTATTTTCTTGTGTCCTTATTCTTGAATAATAATCTGTAGCGTGGTTGCATCTTGGTGGCGAGGCCGAACACGCAGAAAATCAAGATGAGTTCTGATCATATATTATTCATGTGGCAATCGTTTGTCCCGACTGTTTTATCTCTTTTTTTTTCGAGATCAAGTATTAAGGAATTCCAGTGATCGAGGACAGAAGTGGCAGCGGATGTATCGCGAGGCTTGAGTTAATCCATTGGGTTTCTGCCCAATTTGTTGAGCTGTGGGTGTGTACGTGAAGAACAATGGGATCGAGCAGCAGTTTCGTGGTGATCGACTTCGCCGAGCAGCAGTAATCGAGCAACTGATATGGCGAGTAGTATTCGAGCATGCGAGTGGTGATCGTGTGTTGGTTCGAGTGTAGATCATGTGTGGACGAGCATTGGATCGAAACGGAGTAGCGTCTCGGTAGTTCTATTGATCCTTTCTTTTGTTCGTTTCTGTTTTGTGATTTATTTCGAGTCTAACTGATTTTGAGCAGGGCTGTGAGGTTCGGGATTCTTCCCGAGCCGTGATCGAGAGTTATTCCATTTTGTTATTGTATCATTTAATCGTTTTTCTTTCATTATTTTTGGAGTTGTTAAGTCAATCCCCGGCCATGCTCGAAACCTCTAGACCCGTAATACTGAACGTCCTGATGGCTTTTAGGTGGCGGTGTCGGGTTTGTGCCGTTTCGATTATTATTGTTGTATTGGAATAGTTTTCTGGCAGATTTCGTAGGTCGTATTCGGGCCTGTTTTTGAACTGATTAAACTAAGATTCTGACCCCGTGTCCCGTGTTGGTGTCTAGTTTACTGAGTTATCTTTCCAATGCCGCAAACGGCTCATTATTTGGATTTACCGTTTAAAAGTTATTACGGTTTCAATACGTTGTCGCAAAGGATTTCCATATGTGCGATGGGTCTGGATGACGAGACTATTTTGAGACCCTTAGGGTCTGTTTTGGGCAGAGGTCGTCTCACAATGTTTTGTAGCCCTCGGAGTGTAGTTTCTGTGGTAAAAATTTGGAGTCAATCTAGTAGACTGTTTGGGAGTTACGATTGTTCCCGTGTGGTTGACGGATGTTGGCAGATTGTTATAAAATGAGTATTGAGCCAAGTTTTAATCCGAGTCTTATTATGTGATGTAGGATCTTATAGGACATGAGAAGTGACTCTTGTACGTGCCGAGGATTCCCTAGGAGCTTACGTTTATCAAGGTGGGTGATCTCACTATAAACTTGCATTTACTTTCGTTTCATGATTTTGTGCTATGTGTCATGAACTGCTATTGCTTGAGACAAGCTTGTTTACTTGATGATGTGCTAAGTGTTGTTTTTTTTTTTAAATAGATCCTGAACTGAGATATGGATACTGAGTAACCGAGCTGGGTACCATATCATTATGTGTTGATCTGTGTACATGAGTTATGTTATGAGTTATATGCATGTGAGATGTGCTAGTTGATTACATATCTGTTGAGATGATATGTGTTGAGTATGAGATGGTTTGTTTTATATGAGTACATGTTGTATGAGTCAACACGTTAATAAAACTAACCTAATAACTATGAGATTTTAATTACCGATCGCAAGAGGCGACGGCGAGAGCCAACTCTTCCCGTTTGAGTTGCCAAGGTACACTACACGACTGTCAGCGTGGTACTGCGGGGCACCTAGAGGACGGGTGTTGGAAGAGGGTATTGTGACGAGCGTATGGCGGTGGGCGTACGTTGAGCATCGTCACAATCCACGGCGAACCTAATGAGAATTAATAAAGGCCTAATAACGAGAAATGAGTAAAGTCTTTAGGGAACATGTATGTGGCATGAACTGTTTGTATGTGTTTATTTATTTTGATATTATTTACTCAGCGGTGGCTGACCCCAAACACTCCCTCCCATTTTGCAGGTGCTAGCAAGGGCAAAGAGAAGGTCAATGGTTGATGAGCTGCGTCTCTATTTTTATATTTATGGATTTGGATTAAAACATTTATTTCGTGTCAAACATGTTTTGTTTTTTTTAAACCTTTAATTATTCCGCATTTAAACCACGAGACGGTTTTATATATTTATTTATGAGTTGGGACCTTTGAGTTACTTGCATTTTTAAGGAAAAATGTAATATTTTATTGATTAAAAATTTTTAAATTTCCTGTGATTTTTGGGTTGTTACATGAACGCTTCATACTTCCGATTTAACATAGCTTTCCTGCTAGCCTTCACTTCATCGGTTAATTCATAGGAAGTTACCAAAATATCCCATATCTCTTTGGCAGTTTTACATTCTTTTACAGTAATAAGAATGTGATTTGGGAGGGATGTTTGAAGGAGGAACCGGATTTCAGCATCTAAACCCGCTAATTTTTGATCTACCTCTGACCATTGATCCCTGGGTTTGGGTTCTTCAACATCGGATAGGTCTTCTTCTTCTTCTTCTTCCATCTTCTGTTTCTTTGAAATGGTTGTACTTGGAACGAACATTTTTGGAATGTATGGACCATTGATAAGAATACTTGGTCCGATGTCATTTTGATCTTCGATAAATCCCAGAAAGCGGATTTTCCACATACCAAATATCGTCGTCAGTAAACACAGGGGCATTTGTCTTCGAACCAAGATTCATTTAAGATAGTTTTTCACCAATTTGAGATCAGTAAGTAAGCAAATCAACAATTACAAATTAATTATCCTACTCTGATACCAATTGTTAGTCCCGTAATAAGTGAATTTCAACACCTATACGCTTTCACTGAATTTAAAATTAATGGAACCACTCAATACTTTCTAAACTTTTCTTTATTAATCAGTAATGATACAATAAAGATGCAAGCAGTTTGCTGAATAGCTAAGAATAAATTCTAACTAAACTACTTGCATGTGGTAGACAACAACAGATATCATTTAAGACAAGTTTATGATTAACAAATGATCAAGAACAAGACCAGACACCTTTGTTAAGAAGATTCAATTCTCGAATCAAGTAACTTAGGTTAACTAGTGGTTTACACTCTGCTAAAAGGAATACAGTTCTGGAGTAATTTCAGCAGCGTGTAACCTTGTTGGGTGCACACAAAAATCGATCGCTCAAGTCCTCAATTTATAGCATTGGCAAACGTAGAGCCAAAGGAATGATCGATCGATTCCATGTGTGAGAATTCCGTTGGTGCAGAGGATATTTCATGGGACGAGCACGACTAAATGAATTATGACAATACTTTCTGTCGTCTTGTGATCGCCGATATCTTCTAGAAGATTTGCAATATATTCCCATAATCAGCGATGCACAAACTTGTGCTTTATTTGTGTCTTTCTGTGACACTGAAACTTCGGGCCTATGTACACTTCTGGCAGCCATGAGTCTTTGGATACTCATGCTTCTTCAGATGACCTTCAGCTTCAGTGACCTTCACTAAAGCTTTTGCTTAGAGAAGTATATGTTCAATGGTTCAGCGTTATTGTCCAATGAGCGATGAACATGTTACACTATCAGATCTGTTAACCAGTATCTGATTCCGCACGATGAACTAATCGTTGTTTCAGATAGTGATCAGATAGTGTAACTGGGTAACTGAAATCCGAACTGATCAGATTTATTTACCCACAATCTGAGGAACTAATCCTCAGATTGTCTTCTAACTATTTACCTTTTTGTATTCATTAAATCTCTTTCGTGGATGCTTTTCAGCGATCCTTTATAGGCAGTAATATGGTTAATGTCGTATGGTTAATGTCGTGTATGAACAGAACATATATGTGGTGCACCGCCGCAGTTTCATGAAATATATTATATTTGAATATAGAGTGATACGACTTTAAGCTACAAAAAAGTCCAAAACGAAGACTACAAGTTGCACCACATTCGAAAATGTCATGTTAACATCATTTATTATTAAATGATGGTATTGGAATATATTTTCTATATTCTTTTCTCTCAATTATAAAGAAGAGGATGTTATGGCTATGTTTCTAGATAACATATTTAAATAAGAAAGTTTCTCCATCAAATATTAATTAGATTCTTATTATATATCAATGTTTGATTTAAGACAATACTAATGACGCAAAGAAAATTTGGACCATTAATATATCCGATTATCTGAACCCTCATGATTCTAATGTACGTTACTTAAAAGTGTGTTTATATTTTGACCTAGGCTATTTGGAATTGGCGCAACGGAATGATGCTAGCTAATGATCAGGGTGGCGAGAAGGCTGGAGGATATATCCCTCTCATCCAACAATCTTCTATTCTTTGGCTAAAAGTAGGAGCAAACATACGTATTTTAACCGGTTAAAAACTCATTTTGGGTCTCAAACCCAACGAGTTTTTGCCCCGGATTGTGTATTTCTTTTACGTATACTTTCATAGTTAAATATAAATTTATTTATTTTTATTTTAGAAAAATTAACCCTTTACTAATTAGTTGTAGAACCCAAATTTTGGGTAGAACACAGCAGAACTCAATCTAACTTCTTGATTTTTGAAATGAACGGGTCATATAGGACATGAAGTGATTTGATGAGAGATCCACAAATATTGGTTTACATCTGTGTTATTCATGCATGTACACATATATGTTATTTGCGCATGTATGTTATCATGTACGTATACATAAGTGTTATTCGTCATGTATGTTTTCTTTAGTATTTTCGATGTTTTGTTTTAAGTATATGTATGTTTGATTTGGGTTAAATATTATTGTGTGCATATGAATTTACTAAATTTTAATTGCTTTGAAGGTTCTGTTGACTTCTATCTAAAATTTAGATTGTATAATCCCCTACTAATTATTATAAATTGGGGATCTTCTATTTATGTACTCTTCTTTACCCACATCTCTAGTCATCAATCAGCTCATCAAATCCAACTCAAATTCTTCAAGGAGAGAGACTTACCTTACATGAAAAACTCTCTCACAACCATCCACCTTGATGAGAATGTCAATATATGTCATGATTGATTAGGTTGAAAATCGCTAGTCAGAATGTCAACCTTTATAAATGACCACATATAAGAGTTCGTACAACAAAATTTCAATGCGACTCTCAATATCCAAGCAACTCGATCCAACTTATTGGACTCTCGAGGGCATCGAATAAAAGATTGAAACCATATATTCTATATTTCAACGTTGATTGATCATATATAGGGCAACTTTGTTGTTCTCCTTCTCTATAAGAGAAACATGACAAATAAAGATACCCTAAATAAAATAAAAAATAGCGAGAACATGACATACGTGATTGAAAGAATTCAAACTAAAGAAATAAAGTCGTAAGTTTTAATTTTTTAAAGGTAGAAGGTCGATTTGCCTTTAATGTATAAAAAGCTCGCAAGAGGCCGAATTTGACATTTTCTACCCGATTTTTGTTTGTTTCCATTTAATAAGGAATAATGCGAAAGCAACGGTTTCTGATTTTCACATCTTTAATTCATCATGCAGTTTATATATTATTTATATCCTGAATCATTTAAATATTAATTATGCAGATACTACCAAACAATATATATATATATATATTAAAAGTATCTGATTTGACATGAACGGAAGTCAAAACACGTCTTTCTGTAAGTCATAACATAAAGTATGAAACAGTAGTAGTGAAATTTCATGGTTCAATCGTCAAATTGAACACTATAGTCAAATTTGGTTTAATAGTGCAGGACTCATAATTCGTATGTCTAAGACATTGAGCAAATAACAAATATTCTGATTGCAAAAGTTTTAATTAAACAAAATGTTCCTATTGTATTGAAAAATGCATCAAGTGATGAAGTCTAATTTTAACAATTATTAGATACAGTTTTCTTTGAGTGAGCATTTCGACCATAAAAGCCGAACCAAAACTGAACCGAACCGAAATCGAAAACAAGTAAGCGGTTCGGTTTTGAAATGCCATCATTTTCGGTTCCGGTTTTATCGGTTTCGGTTCGGTTCGGTCCTCGGATTGGATGAGCATTTAAGCTAAAAAAAACGGAACCGAACCCAAACCGATAACATGTAACTGGTTAAGTTTTGGTTTTGAAAATTCGTCATTTTCGGTTTTGGTTCTATTGGTTTCGGTTCGGTTCTATTTCTGGATCATGCTCACCCCTACAATTTTAAACACAAATGGTAATTATAACATCAATTATTTCTTCTTATCTCATGTCCTTAAGGCATAAGTTATAAAAACAATATTTTTTTATGAATATCTTCTAAAGTTGTGTCAAGACTCTAAATTCGAAGAGGATAAGAGAGGATACAAGTTATATTAAAACAATGAAAGTGAAGTTTTACTAAAGAAGAATTATGTGCAAATCTTACGAAGATCTCATTGATACGCTAAAGACAAAATAACATTAAAAATTCGCTAAACCTGCAGTAATTGGACGGTTAAAATGGGTTTAAACCTGGCCAAATTCATTCAAGCCCGTGCAAACAGGTTCCAACTCGTTATGCAAAAGCGCGAAAAAACTGTCCCTTTTCAAATGCTAGGCGCGCCTTTCGCTCTATTATCAACCTCCTCTTTGATGTTTTTCTTCCTTCAGCCAATGTTTGGACTTTGAATGCTCTATTGCTCTCCATCATTCCATCCCTTCACTGTTGTAATTTCCTCTTTTAATCTTTATTTCTTTAATCAATAATACTTTTGTTTATTTTAAAAACACAACTTTGGTACTTTCATTTCTTATGTTATAATTGCACTTTTAATATATTTTGTTTATTATTAATGAGTTATGGTACGAAATACATAGCCCGAATCAGCGTATCTGTCCGGACATCCGGATCGTTGGAGCAAACGGCATGCCTCTCGCAGGAAGGACTTGTACGAAGCCATCATTCATCTACAAGTCCCTAAGTCTTTTTTAAGTGTGGCCATGTTTTAAGGAAAAGCAACCTCGAGCCAAGATCGCATTTAATGCAAACAAGGCTCGAAGCTGATTGCTAACTTTGTCTGCAGGATAGAGGGTTTCGTCTCAGGCTAATGACCAAAGGATAATAAAGAATGTGGACCAAGGCATGACCCTCATTCTCCCGCTCACATGATCTATCCGTTTTTCCGCTCAATCGATTAGCTCATAAATAAGGGAGCTGGTCTTAGGGATGAACACAGTAACTGCACTTCTCATTTATTGCTTACATTTATTACTCTCGAGGCCTCACGTCGACATAAATAACTTACTTAAGTATCGAAGTGTTCTCCCGGAAGATCCTTCCGGAGAGCACCTGACTTAGGGTTGCTCTTTGTTTCAGGGTTCCCACTCGAAGAATCGCCCGGTTAGAAGGTTCGGACACCAGGACGCAACATTTTGCGCCATCCGTGGGACCACGAACAAAAATGGTTGTAGAATCAACGCCGAAAGGGGGGAATCGCTCTCCGGTGTTAACAAGAACCGAACAAACTCCTCCCTCCGCCTCCAACTTAGTTAACACCACCAAGTGTCCTCCTTCCTCTAGAGCCAGTGGGAACGAACCAACAAAAGAGGAAATAGAAGAATTCAACCATTTCTGTAAATTCAGGAAGCTCAGAGACATGGAGAAAAATCAGAAAAGGACGATGGAAGGATTAAGTGGAGTAGGAAGAACTCTGACCTATTCCAGTGAAGAAGAGTCCACAGAGAACGCCTCAAGGGAAGAAACCTCCTCTACTCGAGTACGGAGGGAAAGGCCCTGAAGGGAAACAGACACAAGAGGGCAGAGTGCCCGGAGAAGGGAAGAAGTTTCCCAACGTCGTTCTTCAGTCTCTCGAAGCTTCCGGTCTCCATTCACTGATGACATCAACGAAATACCGATTCCTCCGGGTCTCAAAGGGTCGGGGGTAAAGTCTTACGAAGGAACCGGGGATCCTGATGATCACGTGGCCAGCTTTCGTTGGGCTTTGAGGATGATCCCTATGGACCCAGGTTATGGTGCTTGTACTTCGCAGGAACGTTAGAAGGCTCGGCGCGATACTGGTTGTCTAGCTTACCCCAAAGAAGCATAGCTAGCTTTGAAGAACTAGCTGCGCAATTCGACCATAGCTTCATACAACAGAAGAAATATCAACAACGTTCTCAGTCCATCATGGCTTGTAGGCAACGAGAAGGAGAGTCAAAAAAATCATACTTCAAGAGATTCAATGAGCAGAGCAGGAAGATGCCGGTACAAGAAGATTCGCTCATTATAGCCACTTTTACGTATGGGCTGAGAGAGGGGGAACTGTTCAGAGAGCTATCAAAAAGAGATTTCGATAAAGCGGATGACATGATCAACGCGGTAAAAACAGTGCTCTAGCAAGAAGAAGAAAGTGCGGAGAAATTACGTTTTCTGGTTCACACAAGATTGGAGAAAAGACGAAAGGCTCGTTCAGATCAGGATACAGAGGGAAATCCTTATATCGGGGACAACCTCAAGAAGGAAGGTTCTCACAAGATCAGTATGGTTCGTCCAAGCAGGAAACTTACTCAACTTCCGAGTCACACAGACGTGCAAAATGGAAGGTGGCAAGAAAGCGATATTCTGGAGATCCGAACACGTACTTTGAGTTCCATAAGATTATTGGGGCACACAACTGCTTAATGCGAAAGCTACAAAAGGGAGAAGGAGGCACAAGTCAGGGGAAGGACAGAAGTGGTCGCAGTTGAGCCTCCGGCAAAGAATGAGGCAACAACGTATAATGCGGAAATCTTTGCATTGGAAGGGGAGACGTCGTCTCCTTTCCTGGGAAAGCGAAGAGGGGGGATAGTAGTGTTCGGAAGGGGAGAACCGGTCCCAGAAGGATACATAGGGACGGAACCTCTGGTTGTCTTTGGAGAAATAGCCAAGACAATGGTTCGCCGAATGTACGTTGATTCAGGAAGCTCGGCTAACATTATGTACAACCATTGGTTCGACAAATTCTCCTCAGACATAAAGTCTCTGCTAAAACCTGCAAAGGGAACGGTTATCAGTTTTGCTGGGCAGTCAGTATGGCCCAGATGAAAGATACACCTCCCTCCCATGTTATCTGATTGGGAGAGATATCAAAATAAGAGCATCTTGGCGGAATTCGTCATTATAGAGGCACCTTCGAGATACAACGCCATCTTGGGAAGAACATACATGTAGCAGTTTCTGGCCATCGCATCCACTATCCATGGTTTGCTCAAATTCCCTTCGGAGCACGGTGTGATCCCAGTCTGAAGCATGCCCATGCTTCTGTTGGAGTGCAACATCATTACGCATCAAGATAGTTGGACAGAACAGGAGGAGGTCCAGCTAGTTATTAACCCAGAGTACCCGGATATCAAGGTCCGGATTGGGGAAAACCTGCCCACAAGTTTTCAGAAAGAGTTAGAGAATTTGTTAAAGAGGCACAAACAAGTGTTTGCATGGGAACCGAAAGATATGACGGGTGTTTCGAGGAAGTAGCGGAGAACAAGCTGAGCTTAAACTCGGCTTTCCCTCCGATTAAGTAGTCGAAACGAATCATGGCCAGACACAGGAACGAGATAGTCAACAAAGAAGTCGACGATCTGGTGGTAGCACGGGTGTTGCGGGGTACCCATTATCCCGAATGGATAGCCAATCCCGTCTTGGTTAAGAAGAGTGATGGGTCAATAGGTAATTGTGTTGACTTTAAAGATGTCAAAAAAGCATGCCCGAAAGACAGTTATCCTCTTCCGAAGATCGAACAAAAGGTAGAATCTTTGGGAGAATATCAGTGGAAGTCGTTCTTTGATGCGTATTAGGGTTATCATCAAGTTCAGATGGCTAAAGAGGATATGAAGAAGACCTCCTTCCATACGGAGAAGGGTACTTTCTGCTATATTAAAATGCCTTTCGGATTACGAAACGCCGGAGCCACCTACCAGCTATTGGTGGACAAGGCTTTTCAGAATCTGATTGGTAGAAACTTAGAAGTGTACGTGGATGACATGGTCATCAAGAGCAGAGCGGATGATGACTTGATAAGAGATGTCGAGGAAACACTGTCGCGGTTGCAGAAAATTAATATGAAGCTAAATCCCAAAAAGTGTTCTTTTGGGGTAGATTAAGAAAATTTCTAGAGCACGTAGTAACGACGTCCTACATCCAAGCTAATCTGGAAAAGGTGGATAATTTGTTGAAAATGAAAACTCCACGAATAGTGAAGGATGTTCAGAGCCTTAACGGGAAATTGGCAGCGTTGGGACGATACTTGGCTAAGTCTGCGGAGAAGTTCATTCCGTTTTTTAAAGCTTTACATGGGTGTACCAAAAAAAGGATGGTCGAATGGACGGAGGAGGCGGAGAGAGCTTTCGTCGAGTTGAAGCAACATTTAAGAACCATCACTACGATGGCTAGTCCTATTAATGGTGAGCCTTTAATTCTCTACTTATCGGCGACTCTCGAGGCAGTCACTTATGTGCTTATAGCCGAAGGAGATAAGAAACAGGCCCCAGTTTACTTCATTAGTCGAGCCCTGCAGAATGCAGGGTTGAACTACTCAATGATTGAAAAATTGATACTGGCGTTAGTGTACACCACAAGACGGTTGAAGAATACTTTCAGGCTCACGATAACTGTGCTAACAAATCAGCCTATGAAGAACATCATGTTACAGCTGTAGGGTTTAATAACACAGATTGACCACTTGGGTCGACCTCCTAGTATACTTGGTTCGACCATACTGGTAAGAACAAGAAGGTGTTCTTGACCGGTTAAAACCAACTAGCTGATTTAATCCCTAAAAGCGGAACTGAGATTAAACCTAATCCTTAAACCCTAAAGGATTATAGGAACTTGGAAATCAAACTAGATTAACAAGAAAGAAACCTTGTACGAAAAACTCGAACACACACAATGCTTGTGTGTCTTCGTCGAACACTCACCAAGAACCCTAGGGTTCTTGGTGTTTTCGTCCGATCGAACAAGAGGGGAGAGGGGAAAAGGGTTTCCCAAAACATACCTTAATCTTGCTTAAGTAAGTCCATTGATGATTAACACAACGAGAAACCTTCTTGTCGGTTCTTGCAACGATCAACTATTCCACAAACTCGAAGAACAAGAACAACACCAAGCTTGGTGTTCTTGGCCCATGGTGATTTCGGCCGAAATAGGGGGAGAGGAGGGGGGAAATTTAGTGGCTAAGGGTAAGCATTAGAGGAATTAGGTTAAGGCTAAGATCTTCTATTTATAATCGAAGATCTTTCACTTAGAAACCTTCTAGTTTAATTAAGATTAACTGCTTAATTAAACTTATCCTTTTACACATTCAACCCTCATAGTTTTACTAATTATTATTGTCACACTTAATTATCAAATGTCTTAGTATTACACACTAATATATTTTGGTATATACATACACGAAATATATACTTGTGTTTTATACCTTTAATAATTAATTACATAATAACTTTTATATAATCTTTAGACAATAATATTATCCAATTACTATATGATTTAATAGTTTTAAACCATATCATGGATAATCTATAATTAACACATTGTATATTTACTCAACTAGTAAATGTACAAATACTTTTATTAATTAGTTAGTTAAACTAATCTAGTAATA
The DNA here is from genome assembly GCA_963853835.1 of Calendula officinalis. Taxonomy (NCBI): domain Eukaryota; kingdom Viridiplantae; phylum Streptophyta; class Magnoliopsida; order Asterales; family Asteraceae; genus Calendula; species Calendula officinalis. The sequence continues at coordinate 69,847,522 of OY970825.1, forward strand.
AGTAAAACTTAACTTAATACTTAACTGATTCATAATGACTATTATGAATCATTCCTCTCCAAGTATCATTGCATAATAACTACTCGTATTACATGCACTCACCGGTGTGACCCTTAAGTGTTTCGTAGGCATGGATGTATCATCATAGGTTGACTAAATGAGCACATAATTCCAACAGACTCCCACTTGTGCAAGTTCGTAACATTTGTCTTGATGACACGAGCTACAGTGGCCCTATAGATAGGCAAGCAGGTAACCAGCCCCATAAAAACAGCTTATGTAACCCAGGTATAGTTTCGAAAAACTCTTTAATAGCGTCTCCTAGTAAAGAACACCCTGTCTCTACTTCTTTCGGCAACGTTGTTAGGTTCATCCCTTGCAGCACAATATTTGTGATAACGAATATGAGCATGGTAGAAAATATCAACTCCTGTATTCGAAATGATTTCATGACTTCTTGATTCAAACTGTTGTGATAAACGACAAATAAAAATCAGTTCGTTTGGGCATGACCATGCACTTACCAATTTTCTCATCATGTCAAAGGACCCATAAATATTTCTCCTGAAAAGGAGGTGCAATTAACATCTTATATATTTAGATTCAAAACACAAATTCCTATGTACTCAGTAAGGCCTCGTACGACAACCATATTTCAGGTTTGTCTAAGACGAACCAAAGTACATTAGTCATTGTATCTCAAACCAAGTACCTCAGGCTTAAGGACAATCCTAGTGAACAATACTTTTGAACTTTTCAACCACGAAGTATTGTCACGGTGGTCAATCCAATATTCGTCGGGCTCCAACAGAATATCACCGATATTTGGTCCACAAAAAAGTTGTGTAGCTATCTTCGAGTAAACTCGAATCTCCACCATATACCGCGATGACGTTAACGTCCCATCAAGGTTCCCACCAAGACGAGTAGTCACGGATTATGTCTTTTGAATAAATAGACTTGTATTCATGGATATTGTAAAACATACAAAGTCTTGAATAACAATGATACTAACTCATGTACTATTCCTCACTGGACATAGATACAGAATTATTACTGCATCATTTGTAACACCTCAAATTTAAATACAAAACATTTGCCCAAAATAAATCATTTTCATAAATAGAAGAACTTTTCCAAAATATGGATTTACAAAAACCTTTGGTATGAAAATCAGAGTATAAGGTTTGGTGTTACAAAATAGATCAAAACCAAAGCTAAGCATAAATCCAATCTAAAGTTCTTCTACTCTAGGCCCCGCATCTCTATCCATGCGTACCTAAACCTTCGATCCCGAACCTGAGTACATAGCAAAACAAACAAGGAGTACGTGAGACAAAACGTCTCGTGAGATACATGGGTTTAGACCCATTAATAATAGTAACCATTTATCCAAGTAATCAACAAACAAGTAATTTCGTCCATCTATATAGTCACCTTATGGTGACTCCAAACCTTGCTTTCCTAGCAACACATATCTAGTTATCGGGTTGCCCCCGAGCTAACTAGCAATACTAACGTGCCTAACTATCGGGTTGCCCCCGAACTAGCTATAAGCACCCATAAATCCAACTATCGGGTTGCCCCGAACTAGCTAGAAACACTATCCTATCTAATTAACGGGTTGCCCCCGAACTAGTTAGAAACACCACCATGTCTAGTTATCGGGTTGCCCCCGAACTAACTAGCATCACATCATCTCGTTCTCACCATAACTCAAAGGTTATGTCAATCTAGTTCTCGGCTATCACATTCATCATCAAACCAATTAGTTAAATATTAACAATAATTCATAACTAACTAAACAACTATAAGTCTACTCAATTAAGCAATTAGACCGTAACACAAGTATAAAAATGTATTTCAAGGGCTATGTACTTGATAAAGTCCACACGTACTCACCTTAGCAATAAGATGCTCCAACCGAATTCTTGCCACCAAATCTCTTGCTTCACAAATTCACCGACTTTCCAAGATGTCACCGAAAGCCTAATACAATGATCACAAGATGTTCAACATCTCATACTACCAATAATGTATCCATTAACCTCTAATTACCATTAATTAACATTTTCCCCAATTATGGTGATTTACCAAACCCTAGGTTTAACCAACCCGTAAGATTCTTACCAATCTTAATCATACACTTGATCCCTTTGTTAATATATCATCTATTAAGTGTATACACCATTTATTCACCATAATCCATAACCCCCAATAACTAGGGTTTTAAACCCAAGCATCAAAATACATAGATCTAAAGCTACAAAGATCAAGGAGTGAAGATATACCTTTAATCTTCACTTAGGAGTGAAATCAACCAAAGTTTTGAGAAGGAATCACCCAAGATCAGCCACTATGCTCGAAAATCGCCAAGGAGAGAAACTAGGGTTTATGGTTTGCATTTATGGCTGAAATCCCGCATTTAATATGCTGTCTGACAGGTTCGCGTCGCGAACCCATAGTTCGCGTTCGCGAACTTCCCGTGTCCGGCACTTCGCGATCGTGAGCCCCTCGCGAACCCATCGCGAACTCTTTTGACCCAACGACCCAAAATCTCTGTCGACTACTCGCGTTCGCGAACCAATGTTCGCGTCGCGAACTCCCCTGCACAGCAGGGCTGCAGTTTTCGTTCCTTGTCTCGACTCAGATTCGTCCATAACTTTCTCATACGGTGTCCAAATGACACGAAACCAATTTCTACGTTCTCTAAACGATTTATCCTTATTTATCATATTTTTGTACAATTTATTTATTTACAAATTTCGGGTCGTTATATCACTACTTATTCCTTTCGTTCGTGTTGATTACTTAATGACTTTTACAATTTTACTTGTAAGTTTATCACTAAACTAGTCATTTCTATTAAACTAAAGACATAAGACAAGTGTTAGAAAAGCACTATTACTTTTGTCTTTGCTAGATTTTGTTCTTGCAACATTCTAGAACATATTCTAGTATTTGCTTTTATGCAATTCGGTAAACATAGAAGTATTGGAAATAACTTCTTAGTTTCTTGAGTTCATAAAATTCACCTTGTAACTAAAGCCTCTTTTAATTACTTGATTTGTAGATATCTTGTTACTAGTTAATGAAATTTCCTTAAATGATTATGTTATCCACTGGAGTGTGAATAACCTATTAGATATGCAATAATTAATCACAAGACTTTTGATCACACTATTAGGTTTGCAATAGTCTAATTAATGATCATTTATTATTTCTCTTAACTCTTTGGCAAACGACTTGGTAAAACCTTGTTGTTAATATCCTACTAACTTACTATATTCATTAATACCTCTAATGAATATGTTAGTCATAGCTCCCACTAAATTTTATGGAAATAAGCATTACTTAAACTATTATCTTGACCTAGTCAAAACCTTATAGTTTAATCTTTTAAGAATTAATCAATTATTAAACTCATCCTCTGGATTTGCGAATATCCAACATTCCTTTGGAGGGAATCTGACTTTCATCGATCACTTTATTTAACAAGTGTAAGACACTTGAAATGATACTTCCAATTCTTAAATATATTAGTATCTTTTAAGAACTTCATTTGATGCCAAAGTCACTTCTTGGATTTCTCAAATATCCATTATTCTTATTAGAGAATTATGACTTGGTCAAATATTGTATTTATTACAAGTATAAAAGACTTGCAATAATACCTTTAATTCTTAAATACTTTAATATAGTTTTATTTTTTAAGAGTTCATTTAATGTCTAAGTCATTTTTCTTGGATTATACGAATATCCAATTATTCCTATTAGGGAATTATGACCTCATTAAATTCCTTTATCACAAGTATGAAAGACTTGTAATGATACTCTTTAAAGCCTATCTTTATTATATTCAATATAATCATACTATATTGATACAAATACTTTAAAACTTACTATCATAAGTAACCATTACTTAAGATGTTTTAAATAAGTTCAATGTACCTTGAACTTTATGCTTTCCATAAAAACTCTTACACACTTTAATTAGAAAGGGTTTCTAGTTACTAGTATCTAAGTAGTTTAAGCTTCTAAGATATTACACAACAATCAAACAAATGTAAACAATGAGATTATTATTAAGTCAACACTTGACTTTATAATCTAGTCATAAAACTTGACTAGTATAATCAACACACATGCACACACAATATAATTCAACCATGGATTCAACGATGATAAACTTTAAAACCGAAAATTTATCATAAAATAGAAAATTGTAATTTTGTTCAAAAACAACTAAAACCAAACATTATTTTACTGAATCTATATGAGAAATATTGAATCATAAAGTGGTGCTCGTGGGATCATTATCTCATGTTAGTCCATCTCACTTATCATCTTACGCAATAAACGATTGCTAAAGTTGTGTTACTCGTAATAACTTTTACAAGTAGGAAAGGAGTATCTAGAAGTTGGTCAAGTCAACTGAGTAGCAAGCATGGCTTCCTACCCTTTGACCCTTGCCACAAACAAGACACCGTTTCTCGGTCCTTGTGTTGTATGGCTTTACCTTCTTGACCTTTTGTTTGACTCTATTACCCTTTTAGGCATGTCGTGGCTGGGATCGGTTTTATCCTTTCCCTTTCCACTGCGCCTCTTTCTCTAATCACTACCATCATTGTTTACTACGAGATCATTCTTAAACTTGGTCCCCAAATCAACTCAGTAGTCTTGAGCACGAAATGTAGCTCAACAATGGATTGCTCCATGTTATGCATGTTGTTGTTGACTACATAAGACTTATAATCATCTGACAACGAGTTGAGTATCATTAGTGTTGCTAACTGCAACGGTATTGGGTGTCCTAGTCATTCAAGATGATCCATATGCTCTTTCATTTTCATGACGTGAGCACTCACCGATGATCCCTTAACCACCTTGCAAGATTTGAACACTCTACAAGCGTAATATGCTTGTCCTGGTTCATTTCTAGCATTCGCGGCAGGAACATTTAGTATTGCTCTTTCTAGGACATTTCCTTTTCTCTCATGCTGAAGCATAATCCGAAGATCACGCTTCCAATTGAGAAATATTGACCTAGTCAATTCGTCCTTTTCTAGAAACAAGCGTAGTGAGAGATTGTTGGTACGTGTCGTTATGGTTGTTGCTCCCATCTACAAATCAAACCCAGTTTAATTAGAAATCATCAATAAACATTCTCTAAAATTTATTATAAACCCATAATTAATTTTTTAAGCCTAGGATCCATATATCATATTCTCGCCGCAAGGTTTGGGCACTTCCCGACGAGACATGCTGTTTCTGGTAGCAAACATCCTTACCGATCGTATCAAAACTTGACACGATTCCTAGGGGCGTAGAATCTTTTAGACTTATAACTTACTACAACCTTGTACGAATTTAATCATACATTTCTAAGTTGAAATAAAGTCTAGTATGTTTATTCTACTCAAGTACTTTTTGTGCCGGGTCTTCCGATTATCACCAAAGTAGATCAAACCATCTCAGACAATGCGATGCTCTGCGCCGGGACTCCTGATTATCACCGAACCTTACGCACCCTAACACACGCAATGATTTGAATCCATATCTAAGGTTCTTTCTCCTTACAATATGAATTTCGTTGAACAAGTGAGGTGTTCCATTAGGTGGATAGTACTTCGATCTAAGATTTTATTGGGTTTGTTTAAGTCTAAACTAAACTTAAACCTTTATTCCAGTTTTAATCCTTAATTTAAAAAACTTGCGATTCGTGTACTTAATTCCACAAGACGTCTTTCGAAAATTACCTTTAAAACTCTAAGTTTTAAATTTGTTCGATTTTATTTGTATACCTTAAAACGAGGTGTACAAAAGTTATTACTAGGTTTTGTGAAAATCCTTATCTTGATAAAACGTACTTGTTTTATTTACCTTGAAAAACTTCAAACCCTTTGTTAAACTTAAAAAAATATGTCCTAGGGACACATCTATAAACTATGATAAAACGAGGTGTACAAAAGATATTACTAGTTTTTCTATGTTTAATAATAAAATAAACATCTACTTATTAGATTCTCCAAAATATGTCCTAGGGACACATTTATAAACTATGTGATTATCTTGTGTAGCTCCTACTAATTCCAACAACCATGATGGAACTTAAGCATGAACATAATCACTAGTTTAAACTTAGTGAATACTAATAATCTTACTATATAAAACTATATATAATAATCTTAGTTTGCTTGAACCATTCTTATATTTAACTTAGACTTACTTAAATATATGTTCTAAAATTTTCTATGTTATTTAACCCTTAATCATTAATCTAGTATTTTACGTAACTCGTAATATACTTTGTATACATAACTAGTTATAATTACCTATAACTTTATACAATCTAATATATAAAACTTTGTACATTTCGTATTATTATCTAATTATAATGAACCCTTACTTTGTACAATTTCTAGTTGTGTACAACTTTGTACATTTCTAGTTTAATTATAACTTAATACAAATTTCTAGTTATTTAATATTACACCTTAAATGATCAAAATAACATACATGTTTAATGTTCCATTTTAATCTCGTATTTTAATATATATATATATATATATATATATATATATATATATATATATATATATATATATATATATATATATATATATATATATATATATATATATATATATAATTTATTTCTTTAAAACCTTATAACATTCTTAATAAGAATGTTATACCTAATTTGTACATGTGTATTTTAACTTAGACTAATTAAAATACGTACAAACTATTTTATCTTTTAAAATCACTTTTAAATAATTTAAAAATTATATATAATATAATATAAATACATCTTGTTAATTTTAAGACTTTAAAATTAACACTTCTCTTTTATCCTTAATTAGTTTCAATTAATTAAACCCTTATCCTGTTCTTGATCAATTAAAACCTAGTTTTAATTTACTTTATCAATAACTCCTTTTGGTTAAAGATTAATCTTAATCAATACTATTCAAAAAATTATTAAACTTTGTTTAAATTCTAGGATAGATTATAACTTTAATAATTTTATATAAACTTATTCAATTAAAATCTTCTAAACAAAACTTTGTCTAGATTTCTAGATTTAAAGAACTAGCTTTAATAAATTTATTGAAACAATAATCAAACCTCATTAAACATAAACTAGTTTAATCAACCAATTAAACTAGATTATGTTCTTGATTAATCCTATTAACCAATTAAACTAAACTATTTTAATGTTCTTGGTCCTAGGTTACTTCTAGGGTTCGAAAATTTCCTTTAGCCTAAAAAACTTTTCCATCAATTAAACTAAACTAGTTTAATCAAACTTGGTGTCTAAGTCTCGTTATGATTTTCGAAATCTAGGGAGAAAAGGAAAGAATCTTTTTTGACCAATTAAACTAAACTTAGCTTAATATACTTGGTCCTAGATTTTGAAGATCAAGTAATAATGGAAAGAATCCTCTTGATCAAAAACTTTGACATTCTTGATCCTAGGGTTCTTCAATATTTCGAAACTTCTAGGGTTAGGGAAAGAAGCCTTTTGACCAATTAAACTAAACTAGTTTAATGTTCTTGGTCCTAGGGTTCTTTCTAGATTTTCAAAAAACACTAGGGTTAGAATCAATTAAACTAAAATGTTTAACATTCTTGGTCTAGGGTTCTTACCCTCATTCGAAATCTATGAGGAAGAAAAAGAAGAAGGAACAAAAAAATAAACAGAAAAACTTGAAATTAAACAAACAAAACTTTGTTTAGATTTCTAAACCTTCGCTCTCATACTGGTAAGAACATGAAGGTGTTCTTGACCGGTTAAAACCAACTAGTTGAATTAATCCCTAAAAGTGGAACTGAGAATAAACCTAATCCTTAAACCCTAAAGGATTATAGGAACTTGTAAATCACACTAGATTAACAAGAAAGAAACCTTGTACGAAAAACTCGAACACACACACACAATGCTTGTGTGTGTTCGTCGAACACTCACCAAGAACCCTAGGGTTCTTGGTGTTTTCGTCCAATCGAACAAGAGGGGGGAGGGGAAAAGGGTTTCTCAAAACATACCATAATCTTTCTTAAGTAAGTCCACTGATGATGAACACAACGAGGAACTTTCTAGTCGGTTCTTGCAACGATCAACTATTCGACAAACTCGAAGAACACGAAGAACACGAAGAACACCAAGCTTGGTGTTCTTGGCCCTTGGTGATTTCGGCCGAAATAGGGGGAGAGGAGGGGGAAATTTCGTGACTAAGGGTAAGCATTAGAGGAATTAGGTTAAGGCTAAGATCTTCTATTTATAATAGAAGATCTTTCACTTAGAACCCTTCTAGTTTAATTAAGATTAACTTCTTAATTAAACTTATCCTTTTACACATTCAACCCTCATAGTTTTACTAGTTATTATTGTCAAACTTAATTATCAAATGTCTTAGTATTATACACTTATATATTTCGGTATATACATACACGAAATATATACTTGTGTTTTATACCTTTAATAATTAATTATATAATAACTTTTATATAATCTCTGGACAATAATATTATCCAATTACTATATGATTTAATAGCTTTAAATCATATCATGGATAATCTATAATTAACATATTGTATATTCACTCAACTAGGAAATGTACAAATACTTGTATTAATTAGTTAGTTAAACTAATCTAGTAATAAGTTAAACTTAACTTAATACTTAACTGATTCATAATGACTATTATGAATCATTCCTCTGCAAGTATCATTGCATAATAACTACTCGTATTACATGCACTCACCGGTGTGACCCTTAAGTGTTTCGTAGGCATGGATGTATCATCATAGGTTGACTAACTGTGCACATAATTCCAACAACATCCGGAGCGGTCGGGTCGATTAACGAAGTGGGAAATAGAGGTAGGTGAGCATGACATAACCTTTCGTCCAAGGCAGAGTATCAAAGGTCAAGCTTTGGTCGATTTCTTAGTAGAAATGCCGGATGAAGACAATTTGTCCCTGACAGAAAATGAAGAACCTGCAAATATGGAGGTTCCGTGCGAAACGTCCTGGCAAATGTATACGGACGGTGCAGCGGGATCAGAAGGTTGTGGAGCTGGAGTGGTCTTGACGGGCCCAAATGACGAAAAGGTGACGCACGCCCTGAGGTTTGACTTAGAGTGTTCGAATAACGAAGCTGAGTACGAAGCGTTAATAGCAGGTTTGGGTCTGGCAAAGAATCTGGGGATTAGTAGGCTAAATTCTTTGCAGATTCGATGCTGGTGGTTACCCAAATGAAAGGGTCATACAAAGCCAAGGAAGTCCACATAAAGAAATATTTGTAAAAAACTAAGAAATTCATCTCGGGGTTCAACGAATTCGAAATAACTCAAATTCCCAGAACGAAGAATAAGGAGGCGGATGATTTGAGCAAGCTAGCGTCAATGTTGTTCTGTCACTTGACCAAAGAGGTTTTGGTTTAAGTTCTCTCAAAACGAATCATTGAAGAAACAGACGGAGAAGTGATGGATATAGGTCCGGAGGAGGATTGTTGGACCTTTCCTTTGAGATGATACTTGCAGGATGGGGTTTTGCCAGATAACGGGCCAGAAGCGAGGAAGATCAGAATCAATGCATGCAAGTACATAATTAAGGAATGAGTCTTGTACAGGAAAGGATACTCGACCCCCTGGTTAAGATGCTTAAGCAAGAAAGAAGGAGCTCAAGCCATAGCGGGTGTACATGAAGGACTGTGTGGCTCGCATTATGGTTCACGAGTGCTCACACAGAAGTTATTCCGAACAGGCTATTTTTGGCCAAGTATGTCTACGGATATGCAGGAATATATCAAAAAGTGCTAACAATGTCAAGCGTATTCGAACGTTTCGAATGTAGCAGCTGTAAATCTCACAAGCATCACCAGTCCGTGGCCATTTTGTCAATGGAGGATCGATATTGTAGGCCCTTTTCCTACGTCACCCAGAGGAGTAAAGTTTTTGATAGCCGTGGTAGATTACTTTACCAAGTGGGTGGAAGCAGAAGCCTTGGCGTGCATATCGGGTTCCAACATTGTGAAATTCGTATGGCGATAGATCGTGTGTAGATTCGGCCTTCCTCACACAACTGTTAGTGACAATGGGAAGCAATTCGCTAATAACCCTTTCAAGGAATGGTGTGTGAAGCTCAACATTCACCAGAATTTTATGTCTGTAGCCCATCCTCAAGCAAACGGTCAGACAGAAGTCACAAATAGAACGATAGTGAAAGGGATCAAGACACGTTTGGGTAGGATGAAGGGCGGATGGGTGTACGAGTTACATAATGTATTATGGGCATACCGGACAACGGCCAGGAGTGCGGCGGGGGAAACTCCATACAGTTTGGTGTACATATCAGAAGCCGTAATTCCATTAGAAACAATGTTAACATCCCAACGGGTAGGAAGCTTTCGGCTTGATGGAAATGAAGAGGCTCTTAGGCATAATCTGGATCTGGTTGACGAATGTCGTGAAAATGCAGCCAGTCGGCAAGCGGCGTATAAGTTTTTAACAGAAAACTACTATAACAAGAAAGTACGAGGAGTGGTATGTAAGGTAGGGGACCTCGTTTTGCGAAAGAACGAGGCAAGCCTTCAGCATAAGCCTGGAAAGCTGTGTCCGAATTGGGAAGGTCTATATCGGATTAAGGAAGCAAGAAGAAACAGATCGTACATACTGGAAACCATGAAGGGAACACTAATCCCACGTACATGGAACATGAGGAACATGCGTAGGTTCCATTTTTAAGAAACTTTTTAGGAAAGTAAGCCGTTTGCATTGTAAGAAGGACCCTGTCTATTAGAAAAGACTAAAAGGGGACTTTCTTTGTAATGAATGAATCAAATATGAACGAATCTGCCAGGGCAGCATGTTTTGTTACGAATTACTCTACGATACGTATCTGAACTAAAAATGAACGAATAAATTAACAAACGAATAAACTACGAATTATTTTTAGAAAACTTGTTAGAAATACGCATACGTCGAATAAACATTCATAAGCTATGAAAGGTTTGTGTTGCTTGCCGAAAGGTAGCCATAACCCATGATCTGGACGAAAACCGGACCTTTAACCAAGCGACGAAAATGGTAAGATATTTTCAATTTTAGTTAGGGACGCATTCCAAAAGTTAGCAAAATATTATAGTTAAACGAACGAAAAACGTAAATAACAACGCATACGATAGTAATCAAAACAACGTGATTCTGTCATCCAAAAGGACGATTAATGTCGAGTTACAAAATGCAAACCAGCAAACAAGTTTCAAGATACAGTCACAAAACGAGCAAATAATTAAAACAGGTTATGTTGGACGAAAAAAGCTTTCTCCAACACCTTCCGTCCCAGAATGTAATTTGGCAACAAGAGCTTTCAGATCCTCCAAGCTCACAACACCATCTTCAAAGGAACGATTAAAATGAACGAATAAATTAACGAACGAATAAATTAACGAACGAATAAACTACGTTAGAAATACGTATACGTCGAATAAACATTCCTAAGCTATGAAAGGTTTGTGTTGCTTGCCGAAATGTAGCCATAACCCATGATCCGGACGAAAACCGAACCTTTAACCAAGCGACGAAAAGGTTAAGATATTTGCAATTTTAGTTAGGGACGCCTTCCTAAAGTTAGCAAAATATAATAGTTAAACGAACGAAAAAGATAAATAACAACGCATATGATAGTAATCAAAAGAACGTGATTCTGTCATCCAAGAGGACGACTAATGTCGAGTTACAAAATGCAAACCACCAACAAAGTTTCAAGATACAATCATAAAACGAGCAAATAATTAAAATAGGTTATGTTGGACGTAAAGAGCTTTCTTCAACACCTTCCGTCCCAGAAGGTAATTTGGCAACAAGAGCTTTCAGATCCTCCAAGCTCACACCACCATCTTCAAAGGAACGAATACGATCGTAATCAGGTGACACCAAATCTTCGTACAAACTCATAATTGTTGCTTGGGCTTCAGAATGGTCATGAACGTGCTTTACATGGCCAAGAAGGTCCGGATACGCCCTGCGGGTATCCACGCATCCTTGATAACGACCAAACTTCAAACTTCAGGCTCTCTTCTTGCAGAGCGGTGTTCCGGTTTACACACTAATCGGAGGATAGGAGCGACTTAAAAGCTCCGGGAACACCATTCTGAAGCACCCACAACGTATTCTGCCATTCCTCATCCACTACCTTCTTCAATGATTCATTGTTTGCTTCCACCTCTGCAACACGGCGTCCGGCTTCCTCCAATTGAAGGTCCTTCTCGAAAAGAGATGCTTCCAATTCAGCGATCCTAGCAGCGGAAGACTTATATTGATTATTAAGCTCAGAAAGTTGGTTGTCTCTGGCCTCTAAAGATTGGTTCAATGCCTCACGTTCTTGCGAACGTTGGTTAACGGATTCCACTAAGCGGCCCTTCTGAAACTTCTCTTTCTCAGACAAAGCTTTGGCAGTCTTCATAAGCTCGGATAAACGGGTAAATTCCTCGTGTTGGTTGAGAGAAATCTCGACGGATCCTCTGGGCTAAAGTTCTGTTAGAAGGTCGATAGTGCCTGGCAATCCAGCTTTAGCTTTAACAATGGCATCATCAGAGGATAGCTTCGTAGTTTCTTCCGTGAAGGGTACCCGGGGTACGACATTTTGTTTTGCAGTAGGTGTTGAGGTAAAACCAAATGGGGTCGAAATCTGTGCCCCTGACGGACGTATCCCCTCGGTAGTTTTTGTCAAGGGTCCAGTAGATAGTGTCACCATATGTGCATGGTGAGAGCTGACAACATGAACAAGGCCCACTGCAAACACAAATGTGAAAGAAAATGTGGGTATACGTAAATGTAATAGACTAACTCAAACATGAAAGTAAAGGGTACAAAGGCAGAGGTTTAACCTGAAGAAGCGGGGTCAGGAACAGATGATTGAATTTTAGCTGATTTAAGAGATTGCGAACCCTTGTTTGGGGACGAAGACCTGGTGGTAGAGCTGAACAAACGACTCCCAAATTTGGCAACTTCCGAGGAACTCGGACGTGCCAGGGGGACCCTCCGGAGCACCACCAGAGCAACAGAAGAAGAGGATAATGATACACTCGTTGTCGCAACTGTGGGTATAATCAGAGATGCAAGTTTGAAAGCTACCAATGGAGGACGTACAAAAGTCTGCATCGTCGTGACAGGAGTACTGGATACCACATGATGGTCTGATGAACCTCCATTGCAAAGTGTTTTCGTGTTTCTCATATAAAAAAGAAAGTATAATAATAATAATAAAGAAAGAGGGGAGAAGCTATATGTTTCTCTTACCTTCCGGAGGAACCCTGGATCGCTTCTGTGAGGGAGACGGAACACTCTCTCGTCTCCTCCTTTGACGAAGGCCTTTGTCCGAAGGTGTTAGAGTGCTCATGGAACGAATCTTCGGAAGTTTGATGGGCTCTGCCTGAGAATCGTGAACCATAGTATCTTCCGTGGTAAACCCAGAACCAGGAAATGGCTTAAAACCAACCGAAACAATGGGGGAAATAGCCTTCCCGGCACCCGCATGGCCGATACCCTCTCCTTCGGTAGGGTCACGGTGTGGGGTTCCTTAAGAACTCAAGATTTCGGTGATAGGAGAAGTAAACGGAACCAAATTACAATCATCTATAGATACATCACTCTCAAGGAAAGAACCTTTTGACATCCGCAATCGATGCAATAGAGGTACAGCCTCCCCGTTCAACTTCCATACCAGACGGATCCCTCTAGCAGCATAAAACGGGCTCAGGTCGGCCATCCCGAGAAGAACTTCATCCGGATCCTCCCATTCCATCTGGGCAGCAGATAGGCTTGTTATATGCTCTGACTCTTAAGACGAAAGTTCAGGGAGCGGATCAGACGTCTGTCCAATCACTTTCCCCCAAGGTAATGCAATATCTTGAATGGCAGAGCGATTCACGTAAAAGAACCCGAACTTCCAATCATGAATGAAATCCTTCAAATCAGAGATGCGCTCACTCTGGCCAGGACAAAGTGTGAACACAGCCCAGTGACCACGACCGGTAACAAGGTAAAAGTAGCAAAATAGCTTGGGGGTAAGGGGATATCCAGCGCACGGCAAAGCATGATGAAGCCCACGACTTTTCTTTAAGAGTTGGGTGCAAGTTGAGCGATATGAATACCCAGATCTTGAAGAAGAACAAGAAAGAATTGGTCAACAGGAAACCGGAGCCCTCCTTGCAGAAATTGTTGGTACACCGACTCATAGCCTTCCGGTGCAGATCTAACAGTTTGACCTGCGCCAGGAAGTAGAAGATCGAAACGAGGATCGATATGATAATCATCGATGATGTTGGGGAGATCAGCGGGAGAAAGGGTGTTGTAGGTATTGAAAGCCGTCCTTCTCTCCTTAGCAGGTTTGTCGGCCTTTTCATGGATTTGCTTATCTTTCTTCATAATTACGCTGGATTAAGAACAAAGAAAAGGGGGAGAGGGAAGTAGGAGAAGCGATTTAAAGGAATTAGGGTTCTAAGAAAGAAAGCGAGTAGTCGTCGAAGTATATAAATAATGAGAAAGAATACCAATAGGTGCGAAGGTTGAGGTGACGTGCAACGGTCAGATTTTCGCCCAGGCAACAACGGTAACTTTCTTAAACGGTTGAAATTCTCTTTCGACGAAAGGTTGCAAATGAAAGAAACAAAGCGGGTCCAAATTAGAGCCAGTCAAATTCGAGCATTTGACTCGCCTCTAATCTGATGGACTTAATGAGATATGGTACGAAATACATAGCCCGAATCAGCGTACCCGTCCAGACATCCGGATCGTTGGAGCAAATGGCATGCCCCTCGCAGGAAGGACTTGTACGAAGCCATCGACCATCTACAAGTCCCAAAGTCTTTTTTAAGCGAGGCCAGGTTTTAAGGAAAAGCAACATCGAGCCAAGAGCGTATTTAATGCAAATAAGGCTCGAAGCTGATTGCTAACTTTGTCCGCAGGATAGAGGGTTTCGTCTCCGGCTAATGACCGAAGGATAATAGAGAATGTGGACCAAGGCATGACCCTCATTCTCTCGCTCACAGGATCTATCCGTTTTCCCGCTCAATCGTTTAGCCCATAAATAGGGGAGCTAGTCTTAGGGAAGAACACATTAACTACACTTCTCATTTATTGCTTACATATATTACTCTTGAGACCTCACGTCGACATAAATAACTTACTTAAGCATCAGACTGTTATCCCGGAAGATCCTTCTGGAGAGCACCTGACTTAGGGTTGCTCTTTGTTTCAGGATTCCCACCTGAAGAATCGCCCAGTCAAAAGGTTCAGAAACCAGGACGCAACAATTATAATAGAGATGTATTCAAGATAATCTTAATTTTGATGTGGTAATAATGGGCAAATCACAACCATTGATTAGTTATAAGTAGTAGTCAAGATTAATCATATATTTTATACATGGAGTAGTATTTTTGTCATTTTATAGATAGAGGGGTATATTTTATATTTAATTGTTTTTTTATTTATTATTATTATTATTATTATTATTATTATTATTATTATTATTATTATTATTATTATTATTATTATTATTATTATTATTATTATTATTATATACTTTTAAAAGTTTCATTTATTTTTCGTTAATAACACATAATGTGATAATCACATGCGATTATATATTTAATCATATGTGATTGTATACCGAATCACAACATACGATTAAGTATACAATCGCATGTGATTGTACACTAAAATCAATGTGATTAAGTATCACACGTAATTATCAAATAATGTTGTTTTCTTAACGGAAAAAATAATAGAATAATAAAATAATAATAATTTTTTAATAAAAAATAAAAAATTGGTTTTTTTTGTAAGTGCCAAATAATCAAAATACCTCTTCATGTATAATAAAAGTGATTAATTTTGACCATTAAATTTTATTGATCAGTTATTGAGATTTGTCGCTTATAACTATAAAAAATTAAATGATTTTGATAATGACAGCCCTTAAGGATGTCTTTAAAGCATAAAATGTTGTACATTAATTCATGGGGGTGATAATTCCTAAAATTTAGGGGTTAATTATACATTGAAGTACAAAACTTTGATGCATATCTATTGACAGCCTCTAGGACTGTCATTATCAAAACACAAAATTAAAAACTACCTTAAACATTTTACTATTATAATAATATTTGAGTTATTAGCCCAACAAAATAAAGAGGTATAAAATGTGACTAATCTTCGTAGAAATACATTGAGCTGGGATCAGGAGTAGGTGTGGGAAGATACTTAAACTATATTGGTCAAACACTTACTATGGTAATTTTACATCTTTTATAACTTGTAACCTAATTATGAAATATCCAGTTTTAACAATGGTCCGACCTGTTGAAACACCTAAACTAGCGGCAGGTTCTATAGTTTTTTTCTGTTTTTAAACATTGTTTTTTATTAAATAGTAGGAGGTCGAATGCTCGAAACCGTCTTACTAAAAAGTTTTATCTGGTTTGAACACTCACTGACTCACATACCATTTTAGGTATAAAAAAAATAATAACTAAAATTAAGACACAATTTTGTCTATTAGACTACTAAAATAGACTTAGCGGTAATATTTTCCAAATAACTTCCTAAAGTCGCGAATTTGATATATCCATGTATAACATTTACGAGTTAAATAGGAAAACAGATGAATATTAAAAAAACAACCATGGTTTATTCGCATAAATCACGAGTAAACGTCAGCCAGAAAGCCCATAAACGGGAAGAACTTAAAAAAAAAACACTTTTGTCTATTATTATTATCGATACGTTAAACTGAAGAATGGTTTCGTTTAAAAGAACTGTCTAAAACAGGGAATACATTTTGTCAAATATGTCAGCAATGCTAGAAAAATATCTACAATTATGACCAATGGAGGTTGGCTTGGTTTGATTTATACATCTACCAAGATTCGGTCTTTTTAACAAAAAATAAAATAAAATAAAATAAACTTTTGTGTTTTGTCAAATGGAGATTGGGGCATATCTTCAAACTCCCCCACCCCCATTAACTGCTTCCTCTTTTGATTTTATTATGTCCACGTTGCTTTCCGATATCTATGAACGTTATCACAACTTGGAACCAAGTTTATAAGTGTTTAATATTCTTTCTGTGCCATAAAAAAGTTCTAATTTCTCTTGATCATAAGTTTTTAGCAGATTTAATATTAGATTAGAGAAAAAAAATATTTTTAGAAAATAGTTAGTAGTTAAATTAATGATAATAATATTATTTTATGAAGTGTACCTTTTAAATTTGATAAATATAAACTTTTTTACGGGACAAAGTTTCAAGGAGAAATGATTTTTTTTAACAGAGGGAGTAACATAACTCACAAAGCTATACCAAGGAGAAATGATTTTTTATAACAGAGGGAGTAACATAACTCACAAAGATATACCGGAAGTTAAGATAAAGCTTATAATATGTTGAAACATGTCACTAATTTGTATCCATGCTGAAAGAGTCGATGTTTTGTTATGGCTTCGTTCGATATGCCTAGTATATATATATGTCTTCTATCCACGTGTAAGTAGTGTCTCTACCTCCAGATAAAAATATGACTATGTACATCTAACCTTCCACGTACCACTCATTTGAAGGGATTAACTATGATCATCATGGTGGTTGTTGCTGTTACTAGTGTTGGTGTTGTTACTGGCCGTGTTGGTGCTGCTAATATGACCTATGTATTTACGCAAGATTATACGTCTCCGAATTTGGATCCCATTATGCAAATTTATTAAGTAAATATCATTATGATGAAAGTGACAGTTAACTGGTAAAAGAGGAAGATAGTTGAAAGGAAATGTTCAAAACCTACATTGTGAAAGTCACTTTCGACTTGATCATCATTCATCAGTATCAAATTTAATTAAAAATGACTTCAAAGACATGGAGCAAAGTTTTATTTTATTTTATTTAATTTTATTTAATTTAATTTTTGTACGGCCACGACAGGTTGAACAATGAAACTCCTATTTTTAAAACTTCAAAAACATGTACCATTACAAAAAAAAACATTTTAGCGATAGAGTTAGCGACATACTTGAAGCCAGCGATGCTCATAATGACATGGAAAGTCATTACCAGGAAGCCGTTGATTAAGTGGCATCCACCATCGTGTCTCTAATAGTAAAGATGCTTGCAGTGACGTTCATTATATCGTCGCTGAGTTTTTCAGCGAAAAGGAAACAAGAGTCACTAAGGGTGTCACCAAGATGTATAAGTCGTTATTTAAAGCGCTAAAAATGATGCTAATATTTAAAAGTCGCTATCCACGTCTCTAAAGATGTCACTATTTTTTTTATCAAATGTCGTTATTAATGTTGCAGAAGATGTCACTATTTTGATCAAAAGTCGTTATTCATATCGCTAAAATGTGACTATTTTAATCAAAAGTCACTATTCATGTTGCTAAAGATGTCACTAATTTTTTGGGTTTATTTCATACACGTCCTTGCAAACTTCTAATATTAAATTACGTATATATCCTTCAAAAATCTTAAAATTCACACATATATCCTTTTACCTAATTTAATAATAATTAAATCATCTAAAATTTAAAAAACATAAATCTTAATCTAAATAAATGGTAAATTGACTTAAATATCCTTAAAGGTTAGGTATTTTCTTTCATAAAGGGTATTTTTTTTTTCCAAATCCGTCAACTGGATTTTTGTAACACTCGTATTTTTAAAACATCGTTTAAATCATTTAAAATACATTTTTTCCGAATATTTGGCATATTGTAAAAATACAGTTTAACAAAAACTATAAAATCTTTATCAGAGTTTATAAAAATACGGTGTCACCACGTATATCAAAACCATAGGCAAACGGAACCTACCTACGAGCTCCCGAGCTACACATATCTAGGCCACTTCTAGTGCGACCTTCTATCGCTTCAACCTGTACCTGAGTACATAGCCACAAAACAAACGTAGTACGTGAGACAAAATAGTCTCGTGAGATACATGAGTTTTAGACCCAAATAATAATTATAATCATTTTATATATATATATATATATATATATATATATATATATATATATATATATATATATATATATATATATATATATATATACATATATATATATATATATATATATATATATACTGCATCGATACCGTCTAGTCACCCTTTTGTGACCCTATCGAATTCTGCTCTCCTAGCAAACATATCTAACTATCGGGTTGGCCCCGAACTAGTTAGAAGCACAAACATATCTAGTTATCGGGTTGCCCCAGAACTAACTAGAAGCACAAACATATCTAACTAACGGGTTGCCCCCGAACTAGCTAGAAGTATAACGTATCTAGTTATCGGGTTACCCCCGAACTAACTAGAAGCTCAAGATACTGGCAAGAGGGAATCGCCCAATCTACCGATACCTGCCTTACTCGCCGGAATACGTCCAGTTAGCAAGACTACTAACGTGGATGAGTCGATGGGAACCCACCCAACTGCCCCTCAATCCACACCTCATGACCGGGAGTCGCCCGTGACATCACATCATCTCAATCTTATCATAACTCAACAGTTATGTCAATCTAGCTCTCGGCTATCACATCAATTATCAAACAAGTTAGTTATCTAATAATAACTATATATAACTAGTTCAACATAGTGTGAACGTACCTGTATTGTTCCAATGGACCTAATCATAAGCAACCCACATCTACTTCTACATCTATGAACCCCAGGAGGTCCATACTAACATATTTCACAAGATACCTTTCATATTTATCGATATCATAATACTTTTATCTCTTCGTTGACTATAATACTTAATTATTACTAGTCACATCATATCCATTTTCATATATATATTTGTTCTTTACTTTTATTAGTAAATCTTACCAGTAGATACTCATTACTATAAAATCGTTCCCAATTGCTTTACTAATACATATCGATTAATAAAGACTCAGTATACATTCTTTTAATCAATTACTTCATTCTTATTTTTCATTAATGATGATTCCATAATTACTTTAGTTTATCATATTTACTTCCAAAATCGTCAATCATACTAGACATATTCTAGTATCCCAATATATCTACTTTCTTATCTTTTCATTCAATATCTTTATCAAAATATTTATTAATAAAGACCCACAAAATATCATATGTATTTTTAAAACTCTTTGGTATGTACCCAGTTTAAAAGTCTCATGTACTCACCTTAGCGATAGCTAATCCAAATCGTGTTCATCAACACGAATCCTTGCATCCCACCTTTAGAATAACTCCAACTCTTCGGTCCTTGAATCCTATCAACATAATAATCACATTTCTAGTTACTATCCATAACTAGACATCCTTCCAACATCAACATATTGAACCCCAACCACCAAGTTCATCAACTTGGTGGAGATCCATAAACCCTAGTTTATAAAAACTACCTTCAAGTTACAAATTGGCCATAGATCCAAGGTTTACATACTTCCTATGGGTGTCATAACCCTCCATTACTCATCTTTAACAAGATTCCAACATATCACTTTCAAAATCACAATTTCCCCCAAATCTTGACTCCTAACTAACTAGGAGACAAGAAAATACCTTAGATCTTTGATGTAGAGTACAAATCTCTTAGAATGTGGGAGAAATCCCTTCAAGAACACCAAAAAGCTCCCAAGAACTCCTCTCAATCGGATGCACAATGTGTGTGTTGAAAAATGGAGCAAAAACCCTAAAATCCCGATTTTATGCCTGTTCCCGCCAATTCTCGCGCCGCGAACCCTAAACTCGTGTCCGCGAACCTGCACCCCGCGCAAAGTCGTGACACGAACCCTAAACTCGTGTCTACGAACTAAAGTTGTTGTTCGCTTACCTCGTGTCCGCGATCCAAAACTCGTGTTCATGATCTGAAACTCATGTTCGTGATCCTGCCCTGGCAGCCTTCCTTCAATTTCTTTTCCTTCCCGTTTACTACCCGGGTTCGACCCGTTTCGTCCATAACTTTCTCATACGATGTCCAAATTACACGAAACCAATTCCTACGTTCTTTAAATGATTTATTCTTCTTTATCATATTTTTTCATAATTTATTTAACACAAAATTCGGGTCGTTACAGTTTTCTTTCGTCAATGGTATTTAAGCTATTTTAGCATTAACTTAGATTATGATTTATGTTTTTTTTTTCATTTTAAAAGATTTAAATATTATTAAATTTGGTAAAAGGATATATATTGGAATTTTGGGGTTTTGAAAGGATATATAAGTAACGAAGTTTGTAAAGATATATACGCAATATGTGAAGTTTTTAAGGACGTGTATGAAATTATCCCTTTTTTTGTTTGTCAAAAGTCACAATTTATGTTGCTAAAAACTTTACTATATTTATCAAAAGTCTCTATTCATGTCGCTAAATATGTCACTATTTGTTTTATCAAAGTCGCTCTTCATGTCGCTAAAGATGTCACTATTTTTTTTTATCAAAAGTCGCCATTCATGTAAAAAAAATGTCACTATGTTCAAAACACTTCATTTCGGCTTTAGCCTCTCATCCCTATTTATAATAAATATAAAAACACAAATATGACAATCTAAAATATTTTATTGTCAATACATATATTTAAAAAAACTGTATGCTACATAAACTAATAATATCATGTGTCGTTAAATTTCAATCCAATTTCAAAAGTATAAAGTTTTTGATACTTAACTAAAAGACTACTGACGACCTCGAATTACATCTAAAATTTGACAATTAAACTCAACTACCATCAATAACCTAAAATCACATAATTCTCTTGGATCATCAATTTATCCTTTCTATAATTCAGTTAGGGAAAAAACTATTTTTCCAGGAGATTATGAATTTTCTGTTTTGGATAATTATATTCATACCATTAGTATCAGTCTGTCATTAAAAGATGAGATCTCATAAAGTTCCTACAATTCATACCTCAAATTAGACAAATTGCAAACAATTAACAACTAAAGAAACTTCACTTTAATTTGTGATAAATTTGAAAGTAACAATACTTAGTTAGTTACTTGACATAATTATTTAAGCGGATTAGAATGAAGAGATGTGAGATTTTGATCATCAATTGACGAAGGCTGGTGTGAGATTTGAAACTCTCTGGACCGCTGTTTCAGAATTTAGGTAATTAATCGACTATAACATTCTGAATTCGATATTAATGGAAATGAGTTAGTACCTGGTACCTGAGAGAGCTGGTTTAATGTGGGGAAATCCCGTGACAAATAAATTTTTTGTAACTTAAATGATTTATGTTATAGCTAAAATGTGAGATTTGTGTTAAATATGGTAAGGATTTTAGTTATAGGCGATTCATGATTGTATGCTTTGTTTATGTATACTACTATGTGTTGTGGTTGTTGGTTTTGAATCGGTGGATAAATGGGAAAAAAGAAATCTGCAGCGGTTTCTGGCGAAAACAACGACTGAAGATGAAATTCCACTCAAACCTAAGAGATTTACACTACATCTATTGCATGGGTTGAAATTTGGGAAAAATCCTAGAGTTAGCTAAGAACCCTTGTTTGGGTTTTGCCCTAAGGGGTGAGATTTAGAGGGTATCACCTCAAATTGGGAGTGTTTAGTGATAATATTCATGGTTATATCTTGAGTAAACCCAGATTTCATATTGGGTCATGTTGGTGTTAGTTGCCTTGTGTTAGGACCAAAATTGTAATAGTTTTGACCTTTAAGTCCGTTAGTTAACAAGTTCCTTGTTAAGTGGTAGATGGTATAAATACATGTATGTTTGTCTTTCAATGTAAGCTTTCCATCATTAATTGAATTACAATTTGAAAGCTAACCATTCCCTCCATCTTTCTCTCTCAACTCACACACACTCAAACACCAAGAACACACACACTTAAGTTTCAATCCATCTCAATTCAACATGAATTAGCTCAATCTTAGTTGTATATGATCTATCAAGTGGTATCAGAGCAAAATCTCTCTTAGAGAAGATCCAATTTCGAGCTAGAATCATCCAGATCTGAGTTTTGAAGAAAAAGTTGATGTTTTTCATGAAAATTAAATGTTGTAATTTTTTGTTCCAAATCGATGGATTGAGTGCTGAATAGTGTGTCTCCATTGTTTCTAAGAAGAATAGAATCGAATTCAGATCAATTCCGTCAACAATCGATCTTCAATTTGATGATTTTAGAGAAAAAGTGAAAAAGTTCAAAAGTTGCTGAAAATTGAAGAATCGAAGCTTGTGTGTTATGGATTGAAGAAATTGATCGGATCAAAGTGTTAGCAATTATATTTAGAATCATTTGCAAAAAGAATCATTCGATTTGGTTACATATTGAGGGAGATATGATCAAAATAGTGGAATTTTTTAAATGGGTTTTATGCTACTGTTACGTTGAGATGAAGAACACGTGAGACATCTTCAACCTTGAGATATCCCAAACCCTGAGATATCTCACACCCAGAGATATCCCAAACCCTGAGATATCCCACGCCCTGAGATATCTCACACCAAAAGATATCTCAAGCCCACAACTTGTCTCAAGCCCAAGAGATATCTCACACCAAGTGATATCTCAAGCCCACGAGATATCTCACACCAAAAGATATCTCAAGCCCACAACTTGTCTCAAGTCTGTGATATCTCACACACAAAGTCTGAGATATCCCACACCCTGAGATATCTCACACCAAAAGATATCTCAAGCCCACAACTTGTCTCAAGTCTGTGATATCTCACACACAAAGTCTGAGATATCCCACACCGTGAGATATCTCACACCAAAAGATTTGTCTCAAGACCCTGAGATATCTCACACAACAAAATTTGTCTCAAAACCCTGCGATATCTCACACCGAAAATTTGTCTCACAACCCCTGAGATATCTCACACCAAAATTTTGTCTCAAGACCCTGAGATATCTCACACCGAAAATTTGTCTCAAGACCCCGAGATATCTCACACCCAAAAGTTTTGTCTCACGACCTTGAGATATCTCACACCAAAAGATTTGTCTCACGACTTTGAGATATCTCACACCAAAAGATTTGTCTCACAACCTTGAGATATCTCACACCAAAAGATTTGTCTCATGACCTTGAGATATCTCACACCAAAAGATTTGTCTCAAAACCCTGGGATATCTCATACCAAAAACCGAAAAACGTACAAATCACTTTGAAATGACATCAAGAGATGCTCTTTCTATCGGGACCGATCTCAAACCTCCGGTTTTATACCGAGGTGAATACGCACAGTGGAAGAAACGATTCCTCCATTTTATCAAAAATCAAGAACTGGCTACTGAAATACGTGACTCACTCGAAAATGGTGAAGCGGTATTCTACGAAGACGTAATAGCTGCACCAAACGCAACACCGCCAGTTCTTGGAGGTCGAACCCCGCTTCCTAAATCATGATACAATGCTCAACAAAAACAACGAGCTAAAGCAGATCTACAATCGTTTTCATTTGTTCTCCAAAGTTTACCGAACGAAATTTATAACAGCTTGGACAGTTTAGAAACCGGTAAAGAGATTTGGGATGAAATCAGAAAACAAATGGAAGGCACCGTTTTAGGGAATAAAGCCAAGATGGTAACCACTCTGAATGCTTACCAATCATTTAAAGCTTCCACCGGGGAAGAATTAGAAAGCACATATCACCGTTATTGCAACTTGTTGAATGAACTTCGAAGAAATAACTTGAAAAAGGAAAATTTGGAGATTAACATCAAGTTCATCAACAGTCTACTACCAGAGTGGGCCACATTTGGAAACAGTGCTATGCAACATAAAGATCTGAGCTCAATAGATGTGCATGAATTGTATGAGTACTTACTTCAAAATGCTCCAATGGTGAAAGATATAGTCAAAACCAAACAGGAAAATGCAAACACTCTTGATACTCTTGCTCTTCTTACAAGACAATACCAGTCCAATTCATCTGGTAAACTGAAAGAAAAATCAGAAGAACCTGTCAAAGATACAAAAGAAGAGATGGAGAATGAATTAGAACAACTGTTGCAAGCGATGTCTTTCATTTCACGATATGAGAAGAAGTATTACTCAACTCCTACAAACAACAATCAGAGATCTTCATCCACTTTCAAGTCTGCACCATCTGCGTCAAATACATCTGACAAACCCACAATAACACCTTTGGATCCGACAAAGAATGTTATAACTGTGGACTTCCTGGTCATTTCTCTCGAGATTGCAAGAAACCTAAAGTTAGGAATTCTGATTACTTCAAACGTAAGATGCTTATGGCTAAGCAAATCGAGGCGGGAAAAGTGTTATTAGCTGAGGATCTAAGCTGGATGGAAGATTCTGATCCCGAAGATGAAGAGCATTCGGCAAATCTATGCTTTATGGCACGTGAAAACGCCGAAATTTCTGAACGTTTATCTGATGATGCCAACAAAGAAATAGAGGTAATTAATTCTTTCTTATCTCATTCTTCACATTTAATTGATTCTGGAAATTGTTTTGTAACAAACCAGAATTCTGAAATTGAATCTCTAAAACAAAACCTTTTGAATGAAAAAGAATTAAATACTTTACTACAAGAAAAATTAGCTGATTTAGAAAACGAAAATGAACAATTTGTTGATCATAATACACAACTCGTTCATTTTATTAAACAAAATAAAAATTTTGAGAAAAAGAATCTGACGTTACAAAATCGAATTTCAGAATTGACTGTTAAATATGAGACTGATATTCAACATTTGTCTCATACTATTTCTGAACAAGAAATTGAATTGACCAATCTTAAAAATACACAAAGTTCCACATCAAATGCTGACAATGATAAATATTACAAGTTATACATTGACACATGGCATGAATATCAAATAACAAAAAACTGGTTGAACGCAAACAAAAAGAATTTGATGACAATGAGACTCAGTTTAAATCCTTAAACACACAAATAAAAGAATTATTAGAAATCATTAATGAAAATGACATTCAAACAAAACAAGAATTAAATAGCAAACAAAATGTCATACATCAACTACAAAATGATAAAGTTCAACTTTCTTTTCACGTCAAACATCTTGAAGAAATCATTGCCAAACGAGGACAAACTGATCAAACAATTCATTTAAACAAGCCTAAAGACTTCAAATATTTCAATTCAAGAGAAGGACTGAGAGCTAACAATCCTGAATATCTGAAGATGGCTTGTAATGTGCTTCCAACACTGTATGATTCCAAATACATACATGTTGATGTTTGGCAAAGTTTCCTTCGCATGACCGATGAGGAAGAAGAAATTGAAGCATTCAACAGAGCTAAATCAGAGAATGCACAAATTAGTTTCAATTACAATGAATTAAATAAAACTTATGAAACTAAAAAGGTAAATTTTACAAATGATGAATATTTTCCAATTATTACACCTGCAGAATTTGAAATTAAGGAGAATGCGGTACTTCAACAAAAAGTAACCCGTAAAGTTTACATTCCTTCTCTAATCCTAGAAAAGAAAATCTATCAATTGGAAACCGAAATAGATGAAACCCAAAAGGCATTTGACAAAGAAAAATCTGCTTTACAATCAAAAATTCATGATTTAGAAGATAAAATTGTTGAAATAAAATCTGTTTCAAGTCCCAGTGCTTCTCCAAAACCAAAATCAGTCAATGAGAATTCTTCTTCTCCTAAAACTCCAATTCTCTTAAGAAGAAACTCTAATTCTCATGTTTTAAATTTTTCAGATAAAACTTTAAATTCCAAGCTTAAGACGCCGATGCAAGACAGGATGAAAGAAGTTGAGAAGTCTCAGAAGTCTAAGTCGTCTAAGTCTAGTATGCTTAAGTCCAATGAGCTTAAGAAGTCTAGATCTTCCTCGTTTTTAGCTTCTTCTTTTTCAAATTCTAATAATTGTAATAACTCAACAACGTTTATTTCTCCTGCTACATGTTATGGAATTGTCTATGATTCAGCAATTTATCGTCCTGTTAATTTCACTGTGAATGGTGTTAATTTGATTGTTAAAACAGATAAAACTGGTAAAAAGGTTTATTTTGATAAAAAAAAACTAATACACCAATTTCTCAATATGATGCACGATATTTTGTTAGAAAAGATGCTCCTTGTGGTCGACGACATGATGTTCTTCATAAAAACGGGTCAATCATTCATTCATGTATCACTTGTTATCCAGAACATTGCAAAACAATGCTTGCTCGATCTCACACATCTTCATGTACACGTTCTTCTCCTAATCCGTCAAAATCTGTTTATCGTGTAGGTTCTTCATCCAATCCTTCAACATCCACATCTAAACCACAATCTAGGATTAAATCTAAATCGACAAAATCAGTATATCGTGTGGTTTCTACACCTAATCCAACCAAATTAGTTTATCGAACTGTGACTCCAACTACATTATTAAACTCCAGTTCTTCGACTTCCTCTAAAAAGCATTCCAAATTTGTTAAATATACATGGATCCAAAATGAACATTCAAAATGGATTTTATCCTCACCTGAGAAATCCTTAAAATGGTCTATCAAAGTAACAAATCCAGAACTGCCTCCTTGCCGTTCTACAACTCTCTAAGTTCAAATCATATCAACTAATTCTTCATAAAACATGTTTTACTAATCGTATAGGACCCATATCTGATTGGGTACCTTTTTGTTTTAATTGTTTTATGTAGAATTTATGGTATCTTGATTCTGGTTGTTCACGACATATGCCCGGAAACAAGAATTTGTTAACAAATTTTAGAGACAAATATTTGGGTACTGTTAGATTTGGTAATGATCATTTAGCTGCTATTATGGGAATTGGAGATATCATCCGACACAACCTAATCATTCATAATGTAACCTATGTAGAAGATCTCGCTCATAATCTTTTTAGTATCGGTCAATTTTGCGATAAAACATTAGAAGTTAATTTTCGTACAAAGAAATGTGTTGTTCGTACATATGATGGAGAAGAACTTCTTACTGGAACTCGAGAGACAAATCTGTTTACTATCAATCTAAACGATGTAGTTCCACTTGAAGAAGTTTGCTTAATGTCAACAGCTTCATCAGATGAATCTTGGTTATGGCACCGTCGCCTCTCTCATCTTAACTTCAAAACCATCAATAAGCTGGTGAAAGGTGGACATGTATCTGGTCTTCCAGATCTTAAATTTGAAAAAGATCATCTATGTTCTTCGTGCGAGATGGGAAAAATGACAAAGAAACCTCATAAGTCTAAACCAATTCAAAGTACTTCAAAACCGCTTGAATTACTTCACATGGACTTATGTGGACCTATGAGCGTTCAATCTTTAGCAGGAAAACGGTATGTGTTGGTTATTGTTGATGATTATTCTCGATACACATGGGTTCATTTCTTACGAACAAAAGATGAAGCAACTAATATCATCATATCCTTCATCAAGAAAACTCAAACCAATTTGGACTTAAAAGTAAATACCATTCGCACTGATAATGGAACTGAATTTAAAAATCAAGTTTTAGATTCTTTTCTTGACTCAGTTGGTATAACTCACCAATTTTCCGCTGCCAGAACACATCAACAAAATGGGGTGGTTGAACGAAGAAATCGAACTCTTGTTGAAGCTGCTCGTACCATGCTTTCATATTCAAAACTCCCATTATCTCTTTGGGCAGAAGCTATAAGTACAGCATGCTTCACTCAAAATCGTTCAGGCATCAACAAAGCATACAACAAAACTCCATATGAACTGATCAATAATCGCATTCCAAATATTAAATTTTTACATATCTTTGGGAGTCGGTGTTTTATCTTAAATGATAAAGATAAGTTGAACAAATTTGATGAAAAAGCTGATGAAGGAATTTTTGTGGGATATTAAAGAGAATCTGTTTCTTATCGAGTTTATAATCGATCAAAACGAACGATCAGAGAAAGTGTTAACGTTAATTTTGATGAGACATTTCCTATCAATTCAGTTACTTCAAATGCTGAAAATCCTTCACCATCGTCAACGCCTTCAACATCTGAAAATGACTTGGATATTGTATTTCGTCATTTTTATGATGATTATCATAATATTCGACATACTCTACTGGAAGAGGCTGGCGTTCCATTTCCAACAGTAGCTGAAGTTCAATCTATTTCTGTTCCTGATATTCATACTTCAAGTTCTACGGATTCTCCTTCTCCAACTTCTGCTACTCCACATAATGATTCTTCTCAATCACCTACGGTTTCACAAACTGAGACTTCATCATCTCCGGAACATTCTTCACCTTTACTACATCAAGCATCTCCGGACGATTCTCCACTCACGAATAATCAATCATCACCTTCTGGTCAAGCTGCTACTTCTTTCGATTTATCTTTAGTTCCAGCTCGACCTCCACCTTTGGTGATAGATTTTTCTAAATTCAACGTTCAACGGGTTGTTCCTCCACCGTCTACATCAACTACTCAAACTGCGATAATTCCACATCCTGAATTCACTGATACCTCAAATATTAATCCAGGTCAAATTCCACTTCCTCATTCTCTTAAATGGACAAGAGAGCACCCTTTACATCAGATAATCGGTGACCCTGAATCTTCTGTTCAAACCCGACGAGCTACTGCTGATGAATGTCAGTATACTGCATTTTTAAGCTCAAATGAACCAAAGAAGGTCAGTGAAGCTCTCTCAGACCCAGACTGGATTATTGCTATGCAAGAAGAAATAAATCAGTTTGAAAGATTAAAAGTCTGGCGTCTTGTTCCAAAACCTCCTGGCAAATCTGTTATTGGTACAAAGTGGATTTTCAAAAATAAAAAGGATGAAAATGGAATTGTAATTCGGAACAAAGCACGTCTAGTTGCAAAAGGGTATGCTCAGCAGGAAGGCATTGATTTTGAAGAAACTTTTGCTCCTGTAGCCCGGATAGAAGCCATTCGAATATTCTTAGCATATGCAGCACATAAGAATTTTACTATCTATCAGATGGATGTAAAAACTGCATTTTTAAATGGAATTCTCAAAGAAGAAGTGTACGTTCATCAACCCGATGGCTTTGTAGATCTACATTTGCCTAATCATGTTTATATTCTCGACAAAGCTTTGTACGGTTTAAAACAAGCTCCCCGGGCGTGGTATGATGTATTATCAAAATTCTTAGTTGAGTCTGGTTTTTCTAAAGGAAAAGTCGACACAACTCTCTTCATCAAACGTCAAGGGGAAGACATTGTTCTTATTCAAATTTATGTCGACGATATAATTTTTGGTTCTACAAATCCAAAATATTGCAAGAAATTCTCTGCTCTTATGGTCAAACGTTTTGAGATGAGCATGATGGGTGAAATGAATTTCTTTCTTGGTCTTCAAGTTCGCCAATTACCGACCGGAATTTTCATCAATCAATCCAAATATATCATTGATTTATTGAAGAAATATCTTATGGATGATTGTAAACCAATATCGACGCCGATGTCGCCTGGTTCGAAATTACATGCTGATCCGGATGGCAAACTTGTTGATGTTACCCACTATCGGGGGTTGATCGGATCCTTACTATATCTGACTTCGAGTAGACCGGACATTATGTTCTCTACATGCATCTGTGCTCGGTATCAGGCAGCACCTAAAGAATCTCATCTTCAAGCGGTTAAACGAATCTTTAGGTATCTGAAGGGCACTCGAGATCTTGGTCTCTGGTATCCTAAAGAAACTTCCTTTGATTTAACTGCATTTTCTGATGCTGACCATGCTGGATGTATGTTGGATCGAAAGAGTACGTCTGGGAGTGTTCAATTTCTGGGAGATAAACTAGTGAGCTGGTCTTCACGAAAACAAAATTGCGTGTCTCTTTCAACTGCAGAGGCAGAATATGTTGCTGCTGCAAGCTGCTTATCCCAGGTAATTTGGATGCAATCACAATTAAAAGATTACGGCTTTTTATACAGTCGTATTCCTTTATATTGTGATTCTCGAAGTGCAATTGCAATTTCATGCAATCCTGTTCAACATTCAAAAACTAAACATATCGATCTTCGATATCACTTTATAAAAGATCATGTTGAACATGGTAATGTGGAATTATACTTTGTTTCTACAGATTATCAATTAGCTGATTTGTTTACCAAGGCATTAGACGAAAAACGTTTTAACTTTCTTGTGTCTAAACTTGGTATGCTAAATCTAAAAGCTTAAAATGTTTTATATTTCAACTTAATGACTTATACATAATTCAGTGTATAACTCGCTTTTCAAAATAATGACTTATATACACATCAGTATATGACTCAAACTTCAAAGCATTGGCTTTCAAGTTCATAAGCTTGAAACCCGCTCAAAACCAGTTAATCACATAAACGTAAAATATATTTCCCACCTCTCTAAAAACTGTAAACTTTTCATTATTTTGTCGAGGGGGAGAAATTTTAATTCTACGGGGAGAATTATTATTTCCAGGGGGAGAAACTTTCTTATATCAATACTTTTATACCCGTTTGATTTTTTTTTTTTATTTTTATCGAACAATTTTTTTTATCAAACGACAATATCTTCCCATGGTTTGCCAGAACCGGCCTAACCTTCCAAGGGAATTACTTTTTAGCCAAAATTGGTAACTGTGAGGGTATATGTCTTAGGTGAGTGCAAGGTGATGTGAAAACATGATAATTTTAAGAAAACACACCTTTGAGTGCTTCCAAACCGAAAATAAACCGGGCAACCTCACTAAATTGTGATCATTCATGTGTTGAATGATTCACCAGACTTAACTGGCCCAGTCAAGCATTTGCACTCCACCACCAACCACTCAGATTCCTCTCAATAGGAATTTGTTTCAATTCATCAGGGGACGTAGCACATAATCTATCGACTGCTCATTCGGAGTATGTTGGTATTGAAATAATTAACCTTCTGCCCCGGGTTACGTCTTCAATTGAATGCACAATGTGTCTAGATTTCACCGACAAATATTTCCAATTTAGGACACATAAACTTTTATAAATGAATCTCCGTGTATTCATCGGAACACTCATAGTGGCATCACAATCTGGTGTTTCACAAGGATTGAGTGGAAATCCTGCTAGAGCTAAAATCGCGCCAACTTTAATCGCAGGTCACACATTTGAATCAATGGTTGTGCAAACGACTATCGATTCATACCGTGTGTTAACGGATACTCTATGTGAGTCCGGTATATCCTCAATTGTTCAAATTGCTGTGCCTAAACTTTTAAATCATAAAGGCAACAACTTCTGCCGGAAACACATTTTCCGATGAAAAATCCATGTTATTCTTACAAAGTAACATCATATATGCTGATATTTGCACATGAGCGTTATAGTTCACTCTCAAATTACTCCTATGATCTGCTATAACCGGCATGGTCTTCCCCAGGAGCCACCTACAATATAGGACAATATGTAAGGGTACATAGGTCTAGGTGAGCAGAATCAAGTATCACGGGATCTTGATTGGGGTGCGCTGAGATAAAATTTGAGAGGGGGAATGTAGTTTGGGGTGCAATTCAGCTATACATGGTAAAATGAAATGAGGGAGTAGTCGAAAAATGAATACGTAAGCTTGAGTGAGGAGGGTGTGACAGGGTTAAAGAAAACGAAAAACCCTTACCAAACTGATAAAAAGCCGGGTAGCCACGTCTCTATCAGATTGCATGTGTTGCTCTCTGATATTGAAAAAGACATCATGGAACCCAGTGATGCAATGCACAACCCCCCCAGCCACTCAAGTATTTCTTAAAAAGTACTTGTTTCATTTCCACGGAGATTAGCTCATATGCTATCGACATCTCACTTGGAGATTGTTGATATTGAAACAGAGGACAAGTCTCTCCAGTCCTCGCCTTCGTTTGTCCACTAATTGAGTCTAGAACCGAAATACACTTTTAGGACACAAGGCATAATACCAAGCTTATCTTTGTGATAAAGCCGGAACATTCATAGTGATACCAACGTTCTTGATATTCCACGATGATTGAATGGAAATCCTACCAGTGCTAACATCTATTCCAACACTGAACGTAGGTCACACAGTTTGTGTAACTGTTGTGTCAACGGGTAATCTATGTGATCCCGGTTTTCCCGACTTAGTTCGATCATTGAGATTAAATGCCAAATGATTTGATCGGATATCTATATCATCATCTTCGGTTCAGTTTTCGATTATACAAAGTGATGTATCTTGCTTCATTCAAAAGATGCATAAATCATTCTTCATCACATTTGTATTTATGGGCTTCGAAGATTTTCTTCATTTCACCTCGACGAACTTCACATTTTTCATGATGATTCCGATAAATCTTAATCATCATGAGGGGGAGAAAATTTACTAAGAAGTTCAGTTTATGAAGAAAATGCTTACAAGATTTATGAAGATATATTAGCCCAGTTTACTCCACGTCAAAAAGACATATGCATCGATTAAGGGGGAGTAAACGAGAAACCGAAGAAGATTCATTAAGACATAATTGTTTGTTCGAGGGGGAGCGTAAACTTTAACAACAATTTATCCCTAACAACAATTATCAATGATCATAAATCGACAAAGCCACAACTTTAACAAAAGACTTCCGCTACAAAACAACTCTATCTATCTATGGGTCTACATTTTTGTCGATGTACATGAAATAATTTGTGAAGAAAAAGAAACCGACTTATCTTCAGAAATTTCTCACAAATCCTCAACATTTCCATTTCAAATCTTAAACTGACAAATCATTCTATCCAAACCACAAATTCACATCCTTATCCATTTCAAAATTTAACCGTTTAAAT
The DNA here is from genome assembly GCA_963853835.1 of Calendula officinalis. NCBI lineage: Eukaryota > Viridiplantae > Streptophyta > Magnoliopsida > Asterales > Asteraceae > Calendula > Calendula officinalis. Next base: position 69,881,270 of record OY970825.1, read on the forward strand.
CTTTCTTTCCAAAATTCCATAACAACCATATCCATTCAAAAGCTTAACTGTTCTATTCTGTTGTTCATATCAAACACAAATTATCCACATTCATCCAAATCCTAAATGTACATATCATTTTTCCATACATACAAAACATACATACACACATATCCAAAACTTTTAACTTTTAAATCATACTTACCGAAACAAACACACACATCCAAAACTGTGATTGACAAACCATTCAAAAACATTATAATTCTATCCTCAATGTAATCCTCTACCACAAAATTCCAAAAACAACCTCTCCATTATCTGAAAACCCAGTCAAATCCTTACTTAACTGATATTCCATATCTTAAAATTTTCAAATCTTTAGTAAATCAGTTATAGGATTTCCTCACTCAAACATTATCAACGAAAAACATTTTCTCTTTGAGTACCTTAAACTTCCAGATTTCTCAAATGTTTTGTTCTTAAAAATACAGAAAAACATTTTCTTGCCAAAGATAGATGATAACTAGAATCTGAAGTTTGAAGACTGGGATGAAGTATTAAAGATCAAAAAGGGGGAGATTGTTAGGACCAAAATTGTAATAGTTTTGACCTTTAAGTCCGTTAGTTAACAAGTTCCTTGTTAAGTGGTAGATGGTATAAATACATGTATGTTTGTCTTTCAATGTAAGCTTTCCATCATTAATTGAATTACAATTTGAAAGCTAACCATTCCCTCCATCTTTCTCTCTCAACTCACACACACTCAAACACCAAGAACACACACACTTAAGTTTCAATCCATCTCAATTCAACATGAATTAGCTCAATCTTAGTTGTATATGATCTATCACCTTGTTTATATTCTGTTAGTTTGTTAGTATTCTGTTAGTGTGACACATGATATACACGTGAGTTTGTTATGATGTATCTCATTGTATAAGTTAAACTTGCATATTAACAAACTCGTTAATTACAAACTAACATCATAACAAAATAATGTGACGTTATCAGAGCACAAAACCAGAAACTTCATAACAAACTCACGTGTATATCACGTGACACACTAACAATATACTAACAAACTCGCAGAATATAAACAAGGCAACTAACACCAACAAGTCATAATTGGCTTCTTAATCATCATCCATTTGAGAACTTTGATGATGGAGGGTAACAAGTAAAGAAATATCCCAAGTTAGTGTCAGATAATGATAAGCATTGTGTGTGCATGGAGAGGTTTAATTCAAGCACTAATTCATTGATCCATGGTGATTTGAAGATTCAGGTATGTGTAAGTGTGTGTTTCTGGAGAGAGAGAGAGAGAGTTAGAGAGAAGGAGGAGGGAATTGGAGCTTTCAAAACGTGTTTCTACTAAAATGAGGGAAAGCTTACATCATCAAGCCTAAACACATGGTATTTATACCTTCTACCTAAACTAGTTTAATTACCTCTAATTACATGTTAAAGCTCAAAACTAGTCCTAACAATCTCCCCATTTTTGGGCTTTAGCACCCAATCCCAATCTTCTATCTTTAATTTCTTCCTGCAGTCCTCTACTTCTTTCTCAACTATGAAGGAGATTCATGTTCCCATCGCAAATCATTGTACTAACCGTATGTTGGTAAAGCGTTGCATATCTTTGTTGTAAGGTGAGTGTACTACGATGTTCATGAAGCCTGGGATTTACTTCAAGATGTCTACTGACGTTTCTTCAATTTAATTTCTTGTCAATAGTCGTAATTAGCATATCTATGTTTCGTTGTTCAAAGATTATATCTGATTGGCTGTGGAAGCAATTAGGATTTCTTCCTTTGACAAGCAAATATTTTCTGAATTTTAAGAGAGTACCATCACAGAACTTTGACATTTCAGACACCTTAAAAGAAGTATTTTTTGTTGAATACGTTGGTGTAAGAAAGATCTAAAAATGGTTCACTTAAGGTTGAAAGTTCTGGTAATGGAATGTCAGTTGCGAAAGATTTGTGTGGGATATCAATTATTGGAGATTTTGTTTTTGAATTTTGTGGTAGAGGTTTTATAGGGACAGGATGATGATGTTTTGGATTTTGGAAAGAATGATTTGTAATATTAAGATTTGGATAGATGTGGATGTTTTGGATTTTGGAAAGAAAGATTTGTAATATTAAGTTCTGGAAAGATGATGATATTTTGGATTTTGGAAAGAATGATTTGTAATATTAAGTTCTAGAAAGATGATGATGTTTTGGATTTTGGAAAGAATGATTTGTAATAATAAGTTCTGGAAAGATGATGATGTTTCGGATTTTAGAAAGAATGATTTGAAATAATAAGATCTGAATTGAAATGGTTGAGAATTTGTGAGAGAAATTTCTATAGATGAATTAGTTTCTTCTTCTTCACACGTTTTTCCGTTTAATACATTGATTATCATTTTCTCTTCCTCTGAATCACTTGATATAAAATATTTTTGATTTTACAGTTAATTTGAGTACATGAGACATGACTTTTCTTCTTTGACGAGATGTTTGTGGTTCTTCTTGATGTTGTTCAGTTATAAACACGGTACTTGAACTACTTCTTTCTTTTTTCTCCCCCTCATGAGGATCATGATCAGGATCCTCATATCTACACTGAATGACTGCCTTGTTTAAACTGAGCAGATTTCAAAAGTTGATGAACAAAAACCAGCGGTGTAGCAGGACGTGCCCTGTTGATAGAGTAGATTGTGTATCATTGTAATAGGTGAGCCAAGATTGGATTTGTGTGGAGCATTTTGGAATCGAGAACCAGTAACATGTAGTACCCATGAAGTAGCCAGATAAAAAATGATTTTAGCCAAGAATCTTGGAGAAAAATATTTGAAAAATGAAGAATAACAGTGTCAATAATCACCTGAAGTCATAAACAGATGCAATCTTTACTGAAGAACTTCAGAAAAGAGATCGACGAATTTGACGTACAGGATGATTAAAGACATTTTTAATCAAAGATTAGAGATTCAAAATCGATCAATTTGTGGGAGTAGATCAAAGATCGGTGAAGTATACCACTTACAAAGATGCAATCTTGTCTGAACGAATTTAGAGAAAAGATCGATGAATATACAAAGATCAATGAACTACGAGAAGTTAGTGCAGTACAACGATTTTATGTGTGTGATTTTATGAGTAATCCAAAATTGAATCTGAACAGTTTGGAGAAAAATAAAAATGATTTCTCCATTGATTGTATAAGTATGAAAATCGTTTGAAAAATGGTAAGAACTATCAATCCAAGAAGTTGTTATAAACGGATGCAATCACTACTAATCAAAATTAGTAAGAGATCGACGAATTTAACAACAGCTTGTGTTGAATGTTACAAACAAGTATGTGAAAATGAAAAATATATTTGTGCAAAATTAGAATTAGATTGGAAAAATTATGTCAGCAATGCAAGAAAAAAAAAGCTGGTCATAAACAGATGCAATCAATATTGACCTAAATCAGTAAAGAAATCGACGAATTTGACCAAACTTTATATCAGATGTTGAGCAGATCATGTCAACACTGCATGAGAAAGTTAGGTCAACAACGCAAGATAAAAGAGTTTGTAATAAACAGATGCAATCAGTACTAATTAAAATTAGAAAGGAGATCGACAAATTTGACAAAAACTTATATCCTACGTAGTTAACACATGATTTAATAAAAAAAATTTGAACACTTAAGATTGAGTTGTCAAAAGTTGTGGCATCAACGCAAGAGATAAAAGTTTGTCATAAACAGATGCAATAAATACTAATCGAGATTAGTAAAGAGATCGACGAATTGGATAAAAATTTGTATCCTACGTAGATAACAACTCAATGTGAGTAAAAAAGTTTTGATTATGTTTGAAAGTATGCCAGTTGGTGTGGCATCAACAAGAATTGTACTTAGATGAAAGATTTGACATTTATCATTAGATGGAAAATATAAAAAGTAATATCAACAACGCAAGAGACAAGTGTTTGTCATAAACAGATGCAATCAGTACTAACCAGGAATTAATAAAGTGATCGACGAATTTGAAAAAAACTTGTATCCTACGTTGGCAACATATGATTTGGGTAAGAAGTTATGAATCCGTATCAATGAAACTCAATTTTTTAAAAGTTTGAAGAATTTTGAGATTGAGTTTCAGAAAATTTCAAACAATGAACAGAAAATAGGTTAGCAATGACGATGCTCCCCCTTTACCGATGAAGTTTCATAAAAATGTCCCCCCTTGACGAGTGCAAATTGATTTTATCCCCCTTGACAAGTGAATATAGAAATTCTCCCCCTCAACCAATGATGTCATTGAAGAACGGGTTTCAAGTTGATGTACTTGAAAGCCATTGTGATTTTACCATTGAAAAACAAAATAACAACAAAATTGAAATTTGAAAAGTAAAATGTTTTAGGTTTTGAGATTTAGTATACCAAGCTTAGACACATGATAGTTAAAACGCTTTTCGTCTAAAGCCTTGGTAAACAAATTAGCTAATTGAAAATCAGTTGAAACGAAGTACAATACCACTGTGCCCTGTTCAACATGAACTTTGATAAAATGATAATGAAGATCAATATGTTAAGTTTAAGAATGTTGAACAGGATTGCAAGAAATTGCAAGTGCACTTCGTGAATCACAATATAAAAGAATACAACTGTATGAAAAGTCATAGTCTTTTAATTGTGACTGCATCCAAATTACTTAGGATAAGCAGCTTGCGGAAGCAACATACTCCGCCTCTGTAGTTGAAAGAGATACACAATTTTGCTTCTGAGAAGACCAGCTCACCAATTTATCGCCCAGAAATTGAACGCTTCTAGATGTACTCTTCCGATCCAGCATACATCCAGCATGATCAGCATCAGAAAAGGCAGACAAGTCAAACGAAGTTTCTCTGGGATACCAAAGACCAAGATCCCGAGTACCCTTTAAATAACGAAAGATACATTTGACTCCTTGAAGATGTGATTATTTAGGAGCAGCCTGACACCGAGCACATATGCAATTAGAAAACATTATATCTGGCCGACTCGAAGTTAGATATAACAATGATCCTATGATCGCCCGATAATTTGTGATATCAACAAGTTTACCATCAGGATCAACATGCAATTTAGAACCAGGTGACATCGGTGTCGAAATAGGTTTACAATCTTCCATCATATATTTTTTTCAGTGATATACTTGGATTGATTAATGAAGATCACCGTCGGTAATTGACGAACTTGAAGACCATGAAAGAAGTTCATCTCCCCCATCATACTCATTTCAAATCATTTAACCATAAGATCAAAAAATCGTTTGCAGTATTTAGGATTTGTATAACCAAAAATGATATCATCGACATAAATTTGAATGAGTACAATATCTTCTCCTTGTCGCTTGATGAAAGTGTTGTATCGACTAAGAATTTGGATAGCACATCATACCACGCATGAGGAGCTTGTTTCAAATCATAAAATGCTTTGGCAAGCATATACACATGATTAGGAAAATGTGGATCTACAAAACCTTCGAGTTGATGAATGAAAACTTCTTCATTGAGAATACCATTTAGAAAAGCAGTCTTAACATCATTTGATAGATTGTAAAATTCTTATGTGCTACATATGCCAAAAATATGCGAATGGTCGTGCAACAAAGATGTGCTTTATTACGAATTACAATCATATTCTCATCTTTCTTGTCATTAAAAATCCACTTAGTACCAATAATAGATTTTCCGGGATATTTTGGAACCAGACGCCAAACTTTTAAACGTTCAAATTGATTGATTTCCTCTTGCATAGCAAGAATCCAGTCTGGGTCCAAGAGAGCTTCACTGAGTTTCTTAGGTTCATTAGAGCTTAGGAATGAGGAGTAGTGACATTCATCAGCAGTGGCTCTACGGGTTTGAACAGAGTATTCTGGATTCCCAATTATCTGATGTAAAGGATGCTCTCTTGTCCATTTAAGATAATGAGGAAGTGGAAGTTGACTCGGAATGATATTTGAGGTATCAGTGAATGCGGGATGTGGGATTATTGCAGTTCGAATAGTGCATGTAGGAGGTGCAGGATCAACACGTTTACCATTGAATTTGGAGAAATCAATCACCAAAGGTGGAGCTTGTGTTGGAACTAAAGTTAAATCTAAAGTAGTAGCAGCATGATCAGTGGGTGGGGGAATATCCGGAGATGATTGGTTTTCCAACGATGAAGCATAATGTGAATCAGATAAGGTGGTATTGGGAGTAGCAGAAGTATGAGATGGAGAATCAGTAGAACTTGACTTTTGCGTTTCAGGTACAGTGATAGATTGAACATCGGCTACTGATGGAAATGGAACGCCAGTCTCCTCAAGTAAGGTATGCCTGATGTTATGATATTCATTATAAAAATGTTCAAATAAGACATCAAAATCATTTTCAGAGGTGGAATGAGACGATGAAGGTAACAGAATTTCAACATTTGTAGTCAATGAATCTAGAGGAAAAGTCTCATCAAAAGTAATATTGACACTTTCTCTTATCGTCCGATTTGACCGATTATATACTCTGAAAGATGCAGATTCACGTGACTACCCCACAAAAACTCCTTCATCAGCTTTAGCTTCAAATTTATTCAATTTGTCCTTGTCATTAAGGATGAAGCAACGACTCCCAAATATATGGAAAAATTTGACATTAGGAATGCGTTTATTAATTAGTTCATACGGAGTTTTGTTATAGGTTTAATTTGTTGATGATTGAACGGTTTTGAGTAAAGCATGCCGTACTGATGGCTTAAGCCCAAAGGGATAAAGGTAATTTTAAAAATGAAAGAATGATACGATCACCTTCAACTAAGATAGGATTTCTTCTTTCAACAACTCCATTTTGTTGTGGAGTTCGAGCAGCGGGAAATTGATGGGATATACCAACTGATTCAAGGAAAGAATCTAAATTTTGATTCTTAAATTCAGTCTCATTGTCAGTACGAATGGTATAGACTTTTAATTCCAAGTTAGTATGAGTTTTCTTGATGAAGGCAATAATGATATCGGCCGCTTCATCTTTTGTACGTAAGAAATGAACCTATGTATATCGTGAATAATCATCAACAATCACCAACACATAACGTTTACCTGCTAATGATTGTACGATCATTGGACCACATAAGTCCATGTGAAGTAATTCAAGCGGTTTGAATGTACTTGGAACTGGTTTGGAGTTATGAGACTTTTTTATCATCTTGCCCATTTCGCAAGAAGAGCATAGATGATCTTTATCAAATTAGACATCTGGAAGACCAGATACATGGCCACCCTTTACCAATTTGTTAATAGTTTTGAAATTAGACACTTCTTCAAGTGGGACTACTTCATTTAAATTGATAGTAAACAGATTTGTCTCACGAGATCCAATAAATACTTCTTTGCCTTCATAAGTTCGAACACCACACCTCTTTGATCGAAAATTAACTTCCAAAGATTTATCACATAATTGACCAATACTAAAAAGATTGTGTGCAAGGTCTTTAACAAAAGTCACATTGCGAATGATTAAATCTGGACGAATTATATCTCTAATACCCATGATGGCAGCCAAATGATCATTACCAAACCGAATAGTTCCCTAATTTTTTTCTCTAAAATTTGATAGTTTTCCTTGTTTCTGGTCATATGTCTTGAGCACCCAGAATCAAGATACCATGCATTTTACATAAAACAATTAAAACAATGTAGGTACACAATCAGTTATGGGTCCTGAACGATTTGTAAGATATGTTTTATGTAGTGTGCAATGAACGATGAAGTTAGAGTTTTGGTGAACTACAAGGACACAGTTCCGTGTTTGATAATTTTATATTCAATTTTAAAGATTTCTCAGGAGAATGCAAAATCCAGTTTGAATGTTCATTTTTTATCAATTTGTATTTAACAAATGTGGATGGTTTGGTATTCATCTTGTGAGAAGTAGTCGGGGAATCTGAATTAGACGATTTAGGTGCAGAAACTTCTTGATAGAAGAGACGACGAATATATGAAGATTTATCAGAGATTGGTGGGTTTGAACGTTTTAGAGTAGATTTAAGTGGACGAGAGACATATGTCTTGCATGGATGTGGAAAACAAGTATTGCACGATTTAATGATTTTACCATATTTTTGAAGAACATCGTTTCTAGTACGACATGGAGCATCAATCTTAATAAAATAACGTTCATCGTACTGAGAAATTGGTTTATTCGTCTTTATATCAAAATATATCTTATTACCATTTTTATCATTTTTAACAAACATATTAGCACAATTAATATAGTAATTAACTGGACGGTACACAGCAGCAGCATAAACAATTCCATATATCATTGCCGGAGATATAAAATTTGTTGAGTTATTATATTGTTTTTATCAGAAAAAGAAGAAGCTAAAAACGAAGGAGATCTAGAATTCTTAAGCTCCTTGGACTTAAGCATACTAGACCTAGACGAATTAGACTTATTAAACTGCTCAACTCCTTTGATTCCGATGGGCACGAGCTTCTTAAGCTTGGATTCTAAGGTTCTATCTGAAACATTTAAAATAGTTGAATTAGAATCTTTATTTAAAATAACAAGAATTTTAGGAGTAGAAAAATTATCAATGAGAGACTTTTGTTTTGGAGAAGCACTTTGATCAAAAACATAATTTATTTTAACGATTTTTTCTTCTAAGTCATAAATTTGGTTTGCAAAACGGATTTTTCTTTATCAAACGCCTTATGTGTTTCATCGATATCAGTTTCCAATTGACAAATTTTCTTTTCTAGAAATATAGATGGAACATAAATCTTTGATGTAAGTCTTTGTTGAAGTACAACATTTCCTTTAATCTCAAATTCTTCTAGTGTTATAATTGGAAAATACACATCATTTACAAATTTTGCCTTTTTAATTTCATACGTTTTGTTCAATTCAGCATAGTTGAAACTAATTTGTGCATTCTCCTTCTTGGCTCGATTGAATGTCTCAATTTCTTCTTCCTCATTTGTCATTCGAATGAAGCTCTGCCAAATATCTCTTTGCATATAATTGTAGTCATATAGTGTTGGAAGCAAATCACACGCCTTGCGAAGATATTCTGGATTATCAGCTCCTATCCCCTTCTTTTGAATTGAAATATTTGAATTCTTTAGGCTTATTCAAATGAATGGTTTGATCAGTGTGTCCTCTTTTGGCGATCAACTCTTCAAGATGTTTGATGTGGGAATTCAATTGATCATTATCATTTTTAAGTTGATTGATGATATTCTGTTGATTATTTATTTCATGGGATGTAGTGAGGTGTTTGTCACTTAATTTTTCAGATAATTCTTTTATTTGATCGTTTAAAGATTTAAACTGTTTTTCATTATCATCGAACTCTTGTTGTTTTTGTTTGAACCAGTTGTTTGTTATTTGAAGTTCTTGGAAAGTGTTGACATATAATGTGTAGTATTTATCATTTTGATTATTTGATATTGGATTTTGTGTGTTCTTAAGATTTGTTATTTCAATATCTTTTTCATAAATTGTATGATTCAGATTCATAATATCATTTTCATATTTGACCATCAAATCTGATACTTGGTTTTGAAAATTTTATTTTGTTTAATACGATGAACAAGTTGTTCACCTAAATGAACAATTTGTTCACTTTCATTTTCCAAGTCATTTAAATGTTCTTGAAGTTGAAAGTTTAAATCTTTTCCAAGTGAAAGAGTTTGTTGTAAAGAATCAACTTCACATCTCAGAGTTTTAACAAAACAAGTATTAGGATCAATGGAATTATCAGAATTTGATAGAAGAGAACTGATTACCTCATTTTCTCTTGTCATAAAGCACAAGTTGGGTGCATGTTCTTCATCCTCATGTTCTGAATCTTCCATCCATTGAAGATCCTTAGCTAATAACACCTTTCTTGTCTCAATTTGCTTAGCCATCAACATTTACCGTTTAAAATATTCAGAACACGAAGTTTAGGTTTCTTGCAATCACGAGAGAAATGACCAGCAATTCCACAATTATAGCATTTCTTCGTAGGATCCAAAGGTGTGATAGTAGGTTTATCAGTGGAGTTTGTAGCAGATGCAGCAGACTTGAAATTGGATGAAGATCTCATATTGTTGTTTGTAGGCTTTGAGTAATATTTCTTCTGATAATTTGAAATGAGGGTCATAGTATGCAGTACTTCTTGAAGTTCTTTATCCATATCATCAATTATTGCTGGTGTAGATTCTTCTAATTTTTCTTTCATTTTAGCAAACTCATTATATTGATGATGTTGTTTAGTAATAAGTTCAAGAGTATCTGTTGTCTCTTGTCTGGTTTTAACTATGTTTTTCACCATAGGCTCATTTTGGTGCAGGTATTCATAAAGTTCATGAATATCGATCAGACTGAGATCCTTGTGTTGCATGGCACTATTTCCAAACATTTCCCACTCGGGGAGAAGACTGTTGATGAGTTTGATATTGATCTCAAGATTTTCCATTTTCAAATTGTTTTTGCGGAGATCATTCAACAAATTATAGTAACGATGATAAGTGCTTTGCAAATCTTTCCCTGTTGTGGCTTTAAATGTTTGATAGGAATTTAAAGTGGTAACCATCTTTGCTTTATTTCCTATGATTGTTCCCTCCATTTGTTTTTTGATTTCATCCCAAAGTTCATTTCCTGTTTCAAGACTATCAAGGCTGTTATAAATGTCGTTTGGTAAGCCTTGAAGCATGAACGAATAAGCTTGTAAATCGGCTTTGGCACGTTGCCTTTGTTGAACATTACATCGAGCAGGAGGAATTGGAAATAAACCACCAATAACAGCAGGAGTAGGATCCGGAGCAGCAACAATATCTTCATAAAACACACCAACCCCATTCTCGAATTTCGGTAGCTAGTTCCGAATTCTTAATAAAGTGAAGAAACAGTTTCTTCCACTGAGGATACTCTCCTCTGTATAAAATTGGTGGTTTGATATCAGATCCAATTAATAGAGCATCTTTTTAAGCCATTTCAGAATGATTTTAAGTTTGCGAAATAAAAACAATGTTCTCAGGTCGAAATGATGTGGTATAGTTCTCGGGTCGGGTTGAATGTTCTCGAGTCGGGTTCTCGAGTTCAAGTTTTCGGGTTTAGGTTCTCGAGTTTGAGTGGTTCTCGGGTTTCAGTGGTTCTCGGGTCGGGTTAAACCAGAGTCTCGGGTCGAGTAGAGCCGAGACGGGCCGACATGGGCTGATTGAAATTCTTAATTGGGTCGGGATGTTGATTTGGGATCCTCTTAATTGGATCAAATTGGGTCAAGAAGTATAAGGATATTGGGCCGAGATCTAGTTTGGGTCGAATTGTGTCGAGGACGAGATCGGATATCAGGCTGAGGTCGAGATCGAACAATGATCGTGATCGAGATGAGGTTTGGAAGCAAGGTCGAGATCAAAAAATGAATGTGATCGAGATCGAGATGTTGAGAACGAATTTGAATTTGGGCCTGAACTGCCGAGATCGAGAACAATCTGGTCAAAGTCGAGATCACAGTTGCAGTCGAGATCGAGAACTATCAAAGTCGAGATCTATCATGCAGAGATCATGATCAAGCAGTCGAGATCGGAATCCGAAATTCTGGTCGAGATCGAGAATTCGAAGGCGAGATCGAGATGCTGCATCAAGTCGAGATCGAGAACGTTCATGGTGTTCTTCACCGTAACGAACCGAACAACTTCAAAACTCACTAAATTGATCCTAGTTTGCTCAATTCTTAACTAAAATCAGTGATTCAAATCACAATATATTCGAAATTCAATTTCTCACAGTCTGATCCGATCATATTGCTCAAAACGTAACAGATCAGCACTGGATTTTGCTTTTACAGTCGAAAATTGGTTTTTTCATGTTTTTGTCAAAAATCATAAAATTGAGATCAATACTTGATGGATTGAATCAAAACTTGATTCTGAAATTATTAGAATTGAAAGAGGAATGCAATTATCAACTAATATCAACGATTTCTACCTCAGATCTCGAAATCAAAAATCACAGCTCTTCATATTCAAAAATCTTCAAATCAAAATCAATTGAACACGAATTTGGTTCTATTCCTATTGGATTAAGCTCTGATACCAATTGAGAGGTTTAATTCAAGCACTAATTCATTGATCCATGGTGATTTGAAAATTCAAGTATGTGTAAGTGTGTGTTTCTAGAGAGAGAGAGAGAGAGAGAGAGAGAGAGCGCGCTAGAGAGAAGGAGGAGGGAATTGGAGCTTTCAAAATGTATTTCTATTAAAATGAGGGAAAACTTACATCATCAAGCGTAAACACATTAAACTAGTTTAATTACCTCTAATTACATGTAAAAGCTCAAAACTAGTCCTAACAATTATTATTCAATCGAACTTGTGATGAAGGGAGGATTATGTTGGGATTCAGTATTGAAGTAGCTCAAAAACTAGTCCTAACAATTCGAACTATCTTGATATTTTACCTAAGATAACCCGAAACATGGGAGTTTCTTACGGAGAGGTCCGTAGTTTTAAATGTTGATATGACCGTGATTGTATTAAAAACCTTAGTTTATATTATTGTTGAATTAGAATTTATTGGAGAATGCATTGCTTGTTTTTTGACTGGACATATTTGACCCGAGATCGTAATAGATCGGAGGCATTCTGGTTGTTGCGATACCTCACCGTCTTGATGGATTGGAAGCATTCCAATTATTTAGTCACCTTACTATCTTGATTGAATAGAGGCTTTCTGGGTTTTTTTACCGTCTTGATGGATGGAGGCTTTCCAATTATATTGATTAGTTGCCCAAGTTTTATGAATGTTACAAATGAATTGTTATGAAAGTTCTATATATGCCTTATCTCTTGTTATGATATTGTTTTATAATGGTATATGTGTTGGGTCTAAAACCCACGTGTCTCACGGGAAAACTTTGTCGTATGTATTTTATTTTGGTAAAACGCTATGTACTCGGGATCAAGAGTAAAAGACTAGAAGGATCTGCTACTAAAGATTCTTGAAAGTTATAGCGTAGTGATGGGTAGTTTGGCTTTCTTTTTCTATGGTCTTGATATGAACTTGTAACACTAACTTTTGCGTACTATGATGATATTCAAGTTTTTCATGATGATTTCTGATGATTTCTGTAAATTGGTCTTAATCTTTTTGTAAATTGGTTAAACTTGTTGTAATCATACAATTATGGTTTAAATGATTATTTTAAAATTATGGGTGTTACAAATCCAAAGATGAAGAGCAATAAACCGGTGACCTGAAGTAGAATTGCAGCTCTAGTGAGCGATATAATGTTTATGATGTTGATATGCTAGTGATGTAGAATGGATGCCAACTGATGTTGCATTTCCATATTTTTAATTAATCTACGTCTTTTAGTTAACAAATTGAGAGCTAAAATATAACTAACTAGTAAAAATGTACCCGCGCGATATCGCGGGAAGTTTCATACGATGCCCAAAAGGTGGTTGATACCAGTACACGTTTCAACTGTACAACATATAGCTATATGTGAGACTTTTGGTATTCTTCTGATTGTATTCAACTTGTCTGCATCCTTAATTATTATGTAAATTTATGTCCATCTGTTTAAATTTTTGTAGTTATGTGTGCATCTCATGTCAAAGCTTTATGGTAAAATAAGATCATATAATCTGTTATTTTGTAAATTAAGTCCTCTTTGAAACTAATTTTTTTAAGAAGTAAGAATAAAAGAATCAAATATAACTATTTTTAAGTAAAACATATCTCAATATTGATTTTAAACAAACTTTAGGGTAAATTACAGTTTTTGTCCCTGACCTTTTCCGGATTCGTGGTTTTTGTCTCTAAACTTTTTTTGTCTGTTTTTGTCCTTTATGTTTTTAAAATTCTACATATTTGTCCTTCCGTCTATTTTTGGCCGTTAACTAACGATTATTTGTCTATCCCAAATTACCCTTGCATCATCTTCCTCATTCATGTGTACTTCCCAATTAAACCCTAATTCTAAAATCACTCATTCAACGTCGCTAATTTAATTCCAAAAGCTCATAATCAGAAATTCGTCAAAACATATACGCACATCATTATGACCTTATAGAAACAAAAACACTATATGAATTTAACAATTAAGTAAATATGCAGGTTGGTCAAAATCAGAGAAGGAGCACAGGTTGGTCAAAATCAGGAATTGAGTAAGAGTAAGAAATGGAGAAATATGCAGGTTGGGAAAAATCCGATGCAACCTCCGAGAACACTGATCGGTATCGTTTTACGACGTCAATCCTCCACTTTCCGGCGAAGTTCTCGGCATCAATCCTCCACCGTATCCTTGTTTTACCGCTACAAAGATGTAGCCGTCAATCCGACGCCGTACGATCTACAGATCTATAGAAGCACATACAATTTTAAAACCCTAGAATCGCCAACTCGCCTTTCAGATCTACAGGCCGGTGAACAGAAGAATAGTCAGAGGAGATCACCGGAGATGATGGTGTTCACTGGTTCAGATGGTGGTGTTCATTGGAGATGATGGTGGTGTTCACGGGAGATTTATAAATCAAACATTCATGATGAAGCTTTTCTTATTAGGAGTATGAGATTTTGGGTTTCTTATTGGATTTTGTATTTGATAGATTTGAATAAAGATGAGTCTTTTTCTCAATTTTGAGCAAGTGAAGGTTCTGTGTTTCATTTAATCTGGGTTCTTCATGATGAAGGTTTTGAAGGTTTAAAGGAAGAAGATAAACAACTATGATAGATAAAGAGTTGAAGAGATGAAGAATGGTGAAAAGAACCAAAATGCCCTCACATGTCTTGCATTTTTCATCAGTTAACAGCCAAAAATAGACGGAAGGGCAAATATGCAGAATTTTAAAAACATAAAGGACAAAAAAAACAGACAAAAAAAGTTTAGGGACAAAAACCCTGAATCCGGAAAAGGTCAGGGACAAAAACTGTAATTTACCCCAAACTTTATTATGTGGCCAATAAAAGAGTAAAAGAAAAATAAATAATGAAGGCAGGAAGAAAAAATGACAAATAATAAAGTAAAAGAAAAGTCAACATTTAAGTAGGAAAAGACAAAAAAAACAGGGAGAAAAAAATGACAAATAAAAAATAAAATAAAAGTAAACAATTAAGTAGGAAAAGACAAAAAAAAAAATTAAGGTTGTCTGCCATTGTTCCTCGAGAGGTAAATATAGTATTACTAATTAACCGCTTACTTACTCCGACGATGAAATTAGGGTTTCAATTAACAAAAATTCTGAATACAACACTTGAAGATGATCAAACAAACAGTACAAGTAACATATGAAGTATTGTTATCAAGCACATATGAAGTATTGTCATCAAGCAACTGATTCAAAGACAAACACATTGATACATTAAGTGCAAAATCAATATAATTAACTGATTAACGATTGTGAGCGGATAAGATTACGAGCACGCTATAAATATAAAACCTATATAAACAACCGATTGAGAGGAGAAACACGATCGTAAGGGGTGATTTAAGAATACGAACGGACTTGAGCTTATGAACTGATGAAATAGCCGAATTTTATTTGATTTAGGGGCATTCTTTGCATATCAAGAGGATGAAACACCTATATGAAAGTTGATAAGAATTGAGTCTTTTTATTAGCCCAAGTATATATTATGGACTGTTTTAAGCCCAAGTGTACATATATAACTAGGGGTGCACACCGAAACCGGTTTTTAAACCGGAACCGGTTTTAAAACCGGATCAAAACCGGTTTGAAACCGGTTTTATAGTCGGAAAATCGGATCGGTTCGAAACCGGCGGATCAAAACCGGATACCCCATCTCAAGCACAAACCGGATTTAAAACCGGATTCAAAATACCGGTTTAAAAACCGGTTATATCGACCCGTTACAAAAACCGGTTTAAAAACCGGATTTTTCTTAACCGGATTAAAAACCGGTTTCAAAACCGGTATTCCTTTTTACATATTTTGTTCCTAAAAGATACATAAAAATACAAAAAAATACAAAAAAAAAAAACAAAAAACCCGTAAATCCGGTTTTTAAACCGAAAACCGATCTGATCCGACCAAACCGATCCGATCCGATCCGGTTTTAAACCGGTCCGAACCGGTTTTGATCGGATTGAAGCTAGCCTCGTAAAACCGGTTTCAAAACCGAACCGGTTTTGGCAAAACCGGTTTTGACCGGAGTTGACCAAAACCGATCCGGTTTTTAAACCGGTTCGGTTTTCGGAAAAATCCGATTTGTGCACCTCTATATATAACGCAATTTAGATACATACTATAAAAAACAATTTTTTATCAGCCTTTTTATATCCTTGTAAAACTCATAAATGGGTTTTATATACTTCTTAAAATCATAAAGTATCCTTATATCCTTCTCAAATTTATAATTACCTTCATATCCTTGAAAACCTTTAAAACACTTTTTATGTCCAAAAACCTATTTTATTATTTATTAAATCGTGATATAACCACAATATATGCAAATAAACATGATTCCTAATACATAATTAATATATATATTGCATGCTTATTTAATAAGTATAATATTATAATGATTTAATAAATATTAAAATAGCTTTTTGGACATAAAAGAGAGTTTTAAAGATTTAAAAATATATGTAGGCAATTACAAAATTTAGAAGGATATATAGATAATTTATGAATTTGATAAGGATATATAAACAATTTGTGAGTTTAACAAAGATATAAAAGAAATTATCCCTTATTTATAAATAACATCTATATAAGGGCTTTTTCGTATTTAAATAATTTGGAATTTGTATAAAACAAGTGTAGTAGGTTCGCGCTTCGCTGCGGTATTTGAAGCTGGTGTTATTTATTTATATTTTTTTAACGACACATAATCTACTTTTATTTGTTCACAACATGACTTGATATACCTATAATTTTAATTTCAAACATTATGTATTTGAAATTGTTTAAACCTAACCTTTAGAATCAGGGCTGACAAAAATTTATCATCTAAACTATAATAAAGCTAAACAACTAAATTACATAGTTGCTATAAAGTATAGTTGTTAGACATATCTCTTAAGGTTATGATTAAAGTTTATTATTGTTGTTAAAATACATATTTCAAGTATATTCACCCTAAAATAATTTGTTGTTTTTAATATTTAATATCATATGATTAGAATATACTTAATTTAAAGATGAATTTATCTTTTAATCATAACCATAATATCGTTATGAAACTCTTTTAATAAATTACCTCTAGATAAATATATTAAAAATTAAGAATATGTGATAATTTTTCCACTATATTTTAACTTATATACCATCATAGTTACTTTATATATTTGTACAATCTACAGTAATAATTGTACAATGTGATACAAATATAAAAAAATATGATGTAAAAATTAATCTCCCTTAAGAATATATGTTTTTTCATAAGGATAATATTTTTTGAGAAATGATATTTAGTCATACCATTTAAACATACCGATATGCCTACCCACTTGATAGGTTGACATGTGTATTCCATTAATTCTCTCTCCGAATATTATCCCTTGATTTTGACATGTGTCTTCATCTAATGAGTAGACATATGAGTAGGTTTAAATATCATACTCATATTTTTTTTTATGTCTCACATGTTTAATGGATTTTTAATCTAAATATACGAATATAAAGTATTTTAGGTGATGTTATCTGTTTATAATATTGTAACTTAAAGAGCCAAAATGGAATAATGGCCGGGATAATAAAAAGAATACTGATGACCAACAATGAAAAAATATGTTGGTGATGTAAAAATCCGCAGCCACCAAAACTAATAATCTTTGATAAACCATTAAATTATAATTATAGTTATAATTAAAAAGAGTATTGATCGATTTGAACTTGGGTTAGTTGGGCCAACAATGAAGGCTGTAGCCAGGTTAAACTACATACTTATTCATCTGCGGAATATCTTAGTATACAGCTAGTGCATTTCAGCAAATCTTAATTTTATATGGCGGCTGTGTATTTCAGTGGTTAACGGTGTCATTGTTTCTGTCAATTTTGTCATTTTATGTGAATAGTAAGTTAATGGTTTTTTGAATATGTATCACAACTTTTACTTCTTATACCACACTATACAACTTTTACAGCTTACTGTACAAGCATGTTAAGCAACAGTTGTAGTAAATGACTTAAATGATGTTGAATGAAAATCATCCCCTTTTTTGAATTGTTAATGTATAATGATAGGAATAGGAATAGGAATTTAACTCGTCTTAATTGTAATCAAATATACAAATCCAGTATACACTTATAAATAACCACTTATATAAGGCCATGTTTATATTTAAATTATTTTAGTAACTATTATCACTATAAAATAAACTTGGATGAAACTTGAATGACCCGTTAAAAAGTTTTTTTTACATATAAGAAATATATTTATCTACAATCTTTTTTATTCTTATAAATCTCTAAATGGATGTGTTATCGATTAAATATGATATAAGATGTCATTAGGGATTGTTTTTAAGGAAGTCTCAAAATTAACGACTTGATTGGTGTCTTTTTAAGCAAGTCACCAAATTAGCGAAAGGTTTTGTAACTTGTTTGATCTAGGTCACAAAATTAGCGACTTGGTTAGAGGCTTATTTGAGCAAGTCACAAAATAGCGACTTGCTAGTGACTTTTTTGAGAATTCGCAAAATTAGTGACTTGCTTGGTGTATTTTTTAAGCATGTCACGACAATATCAACTTGTTTGGTAACTTGTTCGAGCTAAGTTACAAATTAACGACTTGATGAGAAGCTTATTTAAGCAAGTTACAAATATATATAGGGACTAGTTGGTGACTTTTTTAGAAGTCACAAAATTAGCGATATGCTTAGGTGTTGTTTGTTTTTTTAGAGCAAAAAGAACTGTTGTCTGCGGATCACATCTGCCAACTGCTGCAGCTTCTGGGTTGACCAAAGATCTGCAGTCTGCAAGAAAGCTGTTATTTGTTTTTTAACATCTATAGACTTGCTTAAATTAATTAAAATTTAATATATCCAACGTCTAACACCATTAAAATAATTCATACAACAATATAGCATGTTGTTTGGAGGAGATGTGTTTTTTTAAGTTTGGAAGACCCAAGAAGCTAATGCTCATAGCTTCTTCGAGAAGACCTTCTGCAAACATAAAAAGATCTGCGAGCTTCCAAAAAACAAACATCTGCAAGAGGCTTTTTCTGCGCGTAGTCTGCGCCGCGAAGACAAAAGACCACAGGAAGATCTTTTGTCAAAAAACAAACAGCACCTTAGTGTCTTTATTAATCAAGTCACAATAATTAATGACTTGCTTAGTGACTCGTTTGAGCAAGTCACGTTAATAGAGGTTCAATTAACAACACAATTTATGACTTTGTGTACTTTATAACATAATTTCTGACGTGTAAGACTTAATCATAGCTAAAAATGTCAATAAATTTGTCGCAATTTTGTTACATTAAATTTATGTCACTAAAAATGTCGTTACATGACTTTTTTTTTTAGTTTATATCCATATGAAATTTATTATAAAGGAATAAAATTTGCCAGTTGGTGGTTTTTCTAATACTATTACTATTAGGGTTTTATTATTATATTACTTCACACTTCGACCCGGTTAAAAACCTTTCCCAACAGTAAAGTAGCTAACTCTAAAAGTTTTTACAAGTACAACTACTTATTCCTCAAAAAGTGTAGATATTGGCAGGGACACTCTAACCACAGGTGCATTTACCACCATCCATTGTTCATCCCACAAGGAAGAGCGACGACAACTCTCTTGCTCCGTGGAGCACCAACATGAGTGAGCACGAGTCGAGAATCGAATTCATGGCTCTATATTCTTCAAAATCTCTCCAGTGAACCCATTAATTTTGCAAATACGGGTACTGATCTTAAATTTGTGACCAACTGAGATGCACTAGAACTTGCCATCACTAGATCACAATTAGGTAACATGTAATAACACTTCTAGTTAGGAAGATAGTACATCTAATAAGTAATGTTTAGATCTCTAATATAGCATTTTTCGTATAATTAAACACACGGCCTATATGATCAGAACCTATCTAAAGATCAAAAGATTCTTCCAAACAAACATAAAGGAGTCAAAAAGCATGTGTGTAAAAATAGATATAAGCGTCATAAAACATTCTCTAGAATAATCAAGGTTACATCAAAAAAAGACTATCTTCCATTTTTACAACTTTTAGACGAAAAATATTAAAAAGTGTATGGTTCTAAATACATACGAAAATGATAGAACACAATTTCTTGGAATAAAGTCTACTTAAATCAATGCATGGTTTCATTGAATAATCCAAAACATCTTCTTCTAAACCACAAGTTTGGTGGCATAATAGTTGAATTTTTTTTAAAAGAATAAGATTGCCATAGGATGTTATATTCAATCACTAGGAGTAATAAATAAATAAAAAAACTCATTTTATGGCTATGGAGGTTCACCACACTGATATTGGGCTAAGTACCAACAAAGCGAATGATCGACATAAGATTAATCGGCTCGCAAAGTGAGTAAGAATCTATGTACATTATAGAAAACATCTTTTGTCCGTTTTTCTTAAAAGCATAAAAATAATCTAACTTTAGTCTTTACAGCAAAAAAATGCCATTTGTATGGACAAACAAGGTTATACCCTCTCAGTAGGATAGTTGATAATTTAACTTATGTACTGGAATTAAATTATCGTATTTTTTTTTCCAGTTAGAGAATATTATTTTGCAATTTAATCTCAATTCATGTAGATGCTATAATATCAACTACTCTTTGATTTCCAACCTCCCTTTAATTTCTCTCTAGTTTATATACTCACTAATTTGAGAATTTCATAGAAAATTAATAACAAAAAAACGTAGGAAAGTATATCATATGAAAAACGTCTTTTAAAAGACATTTTTTAAATGAAAACATATTGTATTTAGATTATAGAGTTGTATTCTAGGAAGTCCAAGAGTTTTGTATAGTCCTAAAAGACAAATCCTAGTCATTGGATTAAGATGATCAAGATCAAATCCCCCCACACACAGCCACCGCCGGCCGCCGCCTCCGGCCACCGGCCGCCGCCCATCGCTGCCGTCCGCCGCCGGTGGCCGGCGGCGGCGGTGGTGGTGGCTGACAGTGAAGGTGCTGGTGGTCATGGGGTGCGTGGTGGTGGTGGTGGTGGTATTGATGTATTGAAACACATGTGCTTCACTATAACACTCATATTACTTCGAAGCACATCTAATTCATGTCACGAAACACATGTGCTTCAAGTCACTAAAAACATGAGTTTCTAAACACACAAGAGAGCATACGAAGCACATGTGCTTGACGTTATGAAATACATGTGCTTCAGTACAAAAGAAAAAAAATCAAAACAAGTGACGAACATATCATTATGAAGCACATGTGCTTTATAAAGCCAAGCACATGTGCTTCATAAAGCCAAGCACATATGTTTTTGTTCCTGAACACATGTAACTTACAAGCAATTCATTTGTCTTTAAATCACGGAGCACATGTGCTTAACGTTATGAAACACATGTGCTTCAGTACACAAGAAAAAAAATCAAAACAAGTCACGAACATATCATTACGAAGCACATGTGCTTCATAAAGCCAAGCACATGTATTTTTGTTCCTGAACACATGTAACTTACAAGCAAGTCATTTGTGTTTGGATCACGAAGCACATGTGCTTGACGTTATGAAACACATGTGCTTCATTACACAAGAAAAAAATGAAAATAAGTGATGAACATATCATTATGAAGCACATGTGCTTCATAAAGCCAAGCACATGTGTTTTTGTTCCTGAACACATGTAACTTATAAGCAAGTCATTTGTGTTTGAATCACGAAGCACATGTGCTTCAGTACACAAGACGAAAAATCAAAACAAGTGACGAACATATCATTATGAAACACATGTGCTTCATAAGGCCAAGCACATGTGCTTGGCTGTACCTATAAAGTCCTTTATTTTCAAAACACATGTGTTTCTAACACATGTGCTTTCAGTCACGACCACCACCACCACCGGTCACCACCGCCGGCGGCCACCTCCGGCCGCCGGCCGCCGCCGTCCGTCGTCTCCGGCCGCCGGAGGTGGGTGGGGGATTGATGTATTGAAGCACAAGTGCTTGTGTGCTTTGAATTTGATCTTGACCTTTGACTTTTTCTTGATCCAATGGCTATTAATTATCCCTTAGGACTAAGTAAAATTCTTGGACTACCTTGAACATTTCTCTTAGATTATAACAATAACTATAAGTCTTCTAAATTTTCATGATATTATTTCAATTAATACGTAGATACTATCCACCTAAGTTTCATCTTTTTAAAAGACATTTTTTAATTGAAAAAACTGGCAATATGAATAATACATTATTATTAAATTATTGTTTTCATTTAAAGAAAAAAATCATTTTAAAAGACAACTTTTGACAATTTTTTATTTAATTGTAAATAGTATTTGTTAACCCCAGACTAAGTAAATAAGATTTGATGATCGATAGTTAAGAAGAATAAATCCGCTGAAGTATGTACTTAGCTGAAGTACAAGTATATTCATAATCCTTCAGCTGAGTACGTACTTAGCTCTAGGAAAGAACTCAAATCAGCAGCTATAGAAGAGTGTTCATTCGAAGTCTATGGCCAAAGGACAAAGACCAGAAGAAGACCACTCGGCTGATAGCTGAATCAGCTGATGGTACCTGCTGCAGATAATGACTTAGCTGAAAATGTTCTTGACACTTTGAACATTTTCCTTTCCCGCTCAAAGAAGAAGAAAACGATGAATATCTTCTATTTTGGAATAGAAGATAATACGTCAGTACATCATCGTTTGTCCCTCCAAGCATGTAAAGGGAAAGTCAATTACTTTTGTACTATCATAGTACACCTTTTCACTGTACGTCAGAAAAGGTAGCAAAAGGAGTTGACACAAAGTACAATTGGGACTATAACCTATGCAAGTGCATTAAATGTTTCCGTGGATAAGTCTACATCGACGAATGATATGTTTACACGTCGATTAACTTGTGGACAAGAGAACATGGATCTTGGGCTATATATAGAGACGTAAATGCTTGCATTTACACACACCTTTTAGCATTCATAGCACAAGAACATTTTCTGAGAGTTTGTTATTGTAAGGTATTAACTATCCTATAGTTATTACAGAGACATTCAATATCAGCTGTTAGTATCAGCTGATATAACTCTCCTTGCATAGTCTTTTACTTTGAGCGAACAAAAGTGTCACTTCAAGTATACAGTTTTAGTTAGTGTGTACTATCTATTTCCGCAAACTCTGTACTGTATTAAGTTGTTTTAATAAACTCTTAATCATTGAAAACTTGTGTGTTCTTTATCTTATCGTCTTTATTGTCACAACGCAACACATTTGTGTTGTTGGGATCCAACAACGGGTATCAGAGCGAGTGTCAAAGTTGTTTTCCATCAACTTTGAGCATCTGTTATGGCTGAACCTACAACATCCGATCTTCCATCATCTGGAAAAACTCCCAAACTCACTCAAACCAACTACCCCATGTGGAAAACTCGTATGTTATCACACATAGTTACCCAAAACTCCAAGACAATATAACGATAGGAAAATACATTCCCAAAACCCTTATTCCCGATACCCCTGAAGTACCAGAACACTATGTTGTGAAATCTGAAGCTCAATGGACAGACGCTGAAAAACGTCATGTTCACCTTGAGAATAAAGGAAGGGATATGCTTTTTCAAGCAGTTGGTGATGAACTGTATCACAATATTCAATTTTGTGACTCAGTCAAAGAAATGTGGGAAAGGTTGGCTGAAGTGTATGAAGGCACATCCGTTGTGCGTGAACACAACAAAAACATGCTCATTCACGACTACGAGCTGTTTAAGGCCAAGCCTAGTGAGACTATAGCTCAAACATTCAACCGTTATAACATTCTGTTAAACGAGCTGAAATCTCATGGGGTTGAAAAGGACGATATGTCCAAGGTGTGTAAGTTTATGGCAGCTCTACCCTCTAAATGGGCTACCATTATAACTTGCATGAGTACATCTCCTACTTTAAAAGATTACACTGTTTCCTTTCTCTATGGCATGTTTCTAAGCCATGAGAGAACTGTACTCAACAAATTTCAACCTCTAAAGGACTTTAAAGTGAGTTCCTCAGGATCTTCTGCTGCTCTTGTTTCTCTTAACAAACCCAGCAGGATTGAATATCCTCCCTCAGATGATGAAGCTGACACAACTTCAGCTGTTGATCTGTTCAACATACCTAAAGTCAGTATCGAAGAGATCAATGAAGACGAATATAATGAAGCCCTTATAACTGAGCATGCCCTACTTGTCAAAAATAGAAAAAATTTCAAAGGCAAATCGGGCTCCTCAGCTAGAGGCTCTAGTAGCAGACCTATTTCATCAGTGCATCTTCCAGATCTTCTAGATGTACACCTGATATCTCTGAGATAACCTGCTACAACTGCAACAAAAAGGGACACTATGCTAACGACTGCAAGCAAAAGAAAGCTAGTTCATCCTCTTCAAGTGGTGAGTCCATTGAAGAAAAGTACAAAAAGCTACAAGCCTTCACCAAAAAGATCCTAGAAGAAAAGAAGGAACTTGAAGGCAAAGTTTTTGACAAGGGTCTTGTAGCTGAAACTCACGACTGGGCTGACTCTGGTGACAGCTCATCTGATGATGATGAACCAATGGCCACAATGTGTTTGATGGCTCGTGCTGATGAAAGTATTACAACTGATGATGCTGGTTCTTATCAATGAGTCAACATAGTTCACAAAAAGGTAGCTTCTCTAATCTCTGCTGAGGCTTCTGAAGCCAAAGATACCGTTGATTCCATTTTCTGTGACTTGCACTTCATTGATCAGCTGAAAGGTGAATGTTTGGATAAACACAGTGTTATTCTTCGTGAAAATGCATTTTTAAAAGAAAGATTAATTGGTCACAAAACTTTAAAAGAAGAACTTTCTGAAACAAAATATATAAACTCAGTTCTTCAACACGATCTAAATGAAAAAGTTAAAGAACTAGAAGCAATTAAAAACATTTGTGAATCATGGTCTCGTTCATCCAAACGTGTGAGTGAGTGCGTCAACTCACAGATTCCTAGTCAAGTACAAGCTGTATTAGGAGGAGATTTCCTTTCTGCAGCCGCTGTACCTGACAACAGTACAGATGATATGTACTACTCGTCAGCTGATGCTTCTGTGCCAGCTGATGCTTCTGTGCCAGCTGAAGAGTTGGTGTTTGGTTGCTTTGTTAAGTGTAACAAAACCTATGCTATAGATATGTCCAAAGAAGAACCTTCTGAAACCATTGGTGAAGAGTCATCAGCTGACTCTTCAGCCATAATTGTTAGGACACCCACAGTAGTTATTGTTGAGCCAAGTAAGTCTATTTTGGGCTCAGCACCTGCTGTCTCTTCTGCTAGACCTCAAAAGAAGACTAGCAAGACAACAGGAAAGAAAATTGTTCTTACACCCTTCAAGGGTGAGACAGCTGGAGTTCGTACTCGAGCTGCAAAGAACAAAGGTAAGAGTGTTCTAAAAAACACTACAAGTCCTTCTTCAGCTGGTCCTTTTAAACAGCTGAAAGGAAAGGTCAGCAAGCTGACATCACTCGTGCAAACTCTAACTATCTCAGATAATCAGAAAGGGATTTTGGGTCCAGTACCCAGCTTCGCCCTCCACTCCACTACAAAAGAACAGAAAATGTTATAAGTGTGGAGACCGTGGGCATGTGGCAAGTGAGTGTGACAGCACAAGCTTAAGACCCTCTCCAACTTCAACTTCTGAGTCCATTAAGAACCCAACCCCTGTGAGTTCCAGCAAGAAATCACAAGGACCCACAGAGGTGTGGGTTCCCAAAAAGAAGTAACTCTTCTAAACTCATGTGCATGGTGATCAAAGCAAACACGTCTGGTACCTAGACAATGGTTGCTCAAGACATATGACTGGATACAAATCCCTGCTTGAAGAGTTCGAAGTTTGTGCTGGTCCTCCAGTAATTTTTGGTGATAATGGTAGAGGCTCAACTGAAGGTTATGGATCCATCTCAAATGGATCTATAAAGATCACAGGAGTTGGTTATGTGAACGGGCTGAAACATAATTTAATCGGCATTAGCAAACTATGTGATGCAGAGTTCTCAGTGAACTTTAAAAAGTACAGAGGAACGGTGACAGATAAAAGTGGAAAAGTCGTGCTTATCGCACCAAGAAACAACCATGTATACACACTTGACATGAATCCTCAGAATCAATAAGTTTGTCTATTCTCTCACTCCACTGAAGAGTTGAATTGGTTGTGGCATAAAAGGGTATCTCACTTAAACTTTAAAAACATATCTAAGTTGTCCCAAGGACAGCTAGTGAATGGCTTGCCACAGATCAAGTATGAAAAAGATAAGCTTTGTTCAGCTTGTGAACAAGGCAAACAACATAAAAGCTCCTTCACATCAAAGCAATGTTTCTCCATCAATAACTGCCTGCACATGTTCCATATGGATTTCTTTGGTCCTATGAGCACTGAAAGTCTAGGTGGAAAGAAGTATACACTCGTTATCGTTGATGAATACTCACGATATACTTGGGTTATATTTCTTCGTAACAAAAGTGATGCAGCTGATGAAATCATCAAATTCATCAAGAAGATGGAACTTCTAAATGGGTCAAGAGTAAAGCAGCTGAGATCAGACAATGGTACTGAATTCAAAAATCATACATTGGAAGACTTCTGCTCTGAATTTGGGATCTCACAAAATTTTTCAGCCGCTAGAACGCCTCAACAGAATGGTGTTGCTGAAAGAAGAAATAGAACCCTAATAGAAGCTGCAAAAACAATGCTTGCTGAGTCAAACATGCCAAAACAATTTTGGGCAGAAGCTGTTAACACAGCTTGTTTTACTCAAAACATGTCTCTCTATGTGAAGAGACACAAGAAAACTTCTTATGAGATTCTCCATCAGAGGAAACCTTATATCGTTTCTTTAAATGTCTTTGGTTGTGTGTGTTTTGTGTTAAACACACGAGATCAGCTGAGTAAGTTCGACTCTAAAGCTAATGAAGCAAATTTCTTGGGGTACTCCACTGTATCTAAGGCATACAGAGTTTTCAACAAAAGAAGACAAACACTGGAAGAATCTATAAATGTTACTTTTGAAGAACACTCTAAAGCCTTAAATCCCACCTCTGCTAAATCATCTGACGCATTTCAGAGATCAGTTGTACCACCATCTGATGATACAGCTGAAGCATTCTCTGATGCTTTGAATCTTTTAGAAGTCCCAATAAATGATTCAGATGATACATTTCATGATTCTCCCACATATCTTGTAGATATTGCAGCTATTCAACAAGAAATTCCAACAACAAGAGCATCATCCAAGGCTAACTCTAAGCTACCTCTTCATACTTCAAGAAGATTAGTTCAAAATGAAGTACTCAATCCTGCTGAGGATTCAGCCGCTCAACAAGGATCAAATTTTGTTGAATCCTCTTCCTCTTCAGCCGCTCCTCAATCCAAGTGGACCTCAAAACATCCAATTGAATTAATCATTGGAGATCCACAACAAGGAGTGGTCACAAGAAGTAAGGCATCATGTGATCTATGTCTATGGTCGTGTTTCTTAGCAGCTGAAGAACCAAAAAATATTAAAGCTGCCTTAGAAAACTCCAGCTGGATTCAAGCAATGCAGGAAGAACTTAACCAATTTGAGGTCAATAAGGTGTGGCAGCTGGTATCTCCACCAGCTGATAAGACAATAATTGGTACCACGTGGGTATTTAGGAACAAAATGGATGAAGAAGGAGTAGTTATTCGCAACAAGGCTAGACTTGTTGCACAAGGATATAGACAGGAGGAAGGAATCGATTTCGATGAAACATTTGCTCCATTAGCAAGGCTTGAGGCTATAAGAATATTTAAGCTTATGCTGCTTAAAAAAACTTCACAGTTTTTCAGATGGACGTGAAGAGTGCATTCTTAAATGGTAAATTGAAAGAGGAAGTCTACGTGAAGTAACCCCCCCAGGTTTTGAAAATCCTAAGTACTTAGACTATGTGTATAAGTTGGATAAGGCGTTGTATGGGTTGAAACAAGCTCCTCGTGCATGGTATGACACTCTCTCCACGTTCCTTCTAGCAAATGATTTCACCAGGGGAAAGATTGATAAAACCTTATTCATTCGTAAAATATATCATTTTTGTTCAAATTTATGTGGATGGCATATTGGTGCTACTGATGAAAAGCTTTGTAGACGTTTCGCAAAACTTATGTCTACAAAGTATGAGATGAGCATGATGGGTGAATTAACATATTTTCTTGGCTTACAAGTTAAGCAATCTAAAAATGGAATTTTTATAAATCAAGAAAAATATATCAAAGATCTTTTAAAGAAATTTGATATGAATTCATCATCATCTATGAAAACTCCAATGGCTCCTCCAAATAATCTAGATGCTGATACAACTGGGAAATCAGTTGATATCACATTCTACAGAGGAATCATTGGGTCCTTGCTCTATCTCACTGCCAGCAGACCAGATATTATGTTTGCTACTTGCATGTGTGCTAGGTATCAAGCTGATCCTAAAGAGTCTCATTTAGTAGCTGCTAAGCGAATTTTGAGGTACCTTAAAGGTAATCCAAGCCTAGGTCTTTGGTATGCCAAAGACTCCGGGTTTGATCTAATTGGCTATTCAGATTCAGACTTTGCAGGTTGTAAGATGTATAGAAAGAGCACTACTGGAGGATGTCAGCTGCTAGGTGGCAAGCTAGTCAGCTGGACAAGCAAGAAACAAAATACTATTTCCACCTCTGCAGCTGAAGCAGAATACGTTGCTGCTGGAAGCTGTTGTGCTCAAGTCCTTTGGATGAAAAATCAGCTGGTTGATTTTGATATGAACTTTTGCAAAGTTCCTATTTAATGCGATAACACAAGTGCTATCGCAATCAGCAACAACCCAGTTCTTCATTCCAGAACCAAACATATCGATATCAGGTATCATTTCATTAGAGATCACATTGAACAAGGTGACGTCGAACTTCATTTCATTTCAACAGACCTTCAGCTGGCTGATTTGTTCACTAAACCTTTAGATGAAATGTGTTTCAATTTTTAATCAGCGAGCTGGGTATGTTAAATGCTTAAATCATCTGCTGAAGTACTATCAGCAGCTGATAAGATCTCCTTGTCACTTAGTACATTCAGCTGACTAAAAACATTTTGAATTCACTCAGTCAGCCGAATAAAACATTTCAAAATGATAACTTATCAAGTTTTGTCAGTTAAAACGTTTGGTTTTTCCCTCGAGAAGGAATCTTTCATCCCTATCCACATGATTTATGTGGCCAATATCTTCACTCGAGTGAAAATATTTGGCATTTATGAAGGACAAGACACCCTGACACCGAAACGGATCCACTAACCCCACTCTGTCACATCCGTCCTCCTTTTTCGCACGGATACCAACATTTCCATAGTTGGTTTCTAACTATCCATTTATAGTCCGGTTTATTTTCAAATGTTTACCCAAACCGTCCTACAATCCCCTATAAATACCCATCCATCTCACCCCATTCATTCTCACCACCCTCTAAATCTCTTCCCAAATTCTCTCACAAACCCTATTCTTTTCTTCAAGCTTTTGTCTTTCTTCTCCCCAAAATGTCTAAGAAAACCACAAAAGCCACCCTAACCAGAGATGCTATCGAGTTTTCCCAAAGCTCGAACTTGATAGCAAACACATCTCCACCGGAAAAACCTTCAAGAGGTTTATTGTCCGGTCGGAAAGTTCTTGCGCCACTATCCTATCAGGGGTGCTTTCTTTCGATTCACCAAGAGTTTCTATGAACTCTTGCGTGATTTCTGGATGTCCGCCTCCATCTCTGGAGACGACATTGTTGCGCAAGTTGAAGATCATCAAATCACCATCACTGTTGATGATTTTCAAACAGCTTGCGGGTTCGACAACTTGCTCCCTGTCCAACTCTATCAGAAGATGAAGTCTACAGATGAGGCTAGAGCGAGTCTAATCGGTATCCCCAGATATCGATTAGAAAAGGACGATGATAGGGTTCGCATCTTCAAGAAGTCTCAGCTGACGAGACCATGGGCCGGGCCTATTTCTTCACTCACATCATTCAGTGCATAGGCGGTAACCATGGGTCTCAAAACAAGTGCAACTCTAAGCTTCAGGTCTTTATTGAAGCCCTAATCACCGGTTAGCGGCTTGATTATGGGAGACTGGTTTTCGAGGAGGTCAAGACCCAGCTCAAGGCCAAGGGAACTCACATTCCCTATGTTCAATTCTTCACTTTCTGCATCGCTCAGGTGATGGTTGAAAAGCTGAAGATCGATTATGATGACCTTAAGGGGGAATGGTTTGAGGTTCGTGCCTTATCAAATATCATCTTCTCCAAAAAGGAACATGATGAAGATGTTCCTCTCTCCTCATACATGCTGAAGATCATTAATGATCGGACCATATCCAAAAGGGATCGATCACAGGGCACCACAACGGAGGAATCTGCCCTACAAGAAGTTATGTCCTTTTCTCATCTGAAGTGTTTTCCAGCAGCTAGTAGTCCGCTAACTGCTAATGAAAATACTACCACTTCAATCGGGACCTCAGTTCCCATTGATGTGGAAAATGAGGATGAGGAGGTGGCTCCTCTAGTGGTGAAGAAACGAGTCAAAAGAAAGGCTCGTCGATCTCCCAATTCCTCTCCTTTCCTTCCCCCACCTTTTCCCACTTCACGTGCTCCTTCTTCTCCCAGCTGAGGGAAAGAGGATCTGCTACATGTGGAGAAGATGTGGTGGTTGATGATGCTGACCTGGCGACAGCAGCATCATAAGGATTCAGCCAGGATCCTCTGGGTACTCACTCGAGTCCCAGATTGGAAGGATTACGGTCAGATGCTATGTCAGCATCTGAGAATAGTCCTTCTCATTTTCAGTTTGACAGTGTTTCTCAAGGAACTCCACAAACAATCAGAACTCCTAGTCAAACTCCCCTGGCTGATCGCCTTTTTCTCTCTTTTGCTCTTCAACCTCGATCTGCTGATTTCTCAACAAGTCAGCACACTTCAATACTGCAATTTCGTTCTTTAGGAGTTAGTGCCAGCTCCACCCTTCTGCGTAGCTCCTCGACTGATTCATTATCAGTCGTTGTAACAAGGGAACAAACTCCACAAGAAACCTCAGTCTCTCAACAAACTGTTGGTGAAGTTTTTGGCTCAACCCAAGCCACCCGTGAGTCAGCTGCACACACACCACCACCAACTTCTTCTTCATTTTCTGAGTCAGCAGTTGATGATAGATTGACTGGAAACCAAGTCATTCTTGAAACTGTTCTTTATGTTTCCCATAACGTTACCAGCACACACCAGCTGGAGATCGAGGAAACCACCACCGCCGATGAAGAGACAACTGTAGACCCAGTTGTTACTGAGGCATCCACCCAAGCTGCCAGTGATTGTGAACGTATTCGCCAACTGAGCTGTGAGGCAGCTGACACACCACCCAGAGGAATTCTTCCTCCAGTCTCTATACCAGCTCAGCCGACTGGTGAGACTGAAGCTCAAGGTTATCAAACAGCATACGCCGTGATGTTTGATTCTGCTGATGAACCCATTCAGCACTACTATTCGTCTTCAGACGAAGCAGTAGATGAACCTTGGTTTCAAATTGATTCGACAGCTGATGTCGGCACTTCTGACAGAACCCCAGAAGTTTCAGCTGGACCCAACTCACCCCCATAGTTTCTGAGCATCCCATAGGAGCCATTCCTCCTAACTCAGAAACACCCACTTCCACAGCTGAGGTTACCCCTCCAGTTGGAGACATATCGGACCCCTTCCCTCAAAGCGTACAAGTGTCCCATGTTGAATCCAGCAAAGCTGGAGAAAGCATTCCCATCAGAGCCGCTGCTGCTCTGATGTCTAGAGTCGTGAAGTCCCAGATTCGACCTTGGATGGCCACGCTAAGGATGCAGATGAAAACCCTTCACAGGGATGTTCCAAAGAAGTGTGCTGATGCTGTTGAAAATCTATCCTCCAGCATCACTTCTCTGCATACTGAGGTTCATACTCAGACTTCTCGGCTGGCTCTTCTTGCTGATCAGATTCGCTGCAACACAAGCGAGTTCATCTCCTTCAAAGAGTATATTCATCGAGAGTTAAACTCCATTCGCGATTCTGACAGAGTCGAAAAAGACAAGCTTCTCTCCGAAGCCCGGGCAACAGAAGTAGAAGTTGACCGACAACTGAATGCCTTACATTCCAAGGTATCTCCTCTCTCATCAGTTGTCGATCATATTTGTCTTGCACAATCCAAGCAAGAATCTCTGCTGACCAATACTCATAGCCATCTCTCTAAGGCTATTGAGGAATCTGCTTCTGATGTGTCCACCAGGATGGACAAACTGGAGACTGAGGTCAGTTCTTTGACCTCCCAAGTAGCTGGTCTTCAAGGCACCCTTAACCTCATTCTACAAAAGCTTAATGAGGGTGCCGCTGCTGTACATCATGCTTCAGCACCAGAGAGTACCTTACTTCTTCAGGCACTCTCTGAGGGGGAGAAAAAGCAAGCTACTTCAGCAGGTGAACAATCAGGTGAACAAAATGCTTCACAAACTATAGTCACCTCTGCTGTTGGAGCCAATATAGAAGACATTCCAGCAGGTGAGACTTAAATTTTTCCAACACTCACCACTGCTGGAATACAAGGAGAAGAAGACGTTTCAGTAGACGAGATCCCAATTATAACAACACTCATCCCTACTGAAACACCTGAGGTAACTGCTTCATAAGATGAGACAACAATGCAATCAACACTCATCTCCGATGAAGGTCTCTGGGCTGAAGAAACCTCAACTGATATTGTTAAGATCGTTGATTCATTTAAATCAGTTGAGGTCCCACAAGTCGAATCCCCACAAATCCAAAACCCTCAGCCCATTGTACAGGTGAATCCTCAACCTGCTGAGGGAGAGCTAATTCTTGCCGAGTTTAATGATGGCCTTCTAGATGAAGTCAGATCTTCTGTTGAACTCGAAACAGTTATCACTCTTCAAAGGAAAACTCAAGAAGAGCTGTTTCAAAAACGTGAAGCAGAGAAAACTGAGAACATTAGGTTGTTCAATAAGGTTCTCTATAAACTAAGGCAAGAACCAAAAATCACCAGCGTCAGAGGCCCCAAAACAACATCTAGCTCTCCACCTGAAGGCATCATATATAGACTTGGAGGAGTCTTCATTCCTGAAAGGGTTCCTCTGAACAAGATCAGCACTCAATTCAACTATGATGAGTGGAATGAGATGCTAGCAGCTGCCAAATCTGCAAGACCATCGCTTACTATAACATATTTGGAAAATGAGTTAAGAGTCGCGATCTTCAAGGCTCTATGCGATAAAATCAGGTAACAATCTCCTGACTTAGCATATCGCATACCAGCTGAATTGTGTGAATCTCAAGCTGCTGCTGTAAGAGAACCTGCAGGTGAAAGCTCCTCAGCAAGAGGGGAGAAACGTAAGTCTGTTCTCCCCGAGCCCTTCGCTGAACCCAGAACACTTGATATTGAGTCTTCAATATTGTTTGCAAAAAGGCCAAGACTCAATATCATAAGAGCCATTCCCATGGGAGTCAACTTTGTCCCTGGGCTGCTTGTCAAAGAACCCATTTATGGCTTTTGCTATCTGGAAAACAAGAGGCCTTGCTTTCAACGAGCTGATGAATTAGACATGTGCGATGTTGAACAACATATGGTCTATCACAAGCTGCTGAGTTCCTCTACTGAAGAGGGAAAAGAAATGAAGAAATTAATCGACTCAGCCATCAGCTCAATATTGCAGAGTGTCGTTAGGGAAGCAATGCCTACGACATTGTAATTTTGTTTTTGATTTTCCATTTATTTTATCAGCTTCATATCAATAGAAAATCAAAATTTTGTAATATACTTGTAAAAATATTGTAAAAAGATAAACATAGACAAAAGAACCCAAAGGGTCAAAGCACATAAGCATTCAGCTGAATCATTACAGGTTCATACTTATACAGACTATGTAAATAAGATTTGATGATCGATAGTTAAGATTGTTAGTCCCCAGACTATGTAAATAAGATTTGATGATCGATAGCTAAGAAGAATAAATCAGTTGAAGTATGTTCTTAGCTGAAGTACAAGTATATTCATAATCCTTCAGCTGAGTACGTACTTAGCTCTAGGAAACAAGTCAAATCAGCAGCTATAGAAGAGTGTTCATTCGAAGTCTATGGCCAAAGGACAAAGACCAGAAAAATACCACTCAGCTGATAGTGGAATCAATTGATGGTACCTGCTGCAGATAATGACTTAGAGGAAAATGTTCTTGACACTTTGAACATTTTCCTTTCCCGCTCAAAGAAGAAGAAAACGATGAAGATCTTCTATTTTGGAATAGAAGATAATATATCAGTACATCGTCGTTTGTCCCTCCAAGCATGTAAAGGGAAAGTCAACTACTTTTGTACTATCATAGTACACCTTTTCACTGTACGTCAGAAAAGGTAGCAAAAGGAGTTGACACAAAGTACAATTGGGACTATAACCTATGCAAGTGCATTAAATGTTTCCGTGGACAAGTCTACATCGACGAATGATATGTTTACACGTCAATTAACTTTTGGACAAAGGAACATGGATCTTGGGCTATATATAGAGACGTAAATGCTTGCATATACACACACCTTTTAGCATTCATAGCACAAGAACATTCTCTGAGAGTTTGTTATTGTCTGGTATTAACTCTCCTATAGTTATTACAGAGACATTCAATATCAGCTGTTAGTATCAGCTGATATAACTCTCCTTGCATAGTCTTTGAGTTTGAGCAAACAAAAGTGTCACTTCAAGTATAAAGTTTTAGTTAGTGTGTACTATCTATTTCCGCAAACTTTGTACTGTATTAAGTTATTTTAATATACACTTAATCATTGAAAACTTTTGTGTTCTTTATCTTATCCTCTTTATTTGTCATAACGCAACACATTTGTGTTGTTGGGATCCAACAGTATTATATTATGAAAAATCGATTATATTCAATTGACTTTATATAATAGTCAATTTGACTATTATATTACAAAAAACCGGTTATGGTTTTGCAAATCAATGGTATTTATAGGCAACGGAATTGGAGATAAACCCAAATTTTAAATATGGTAATACTTGGTCACAAAGGAAAAAAAAAAAGAGGGGGTTTTCGTGTGGGCTCGGCCAAACAAGGGACCCAAAGGGTCGGGTTTTTGGTCAATGTCAAGTCAAAGGTTCAAGTCAAGGGTTACCGAGTGTAACACCTCAATTTTTGAAATATCTTTTAAATCATATTTTTAAATAAAAATATTACAAAGTCCAATATCCCAAAAATATGGTTTATGGTGTTACAATATAATATCATAACCATTGGATAAACGAGATCTACCTATGAGCTCCCGAGCTAATCAACACTAGACCACTTCTATGCGACCTGCTAATCCTTCAATCTCGAACCTGAGTACGTAGCCAAAAACAAAGCAGTACGTGAGACAAAATAGTCTCGTGAGATACATGGGTTTTCGACCCATTCTCAATAAAATTTATAAATATAATTTATAACAACATAAATATATATCTTTATTAACTTTATCATTTCGTGTCTCATTATCTATTCATTTACTCGTATAAACTAATAAGCTTGCCATAAAATTATCCATCACATAATCACATACTTGTAAGCTATCTCCAAGCTCACACATTCTTTATCACATACGCATCGGACCTCTCCGAAGCCAACTCTCCCGATATGGGATGTCATAGGTAAACTATCAAGGTAATTGGGAAGCCCCCATCTTACCAAGATTCATAAGCTCTCCTAGTTTCCGGGTCGTCATACTCACCCAACACTGGGTGTCATAAACCTGACATTCTACTCTTTGCGCAGGGAGGTACCACCCCAACTAGACGTCTCATGCTCCCCCATTTCTAGGCGGTCCTATTCCAGATATCTCATTCATCACTTATGAGCCTCAGCTCCATTCATCGGATATGAGCATTAGCTCATTTCATCAAATTCATCCTTAACTAGAATACATCTATTCTAGTTACCCTATCATTCTCATTATTTATTCAATTCCAATATTGACTTTACCAAGTCCGTTACTAAATAAAACATATTTATCATTTATCAAATCATATTCTTTGACTAAAATACATATCTATTACTAGTTACTTTATATTTATTCTCCTAGCTGCACAAGTTTAGGGTTGAAGAGAATGAGAAAAACCCTAAAACCCCGATTTTTATATGAATGTGACAGAACTCGTGTTCGTGATCCACACCTCGCGTTCGCGAGTTTACGCACTCGGCCATTCTCGTGTCCAACTCGCGTCCGCTAGTCCCGATCTCTGATCCGCTTACTCGTGTTCGTGAGTCCATTCTCGTGTTCACGAGATGGGTCTTCGTGACACGAGCCCAATCATCGTGTTCACGAGGATTCCCAGAAATACCATTTTGATTCCCAAACTTGTTTCCAACCAAGTCTTCACCCGATTTCGATTATCTCAAGTCATAAACGATCATTTGCCTATAATAACACGTCCAAGGTTCAATTAAATATTCTACCACATTTATTCCTTGATATTTCCATTTAATTTATAAATCAAAATTTACGGTCGTTACACCGAGTCTGTTTCTTTACGGTTTTTTGCATTTTATCGCGTTTTGATTAAATTTGCGTACAATAGCTCGATTAATATTTTTGTAAATATTACTTTTGTTTCAAGTCACCAAAAATTTTTTACAACTAACCATCGTTGTTACGTTATACACATAATTGTTGCATTAAATTCGTCGTGAGTGTATTTATTATAAAAAAATAAATTAATGTATAATTAATGAGTTGACCGGATATGGGTCGGGATTGAATAACCCGAATTTGAGGGTTGTCACATTTATTCCTTGTAACGATACCCTTTTAGGGTTCTCCAATCACCAATTCAATGAACACCATTTATATGGCTAAATATACACACATAAACACTAAACACCATTTAATATATGTAATGTAATTACAGTAATTACATTATTTATATAAACTATAATTACTTTGCTAGTTATGTTTTAAATTAATTGTTAAGTTTAAAACTTACTAGTGAGTAATCATAAAGAATCAAAAGGCAGGGGGCTAATTAGGAAATATCCTAACTATAATTAGGAAAAGAGATATGGAGATTAGGTTTAACAAAAAACACAATCTCCTCCCTTTCTCTCAATCCCCCCCCCCCCCCCAACCCCCCAAGAAGCCTAAGGTTGTTTTTCGCTCTAGAGATATCCTGCGTTGGATATTCGGTTTCTACATCCCAATTGTACACGAAATCAAAGGCTTCAAGGGTATGAATGTTCATCTTAATCATTAGTGATTATTCTTTTGTTTAATCATGTGATGATGTCTAGATCCTTGTATTGGTGATTTCAATTTTCTGTTGCGTTTTTTCTTTGATAAAACACAGAATGACCTTTAGTGGTATCACGATTCATTATATTAACCATATTTAGTTTTTTTTTTTTTGTAAAAAGTGGCAAAAACTAATTTTTTTTGTTATTAAAAGTCCGGTCGGAAGAAAAAGAACCGTAGGGTTCTTTATTTTATTCAAAATTTTTTAAACAAATTGGCAAAAAATAATCGATTTTTTGAAACCCTAATGCCACTTCTTATGAAAATTGAATCAAAAAATTAATCATGTTTATTGAATTTTTCGATTTTATTGGCTTGGAATTTTGTTATTTATTGTAAATTGATCCATGACAAAAACATGCTTTTTTTTTTGCCATGGACCAAGCCAAATTGTATTGAATGTCAATCGTTGTTAAAAGTGCAAAACCGATGAAAACCTAGACCATTTGTGATTGTGTTTATTGCTTGGATTGTTTGGTTGTATGGAAACGCCGTGATTTTTCCGAAGTAGTAGCTCTTCTTTTTTTAATTATTTGCAACAAATTTTTGGGGCAATTTTTCAATGTAAAAGTAATAGAATCGGTTGTATTTTCATTAATTTGTATATCAAAAATTGTTGACCAAAATTGAAGAAAAGAATGAAGAAAACAACAATCTTCGTCACTTTGTGTATGTTGTAACTAAACAGCATTTCCAGGAGCATACGGACTCGGTTTTGGGCATTTCAAAAGCCTAAGATGCATGTCGGGTCGTGGGCTACAACTTTCCAGAAGGCCGGGAATACCAACGAGGACTCCTTCATTGAATTTTCGGGCTTCAAATCCTGCTGGAAATTTATGGCAGATTGCATTCATGGAGCAAGTGGGAGCCCATTGGGTTTATGTAGGCACGTTCGGGTTCATGTTGGCCTGCCCGTAGTTGACCCTTCGGTCCATCGTGATGACTCACGAGACCGAGCATAAGTTTTCATCGGTTCAGGTTTTGCACATATTGTGTAACATGTTTTATTATTTTGTTTGTGATTGTGATTGTGATTGTGAATGATATTGTTGAATATTTTATATTCTGTAACAATGTTAGTAATAATCAAAGAACCAAAATGAACATGCAAACCTGAAAATCGACGAGAATCAAACTGCACGGAATGGGATTCCTGTCCTTTAAGATTTATACGTGTTGTATGCTGCTAGCCTCTACGTATCACCCCAGGATTTGATGCAGTATGTTGGTAAGTTCTTACAGCCAAGAATCACCAAACAACACAAAGTGTTTAATCAGAAACCAGAAGGAACAGAGCACAAGAACGCATGAGCAAATGAGAGAGCAAGTGTGGTTTTTCAGTGTGTTCTAAACTGAGCCTCAAGCCAGTTTTTATAGTGAAACGAATGAGTGAAGACTGTAACCGTTCGGGATTGATATCGATCATTAAGCCATACGTTTCAACTGATATGGTCATTAACCAAAAACGTTACAACGGCTATAGTAATCAACCGGCTTTAATACACAAACGTTGCAGTCTTTTTCGAACACTGACCAAAAATAAAAGCTCCTCAGCTCCCAGCGAAGTGCAAAGTGCGCCTAAATCGCGCCATTTCGTGTCATCGGTCTCGACTCGGCGCGCGTGTGGGTCTAGCCCTTAATCCTCCACTAAAGCCTTTGAAAGCTTAAGGAATTAAAGGCATTATAAACCTATTAATTGTTCTTCCTCCCACCATTGTGGGAACTTGCCAACTTGCAAGTATTAATTAACAATTCAATTAATTAATTAATATTTCCAACAATCCCCAACCAAGTTGGAAAGTTTCCTTTCATCCAGACAGATGATGTCACCTAGGTGTCACGAAGAATAAACCCAAGTTTAATGTGAGCAAACAAGAGGAGATTGATTCAATGGTATCCTAATAGGTTTAAACCAAGAACCTTAATAACCTCCCCGGTTTACCCCCATACAACATATGCCGTCTTTGTGTTCTCCCTGAGCACTAATATGGCCATGTGCTAAAATCATTTTCATGACCCTTTAGAAGACAAACCAACAGTCTTCATTTGAGGCGGCACCACCTCTAGATCATATAGGCAAAATTTTACAACATCTTCGTTGCTTAGATGTCTCCAAAATTTTGTTAAGAGTATTAACTCATCCTCGTTCTCGGCAACGATGTACTATCCTACCTCACATGGATCTATCTTGATTGATAGTACCTTCTATCGTTAGTAATTTCGTTGTTACCCATTAAACTTGAAAATAGGAGCACTAAGTTCAAGTTGGGTTTCCATTACTAACGATTCTAGTTTGGTTTTAGACCCATGACTCTCGCGGTAGATGTTACCAAATCTCTCGTCAGAGGTTTGGTAAAGGGATCTGCCAAGTTCTTCGATGTCTTGACATAAACAACTTTGATGGTACCACTTTCAATTAGTTGTCTCACAGAATGATGACGAAGACCTACGTGCCTCGTCTTCCCATTATACACAGAATTATATACTTTAGACAGTGTGGCCTCACTGTCACAGTACATGGGAATTGATGGCATTGGAGTATCCCACAAACGAATATCTAAAAGTAGATCTCTAATCCACTCTGCCTCTTTGCCTGCAGCGGCTAAAGCAATAAGCTCAGCTTCCATCGTTGAGTGAGCTATACATGACTGTTTCTTGCTCGCCCAAGAAATAGCCCCACCAGCTAGTGTATAAATCCATCCACTTGTGGATTTAGAATCACTCCTGTTATCAATCCAGCCGGCATTTGAATACCCTTCTAGTATACTAGATTTTGACGTGTAAGTCAACTCAAGATTACTAGTCCTTTTTAGGTATCCTAGTACCCTTCATACTGCCTTCCAGTGCTCTGTACCGGGGTTGACAGTATATTGACTTAGCTTGCTTACTGCAAAAGCAATGTCAGGTCTAGTGCAATGTGTAGCATACATCATGCTTCCAATTGCACTAGCATATTCTAGTTGAGCCACTGCTCTACCAGAGTTCACTTCAAGTTTTACACTAGAATCGAAAGGAGTGTTAAATTCCTTAAAATTCAAGTGTTGAAACTTTGTCAAAATTTTCTCTATGTAAAGTGATTGACTTAGAGAAATTTGACCATCTATTATTTTAACCTTAATACCAAGAATGGTATCCACTTCCCCTAAATCTTTCATCTTAAAGTTCGAGGATAGGTATTTCTTCGTATCGAGAATACCTTTCAGGTGAGTGCCAATGATCAACATATCATCAACATAAAGACAAATAACTACAGTGTATTCAGGTGTGCATTTAGTGTAGATACATCTATCAACACTATTATGCTTAAATCCGAATGCAGATACAGAGGTGTCAAACCTCTCATGCCACTGCTTTGGAGCTTGCTTCAATCCGTACAATGATTTAATAAGTCTACACACTTTGTTTTCCTGTCCGGATACTATGAAACCTTCAGGTTGCTCCAAGTATATCTCCTCCTTGAGATATCCATTTAGAAAGGCTATCTTCACATCCATTTGATGAATGTACAATCCTTTCAATGCTGAGATTGCTATAAGAGTTCTAATTGAACTAATTCTAGCAACCGGTGCATATGTATCGAAATAATCAATACCTTCTCTTTGCCTATAACCTTTAGCGACTAATCTCGCTTTATAGGCAGGTATTGATCCATCTGGATGATACTTCCTCTTGAAGATCCATTTAGAACCTATGGGTTTCTTTCCCTTGGGAAGATCAGCTAACTCCCAAGTTCCATTTCCCATAATTGAATCCATTTCATTATTAATGGCATCCTTCCAGAAAGGAGCATCTCTCGATGTCATGGCTTCAGTAAAAGTCTTAGGATCATCATCTAAATTAATAGCTAAAATGACCCTTCTCGACACCTTAGATTGAGATCCTTCAATCAAATATGATAGAAAATCGTCTCTAAAATTCTTTTCCTTTCTCACCCTTGTACTTGTCCTTGGTTCTTTTACAACAGAAGAAGGTGTTTCTTCTATATTAGAAGAAGCTGTTATAATATCTCGAGAAGTACTTGGTGCTGGAATCGGATTAGAGGTAGAATTGGAGTTTTCATCATCTCCTATTAGCTTATCCTCGAAGAACTCCATATCTCTGGATTCTACGACGACACCTGATTCTTTATCCAACAATCGGTATGCCTTGCTATTCTGAGCATATCCAATGAATATACTTTTCATAGCTCGAGCTCCCAACTTGGATAGTTTAGGATCAGGTGTACGATAATAAGCTAAACATCCCCACACTCTTAGATAATCTAAGTTAGGTTTTCTACCTTTCCATAACTCATAGGGACTGGAAGGAATCACACGACTAGTGATTCTGTTATGCACATAACATGCAGTCAACAATGCTTCCCCCCACAGATTGTGTGGCAAACCCGAATGATTCAACATACAATTGACCATCTCAACAAGGGTAGGGTTCTATTCTTTCTTTCTGCCAAACCATTTTGTTGGGGAGTATAGGGTGAGGTTCTTTCATGCTTGATACCATTCTCTTCACAGAATGTATCAAACTCATGATTAAAGTATTCTCCGCCTCTGTCCGAGCGAAGAATCTTTATATGTTTTTCATGTTGATTTTCCACCTCGGCCTTATATAGTTTAAATGCATTAAAAGCTTCATCTTTTGTATGCAATAAGTAAACGTATAAATAACGGCTCGAGTCATCACAAAAAGTTATGAAATATCTTTTTCCTCCATGAGTGAGTATTCCATTCAGTTCACAAATATCTGAATGTATTAATTCTAGTAATGTTGTATTTCTCTTAACGTTTGGAAAAGGTTTCTTTATAAACTTTGATTTTACACAAGTTTCACATTTGTTAAAATCTTTATTATTTAATTTTAGCATACCTTTAGTTTGCATTTTTTCAATATTTTTAGTATTAGTGTGAGCTAAACGTTTATGCCATAAAGAAATTGAACAAGCAGTATAACCAGAAAACATTATTTCATTGAGTTCAAAACCAACAACATTACTAGTGGTACCGTCACCATCACTAGCGGTACCTTCACTCTCACTCTCACAAAAAACAACACTAAAAACAGATTGAACACAATCATTACTACCCACACCCCCCTCAAACAATTCAAGCCGATACATACCACGCGTATTAACGGCTTGTCCCACATACACCCCATATTTTGAAAACAAGATCCTACCACCCTCAATCACCAACTTATAACCATTCTCATCAAACTTGGCTACCGACACAAGCCCCTTCCTAACACCAGGAACATGCAACACATCACGAAGGGTGACCACACTTCCATTTTGGAAATTAGTTAACACCGTGCCTATTCCACGAACACGCACCTTGTGACCATCAGCACACGACACTACCGTTCCTTCTTGAACCGGGCCATATGTTTGGAAGCTACTACGATCACCACAAACATGAATAGTAGCTCCAGAATCAAGAAACCAGCCACGAGTAGTTATCGCACGATTCAATGAGGAAATCATATTGGTTTCCCCAAGATCCACACTAGCCACCAAGTGAGTTAGATCTGCAACAGCATTTGCAGATCCACCAACGGGCCCCGATTTCCGCAGTGGACATTCTCGTGCATAATGCCATGTTTCTCCGCAAACATGGCACTTTCCTGTTTTCTTGAGTTGATTGTTTTGCTGATGATGATTAGGCCTCTTGAACTCCTTCTTTTTAGGTCCCATGTTCTTGTTCATTTTGAACCCTTTCTTGCCTTTGTACCCAGAACCCGAACCAGATGCAGAACCATGACCCCCACCTGACACGTGGTGAACACTCATTCTGACTTTACCCCTTTTGTCCCTGTTGCGAGTTTCCTCCTCAATACGGAGGTGTTTCAACAGGATATCCAAGGAGTAGTCCTCGGATTTGTGCATCATTCTTTTGGAAAAGTCTTTCCAAGAAGGTGGTAACTTGCAAATGATTGCTCCAACCTGAAAAAGCTCGGGAAGATCAATAGGTAGGGAATTCAACTTATTCACTATCACTTGGAGTTCATGCACTTGCTCCATAATCGGCTTATCATCCACCATTTGAAACTCGAAGTATTTTGACACAAGATACTTGTTGGTACCTTCTTCATGTGCCTTGTACTTGAGTTCAATAGCTTTCCACAACTCTCTAGGATCTGTAATAGGAGCATACAGATCATAGAATCGGTCAGACAAGGAGTTCTTGATGTGTCCCAAGCATAAGTGTTCTGACTCTCTACGCAGAGCCCTTTGCTTGTCAAGTTCGGCAATTGCTTGCATATCAGGAGCACCTCCTTCAGCGGGTTCTGGATTAGCATGAATTGGGACCAATTCAGGGTCCAACACGAAGCTCAGTTTAAGCACAGCAAGCAAAAACATGACTTTGTCAGCCCATCGAGTGTAGTTCTGGCCATCAAAACGATCAAGCTTGATGAATTCTTGATTCATCAAACGGAAGTTGGTGGAGGAAAGTTCAGTATCCATTTTCTTTTCTCTGAAAAATTGATTAGTAGATTAATCACAGAATATAAAACAAACAAAAACTATAAACCTTAAAGATTGTTGAATATTTTATATTCTGTAACAATGTTAGTAATAATCAAAGAACCAAAATGAACATGCAAACCTGAAAATCGACGAGAATCAAACTGCACGGAATGGGATTCCTGTCCTTTAAGGTTTATACGTGTTGTATGCTGCTAGCCTCTACGTATTACCCCAGGATTTGATGCAGTATGTTGGTAAGTTCTTACAGCCAAGAATCACCAAACAACACAAAGTGTTTAATCAGAAACAGGAAGGAACAGAGCACAAGAACGCAGGAGCAAATGAGAGAGCAAGTGTGGTTTTTCGGTGTGTTCTAAACTGAGCCTCAAGCCAGTTTTTATAGTGAAACGAATGAGTGAAGACTGTAACCGTTCAGGATTAATATCGATCATTAAGCCATACGTTTCAACTGATATGGTCATTAACCAAAAACGTTACAACGGCTATAGTTATCAACCGGCTTTAATACACAAACGTTGCAGTCTTTTTCGAACACTGACCAAAAATAAAAGCGAAGTGCAAAGTGCGCCTAAATCGCGCCATTTCGTGTCATCGGTCTCGG
Source organism: Calendula officinalis (assembly GCA_963853835.1). Classification (NCBI taxonomy): domain Eukaryota; kingdom Viridiplantae; phylum Streptophyta; class Magnoliopsida; order Asterales; family Asteraceae; genus Calendula; species Calendula officinalis. The sequence continues at coordinate 69,925,817 of OY970825.1, forward strand.
CTCGGCGCGCGTGTGGGTCTAGCCCTTAATCCTCCACTAAAGCCTTTGAAAGCTTAAGGAATTAAAGGCATTATAAACCTATTAATCGTTCTTCCTCCCACCAATGTGGGAACTTGCCAACTTGCAAGTATTAATTAACAATTCAATTAATTAAGTAATATTTCCAACAGATATAACCATCTTAACAACAAAAATAAAAATCTGATTTGTGAAACACAAATATTAAAACATTCAAGAATTATTAATAATCTATTGATTTCTGTTTTATGATTTATGCTTATTATTTGATCTAAACTAGATTTTAATTAATAAAACAACTATAAATATGATATGAAATCGTAAAAAAATAATAATCGATCTTTTTTACCGCTTATTAAATGTAAGACCTATGAAGTGTTATGAATGAAGTTCATGATTCATTCATACCTTAACAAATTTGTATTAAAATTTACATACTTGAAATTTAAGTTAAACCGTTCAATTGGATGAAATCACATGCTCTTACTTTCTAAATCCGCGTGAGACGTGATTTAATTTGTTAATCCGAGGTCATAATTATCAACGCGTGACACCTAGATTTATTTTGACACGATTTCACATTAGATGACTTGATCGAGTTAAGCCGTGAGACCTTAACCCGAGGCAACGATGCGACAAACATGCCACTTGACCCTAGATGTTTGTTCACTAGGTGTCATGAGTCCCATAACACCTAAGAGTTATACTTGTAATATAATTGTTGATCGTCACCTACCTTTTGGATCTATCATCGCTAGCAGATCAACTAATTTGATGATAGAAGCTCAATTAGGATCTTAGATTTTAATAAAATTAATTGGGTAGTTAATTTTTTTAAATGGAATTATTATTGGATATACTAATTTTTTGAATTTTTAATGGTTTTGTAGATGACAACAACAAACGATCAAACCCTTTCTAATACCACCATACGTTCAGTTTTTAACAAAGAAAAGTTGAACAGAATTAACTTTGTCGATTAGTTTCGCACTTTAAGGATTGTCCTTAAAGCCGAAAACAAAATGATACATTTGGAAGAGGTGTTGCCTAACGCTCCTTGTAACATCCTGAAACCCGGTCTAGCGTTATGTTACTTTTGGTAAGTGTTATTTTAATTATTTTCTATTATATATAATTTAATTGGATTTTATTTGAATTATTTGTATTTTTAACAACGGGGTAAAAAATCAGAAATACCAAGATAGATATATATTAGAATGAATTTTATATATTTGGGTTCGCTTTTGAACCAGGATTCCAACGGTAATTTTTATTATTAAAAACAGAGTTCGTTTAGAGTTCCAAATTAAACATCGTAGTTACAGTATAACATTGTTTAAAATATGTGGGACACCTCCTACTTAACACGTGTAGTGTTTGGGGCTAATATGAGTTTTGGTCTTGGAATCTCAAAATCTTGATTTCTTCCCTGTACTCTCGTACGCACATAGCAAAACACAAACACACAACTGATTCTTGATCCTTCGTTCAAATTGAAGCTTCTATGCTTGTGGGTTCGTAACCCTAATTTATTGGGTTGTTCATAAATTACTATGGGAGGTGATTTATGAAGAAAAAGATGATCATAGTCTTAATTATTAGATTATGATTATGTGATTAATTTATAATTTATAAGTTAATAATTGATTTAGAATATTGAATTTCATAAGGTTTCATAAAATTTGAAAGATGAAAGATAACGTTGGATAATTAGTTAAATTGAAAATTGGTCGGATTTTAACAAAGTCATAATTTGTAAAGTTGACTTTGGCTGACTTCGGCTTAGGTTATATTTAGGAAAATTGACTAAGTGGTAATTGGATAAATTGGATCTTGGTAATTGGTTGAGAATTATAAGGTACTAAAATGGACTTTTGATCCGTTTGGGTAACAATAATGGTAATAGCGGTAATGTGACTTTGTTAGTTGAATTTGACTTTAAATGGTCAATACTATTAGAAATGGTAATTTGATACTTGAAAACATAAATACATAAACTGATTTTGAAGTATTAAAGATAAAAATTAGATTTTGAGCATTTGGGTCAAGATGGAGATAGTCATTTGATATGACAAGAATGTTACATAAAAAACATCTCGCATTTCGGTCATATCTAACACGTTTTAGCTAGAAATACCTAAAGAAATGGACCATATACTCCCAAAACATGTTTTCTTAGTGTTGCAGGATAAAATGTAAGTTTATAAAAGAATTGGGTGATTTGGAGAAGATTTGCTAAGGATTAGAAAAGCATGCAAAAGTTGAAGTTGAACACGATGCGTTCTACATGTACACAACGTGTTTCACAACAAAGTAATTATCAGTAATGGCGACTCTTAAACTAGCCCACGATCTCATTAATACGATCAAGAATGTGGCGCGTTCTCTCAAACGGGACGCGTAATAGAGCGGATTTTGGACTATAAGAAGAGTCTGAAATCTCAATCATTTGACACATCACAAAAACAATTCTCTCTCAATTACTCTCTTGATTGTTCTTTTAATTCTCTCATTTAGTAGTAGTTCTTGTAAGTTAGCTTTGTACAACATTGGCATTTGGAATACAAGTTTCTTCTTTGGTCATATAATCTTCTTGGGTATTCTCTTTCCTTAATCTATTAATTATGGTTATAATTATGCTTGATTTGTGTGTTATGATGTACTTAGGCTAATTTAGTTGTTTACTTAGTTAGATGAAGCCTATGTGGTATATTATCTAGATATTATAACTTTATTATATGTGTGTGTTATATTTAAGTCATGGATTTTGTTTGCGTGATACCAAAGTTACATGGTTTAGTTAGGTCATATGGAGACCCTCTCAATAGTGCTTGTATTATTGAGGATATGCTAATATGTTGACAAAACAATACAACATTTTCCCATTGACCATCTTGGGGTGTTGGATTGATACACTATGTGACATATGCCCATTGACAATCTTGGGGTGTTGGGTTAAAGTATCACCACTATGAAGTTATGTAATTTTATTCTTTTTTTATGCAACGACCCGTATTGGCAATAGACGAATAAGGCTTTTATGTTGAGTACTGGACCTTTTACGATAGCCTGGTGGGTGTATAAGTAAGCTATGTATACATTTTTATAAATATAAAACCATATATAATAAAACTTAATAATTATATAGTAAAATATATAAATGATTTCTACCTAAGTAAATGTTCTATTATTATTATTATTATTATTATTATTATTATTATTATTATTATTATTATTATTATTATTATTATTATTATTTACTTTTTATCATTTATTAAAACTGTTTTCCAAAACAAATCATTATTATCTTTTTCTTTAATTGTTTATGTGATAGAAGTAAGCCAATTCTTGCTTTCCCTTAGGTTTGAATATAAATTCGGTATTACCATTAGACCTATACTATACGGTGGATTCAATGCCGTCGTGTGTGTAAAACCTCGTTTGATAATACCATTAATAACCAGGAAGTGTGAGTGAAGTGACACATCATTCATCCATTAAAAATCTATAATAAAAACACACACCAAGTCATTAAAAGGTGGATTGATTAGTTGGAATTTAACTTTGTTTTGTATTTAAAATGATCAAAAGAGTTGAAATGGTTATTAAGTCATATGAGTACAAGGTAGTAAAGTGAACTAGAGAGTTTTGACCTGTTTTGAGAGATCTATTCCAAGCAATAATTCACTAATCCATGGTGATTTGAAGAATTTAGTAGGTGTAAGTGTGTGTTTTAGAGAGAGAGTCTAGAGAGAAGGAGGAGAGAATGAAGCTTTGCAAAAGTGTGTGATTCAATTCAAAAATGTGGGAAAGCTTACATCATCATGCTTACGTGATCTTATTTATACCATCTACTTAAAACTAGTTCAATTAATCCTGATTACCATAATTAAGCCCAAAACTAGTCCTAACATGTTTGGTCATATTTACCTTATAAAAAACGGGGTTGTAAGCATTTGGATATAACTCTGACTTATACGAGTCAAAGATGGTAATTATCAAGTGTAGAAGTGCAAGTAAAAGGTCAATTAATTTACTGAATTGGTTTTGTGTCACTAATGTAGTAAAATGCATATTTCGGATCCAAATGATATTAATTGTTGAACTTTGACTTTGGTAGAGTCAAAGTAGTAAATTCCGATTTCTATAAGTGTAAGTGGGAATTAGTAACTTATAATCATGAAGTTGTATGATTTGGTAAGTATGGTAAGTACCTAAGGTGTATTAATGGGCATTTGACCTGTTTGGGTGTTTTAATTGAAATGTGTATATTTGTGCATCTTTTGGGCGGGTTTGACTTTAGAGGGTCAAATAGTCTAAGTGTAGGTTTATAGTGCAAGGTTTGAGGAAGTTGCATTAGTTATCGTGTTGTTGAGTATTATATACATTTTCGGGTCTGATTTAGACTCTGACGTGTCTAAATAGTTATTTCGTTTGTTTGTCTAATTTAGACTATGACGTGTCTAAATAGTCATATTGTGGATTATGGTAAATTAGAGTTGTATGTATTTTTACTTGTTATGAGATACACCTTACGAGTCAAACGGTAACAAATCTGACTATTGTTTGATTTCTCGGGAAAAGGGAGAGAGGCTCAGTGACATTAGACAACTTAGTGGCGAGGCTTTTGGCAAAGGTGAGCGGATTTATAACCATTAGAGTGTACTACTTGCAATGAATTTGGATTCCACTTCGGTTTGTATAGAAAATGTCGGATTTGAGCATCTGCAGGCTCTTTGCGTCGTGAATTTCAGGTTCGTGACGCGAACTTGGCTGTTTGGTTGCATAATTCGTTTTCTATATGGTTCTTATTCAGCCCGAGTAGTTAAGGTCTGAGCATCGTATGCTATTGGTAGCACGACAAGGACTCCTTGGACATGGGTAGGTCGAGGAGCACTGGTATTGTACCAAGTGTTGGAATTATGTGCCCAGTTAGTCAACCTATGGTGATACATCCATGCCTACGAAACACTTAAGGGTCACACCGGTGAGTGCATGTAATACGAGAAAGATATGTAATGATATACAAAGAGGAATGATTTATAATAGTCATTATAAATCAGTTAAGTACTAAGTTAATTTAACTTATTACTAAATTAGTTTAATTAACTAATTAATACAAGTATTTGTACATTTACTAGTTGAGTAAATATACAATGTGTTAATTATAGATTATCCATAATATGATTTAAATCTATTAAATCATATAGTGTTTTGGATAATATTATTGTCTAAATTATATAAAGTTTATTATATAATTAATTATTAAAAGTAATAATACAAGCATATATATTTCGTGTATATATTATACCGAAATATATTAGTGTATTAATACTAGACATTTAATAATTGAGTGCATCAATAATAACTAGATAAACTATGAGGGTTGAAAGTGTAAAAGGAAAAGTTTAATTAAGAAAACGTTTTTTAATTAAATTATGACTTAAGTGAAATATCTTCTATTATAAATAGAATATTTTAGGCTTCACTTTATGTCTTCCATTCCATACCCTAAGCCACGAAATTATACTTCCTCCTCTCCCCAAGATCGGCCGAATCCCAACACCAAGAACACAAGCCTTGTGTTTTTCGTGTTCTTCGTTCGTTCTCCGTGTTCTTCAAGTCTTGAAGAACAAGGATCATTGCAGGTGATCAACTAGAGGATCTCTCGACGTGTTCATCATCAGTCGACTTACTTAAGCAAGATTAAGATATGATTTGGAAAACCCTTTTCCCCCTTTTCTTATGTTCGAAAGTCGAACACCAAGAACCCTGGTGTTAGTCGAATACACACAAGCTATGTGTGTGTTCAAGTTTTTTGTGCAAGGTTTCTTCTTGTTAATCTAGTTTTGGATTTCCAACATCCCATAATCCTTTAGGGTTTATGGATTAAGTTTAATCTCAGTTCCGCTTTTAGGGATTAAACTAGCTAGTTGGTTTAACCGGCAAGAACAAGTTCATGTTCTTGTCAGTATGGTTCGAGCCAAGCATACTAGGAGGTTGACCCAATGGGTCGATCAGTGTTATGAAACCCTATAGTGGTATCAGAGTGTTGGTTTAGAAATCAAAACAAGAATAACAAAGTTTTTTTGTTTGTTTAATTTCAAAGTATTTATTTTTTGTTCCAAATTCTTTTTCTTCCCTATAATTTTCGTAAAGGAGAAAGAACCCTAGGACCAAGAACATTAAACTAGTCTAGTTTAATTGGTCAAAAGGATTCTTTCTCTCCCCATGATTTTTGAAATATGTAGAAAGAAACCTAGGATCAAGAACATTAAACTAGTCTAATTTAATTGATCAAAAGGATTCTTCCCCTACAATTTTCTGAAAATTGGAAGAACCCTATGACCAAGAATATTAAACTAGTTTAGTTTAATTGGTCAAAAGGATTCTTTCCTTTATTCCAAGATTTTGAAATCTAGAGGAAAACTTGGACACCAAGTATGTTAAACTAGTTTAGTTTAATTGGTCAAAACGATTCCTAGCCTTAAGAATTTTAAAACCCTAAAGAACCCTAGGACCACGAACATTAAACTGGTTCAGTTTAATTGGTCAATAGGATTAATTAAAAAACATAATCTATAACCTAGTAAAATTAAACAAGTTCATGTTTAAAAGGTTTGATTAATGTTTTAATAGGTTTATTAAAACTAGTTCTTTAAACCTAGAAATCTAGACAAAGTTTTTGTCTATAAGGTTTAAATTAAAAAGTTTAAATTAAAAAGTTTAAATAAATTAAAATTATAATCTATCCTAGAATTTAAACAAAGATAATTGTTTAGATAGGATTGATTAGAATTAATCTTTTAATAAAAGATGGTTATGATAAAAAAAAGTTAAAACCTAGTTTTAATTGATCAAGAACAAGATTAGGGTTTGATTAATAAAAATTAATATGGATAAAAGGATGTGTTAATTTTAAAGTCTTAAAATTAACAAGATGTATTTATATTAATATATATAATTTTCGAGATTTTTAATATTTAAAAAAAATGCAATTTTAAAAAAATATAAAATAGTTTATACGTATTTTAATTAGTTCAAGTTAAAACACATACGTATAAATTAGGTGTAATATTCTTATTAGAATATTACAAGTTTTAAAGTAATAAATTATATAAATATTAAATACAAGATTAAATGGAACATTAAATATAAATGTTATTTTGCTCATGTAGTTATAATATTAAAGTAACTAGAATTTGTATTAAGTTATAACTTAAACTAGAATTTACAAAGTTGTAAACAACTAGAAATTGTACAAACAAAGTTTTATTATAATTAGATAATAATACAAAAGTTACAAGTATTATAATTAAATTGTATAAAGTTATAAGTAATTGTAACTTGTTAATTATACAAATATAATATGAGTATATTACGAGTTACATAAGATACTAAAATAATGATCAAGAGTTAAATAACATTAATAACTTTAGAATCTATATTTAACTAGTCTAAGTTAAATGTAAGAATGGTTTAAACAAACTAACATTATTATATATAGTTTTTATATAATAAGTTTATTAGGGTTCACCAAGTATAAACTGGTGATTGTGTTTGCTTGAGTTCCACCATGATTGTTGGAGCTAATGGGAGATACACAAGAATATCGCAAAGTTTATAAATGTGTACTTAGGACATAAGTTTTTGGCGAATTTAATAAAGTTAAAATAAATGTTTAATTTTATTATTAGACATAGAAAAACTAGATGTGTTAAACTAGAATTATGACTTAAGTTCGTGAGTCATAAAAAATTAAAATCTCTATTTTAGAGTTTAACATAAGGTTTAAGTTTTTCAAGTATATAAAACAAATTTGTTTTATTAAATAAATAAAAAAAGGTTTTTCACAAAACTTAGTAAAAACATTTTGTACACCTCGTTTTAGGTATACAATCAAATCGAACAAATTTAAAACTATAAGTTTTAAAAGAAATTTAAAAAGGCGTCTTGTGGAATTCTTGAGTACACAAGTCACACATTTTAAATAAATGATTAAAATTGGAATGAGGTTTAAGTTTAGTTTAAGATTTGAACAAACCCAAGAAAATCTTAGATCAAAGTACTATCCACCTAATGTAACACCTCACTTGTTCAACGATATTCATATTCTAAGGATAAAGAACCTTAGATATGGATTCAAATCATTGCGAGTGTTAGGGTGTGTATGGTTCTGTGATAATCGGGAGTCCCGGCTCAGAACATCGCACAGTCTTAGATGGTCTGATCTACTTTGGTGATAATCGGGACACCCGGCCCAAAAAGTACTTGAGTAGAATAAACATATTATCCTTTATTTAAACTTAGAAATGTGTAATTAAATTGTACAAAGTTGTAGTAAGTTAAAAGTCTATACATTCTACGACCTCTAGGAACCGTATCAAGTATTGGTACGATCGGTAAGGACGTTACCTACCAGAAATAGCATGTCTCGTCGGGAAGTCCAACCTTGCGGCGAGAATGTGATATATGGATCCTAGGCCAAAAATATTAATTATGGGTTTATAATATATTTTAGAAAATGTTTGTTGATGATTACGAATTAAACTGGGTTTGATTTGTAGATGGCAGCAACAACCACAACGACACGTACCAATAATCTCTCACTACACTTGTACCTAGAAAAGGACGAATTGACTGTGTCGAAGGTTCTCAATTGGAAGCGTGATCTTCGGATTATGCTTAGGCATGAGAGAAAAGGAAGTGTCCGAGAAAGAGCGATACCCAATGCCCATGCCGCGAATTCTAGAAATGACACAGGACAAGCATATTACGCTTGTAGAGTGTTCAACTCTTGCATGATGGTTAAGGGATCATCAGTGAGTGCTCACGTCATGAAAATGATTGAACACATGGATCATCTTGAATGACTAGGACACCCAGTATCGTTGCAGTTAGCACCAGTATTGATACTCAACTCATTGTCAGATGACTATAAGCCTTATATAGTCAACTACAACATGCATAACGTGGAGCAATCCATTGATGAGCTACATTCCATGCTCAAGACTACTGGGTTGATTTTGGGGACCAAGTTTAAGAATGATCTCGTAGTAATCGATGATGGCAGTGAAAAGAGAAAGAGGCGCAATGGAAATGGAAAGGGTAAAACTGATCCCAGTCAAGACGTGCCTAAGGGTAATGGAGTCAAACAAAAGGTCAAGAAGGTGAAGCCAAACAAGGCAAGGACCGAGAAACGGTGTCTTGGTTATGGCAAGGGTCTAAGGGTAGGAGGCAATGCAAGCTCCTCAGTTGACTTGGCCAACTTCTAGATACTCGCTTTCTACTTGTAAAGTTTCTTAGGAGTTACTCAACTTTAGCAAATGTTTATTGCATGAGGTGATGGAAAGTGATATGGCCTAACATGAGATAATGATAACCCACGAGCACCAAGTTTATAATTCAGTATTTGTTCGTTTGGATTCATGGAAAACAATTTTTTATTTTTGTTGGATATTTTTTTTATTTATACTATAACTCGGTTTTTGGTTTTATCAAATTATGAATCCATAGTTGAATTATATTATGTGTGCATGTGTGATAATTACACTAGTCAAGTTTTATGAATAGATTGTAAGTCAAGTCTTGACTTACTAATAATCTCATGATTTCTATTTGTTTGATTGTTGTATGAATGATGATATCTTAGAAGCTCAATTACTTAGATGCTAGAAATTAGAAAGTTTTTCTAATACAAGTATTTAAGAGTTTTATGGGAAAGATCACGTTCAAAGTACATTAAACTTAGTTAAAATATCTTAAGTAATAGTCATTACTTATGATAGTAACTTTTAAAGTGTTAGTATTAATATAGTATGATAATATCGGATATAATCAAGATGGATTTTAAGAGCATTATTACAAGTATCTCACACTTGTGATAAGGGAATTTAATGAAGTCATGATTCCCTAATAGGAATAATTGGATATTCGTATAATCCAAGGAAGATGACTTAGACATTAAATGAACTCTTAGAAGGGTCAAACTATATTAAAGTATTTAATAATTAAAAGGTATTAATGCAAGTGTTTCATACTTGTAATAAAATACAATATTTAATCAAGTCATGTTTCCGTAATAGGAATACTCGATATTTTTGAAATCCAAGAAATGACTTTGGCATTAAATGAAGTTCTTAAAAGATACTAAAGCATTTAACAATTTGAAGTATCGTTTCAGACTTTCAGTTGTCTTACACTTGTTAGATACAGTGATCAATGAATGTTATAATTCCCTAAACAGGAATGTTGGATATTCGCAAAATCCAAATGATGACTTTAATAATTGATATATTCATAAAAGATTAAACTATAAGTTCTTGACCAAGAAAGTCAAAGTTCTTGCCTTAGTCAAAGTAATAGTTTAAGTGATGCTTATATTCCATAAAAGTTAGTGTGAGCTATGACTAGCGTATTCATTAAAGGTATTAATGAATTTAGTAAGTTAGTAAAATATTAACAACAAGGTATTACCAAGTCGTTAGCCAAAGAGTTAAGAGAAATAATAAATGATCGTTAATTAGATTATTGCAAGCCTAACAGCGTGGTCACAAGTCTTATGATTAATTATTGCAAATCTAATAGAATATTCATACTTCAGTGAATAAGTTAATCATTTAAGGATATTTCTTTAACTAGTAATGATATATCTACAAATCAAGTATCTAAAAGAGGCTTTAGTTACAAGGCGAATTTTATGAATTCAAGAAACTAAAGAGTTATTTTCTCAATCCTCCTATGTTTACCAAATTTCATAAAAGGCAAGACTAGAATATGTTCAAATGTTGCAAGAACAAAATCTAGCAAAGACAAAGGAAATAGTAATTTTCACATACTTGTTTTATGTCTTTAGTTTAATAGAAATGACTAGTTTAGCGATAAAGCTACAATTAAAATTGTAAAAACTCATTAAGTAATCAGCACGAACAAAAGGAATAAGTAATGATCCAGTAATAATTTGGTATCTGGGTCTAGCGAGGAACGATACATGGATTAGCGACATTATTATTCAGACTTTGTATGATTTACAATATCCATGAATAAAAGTTTTTTTATTCAAAAGATATAATCCGTGACTACTCGTCTTGGTGGGAACCTTGATGGGACGCTAACGTCATCGCGGTATTTGGTGGAGATTCGAGTTTCCTTGAAGATAGCTTACACAAGTTTTGTTGTAAACCAAATATCGGTGATATTCTTTTATCGACGAATATTGGCTTGACCACCGTGATAATGCTTCGTGGTTGAAAAGTTCAAAAGTATTATTCACTAGGATTGTCCTTAAGCATGAGGTATTTGGTTTGGGATACAATGACTAATGTGTTTTGGTTCGTCTTAGACAACTCTGAAATATGATTGTCATACAAGGCCTTACTGGGTAAAGAGGAAGTTGTATTTTGAATCGAAATATAACAAGATGGTTATTGCACCTGCTTTTTAGGAGAGATATTTATGGGTCCCTTGACATGATGGAAAACTGATAAGCGCATGGCCATGCCAAAACGATTTGATTTGTTCTTTGTCGTTTATCACAACAGTTTGAATCAAGAAGTCAAGAAATGATTTCGAATACATGAGTTGATATCTTCTACCATGCTCGTATTCGTTGTCACAAATATCGTGCTGCAAGAGATGAACCTAACACGTTGCCCAAGTAGAGACAGAGTGTTCTTTACTAGATGACGCTATTAAATAGATTTTCAAAAACTATACCTGCGTTACAAAGCTGTTTCTATGGGGTTGGTTACCTACATGCCTATCTAGAGGGCCACTATAGCTCGTGTCATCAAGCTAAGGTTACGAACTTGCACAAGTGGGAGTATGTTGGAATTAAGGGCACAATTAGTCAACCTATGGTGATACATCCATGCCTATGAAACACTTAAGGGTCACACCGGTGAGTGCATGTAATATGAGAAAGATATGCAATGATATACAAAGAGGAATGATTTAGAATAGTCATTATAAATCAGTTAAGTATTAAGTAAAGTTTAACTTATTACTAGATTAGTTTAACTAGCGAATTAATACGAGTATTTGTACATTTACTAGTTGAGTAAATATACAATGTGTTAAAGCTATTAAAGCTATTAAATCATATAGTGTTTGGATAATATTATTGTCTAAATTATATAAAGTTTATTATATAATAATTATTAAAAGTATAAATGCAAGCATATATATTTCGTGTATATATTATACCGAAATATATTAGTGTATTATTACTAGACATTTAATAATTGAGTGCAACAATAATAACTAAATAAACTATGAGGGTTGGAAATGTAAAAGGAAAAGTTTAATTAAGAAACATTTCTTAATTAAATTAGAAGGACTTAAGTGAAAAATCTTCTATTATAAATAGAAGATCTTAGGCTTCAATTTATTTCTACTTCCTGAAGGATTTATGTGCACAGTTAGTCAACCTATGATGATACATCCATGCCTACGAAACACATAAGGGTCACACCGGTGAGTGCATGTAATACGAGCAAGATATGCAATGATACTACGAACAGGAATGATTCATAATAGTCATTATGAATCAGTTAAGTATTAAGTTAAGTTTAACTTATTACTGGATTAGTTTAACAAACTAATTAATACAAGTACTTGTACATTTACTAGTTGAGTAAATATACAATGTGTTAATCATAGATTATCCATAATGTGATTTAAAGCTATTAAATCATATAAGTAATTGGATAATATTGTTGTATAAATTATATAAAGGTTATTATATAATTAATTATTAAAAGTATAAATACAAGTATATATAATTCGTGTATATGGGTATCGAATTATTAGTGTATTAATACTAGACATTAAATAGTTAAGTGCAACAATAATAAACTAGTTAAATTATAAGGGGTGGAAGTGATAAAAGGAAGTTTAATTAAGAGATCTAATATTAATTAAACTAGAGTGTTCTAAACGCAACTTATTTGTATATAAATAAGTGGCTTAGGGTAACCCTAAAACCCCTAACACCTTACACGAAATCTCTCCCCCTCTCTTGGGAGATTTCGGCCGAAACCAAGACACCACCTCTTGGTGTTCTTTGTTCTTTGTTCTTCGTTCTTCGTGTTCTTCAAGTATTGAAGAACAAGTTCATTGCTTAGATCAACTAGAAGATCGCTCGATTTGTTCATCATCAGTGGACTAATCTTAAGCAAACAACAAGGTATGTTTTGGGAAACTTTTTTTCTCCCTTCTCCCCTCTTGGACGAATTCGACCAAAGAACCCTAGCGTTCTTTGGTTGACGGTCGAACGAACCACACAAGCCATGTGTGTGTTCGAGTTCTTCGTAAAAGGTTTCTTTCTTGTTAATCTAATCAAGATTTCCAACATCCCAATCCTTTAGGGTTTAAGGATTAGGTTTAATCCCACTTCCGCTTTTAGGGATTAAATCAGCTAGTTGGTTTTAACCGGTCAAGAACAAGTTCATGTTCTTGGTCAGTATGGTTCGAACCAAGTAAACTAGGAGGTCGGTCCTATGGGTCGATCAGTCTCAAGATGCGAGTGAAACCCTTCACTTCCTCCTCTCCCCAAGATCGGTCGAATCCTAAAACCAAGAACACAAGCCTGGTGTTCTTCGTGTTCTTCGTGTTCTTCGTTCGTTCTTCGTGTTCTTCAAGTCTTGAAGAACAAGGATCATTGCAAGTGATCAACTAGAGGATCTCTCGTCGTTTTCATCATCAGTTGACTTACTTAAGCAAGATTAAGGTATGATTTGGAAAACCCTTTTCCCCTCTTCTTATGTTCGAAAGTCGAACACCAAGAACCTTACGGTTCTTGGTGTTAGTCGAATACACACAAGCAATGTGTGTGTTCGAGTTTTTCGTACAAGGTTTCTATCTTGTTAATCTAGTTTAGATTTCCAACCCCCCATAATCCTTTAGGGTTTAAGGATTAAGTTTAATCTCAGTTCTGCTTTTAGGGATTAAACAAGCTAGTTGGTTTAACCGGCAAGAACAAGTTCATGTTCTTGTCAGCATGGTTCGAACCAAGCATACTAGGAGGTTGACCCAATGGGTCGATCAGTGTTATGAAACCCTACACCAAGTAGTGTAGGGCAATCAGTAAACTGTTGTAGGTTCGCCGCTCCTCTAGTTACTTGCTATATGAGCAGGGTGTTATTTGTGAAAGGTGTTATTTGCAAAGGGTGTTAATCTAAATTGTTGTGTTTGTGCAATTTAATATTTATAAATTCATTCACTTAGATTTATGTTAATCTCTCATCCCGTTGAATCTTCTCAGGTTTGACTGGGTGACCAAAGAGTCGGGTTGGAATAATGTTTGTCGATGCTCTGATATTTTTAAAATGGGTCAAGCCTTGGGTTTAGTAACACCGGGTGTTTCCAAAACGGTTTAATTATGTCTTGTAAACTATTATTGGTTTGTAAATTTTTAGTAATTTGTAATAGTTTGGGAAGTTCGGTAACGCTTCCGTTAGGTTATCGTTTGTTTAAAAAAAATACTTGAATTTTTGCGGTGTTGCACTCCCGTTGCTAATGCTTCTGCTGCTATTCGTGCAGCCTATACTAAAAGGTTTCAAGAGCAGCAAGAAGTTGTTTATCTTACACTTGTGAGCCTGACCCCCGAGATCCAAAAGAACTCGGTGGGCCTCACAGCATTTAAGATGATACGTGAGTTGAAAACTGCCTATCAGCAACAAGCAGAGCAAGAACTCTTCTAAACGGTTAAAGCACTCCACCATTGTAAATAGGAGGAGGGCCAATCGGTGAGCACTTATCTCTTGAAGATGAAGGGCTACTTCGACCAAATGGAGAGACTTGGTTACCCTATGCTTAAGGTCCATGAAGTGAGCTTGATACTTACTTCACTGTCCAAGGACTACGACTAGTTTGTTATGAACTATAACATGCATAGTATGGAGAAGACTATTGCTGAACTCCATGCTATGCTAAAACTGGTTGAGTCAGGGCTACCAAAAACAACTGTTGTATTAGCTATTCGACAAGGTAAGGTTCAAAAACTTCAAGCAGCTGGCAAGGGACAAGCCAAGGGTAAGCAAGCTAACAAACCCAAGCCAAAGATCCCCTCACCTCCTAAGAAAGAGCCCCCTGCGAAGGATCTTGCTTGTCACCATCGGGGTGCGACCGACCATTAGAGGAGGAATTGTCCTACCTTCCTCGCGGAGTTGATTAAGAACAAAGCTCATCCTAACACATCAGGTATCTTCATTATAGAACTCTACGCTTTCCCTAATAAATATTGGGTGTATGACACCGGTTGTGGAACTCACATATGTAACAATGTGTAAGGTTTAAGGGGAAGTAGAAAGCTAATCCATGGAGCTTTGGATTTGTACGTAGGAAATGGAATGCGTGCACTTGTCGAAGCAATAGGAAGCTTTGATCTTGTCCTCCCGAGTGAGTTAATTATTGTATTAGACTATTGTCACTATGCTCCTACTACTACTAGAGGCATAGTTTAGCTTACTCGTTTGATACATATTGCTTTTATTCATAAAATATTATGGCATTCAGTTTCCAAGGATAATATTTTTTTTTATTGCTATTCCTTGGGATGGTATTTTTGAAATTGATATGCATAACCTTGTACCAAACGGTAGTTCTATATATTCCTGTAGCGCTAAGAAATCCAAAAAGGATTTGGATTCCATTTATCTCTGGCATTGTCATCTTTGTCACATAAACAAGAAATGCGTTTTGAAATTAAAAAAAGTTGGACATATAAAATCAAATGATGATGAATCATTTGATAAATCCATTTCTTGTATATCTAGAAAAATGGCAAGAAAGCCTTTCTCCCATGTTGGCGAAAGAGCTCAAGATCTACTTGGACTCATGCATACTGATGTAGGTGGTCCTTTTAGAACTAAGACTAGGGAAGGTGCTGCTTACTTTATCACTTTCACTGATGATTTCAGTTGTTATGGTTATGTTTACTTGATTTAACATAAGAAATCTTTAAACCCTAAAGGATTGGGATGTTGGAAATCTTGACATGATTAACATAAGAAATAACTTGAACTAAGAACGCCAAGAACCCTTGGCTTGTTGTTCAGCGAACACCAGAAGGAAGGGGAAAGAAAAAGCTTTTGATACCTTTGTTTCTCAAGCTTGATCCACCAGTGATGATGCAAAATGAAAAACCTTCTAGCCGGTTCTTGCAATCACTGAACAACTCCACAAAACTCGATCAAGAACGAAGAACACTTGAAGAACACCAAACTTGGTGTTCTTCCTTGTTTCGGCCTAATGAAGGGAGAGATGGAGAGGGAGGCAAGGGTTTTCAATTGTGGATTAAGGATTAAATGAAACTTTAAGTCTTCTATTTATAATCAAAGAAGTTTAGTTTAAGTCCCTCTAGTTTAATTAAGATTAATTTTTTAGTTAAAGTTTTCCTTTTTCGTTTCTAACCCTCATAATTTAACTAGTTATTATTATTGTCACTTAACTATTAAATATCTAGTATTATACACTTATATATTTCGGTATATGCATACGAAATATATATTTGTATTATGTACTTTTAAAAACTAATTATATAAATAACTTTATATAATAAGACAATAATATTATCCCAATACAATATGATTTAATTGCTATAAATCATATTATGGATAATCTATAATTTACATTATATATTTACTAAACTAGAAAATACATAAATACTTGTATTAATTAACTAGCTTAATTAATATAGGATAAAGTTAAACTTAAGGGTAAATTACAGAAATTGTCCATGTGGTATACCAGATTATGCATTTTTGTCCCCAAAACTTTTTTTGTTGGTTTTTTTGTCGTTAAAGACTTTTGGATTTCACTTTTCTGTCCTTTCGTCCAAAATTCTCCGTTAACAGACGATATTTTTGTCCAATTCCCCAAATTATCCCTATTTTAACTCTTTTTACATTTTTCTTTTTCTTTTTCCATTCTCTCTCTTCCTCATTATCTAACATATCTTCTTCATCCTCATAAAACCTGCAAGTATTTTGAAGGAGACATGATTTAGCTTCATAAAATCAAAATCCTTTTTTACAAGCACAAATCAAAATCTAACCAAAACACAAATGGCCTATATTTTTCTTAATAATACCAAAGCCAAATCACACAGACACGACATCATCACCATCAGCAACAAAAAACTCAATTACACAAAAACCCCTTTCAACCTAAAAACTCAAGAACTGAACTCTCTTCTTTGAGAATCTGCAACAGCCCTATGCTCGCGATCTGAGCTCCAAACTACTTCCTCCGACAGATCTCGCGGCCGAGGTTAAGTTTAACAGGCCTATACTCGCGACGGTGTTGCTGTTCAAGATTTCCAATTAGGGAGGCGGAGGTACCGACGGAGTGGGAGAAGGTGAAGGGAGGCAGATGGAGGAGGCGGAGGTAGAAAAGTAGTTTACAATTTCGGAGTTTACAAGTATAAATTTGAGAATTTCACAAATCTGGAAATTTCACAATTTGGGAGTGGTAGTTTGCGCACAGAAGCTTGAAGAGAGATAATGGAGATTTCACATTTTGGGAGTGATTTGAAGGTGGTGGTGGATTTTGGAGATTTCACCTGCAATTGTTTTTTTAATGGATATTATGGACGGATATCTGAAGGTGATGGATTCAATGTTATGATCTTGATTTAAGATTAGGGTTCATCGATCAGTTGGGGGTTTGGGGATGAAGAAATGTAAAAGGCAAAAATACCCTTGCTTTTTTGGCATTTCTCGTTAGTTAATGACTAAAATTGGACGGGAGGACCAAAAAGTGAAATCCAAAAATCTTTAAGGACAAAAAATCCAACAAAAAAAGTTTAGGGACAGAAATGCAGAATCGGGTATACCACAGGGACAATTTATGTAATTTACCCTAAACTTAACTTGATACTTCTTCATTTATAATATCTATTATAGATCATTCCTCTCCGATTATCATTGCATAACTACTCGATTGTTACATGCATTCATCGGTGTGACCCTTGAGTGTCCTATATGTCTGGATGTGACATCATAGGTTGACCAATTGTGCACATAAATCCAATAGACTCCCATTTGTGCAAGTTTGTAACCTAGACTTGATGACACTAGCCTGCAGAGACCCCTAGACATGCGTAAAGGTATAGTTCATAGAAAAACATTTTTAATAGCGTCTAATAAAAAAAAGTGTCTTTTACTTCTTTGGGTAACGTGTTAGGTTTACCCCTTGCAGCACGATATTTGTGATAACGAATACGAGCATGGTAAAACCTGTCAACTCATGTATTCATAATCGTTTCTTGACTTCATGATTTAAATTGCGTGATAACGACAAAGAACAAATCAGTTCCTTTGGGCACGGTCATGCACTCTATCAGTTTTTCGTCATGTCAAGGGACCCAGAAACATCTCTCCTAAAAAGGAGGTGCAATTTCCATCTTGTGTATTTCAATTTGAAACTACGACTTCCACTGTACCCAGTAAGGCCCCGTATGACCACCTTAATACGGTGTGACGTTAAGACGAACCTAAGTACACTAGTTATCGTATCCCGAACGAAACACCTCGGGCTTAAGGACTACCTATGTCATAAATACTTTTTGACTTTTTAAACCACGAAGTATTATCATGGTGGTCCATCCAATATTCGTCGATACGTCAGAATATCACCGATATTTGTCCTACAGGTACTACATTTGAATTACAGTTTTTCTTGACTGCAATATAAAAGTTATATCCTTTCATGTATGCACCCACTTTGTATGATTATAATTAAAAAATATTGAGTGCCTGCGTGTTAGCGTTCATATTATTATTTTTTTATAATTTAATTTAATTTATTGAAATTTGTATATATATATGACTGTAATAAGGCCGCACTTCGTTGAAGGAAAACGCTAGTGAAAATAAAAGTTTTTCCTTCACGTAATATTTTTAAAAATAAAAAATAATTTTTTTCTTTAAAGTAACATTTTTAAAAGATAAAGACTATAACTTAAATTCTTGGGGGCATAAAAATACATAAAAAATAATAAATTTTCCGTTGCGGACATAAAAATATGTAACAATTATTCAAAAAGAAGTTGTAAATTAACTAATAAAAACTACCTCCATTAATTTTATTAACCACTCATGTTTATTTAATTTTATATTAACCATTTAAACTATCATTAACTAGCAAAACCTATTTTTTTATGTGTGTTTTCATAGAATAATGTAACAATCAATAGAATTGTGTAATTATATTCATTTTGATTGTATTTCAGTAATATTTATAATGGTAAACTTTTTACAAAGTAAATATTTCATTTAGTATATGTAAAAGTAAATTAAGATGTTAGTTGTTAATTTTTGGTTATTAATCAATAATTTGGGTTAGAAATTAACTTTTTTCTAAAAATGTTACAAATCACCCCTACTTTATGGGGCTATTTTGAAACTCCATATTACACCTCCGTTTTATTTATGAACACCGTTTTGAAGATCGTAATAAACAGTAACTGTGATATCGAAAATGTATTATAAGAGTAATTAATTCATAACAGTTGAGTTTAATATTAATCAACATGTTTTTAAATTGATTATATATTTAATTATATAAATGGTCCTTTAGGTTTATCTCATATTACAACTTTGGTCCTTTAGTTTCAATAATTACACTGATAATCCTTATTTTAGAACTATTTTGCACCGTTAGTCCTTTAGGCTTATCAATGTTAAATTTTTATGTTAAGTCCCTCCATGTGCAATGCACATGAGTGTAAAATAGTCATTTCATCGCCCCTCTCTCCCTTCTAGTCAAAATCCTAATCATAATTCTCCTACTCCTCATAGTCGACGGTTGCATCTTCTACCTCCTCTACCGCCCTCACCTACCAAGTTCTCAATCGCCGCCCTCAAAATCTCTAAATTCAACCTCACAACCATCGCCGATGACACCCTTAACTCACATCCAAACTCAATCTCACTATCTCAACCAAAAATCCAAACAAAAAAAAATCACATTTTTCTACGATTCAATCGTAAATACATGTTTATGAGTTTATCGTCAGATGAACTAATAACATCACAATCATCCGTTCATCATTGTATGGAAACTCTCTGCTTTTAGAAACAAAAATAGTGAATAAAATAACATCAAATCTGAAGCTCGAGTGAAACTTGAATCTATAAGAAGAAAAAAAAATTAGATTTGATTTAATGTGAAGGAATTCATAGTTTAATTCCAGAAGGTACTGGTCAGATATCTAAAAAATCATCATCATTGGTGTAACGACCGAGATTTTGTAAATAAATAAATTGTACAAAAATATGATAATTAGGGATAATTCATTTCAGAATCGTAGGATTTGGTTTCGTGTCATTTGGACACCGTATGAGAAAGTTATGGATGAAACCGGATCAAGACAAAGACCAAAAAGTGCAGCCCTACTAGCTGAAGGAGTTCGCGGCACGAACTGATGTTCCCGATCGGGAACATCAAACAGGGATTTGGGTTTTTTCTGACATAGAGTTCCCGACCAGTTACCGATCGCGAAAAGTTAACGACACGCAGAGTTCACGGCGCGAACTCATGTTCGCGATCGTGAACTCCTGAACTTTGTATAAAAACGGGTTTTAGGCTAGGGTTTAGGCATCAACGACCCTACTTGTAGCTCAGCCGTTATTTTGAAGAGAAGGGGTGATTTTGCTGATCTTGAGCTCAAATCTTCATCATCTTTGAAGATTTAGACATCAAAGGTAAGGATTCTTGATTGTCTTGCTTACCTAACTTAGTTTCAAGCTTTTCATGGTTATCAATGGTGGTTTGGGGAACCAACCACGTCATCTTTGGGGAAGATGATCTATCATGGGTGTAAAACACTCATGGTAAGCTTGTAATCAATGTGTACAAGCTGGATTTCGGTTTTATGGATAGAAATCTTGAACTAGGGTTTGAGATTTACACTAAGTGGTATGAACTTGGTGGATGGGAATGTTTAGATGGATTAATTAGTAACTAGTTATGATTTATAACTAGATTTTGTGATGATTTGTGATATTAGGTCAAGGAGGAGTTGAGATTGGAAGTACTTCTTTGGTTGAGAAATTGAGATTGTATTGATTGAACACAAGTGTTTGGATAGCTTTGCTAAGGTGAGTACATGTGATCTTTCTGAGTATATAGTAAACCATGTTTTATGAATAGAAATGATTTTAGAGTCTTTATTAGATAAATATTTTTAATAAAGAAAAGATTGAATTGATAGAGTATGAATTTAATTTATTTGAATTGAAATGAATTGAATTGAATTGTGAATTTAATTCTTAGTTACCACTAGTATGGTTGAGTGGTGATATGGGCTTTGACCCAAGTTGATGATTTGTTATGTGGTAGCTAATCGATTGGATCCTAGATAACCCACACAAGTTGGGGGAGTTAGTGACACCTACTTGGGGCGGTACCACCCTGCGCAAGGGTAGTGTGTCGAGAAATAGATAACCCGGAAATCGGGGGAGTAAATAGATAACCCAGAAATCAGGGGAGCAAATAGATAACCCGGAAACGGGGGAGTTTACCTAGATAACCCATATCGGGAGAGTTGTTTCGGGGAGGCCCGTTACGTATGTGTTTGGCTTATGGCAAGACTTAGAGATTGATTGACTATGCGCAATTTGATAATTATTAAATTATTATTTTATTGCAAATTATTTCTAACCGGGTCTAAAACCCATGTTTCTCACGAGACAATATTTGTCTCACGTACTACTTTGTTTTTGACTATGTACTCAGGTTCGGGAGCAAAAGATTAGGCGGCCCGTAGTTAGCATTTGGAAGAATTAGCTCGGTGTACTTATTTAGTTCCCTAGACTATAGTTTTGATATATTTGTAACACCGGTTTTAGTACTTTCTAATTATTCCAAATGTTTCAATTAAACCGTATTTTTAAATACTCGGTTTGTAAAGACTATTATTTTATACTTTTAAAAAGTTTTAAATTCGGTTGAAAATTCGGTGTGTTACAACTTGGTATCAGAGCATTAGTCTGAGTGAATTAGGTTCGTTACCCACCCTAGACTTAGACTTTGCTTTTGGGACATTATGTTGTATAGGAAGTTAGGTTGACCTTTAAGGATTAGGGTTGACCATTAAGGGAATTGTTTTAAATCGAGCTATTCTTATGTTTAATTTTGACTTTTTAGTCAATTTATTGGATTCTAATTGAGTTGACATCTTATTATAGTAATATGGCTAGAACGAGAAGTGGTCGATTATTGGATGGGGAACAAGCTTCGAATTTGAATCAAGATGGGAATGGATTGGCCAATTCGGGTATCGGGAATAACCATACTCCGGTAACAATGGAGGCCATTCAATCTATGCTCACTAATATGAGAAATGTGATGCAACAAGATGTTAACCGGATCATAAATGATTGGTTGAACTTAGGAGGTGATGATGATGAAAGGGAGGAAGAGGAACATCTTTTGAGGAAGAGAGGGAGGAAAGCGAAGATTCCCCTCAACTCACTAAGACAAAGTCAACGGGAAACACCAACCCGACCGAGAAGTCCTACAATGGGGAAAGTGGTGAAGAGAGAAAGATTGAGCGTGAAGGGTGTTCTTACAAAACATTCCTTGCATGTTGACCCGACTTCTACCTCGGGAGTACGGAACCAAAAGTGACGGTTCAATGGATTCGAGAAACGGAACGTGTGCTTGAGAGTAGCAAGTGCAAAGAGGAAGACATGGTGACTTATGCCTCACGATTGTTTAAGGATGATGCTCTTACATGGTGGGACACCGTGTATGAAACTTTGGGAAAGAAAGCCATTTACAAGATGTCGTGGGATGAGTTCACTAGAAGACTCAAGGAGAAGTATTGTCCCGAAAGGGAGTTGGAAGAGTTGTTGGAAGAATTTTTGCACTTCAAGAAAGGCAATTTGACCTTGGATGAGTATACCAAGACGTTCACGGGATACCTCCCGTTTGTGTCAAGTACTTACCCAACCGAACATAGCCGTGTGGTTCGGTTTGCTAATGGGTTACCATGGGAGTATGAACTCGAAGTGAAGAGGGCGACCACTCTTGATGAGGTGATCAACGTCGCCTGAAGTGTTGAAAAAGTTAGTAAGAGAAGAGTGCAAGAGAGGTCGGTTGGTAATGAGAAGAGGAAGTTTGAAAGTTTTTCGGGACCATCCAAGAAGAGCAAGTTTGCCCCGAGCGGGTCAAAACAAGGAAGTGTTGGTGGATGTAGAAAGTGTGGTAGGGACCACAAAGGTGAATGCAAGGCGGACTCCAACGGTTGTTTCAAGTGTGGTCGGTTTGGCCACATGGATAAAGATTGTAGGGTGAGGAGCCTTGATGAAGTAGAGTGCTTCTCATGTCATGAGAAAGGGCATTATAGTAATGTTTGCCCAAAGAAGGGAACCGAAACGTTGGTGTCAACCGCTCACAAGAAACGGGAGCCATTGAAAGTCAAAGGGCGTGCCTTCCAACTCATGCGAGAAGAAGCCAAGGAGACCCACGATGTTGTCTCAGGTACCTTATTCATAAACTCCATACCCACTTATGTACTAATTGATTCGGGTTCTACATATTCTTTCGTGTCTCGTGAATTTGGTGCTAAGTTTAAGGTTCCACTAGAGTTACTTGATGATTTGTATGAAATAGAAGTAGCCGATGGGAAAACCTCTATGGTTCAACATGTCTCTAGGGATTGTGAGTTAGAAATCGATAGTAAGAAGTTTAAGGTTGATTTGATGCCTATGGGGATTAAGGCTTTTGATGTGATTATCGGGATGGATTGGTTGGGAATCCACCAAGCCAAGATTTTGTGTGGAAAGAAGTTAGTGTCGATTAAGTCTCCCGAAAATGAAAAGGTGTACATCTATGGGGAAAAGAGGCATCATATGCCAAACTTGTTAACCGCCATTAAAGCAAGAAAGTGTTTATCGAAAGGATGTGCATCATTTATAGCTTATGTCTTAGATGGGAGGAAAGAGAAGAAGTTGGTTGAGAATGTGAAGATTATTCGGGATTTTCCCGAAGTTTTTCCCGATGACTTACCCGCTTTGCCACCGGAGAGACAAGTCGAGTTTCGTATTGATTTAGTCCCAGGGGCGACGTCGATTGCCCGAGCCCCGTATCGTTTAGCTCCAACCGAAATGAGAGAGTTGATGGCTCAACTTCAAGATTTACTTGATAAAGGTTTCATTCGTCCTAGTTCGTCACCATGGGGTGCAGCGGTTTTATTCGTAAAGAAGAAAGATGGTTCGATGAGAATGTGTATTGACTACCGAGAGCTTAACAAGATGACGATTAAGAACCGGTATCCTTTGCCAAGGATAGATGATTTATTTGATCAACTTCAAGGAGCCGATTATTTTTCCAAGATTGATTTGAGGTCGGGTTACCATCAAGTTCGGGTCAAAGAAGGTGATACCGAGAAAACGGCCTTTAGAACTCGTTATGGTCATTGTGAAGTATTGGCTATGTCATTCGGCCTAACGAATGCCCCGGCGATTTTTATGGATCTCATGAATAGGGTTTGTAAGCCATTCCTCGATAAATTCCTCATCGTGTTCATCGATGATATTCTTATCTTTTCCAAAACCGCAGAAGAACATGAAGAACACTTGAAGCAAACCCTAGAAGTCTTGAAACGAGAAAAATTGTATGCTAAATTCTCAAAGTGTGAATTTTGGTTGCGAGAAGTCCAATTTCTTGGTCATGTGGTATCCCGAAGCGGGATAAATGTTGACATGTCTAAGATTGAAGCGGTAAAGAATTGGGAAGCACCGAAGACTCCAACCAAAGTTAGAAGTTTTCTTGGGTTAGCCGGTTATTACCGAAGATTTATTGAAGATTTTTCCCGAGTGGCGGTCCCACTCAGTAGGCTAACGAGGAAAGATGTGAGGTTTGAATGGGGGAAAAAGCAAGAGGATGCTTTTGCCTTGTTGAAAGAGAAGTTGTGCAATGCACCAATCCTCACTCTACCCAATGGTATGGAAGATTTCGTGGTGTATAGTGACGCCTCGAATAAAGGTCTCGGTTGTGTTTTAATGCAAAGAGGTAAAGTGATAGCTTATGCTTCAACACAATTGAAGAATGCGGAAGAAAGGTATACAACACATGATTTAGAGTTGGCGGCGATTATTTTCGCCTTAAAGATTTGGAGGCATTACTTGTATGCACAAGATGTATTTTGTACACGGATCATAAAAGTCTCAAGTATGTGTTTACACAAAAAGACTTGAATATGAGACAAAGAAGGTGGATTGAGTTGATTAGTGATTACGATTGTGAAATTGTTTATCATGAAGGAAAGGCCAATGTGGTAGCCGACGCCTTGAGTAGAAAAGTTTATGAAAAAACGGTTAAGGCTAAGTTGATGCGGATTAATGTAGTATCTAGTTTTATTGAAAGTATAAAAACCGCACAAAAGGAAGTGATGGGAAAAGACGAGTATAGGCAAGAGAGATTGGGAAAGAACCAAGTGTTTGAGGAAAATGGTCAAGGTTTGAAAACCGTGAATGATCGGATTTGGGTTCCGAAATTCGGTGGAAACCGAAAGGTGTTGTTGAATGATGCTCACAAGTCCAAGTACTCGATTCATCCCGGAAGTACAAAGACTTATCAAGACTTGAAGAGAATTTATTGGTGGCCGGGGATGAAGTCGAGGGTAGCAAAGTACATTTCAAAATGTGCCACGTGTGCACAAGTGAAAGTCGAGCACTAACTTCCTTATGGTGTTGCATAGTCGTTGCAAGTGCCGGCCGGGAAATGGAATGACATCACAATGGATTTCATTGTTGGTCTCCCAAAGACTGGTAGAAATCATGACGCCATTTGGGTGATTGTCGATATGTTAACGAAAAGTGCGTTATTTCTAGCTATTCGGGAAACTATGCCACTCGAGAAGTTGGCAAAGTTGTATGTTGATGAAGTTGTTCGATTGCATGGGGTACCGATGTCGATTGTATCCGATCGAGATGCAAGGTTTACCTCGAGATTTTGGAGATCACTCCAAGAAGAGTTGGGAACTAAGTTGAGATTGAGCACGGCTTACCATCCGCAAACCGATGGTAAAAGTGAAAGAACGATCCAAACGGTCGAAGATATGTTGAGGTCGTGTGTATTGGATTTTGGTGGTAAATGGGATGAACATTTACCGTTAGTTGAATTTTCGTATAATAATAGCTATCACTCAACCATTAAGATGCCACCATTTGAGGCTTTATATGGGAGGAAGTGTAGGACGCCTTCTTGTTGCTTAGAGGCGGGTGAGACGAAACTCACGGGTCCCGAGATTGTGAAAATAACAAATGAGAAAATCGGGATAATTCAAAAGAATATGAAAGTGGCACAAGATCGCCAAAAGAGTTATTCGGGTTTGAAAAAGCGACCTTATGATTTAAATGTCGGTGATATGGTGATGTTAAAGGTGTCGCCTTGGAAAGGCGTGATGTGGTTTGGTAAGAAGGGCAAATTGAGCCCAAGATATGTTGGCCCATTTAAGATTTTGAAACGGGTCGGTTTGCAAGCATTTAAGTTAGAACTTCCACCCGCGTTGCAAGGTGTCTATGACACCTTCCATGTTAGTAATTTGAAGAAATTCTTGGGTGAAGTGGAGAATATTATCCCCCTTCAAGATTTGCGGGTCGATGCACCCAACCAATTGATTGAAGAGCCCGAGGCCATATTGGAGGCCCAAATGAAGAAATTAAGGAACAAAGAAATTGAGTTGGTATTGGTCAAGTGGAAGCATTCCCTTGGGACAAATTTGACTTGGGAAGTCAAATATGAGATTAAGAAACGCTACCCGAACTTTGTAGATTATGATACGATTCCGAGGATGGAATCCTCTTAAGGGGTAGATAGTTGTAACGACCGAGATTATGTAAATAAATAAATTGTACAAAAATATGATAATTAGGGATAATTCATTTCAGAACCGTAGGATTTGGTTTCGTGTCATTTGGACACCGTATGAGAAAGTTATGGACGAAACCGGGTCGAGACGAAGACCAAAAAGTGCAGCCCTATTGGCTGAAGGAGTTCGCGGCGCGAACTGATGTTCCCGATCGGGCACATCAAACAGGGATTTGTGGATTTTCAGACATAGAGTTCCCAACCAGTTACCGATCGCGAAAAGTTAACGACACGCAGATTTCACGGCGCGAACTCGTGTTCGCGATCGTGAAGTCCTGAATTCAGTATAAAAACGGGTTTTAGGCTAGGGATTAGGCATCAACGACCCTACTTGTAGCTCAACCGTTATTTTGAAGAGAAAGGGCGATTTTGCTGATCTTGAGCTCAAATCTTCATCATCTTTGAAGATTTAGACATCAAAGGTAAGGATTCTTGATTGTCTTGCTTCCCTAACTTAGTTTCAAGCTTTTCACGGGTATCAATGGTGGTTTGGGGAACCAACCACATCATCTTTGGGGAAGATGATCTATCATGGGTGTAAAACACTCATGGTAAGCTTGTAATCAATGTGTACAAACTGGATTTCGGTTTTATGGATAGAAATCTTGAACTAGGGTTTGAGATTTCCACCAAGTGGTATGAACTTGGTGGATGGGAATGTTTAGTTGGATTAATTAGTAACTAGTTATGATTTATAACTAGATTTTGTGATGATTTGTGATATTAGGGCAAGGAGGAGTTGAAATTGGAAGTACTTCTTTGGTTGAGAAGTAGAGATTGTGTTGATTGAACACAAGTGTTTGGATAGCTTTGCTAAGGTGAGTACATGTGATCTTTCTGAGTACATAGTAAACCATGTTTTATGAATTGAAATGATTTTAGAATCTTTATTAGATAAATATTTTTAATAAAGAAAAGATTGAATTGATAGAGTATGAATTTAATTGAATTGAATTGAAATGAATTGAATTGTAAACTTAATTGCTTAGTTACCACTAGTATGGTTGAGTGGTGATATGGGCTTTGACCCAAGTTGATGATTTGTTATGTGGTAGCTAATCGATTGGATCCTAGATAACCCACACAAGTTGGGGGAGTTAGTGACACCTACTTGGGGCGGTACCACCCTGCGCAAGGGTAGTGTGTCGAGAAATAGATAACCCGGAAATCGGGGGAGTAAATAGATAACCCAGAAATCAGGGGAGCAAATAGATAACCCGGAAACGGGGGAGTTTACCTAGATAACCCATATCGGGGGAGTTGTTTCGGGGAGGCCCGTTACGTATGTGTTTGGCTTATGGCAAGACTTAGAGATTGATTGACTATGTGCAATTTGATAATTATTAAATTATTATTTTATTGCAAATTATTTCTAACCGGGTCTAAAACCCATGTTTCTCACGAGACAATATTTGTCTCACGTACTACTTTGTTTTTGACTATGTACTCAGGTTCGGGAGCAAAAGATTAGGCGGCCCGTAGTTAGCATTTGGAAGAATTAGCTCGGTGTACTTATTTAGTTCCCTAGACTATAGTTTTGATATATTTGTAACATCGGTTTTGGTACTTTCTAATTATCCCAAATGTTTCAATTAAACCGTGTTTTTAAATACTCGGTTTGTAAAGACTATTATTTTATACTTTTAAAAAGTTTTAAATTCGGTTGAAAAATCGGTGTGTTACAATTGGTGGCTGCTAATGTTTATGATGCAAAATGTAAGCTTGATGATCGAATCCAGATCTAGAAGTAGATTAATTTGTCCTATTTTATTTATTTTAAATTCTTGTGAGTTTTCTATCGATAATGTCGGAAGAAACCCAGTAAACAGACGAAAGTAGTAGAAACCCATAAACCTTTGTTTTCCTCTACCATTCTTTCGACGATGGTGATTATGAAGGTTGAATTGGATCTGGGGATTATTATTTTTAGTAAATTAGGGTTTGGTTGATGTTTGGAAAATGAGTTGATTAGGGTTGTACATAGTTCAACTTTAATTGTACATAAGTACATGGTTGTAACTTATGTTTGAATGGTTGTACACAAATGATAAAATGACTATTCTACCCTCATGTGCATTGCATATGAGAGGACTTAACAGAAAAGTTTAACACCGTTTAGCATAAAGGACTATGGGTGCAAAATAGTTTCAAAATAAGGATCACCAGTGTAATTTTTTAAACTAGAGGACCAAAGATGTAATACGGTATAAACTTAAAGGGCCATAATTTACTCTAAATAGTCAAATTGACTATCATATATAATCAATTAAAAAAAACACTAATTCAATAATGATATATTTTTTTTCATATAACCGATTTTTGCATTTAAAAGATGTCAAAGGATAACACTGAGGTGGATACCATCGTATTTTTGTATAACCAAACAATTTTTTTTATCATTTCAATATATTTTATGATATGTTTTCTTACATTTTTTTTATTAATTTTTGAAGCTAACTCTACATTCAGACGGCTTTAAAACTAGTCTTCCCCTATATATGCACCTACATATGATTTTGCTTTGCCAACTCATCCAATCGCATCTCTCTCATTGGCTCTTTATGCCACGTGTAATTCACACATTGGCCACCCAATTCCTTTCCTTTTCAACGAATAATTAATATGCTGCTGTTATTAGTATGCATATTTTTCGGTAACCAATTCATCCAGCATGTGAATTACAGCATATATAGGAGAAAATTCTGGATTTTTCTCAATACCAAATATGTTCAATATTATCTTTAAATAACTAATCACCTCTAATAAATACCTGAACCCCTAACACGAAATGCACAATATTGACTATAAATAAATAATATTCAAACATATCAAATTTTTAGGAATCTTTTGAAAATACACCATCTAATCCTTAAATGTCACGAGGAATGCTTAATATATCCGGTAAACTTATTTGGAAGTTGAATTTCGGAGATTTAAATTATATATTGATAATATATTCCTTCTTATCACCTATAATTTTTTGAAACTTTATAGCAATATATAGCCTATTTAAATCATACATCGTATACAGATTGATTCAAAACAATTCCACAGGTTCATAGTTCCCCTGAATTCGCAGAACAGCAAAAGGTAATATTAAAAAATCTTGCAGGCTTCTAAATTACATTTAGTATATGACTTTAGGCGATATTTTCTGCAGCATACGCTAATCTTCGAATACCAAGTATGTTGGCTTAAATTCTCTAATGTTTTACATATAAAACTGCAGTTTTTTAAATTAAATGTCCTGATAAATTCTTAGAATAAGGCTGGCAAGTTGAAAATTCGCATTTCAGATATTAAGTGTTTTTATAAAATTACAGTATTCTGATGACACTGGAACGCGTGATATCCTGTGTAACTATGATTTTACAGTTGATATAAAAAGATTTTAAATAATGTATTTAAAAAACTTCATAATGTAATCAACTTAAATCACAGATTTTCTTTTTTCTTTCTTTTTTAATAAAAATTGCCCACGCCTATATCATTATACAGTAATTATGTTTACGTTTTGACCTCAATTCTGAAGAACCCGTACATCAGCAACCTCAATAGGTTATATAAAAAGTTTTGTATAATGTTTCTACATTTTAACATGTTATTATCCAGTTTCCGTATAATATATATCATGTTATTATTAATTTTTTTTAACATGACTAATAGTGCAGCTGAAACCATTGTAAAAGGTCTTATTTCAACTACATAATCAACATAACATGTTAATGGTATGCTTCATTTATGCTTAATGCGTCAGTCTCACATATTCTATATCTTAGTAGTTTTTAACATGATGGTTATTTTAATAATGCTAATGAAATAAATATTTACAAGTCTTTGTTATTTATGGTAGGATGAATGCAAACGAGTATGAACAGAAAGTCAAAACTTAATACTTAAGCTATCGAACAAAAGTTTCAGGGAGTAGTAAAGGTTTTCAATTTGTAAGTCCATATTAAATTCTATGATATTATCTACCATGATCTATGATTTAAGATATTCATTGCATTAGTTAATCTTTCTTTGACTTGTGATTTAACAGATAATACAACATGGGTATGAATTTCAAATTATCTTCTTTTTACATAATTTTGGTATAAGTCCTAACGGGTAATTCTTTTTACGAAACATGTAGTTCCATCCGTAACATCAAATATTTTTACTCAAATAACATAAGTTTATCATCTTGAGCATTGAACTTATGTTCTCAATTATGAAGGTTCTGTTCTTTCGCAAATAGAGATATAATCTGGGTACGTAGTTTTGGTATAGGTCCTAATTAACGGTTATTTATTTTGTATGGGATGGTTTGGGTTCACTATAATCTTAAAAAGTTATGGTTCCTCCAATTCAAAACAAGTGATACACTTTGAAAATTAACTTATTTGGTAAAAAATAGTGGATCACACACTCACCAAATATTTACTTTAATATAGTGAAATGACCTCTTTATCCTTACTTTTACTTTAAAATATCATTATTCGATTAACCCTCTTTTATTTAAAAGAAGTAAGACTGATTCCCCACTAACTATCCAATTTAATTAATCAAACCATCATTATAACAATATGCATTGTAAGGTTCCAATACTAAGCCCTAATATTTCTAAGATCATTAGCTATCTAACGTTGAAATTAAAGCTTACTTAAATCAAATTCTGACATTAATCACAACAATCCCTAACAAAAACATATTAAAGATTCACTTGCAATAATCAATTAGTACAAATATCTCGCTAATGTAACATGTAAGGCAACGCATTGTCAATTTCACATTAAACAAAAGATATAATCAAAGTATAGAAAACTCACTCGACAAGGGTTATTCGAACTAGGGCTTCATGACAAGACTGAAGGTTAACCAAATACGGAAATAGTTCGACAGCAAGCAACGAAAGATGTGCAGACAGTAAATATATTTGGCTTGCTTCAAAGAAGAAAGCTTCACGACCAAATCTCCATGGTTGTTTGCAGCGGCTTAGAGATAGTGATTGTTAGCGCCGTGAAACAGCCATGGTTGCCCTGCGTGTGTGAATTGCCCTAGAATATACACGTAGTAATCTTCTATGTCTAAAATTGGGGAGTATACTCTGGTTTTTTTTAGGGTTTTATAGATTGAGTTGAATTGAAAAGTAGTGGAAACACGAGTCCCGTGATGTCGATCCTGCGTTTGAAAAGAGGATATCGGACATTCTGAACTTTGTTAAGCCAATTGCAAAATGAGAAATAGAATACCTAAGAAATCTTATGTAACATCCCTCCATTTTTAATGTTACAACTCCCTTTTATTTTACAGCATGAAACAAGGAAAATAGCTCTAAAATAAAAAGCATTGTCTCCCCAAAACTCTACATTTTAAGGCCATTTCATGTACTTTTTAGATTTAAGAATCAAATACAAAAGTTTTAGGGTAAATTACAGAAATTGTTCTTGATGTTTTCCATATTCTGTGTTTTTGTCTCTAAACTTTTCTTTTCAATTTTTTTGTCCATGACGTTTTTAAAATTCCGCATTTCTGTCATTCCGTCCAAAGTCTTCCGTTAACTGGCGAAATTTTTATCAATTTTCCCAAATTACCCCTATCATCATCATCCAAAAAATGGATAGAAATCCAATACAATAAGAAAAACCCAAAATCAACAAATTCCCCATTCAACTTCATGTAGTTGTCATCATCTTCAATATACATTATCTAATAAAGAAACACAAAATTCCCCATTCTTAAATAGAAATTACTCCCTCCGTCCCTAAATAAAGTTCCCATTTTGCCTTCAAATTTTGTCCCTAAATAAAGTTCCCATTTCTCAAACATAAGGAGTCCACTTAATATAATAATATTATTACCAATACTTTCACCACTAACTATCTCTTAAAACACTTTCTCTCTCCAATCAAACCTTATATTTTAATCAAAAGTAATACCAAATACCCCACCACTAACTATCTCCTAAAATGTTGTGCCCAACACAAATGGGAACTTTATTAAGGGACGGAGGGAGTATCTAATAAAGAAATACAAAATCTAGAAATTCTCTAACAAAATGTGAGTTTCGATTTAAGTTTCGATTTGGGTTATAGATCTGAGTTTTGATTCCATAAACCAAAAACCCTAAACTCCGGTCGTCTTCTTCTCCACGGCTTCTCAAGAATCGCGATTTTGCAGGTGCGTTTGACAAACCAGATCTGATTTTCAGGTGAGTTTCGATTCGTAAATGAGTTTGGTGATGTTTTCAAGCGACGAACCAGATCTGATTTCCAATCGTTGGGTTGAGGAGCCATTAGATTTTGACAAACCAGTTCTGATTTCTCATGTTCATCAACATCAGCATCAAGATGAACGAAGGTGGTTTTGTTGGAGGTTTAGGGTTTGTGGGTGTTGGGAAGAAGATGAAAAAAGAAAAAATTAAAAGAGAAAAAGAAAATGGAAAAAAAGGACTAAAATGCTCTCATATCTTTTGCATTTGAGGTCACTTAACGGAAGATTTTGGACAGAGGGACAGAAATGCGGAATTTTAAAAACGTCAAGGACAAAAAAACGGGAAAAAAAAAGTTTAGGGACAAAAACCCAGAATCTGGAAAACCTCAGGGACAATTTCTGTAATTTACCCAAAATTTTATGAATCACATGTACCATCCTAATTTTCGTAACATTTAGTCATGTATCAAATATAAAGAAGTCTTATTTTGTCTATAAATTTTCTGTAACATTAATTTATGTATCAAAATTTATACCAACATATTATTACAATTATAGTCGGTTATGACATTTAAACTGTATCAATTGTTTTATTTTTCTTCCACATATCTTTTGAAGCATGCCCGCCCAGTCGGGCGGGCTTTGAAGCTAGTATAGGTATATGTGAAGATATACTAATTAAACAATAAATCATAAATTCCCCACTACCGCTAGAGATGCATGTGTGTATATTTGGTAAGCAAAATACGATTGATGTGAAAAAGAGAGAATATGATACCTCTCTAATTAATCAAGCGGACCATTCAATTATGTGTTACCATACATAGTATCAAAGTTCTATATTTCTGCGACTGTAATCATGATACCCTCGGTGCTACCCCCATTACAAAGTCTTTTTTTATTTAAATCGATGGTTCTCCTTCAAACCTTTGGTCAACCCTTTGATCGTTATTGCATTTGTCACGATAAAATATATTTTAATATTTTAAATTTGGTTAATTATATTTTTTATTTCTTTAAATTATTAAAGATACAATATTATATCATGATCTCGGAAAATTAGCTACTTTAGTACATTCACTCACTAATTTTGTTTTGTATTACTAGTCCATTTGCTTATAAGTTTAATATATTAAGATTAACTTATAATTCCCCCATATCAAAATAAGTGAATCACTTTCTTTTTTAGGGTGTATCAAAATAAGTGAATCACTTTAATAATTTACATTATTTGGTAAGTTTTTATATTTAAAATTACTCATTTATCCTTAGGTATCCCTCTTTAAACATCATTAAATGTGTTAGGTTAATCAACTTTTATCATCTTCCTACAAAAAGCAACAGTATAAGGTGTGGAGACCACTCATTCTAATTACCCTAATTAATTTCACTAATATCTTATTATCTTATTTTGCCTTAAAAAACGTGAACTTAAATATGATTCACTTATTTTGATACGGAGGAAATAATTTTTAGTTCGTAAAAAGACAAACGTAATATGATAAATATTTTATTAGAAAATATGATCAAACTAATAACATATCATTTCAAGATAAAGCCAAGATATTAGAATGATTTAATATACTATTGTAGGTAGTTAATTCTTTTTAATTGATCTTGCTATATTTTTTAAAGGTGCCATTTTTAATTTTGAAGTAGAAAAGAAGTTAAGCCTATGTTCAATACAGACTACTGATCGATCTATTAATTGTATTTATATATAAGGACAAACTTTAGAAGCATCGGGAAAAGCTAAGCTGATCTGATTAATAGCATTCTGACTTATATATTAAATTGACACATTAAGATAGCTAGGCCGATAACATCTGTATTGTATTTATCACTTATTATAATTTTTGTACATCAAAACTGTGAATTAACTTTGTATTACTTATTTCGACAAGAATGAAGTATTTCAAATATAAAATTAAATAATAAAACAATTAAGTAAAACAATTTAAATGCCAAATACATAAATACTGCTAGAAAGTGTATGTGAAGAATGTGTTAACTGGATGAGAGGTGATATGAATCTATGATAAGTTGCACCATCATTATATATCTAGAAAGTGTATGTGAAGAATTTATTCTGTTCTATCAACAAGGATGGACCAGAATTCTTCAACAAAATGATAGGTTCTCGTATAAAGACACAAATAAATATATAATTAAATAAATAAAGTATATTGTATATTACCAGTACGAAACGGTAATCCTATTGCTTTGTCATAGTGGTCCAATTTATTTAGGGGTGACAATTCCCTGTACAATCCGAAATTTGACATGAACGCGACACGAAATTAGTCAGCCTTGAGTTAACCTAAACGGTTCGGGTCAAAGATCCGGTCGATCCATCCACCCGTATATAAGTCGAGACAGATTCGAGTTGACTTATGTATAAATGGGTCAACAGTTAAGGTTGATATTTCCGATCTGAAATTCTAAACGGTTAAGGTTTGGGTTGACTGATTCTAACCTGCTAACCGACCCCAATTTCCTAAATACAACCTGACTACCACCCCTAGTCCAATTGACAGTTATCCTACACTTTTGTTCTTCATTAACACATAACAAAAATACATATCGGTTGAAGTTGTAATTAATATTCATATTGAAAGTTGTGTTTAATAATTACAAAAATTAGACTTCACTTAATTAGAGCATGTGTTAAACAAATTTTTAATAAAACATATGAAAAGTGTTACAATTATCTTCTCCTAATATGCAATGCTGATAAATATGTCCTATTACTGGTAGAATAAGAGTAATTAAATTCTATAGAGATGATACAAGAATCCATATTACGTTAAAAGAGTGTCGGTACGGGTTAGCAATCCTCTCGCCATAGAAGCTAGGGCGGTAAAATTTGTACCGAACAAAACCAACCAACCAACCGAACCAATTAAAGTTAATAGCCAATATGTTGGTAGCCAATATGTTGGTAGCCAACATGTTTGGTTGGTAGTACCGTACCAATTGAGTGTTCATGGTACGGTAATGGTACAAATATTTAAATATTATGGTAGTACCGTACCAACCAACATATATATATACATATATATAAATTGATTCTTACAATATATACTTACATAAATTGTGGTCTAATTATTATCTTTAAAAATCTTTCACTATAAAAAATATATAATTGATTTTTTAACATAGATAATATTAATATATCATTAATAATTCATCCTTTTATTTATCTTGTTATCGAGTTTGGAAAATTTATCATTATGTTTTAAATGATAGATGATGATTAAATATCATATTATAAAACATATCTTGTTTTTAATATTTTTAGTTTATATTCGTTTATAATCTTGGTATGCAGTAGCAATTTGTACCAACTAACATTGTTGGTAGCCAAATAAATTGGTACCAAGTATACTTGGTATGGTACCGGTAGTTAAATTAGTGTACCAACTAGAGTTGGTACAGTACACAGTATGAGAAAAATGCGCGTGGTACCATACCATGTTCACCCCTAATAGAAGCTATGCCTCCACCATAAAAGAGTGTGGCATCCGCCAACGTTTCGCCATATCTCAGTTGCAGGGGTGTCTTTGAGGAGTTGCAACAGGTGCAGCCGCACATGACTCATATTTCAGAGGGGGCCCATTTTTATAGACGTCTTGTATATATATAATCTTAAAGTTTTAAACAAACTTAATAATTTTATAAAAAAAAATAAAAATTCTAAATTTTTATACTATATCTTGTATTTAGGGGTCCACTTCGTATATTCACACAGAGCTTTTAAAATTTCGGAAACACCCATGCTCAGTTGCTATAGTTATGAATGATTGTCATGGATATCGCCAACCCAACCAAACTGTATAACATTTTCCCCTAACATAGTATAAGCCATACAAGGTGTTTTCCCAATTTTCGTTATAGCAACATTATAGGGCGAAAAACTATATAGCCTAGTGAAATTCAATATATATTATAAGTGAAATTCATGTAGTTTTTAGGCACTCAAAACTTATAGCCTAATAATATTGATGTATATAGTGTTGCTTAGTTATGACCTAAACATCATGAGTTCAAGTACCAATAAGGACATCTAAATTAGATACCGTTAAAAAAAATGTATACTTTTCAGGGTTGAAAATTTGAAATATGATGATGCAATTAATACAGTCATAAATATTTCTGTAAAGTTCCATGATTATAACCCTTTTTTGTTTACAATAATGTATAAGATCCTACATTTGTCCCTCAAGACTAGTTATATATAGAAGGTGAAGCTGGTTATCATTTGTGAAACACACACTGGTGTTGGGTTGCCTTTGAGTACTCTGCTCTCTTGCACCCATCCTTGTGTTTTTCCCTCCATAAGACCCTAATAAAATTGAAGCCTTGAAGGTATGTATCAAACTTTTATCTTACTTCGATCCAGTTCTCACAAAATTGTCTTATTATGTTTTAGTAAGTTGCTATTACATTATGTTTGATTTTAAACATAATATAGTTTTAATATACGTCATTAATATCGTGTTAGAAAATTTTAGATATTTACAAAAACTAAAGAGGATGGAAATTGTGCATCAAAACGGAGTTTTAGGAAAACAAGTGGGAAGATACTTATTGTGTTTTGAAAACTAGTCAATTGCATTGTACATATCAGTTAAACAAATAATCAAGTCTTCCAAACACTAAAAGAACTGATTATATAATTATTGCGAGTTCAAACAACATAACCAAATTCAAATATTACTTTTTGTAATCACATTTTTAACTTTTAATTATTTGATTTCGAATAACATAATCTAAGTTTAATAAAGAAAATCCCAAACACCCTGAAAAAAACAAACTCAAATATATTATTTATAGAGATATAGGTAGATACTAATTTTTCAATGACCATCAGTTAAATATTTTATTTTTTTGTTATTATTAATTGGAACAAACAAACAAATACGTATCAATCAATAATTGGTGACAATATTATATAATATTATTGATTTATATTTGGTGTTACGTGTTCACTAACAAAAAAATTATCACGGATGAAGTATGTGTACGATTTCGTAAATCATAAATGTTAAAAGTAATAGAAAAAGTTATTTTTAATGAAAATAAAAAGAAAATAGAAAAGAAAAGAAAAACATAAGTCGCGATTTCTTTTATTTTTCTTGTTCTATTTTTATTATAATATTTTTGTGTAATTATTTGACACGTGATGGGCTTTCTCTGTCTGAACCTCGCCCACCGCACTCACAAATGAGAAGCAGAGTGTTTATATAAACCATTCATTCCACCCTTCATTTCACATCCTACCCAGTCTCCTCTGCTTTCAACTCTCAAGATCAAAGCAGAGGAAAACAAATCAAGCTCAAAACCAGAGTATTGACCACACATTTTAATTTTAATCTCAAATTTAATTATATATATCCATTGATATTGTGTGTTCCGAACACCCTGCTTCAATTCTGCACAAAATTGTTTATAGTTCAAGTATTCAATTTTTATAAGAACTTGATATATTTTGCTTGTGGAAATTGTTTGTTAAAGATGGGTGCAACCGATGACGGAAAGCACCAACAAGGCTTCGAACTCGCCGGAGGATTCGCCCCTCAGGCACCCTCCAAGTGCTTTGATGATGACGGTCGTCTAAAGAGAACTGGTATTTTGTCATTGGTTATAATTCATTTTAAAAGGGTTAATTTCACATAATGATAATATCAAATTTTGAAAAGTGTTTATATAAATTTTATTTTCATTCTATAAAAATAATCAAGTTTTATAAATGTTCCAATCATATAAGATTTACCTTTTATTATAAATTATCAGATCATATTATACTACATATATTTTTAAGTGTTCTAATTATGAGGTTTTTATATAAAATATTAAATAAAGTGACCTAATAAACTGTAATGAAAGGTAAATTTTATATGATTTTAACGCTTTTAAAACTTAATTATTATTATAGAGTCAAAATAAAATTTGATTTACATGGATGAAACAACTTTGAAGTTTTATTACTACTATTAACTATTTTTTTTAAATAAACTCATTCTTAAACCATACTTCCCCTGATTCAAAATAAGTGATACACTTTTCTTATATGAATTATTTAAAATAAGTGCTACACTTTGATAAATTACTCTATTTGGCAAAAAATAGTAGGGATCACACCCACTAACTATTTACTTTAACAAAGTGAAATGACCAATTTACCATTACTTTTGACTTTTAAACATCATTAACCCCACTTTATTTAAAAGGTATGAGACCCATTATCCACTAATCATTCAATTAATTCAATTTAATCATCATTATAATCTTTTGACTAAAAAACCATGAAACCTGAAGTTTAGCACTTATTTTGAA
Source organism: Calendula officinalis (assembly GCA_963853835.1). NCBI lineage: Eukaryota > Viridiplantae > Streptophyta > Magnoliopsida > Asterales > Asteraceae > Calendula > Calendula officinalis. The sequence continues at coordinate 69,965,252 of OY970825.1, forward strand.
TCGGAGGAAGTATATATATTTTTTCAATTTTTTGACAATTTTGCCCATCGATGTACTTTTTTACTTTAGTTGTCAAAGAGTCAACTTTGACTGTATTCTATGAGACTTAATTAATTATTTTCTTGTCGGAATTTAGGCACGGTGTGGACTGCAAGCGCACATATAATAACTGCAGTTATAGGTTCCGGCGTGTTGTCACTGGCATGGGCGACGGCGCAGCTGGGTTGGATCGCCGGCCCCACCGTTCTTTTCCTATTTTCATTTGTGACTTACTACACCTCTTGCCTTCTCGCCGCCTGTTACCGGTCCGGCGACCCTGTCACCGGGAAACGGAATTATACATATATGGAAGCTGTTCAAAACAACCTTGGTATCTCTCTTTTTCTTTTTTCTTCGAATTTCTATGATAAAGAAGATGTTTGCAGACGAAATACATGCTAATTTGAATATATTTTGATATTTCTCAGGTGGGTTTCAAGTGAAAATTTGTGGGTGTATTCAGTATTTCAATCTTGTCGGAGTAGCAATTGGGTACACCATTGCAGCTTCTATTAGCATGATGTGAGTACTTCAGATAAAATTGTGATTTTTTAAGATTGAAGTTAATAAGGTTTTTAAAGTAAATTAGTCCTTTAGGTTTGTACCATATTACATATTCGGTCCTTTAATTTCATTGATTACACTAGTAGTCCTTATTACTCAAACTATTGACACATTTGGTCTTTTACCTAAACAGACGTTAACTTTTCCTAGTCAAGTATGGTCACGAGTGATGCGCGAGGGGGTAAAAATGTCCTTTTCCCTTTCCTTTCACCATTTTGAAACCCATAAAAACCCGCTTGTTTGATGGGAAAAGTTAACATCTATTTAGGTAAACGACCAAACGTGTCAGTAGTTTTAGAAATAAGGACTAATAGTGTAATTTATGAAACTAAAGGACCACATATGTAATATGGTACAAACCCAAAGGACCGCCGATTCCCGCCCTTTTCTTATATTAGCGGAAACTCTTCTATCCTAAAATCTTCCAGTTTCTTTATAGTTTAAAATTGTTATCCACGAAAACGGATTTGTGTAATTTACTCAAGTTTCTAATATTACTTTCTTTTTTGGTGATCTATGTAAACAGAGCAGTAAAAAGATCAAGTTGTTTCCATGAAAAAGGACATGATAATCCATGTGGTGTATCAGGGACTCCGTACATGGTGATGTTTGGTGTTGTAGAAATCTTGTTCTCTCAAATTCCAGATTTTGACCAGATTTCATGGCTGTCAATGTTGGCGGCTGTCATGTCGTTCACTTATTCATCCATTGGCCTTGGCCTAGGAATTTCTAAAGTTGCTGGTAAGCTTATAAGTCAAAAAGTTAGTCAAACAAAACCACTGAATTATGTGGTCAAAGCATGTTAGTTGATGTCCAAACTTTATATGAAGAGTAATAATTTAGAAGAATTTGAAAAAAATAAAATAAAAAATTTGGAGGGAAACTATGCTTATATTTATGCTGAATATCAATTTCAAAAGGAGTAGGTTTGACTTAATTAAGTCAAAAGTTTAACAAATACGGAGTAATCTTTTTAAGGAAATTAACTTTATTTTTTTCTTGTTTGATTATCAGAAAATAAAAAAATTAAGGGAAGTTTCACTGGTATTAGCATCGGAACTGTCACTAGCAGTGGAACCGTCACTGAAACTCAGAAAATATGGAGGAGCTTTCAAGCACTAGGAGCCATTGCTTTTGCTTATTCTTATTCCCTCATCCTCATTGAAATTCAGGTATTTTAAATCTTTTTTATTTAATTAATCAAATCTATATAACGAATAAAATAAACAATTTTCGTGTAACGGTACTTAGGATACAATCAAATCGCCACCAGCAGAACACAAGACGATGAAAAGAGCAACTATGATAAGTGTAATAACAACAACAGTCTTCTACATGTTTTGTGGATGTTTCGGTTATGCTGCATTCGGTGACATGGCACCCGGAAACCTACTAACCGGTTTCGGTTTCTACAACCCTTATTGGCTTCTTGACATTGCAAACGCCGCCATTGTTATCCACCTTGTTGGTGCCTACCAAGTGTACTGCCAACCCTTATTCGCCTTTGTTGAAACCACAGCCGCCAAATATTTCCCCGAAAGCAAATTCATCAACAACTTTATCGAGATCCCGATCCCAATTGGCGGTTACAAACCCTACAAACTAAATTTGTTCCGATTTGTTTGGAGAAGTGCTTTTGTGTGCATGACCACAGTTGTTGCAATGTTGATGCCGTTTTTTAATGATGTTGTTGGGATCCTTGGTGCGTTTGGGTTTTGGCCTTTGACGGTTTATTTTCCGGTTGAAATGTATATTGTTCAGAAGAAAATACCGAAATGGAGTACCCGATGGGTTTCGTTGCAAACATTGAGTGCGGCTTGTTTGATTATTTCGGTTTGTGCTGCGGCTGGATCGTTTGCGGGAGTGGTTCTTGATCTAAAGGTGTACAAACCCTTTCACACAATGTAATGTCTTGATTTGAGGGTTATAAGAATTGTTATTGAAATGTAATGATTTTTAGGAGCTCAAGAAGATTACAATACATGTTGTTCATGTACGTTCTTGATAAAACAATCCTTAAAAGAGTTGTCATTCTACTTTTGTACTTTTTTTTTTGTTGTCATTGTATGTAATCTATTTTATGTATTGGAATCAAATCAAAACAAACGCAACTTAATTCTGGTCTAGCTTATTTATGTAATCATTTAGCCATGTATGCAACCAGCATAATAAGGCCGCACTTCGCTGCGGGTTTATTAATCCAAACGCTAGATTAAAGAACTTTTTCATAAAAAAAATTTATCATAATCCACCCTTAAAAAACCATGAAAATATATGTTTGATACACTTGTTAGCCAATAAGTAAGTAATGTGACGAAGGCTCACCCATTATTTAATTATTTTTATTTTTTATATATGTTTGTTTTTATAAAATAATGTAACAATCAGAAGTATTATAAAATTATATTCATTTTGATCGTATTTCAGTAATCTTTATAATGAAAAACTTTTTAAAAAATAAACATTTCATTTGGTCTAAGTAAAATGTAAACTAAAATGTTAATTGTCAACTTTTGGTTATTAATAAATAGTTGAGGGTGGAAATTAACTTTTTTCTATAAAGTTACCAAAACACCCCTACTTTATGAGCTTATTTGAAACATCATATCACGTAACCTCCATATCACAATTCACACCTCCGTTTTATTTCTAAACCCCGTTTTGAAATTCCTAATGAACAATATTTGTTCTATGGTAAATGTAAGGTACAAGGATTGTTTTGTGGCAAATAGAATTAAGTTCAAGTACAGTGATTGTTGGCTTGTTGCCTACCCAACCGAACCCAACATTATTTCTATAGCCCAACACAAAGCCCAACCAATTTACATTAAAGCCCAATAATAACTTTTTTCAGAAAGCCATCAACATGCATTTTTTTAAAAGCCCAATGTCATTCCTTTAAAAAAAATAGGTGATTTTTACACCATATATCCTCCCCTATATATGAGGCTACACATGATGACTTCATGCCACATCATCACAACGCCGACTTTTGATTGGTGGACAATGCCACGTGTAATTCCGGCATTGTCCATTCATTCCTCATAAACTTCTCTCTTCACCCGTAACTGTAGGCATTATTTTTGGAAAAGAAGCATTCTTGATAGGAACGTAGTTACTGTAAGCCGGATTTACAGGCAACGATATCCTGTCAAAACATGAATTAAAATAAATAGTAATTCTAAAGAATCAACACAATTAATTATCATTCCTATTTTAAATTTCAAAACAATAAATTTAAAAAAGTTTTTTATTACTTACCAAGAGTCAGGCTAATTGGTTTTATATACGCCATGTTCTTACAGGTAAACTTCTTGCTGAAAGTCAATCAGATCTTAAAAAAAAGGTAATTTCTAAACCCTATTTTCATTGATTTTTAGTTTTTTACTATTTTAAAAACTTAATTAATTTATTATAAACAATTGTGTATTTTTTTAAAACAGTATTTAAATTTAAACTGTTTATCTGCCTTAAAAATTAACAAAAATATTTTTTGAATGCACCGTTTTTTATATACGCCATGTTCTTGCAGGTAAACTTCTTGCTGAAAGTCAATCAGATCTTCAAAAAAAAGGTAATTTCTAAACCCTATTTTCATTGATTTTTAGTTTTTTTTACAATTTTTAAAACTTAATTAATTTATTATAAACAACTGTGTATCTTTTTAAAACAGTATTTAAATTTAAACTGTTTGACTTTAAAAGTCAAACAGTCACCACCACGTTTACTGTCAAACAAGTTTAATTGAAAAGTCAGTTTAAAATTATCTAATTTTTTAACAAATATTCCAAAACAAAATTACTTAATTATTATAACCATTAATATTTCATTTAATATTTTCAAACTTTCCTAATGTTTTGGTAAAATATTAATGGTCGATTAAAACATGAATAATTTAATTATTAATAATTGCCATAATAATTGCCATAGGGTCGAAGAATGTCAAGTTTCACCCCTGCATCCACAATCTGTCGGAATTGAAGGTACATGTTCTTCTTTTCAGTTTTTTATACGCATCCATATAGGATTGTGTTGTCTTCATCCGGTTTGGTTCGTAAATAAAATACATTCTATAAAAGATTATACTTCAATCTATATAAGTTTCAAAACATAATCTGCCTTAAAAAAGATTATACTTCAATCATACCTAATTTGTTTTATATACGCCATGTTCTTGCAGGTAAACTTCTTGCTGAAAGTCAATCAGATCTTCTAAAAAAAAAGGTAATTTCTAAACCCTATTTTCATTGATTTTTAGTTTTTTTTACTATTTTAAAAACTTAATTAGTTTATTATAAACAACTGTGTATCTTTTTAAAACAGTATTTAAATTTAAACTGTTTGACTTTAAAAGTCAAACAGTCACCACCATGTTTACTGTCAAATAAGTTTAATTGAAAAGTCAGTTTAAAATTATCTAATTTTTTTTAACAAATATTCCAAAACAAAATTACTTAATTATTATAACCATTAATATTTCATTTAATATTTTCAAACTTTCCTAATGTTTTGGTAAAATATTAATGGTCGATTAAAACATGAATAATTTAATTATTAATAATTTCCATAACTAATTCGCTATTTTTAATTTCAAAACAATAAATTTTAAAAACTTTTTTATTACTTACCAAGAGCCAGGAGTAATTTATTGCTTTTTTGAAATCAAATGTTATGCCAAAACCCGAATGTAAAATTCAAAACCCATCCACCCCTATATAAAGTGCATACCATTCAAAACCCATCACCATACCGTATGAGTTTTGTTACTCGAATTGATCAAATTGATGACAATTTGTATAGTTTACTGCTCGAACCGTATACTGAGATTAAGTCGGCAGATCGTACTTATGCTGAAAAAGACGCTGTTGATACGTCCTACTTATATTTTAAATTTAACTTTTATATAATATTTTTATCGCATGGATATATTTAATTTATACATACTGCTTTCAAATATTTTAATCTGTTTCAGATGTTATTGGCTCTGTTGTTGGGATTATGGAGATTGTAAAGGTACCCACGCAAAGTGGTATGAAATTTCGACGTACTGTTTTGGTCGAGGATAACATGTACGTACTGCTGACATACATATTTATATACATATGAATTATTTTAAGATATTTATATATAATTAATTAAAAAATAAAAACAGGGGATAACAGCTTGATTTAACAGTAAACATGAGGCTGGGTTCGGGAGCATCTGAGGTTGAAAGAAAAGAAATAAAGGAATTTGCAGATTGGATACTCGATATTGGCAACGGCACTATAGGTGTGTATTTAATTTATTTGTAAATTTTTATAAACCGTTACAGTAGATTTTTTACTGATATCAATTTTTTTTCTAATTATCTAAATACAGGTGGTGAAAATGATGGTGAGTCGTCAGTAGAGTTCCCGGACAACATGTTGATTCAAGTGTCTGATGATAACGTTGGGGCTATTATTGCAGAAACATACCCTCATTTGCTGCATAATCTATGGCAACCCAACCTTTTTCAAGATAGAGCCATTCTTGCTCCCACGCACGAAATGGTTGACCTCATAAACGAACGTATGCTGTCATTAATTCCGGGAGAAGAAAAGACGTACGAGTCATCGGACTCGGTTTCCGCTGCAGATGAAGATGATACTATGTTTAACCTTGATCTTTACACCACTGACTTCTTGAACAGCATAAAAATGTCAGGTGTCCCGCAGCATATCTTGAAGTTAAAGATTGGTGCTCTGGTAATGTGTATGCGGAATATTGATCAGAAAGCTGGATTGTGCAACAGAACCAGACTTCAGATATTACGAATGGGGGTAAATATAATCGAGGGTAAATCATATCTGGCGGCAAGGTGGGTACAATTTGCGCTATCCCTCGAATGGTTATTAGCCCTTCCGACAACAAGATGCCTTTCAAATTGAATCGCATGCAATTTCCTGTTCAGGTATGCTTTGCTATGACCATTAATAAAAGTCAAGGCCAGACGTTGTCTCAGGTTGGGTTGTTTCTGCAAAAACCGGTATTCTCACATGGCCAGCTTTATGTGGCTGTATCACGAGTTAAGAACAAGAAGGGATTGAAGGTCATTTGTTGTGACATCGATGAGAATTACACTAATTCAACAGCAAATGTAGTTTACAAAGAAGTCTTATTTCGTTTGTAAATTTTATGTAACATTTCTTAATGTATCGATTTTTCTACCAATTCATCATTACAGCTACAACATTATTATGTCATTTGTAAAATTATTAATCTTTGTTGGGATTTTTCTACATACTAAATTTTGAAGCATACCCGCCCATCGGGTGGGTTATGTAGCTAGTTTTAACATATACTCCCTCCGTCCCTTAATAAAGTTCTCATTTCAATTGGGCACAAGTTTTTAAGAGTTAGTTAGTGGTGGGGTCTTGATAATAAATTTGATTAAAATATACGGTTATTTTGGAGAGAGAAAGTGTTTTTTAAAGATAATTAGTGGTGAAGTACATGGTAATAATATTATTTTATTGAATGGGTCCCTCTAATTTGAGAAATGGGAACTTTATTTTGGGACAAATATTTTGATAGAAATGGGAACTTTATTAAGGGACGGAGGGAGTACATTACAATGTTTGCTTTATATATTTATATAGTATGGTACAAACATCAAAAAATATTATATGGCGTAAAAATTAATTCCCTTAAAAAATTTATTATAATCCGATTTATACACCTCTATCAAAGGACATAAATTACAAAAATGAAAAAAAAAATCTTATCTATAATATATAATGATTTCACGTGCAATCATATAATAAGCTCTCTATATCATCTATTGAATAAGGATAAAAAAAGAAGCATCCTTATTTGAAGAAGTTGAAGAAGCAATGCATATTCGTAAAATATATATATATTTATACACATACATACATATATGTATATATACATATATATTCATACCATAGATATACATATGTTTATATTTTGTACCCTATATATGTATATATATATACACACATATATATACGGTATGAATATCTATTTTCGTAAATGAAAATGCTAGTTCCGATTGAAAATGCAAGTTACGACTGAAAAATCAAAATATGTAAATTGCATGTGTATATATATGTGTATATATACATATATATATATATAGGGTATAAATATGAACATATGTATATTTATGGTATGAATATGTATGTATATATACATATATGTATATTTTACGTAAATAAATTGCTTCTTTAACTTTTTCAAATAAGGACCCTTTTCTATTGATCCATACCCATCATCTATTTACTATATTACATTTACGTAATGATGAATAGCAGATCTTCCATTAACGATATCTATCATCACCATTTTCTTGAATCTACAAAACGACGCCCCCTTCCTACCGACTCATGACCAATGTTACTCCTTCTTCATCATGTAACCTTTTCTTATTCCTTTTAAAGTTTGCCTTTTCAATTTTGAGTTTTTCACTTTTGAATTAGGGTTCCCATAATAATAACAGTTGGATTTTCGTCTCCATCAACATTTTCAAATCATCTTCTTCAGGTATATTTCAGTTTCCTGTTAGTATTTAAACCTTTGTCACAAATTTGGTGCTTCAGTTTTTAGAATTAGAATTCCTCATAAAACATTCCATCAAGATCTACACTCCTTCTACTGAGTGTGAAGGTAACCTTATTTCTTTAACTTTTGTTTTTTTAATTATTGAAGTATGTGCTTCTACATTAGGGTTCATATATTTTCATTGATTCATTTACTGATTAGAGAAATTGATACTCTTATGAGAATTGGAGCTGGTTTTTGGTTGTTAAAGGCTTATTGATGGTGTTACAAGGGCACTAACCAATAGGGTTTATTTGAAAAAGGTTGATTTTTTTTAGGTTTGGTTTCTTAAGTTCCCAAGTATAGTAGGATGAGATGATTAAAATGAATTTAAAACAATAATTTGAACATATTCAGATACTTGAAACAATGTAAGTAGGATGCGAATTTAGGGAAATTAATAAAACTAGGTTAAAACCCGCGCGATGCGGCAGCTGCGAACTATATATTCCTGTCGATTAAAAGTCCATTGGTTACATATTTTTATAACGAATACAATACATAAGCATGAAAAATGTGTATAAAATAGAGAAAAAAGCAAGAATTAGCATTCGCGTTGAAATGTTGTTCGATTACATGTTTTGATATATGATAACACAAATGATCCATCTCCAATGTTTCTTGTTATAAAAAATAAACCTAATAACGAATAAAATAGAGGGGGGGAAAGTCTGTTTATGCGTACTAGCCATTAGGTAAAACATCCCGATACACCACGTTTGGTGTGTAAACTCCGTCGAGATTAATTTTTTGTTGCTGGATTTCCTAATACTTTTGTCGTGTCATGTTAAATTCCTCTTGAAAGGGCAACGTAAAGTTGTCCATGCGAGAGAACCTATTCCGGAAGATAAAGCCAACGTTGATAATTGTCTGTCCTTGAGCTTTGTTGATTGTCATAGCAAATCCTAGCGAGCAAATATCTTTCGGTTACACATTATTTCTTACGATGTAATGGGTCAAATATGTCAAAAGTCCTGAAAGTAAGGAGAAATATATCGACCGAGGTTTTCGTAACCTTATGTTTTGACATAGGTCTTTAAACAGTTCTTTCATCAATGCCAACACAAAGATGTACCTCTCTTATAGGAAAATAGTTCTTTTCTAGAGTTTTAATACCAAATATTTACAAATCAAATTAAATAAATTAAAAGTTTTGAGTTCCATGATATTGAAATAAATTACAATCTGACAAAAGATTATTGACTTTATATATAGTCAACTTAGGGAAAAAGTCAAACCTTTTACAACATCTTTATTCTCGTTACTAAAGTATGTGCATGTAGCTAAGTAACATCTTTTAAAAATCATCTTGGTTTTTGCAAGTGCCCTCAACTTGCCATAGGTCTTCACTTATTATTCACCAGTTTGACCACTTCCAAATAAGAAAACATTTACCATAATCAGACTTATCACAAATATGGGGCCGGGTCATAACTCCAATTGGATCGAGATAGAATTTCAAGTAAAACTTTAATGGGGTGTTTGGCTCGAAGATTTTACTTGATCACATTTGGTACCTTGGAATACCAAGTATATGATTATCTTGATCAACACTCATTAGTTGTCTTCCTTTTGGGGTTATAGATCTCGGTAGCCATGGGTTCTTAAGTTTAAAATCCAAAACTAAAATCCATTCAGTTAAACTGATCAAGATTATTGGATAAAGCTAAATTTATAGAGAAAAAAATTAAATAAGAATATATACCTTTCTTTCGTCTGTTGATGTCTAAAAACAAAAAAAAATGTATAAGAAAGAGGGATATAAAAAATTCCCAAAACCAAATCATTTTTATATGTTACATGTTTTTCTTTGCTAAATTATTGTTCAATCGAAGTAACCGAGTCCTTACATTCTCTTGGATTCAATTATAAACTTCTTGTTACTATTTGCCTATATTGTCTTGTGGGTACACTACCTAGCCTGTCTTTTTAAACTATTCGTTAGTACCATTGAAACTCTCGTGTGTAAACGAATTGACACCCGTTCATAAATTGGGACATATTTGGGCACACCAATTATTATGTATGGCTAAATCAATATTGATAGTATTAATCTTACTATACATACGAGAGAGCATGGCTCGTGCGATGCACGAGCTTTGTTCATGATAATGTTGTTGGTATAAAACACAAAGTACGAACAAAGTAAAGTGTATCAGTGGAAAATGTAATGTAAATAAACATGAGTACTTATATTAGGATAACACAAAACATGTTATTCATAACACATAAGTGGCACTACAAAAATCTTCATGCTTTGTAGTTTATAAGTGTAACTATGGATAAACCAATAAACGATGTTATATCTTCAAAGGAGTCCAGTAATTTCATAGTGCCTGAAAAGAAATATTTTAAAGTTTATTAAAAAAGAAATAATTATAATCTATCCGTTTGTAACATAAATATAATATTTAATGAAAAATCGGTATCAATTTATGTGTTTTCTCAATTTTGTGTTTAGATAGATTTTTTTTAAAAGAGGATAAGTCTAATTTTTTTGTTTTGTAATATTTGATTTCTTTTTTAAAAAAATTTCATTACACATCTATATAATTGATTATATCATACAAACATACTTTTTGCATTCGAATAAAAATATACATTTGATTGCTAGTTTAGGTTGTTAAATACCGTCTTATACACAATATATATTGTATTGTTGGTTAAGTTGTTGTCGATGTATTCACTCATGAGGATTCTAAAACCTGTTGTTATTCTAAATCTCTTTATATAATAATTATGATTTTATAACTTATTAATTTAAATATGAGTGAGTTAACAGCGGATAATTGTTAACTTTTAGAGTTATTAACATGAATAAGATATATTTGATTTTAAATAAAACATATATTTGAACTATCTTGACTTTTAGAAAGTTGAGAATTCCCTCATAGAAAGACAATAAATGCAATATAAAAGAATTTGTGCTAAATATGTAAAAAAAAGTATACAAATAAAGTTTTAAAGTATGTAATTAGTTATTGAAAGTTTAGACATTTTTTCGTTATTGAATCATTAGGTTAAAACCCACGTGATGTGATGACTGCGAACTATATATTTCTGGCGATTAAAAGTCTATTGGTTACATATTTTTATAACAAATACAACACATAAAATAGAGGTAAAACAATAAACCTAATTAAGTATAAAATACAGGGAAGAAATGTCTGTTTATGCGTGTTAATCATCATGTAAAACCTCTCGATATACCACGTTTGATGTGTAAACTCCATCGAGATTAAAATGTTTTGCTGGAGTTACCAATACTTTTGTATTGCCACGTTAAATTTCTCTTGAAAGGGCAACGTAAAGTTGCCCATGCGAGAACACCGATTCCGGCAGATAAACACCCACGTCCGGAATTGTCTGTCCTTGGGCTTTGTTGAATGTCATAGCTAAGATTAGCCTAACCGGAAACTGTTTTCGTTTCAACTTGAAAGAAAGATGTCGGCTTCAGACGGAAATAGAGGTATTCTTGGCAAGAAAACCATTTTTCCAGCATGCTGGCCAACGGATATTTCCGCATCAATTAGGTTTGGCTCAAACTTTCTGCATATAAGTCTCGTGCCATTATATAATCCCTGTGAGGGATCGATATTCCGCAAAAGTATTAGCGGGCACCTAATTTTGAGCCGGAGAACATGCGGGTGAATACCACTTACATTAAGCAAGTTCAAAAATTCCATAGGATAGAATCTGTTTCTGTCATCCTCTGCTTCATTGAAACTGTAATATATTTTTTCTACCCCAGAAAATGTATCGATCAACGTTTCATTAAGGTTATCAACATTGTCGTTTTTGGTTGATAAGATAACCCGAGAAATAATATAATCTGGTGAATTTCCGTGACCAGCAGAGAAGGAAATATCGCATTGATAAGGTCTTCCTTGGACCGAGCCATATCCTTGTACGGACTGGTCATGCCATCTGGAATTCGAATATACTTTTCATCGATGACTTCTTCATCTCCATCTCCGACTCGTAAAAGAAAATCGGAAAACCATGGATCTGTTCGCGCTCGCATATTAAGAGTCAACCTTATCTTCTTAATCACAGACCATAACGGTGACATTATTAGACTGGAGTCAACGATTTGTGCTCGTGTTCCACCTGTAACGACCGGTAAAACCTATCTAAAATCACCTCCTAAAACCATAACTTTCCCACCGAAAGGAAGTCTCATTCCCATTACATCTTGCATTGAACGGTCAAATGCCTCTACAACCTGCCTCTTAGCCATCGAAGCCTCATCCCATATGATTAGTTTTGCAGCTCTAAGCAGTTTTGCGGTCCCACTCTGTTTTTTAATGTTATAGATTGAGTTGTTATCAAGGTTAACTGGAATCCTGAATCGGGAGTGAGCAGTTCTCCCACCTGGCATGTGATTAGCTGCCGCACCTGACGAAGCTATCGTGATTGCAATGCAACCACAAGACCGGACCTTTGCAAACAGCGCTTTATACAAAAACGTTTTTCCTGTTCCTCCAGACCCGTCTATAAAGAAGACGACCTAAATATTGTTATCCACATGACTCATAATCTCATCATAAGCATCTCGCTGATTGGAATTAAGAGAGTTGAAAGCAAACAGGTGTTCGTCTTCCGCAACTATGGAGTACTCGTCTTATAATTCGCGAACAACCCCTGAAGATAAACTGACGTCGATGTCTAGATTAGGAAGATCAAAATCATCAAGATCTTTACCCATAGATTGTAGGAAAACTTTGATGTCCTTAAGGACCATATTGAAGGGCGACCTCCACATTTAGATTCAGCCGTCTGTAATCTTCATGGTGGACGAAACTGATCAAAATAGTGGTCGGCCCACAACTTACGAACATCCCATGGCTCAAAGAAGATCAAAATAGTTGAAAATAACCTCTAAAGAGCCGGACGAAACTGAAAAAGTGAACCCTCCCTAAGACATGTCGAGAGAATATTATCATACTCAATTAATCCTCTCTCGAGAGCTGCTCTTCGAAAATTCGGGTACATGACATCATCGACTGTGCAGAGATCTTCCCAATCCTTAGGCCCGGGAACATGGGACAACAGTAGGCGTAAGTAGAATCGTTCTCCTTCAGCGGGATTAGCGGAAACCGATCTTCCCCTCATTGATTGCTTTTTTCTAGTACTCCAACGTCGCGAGGTGTTATTCCATGTGAAGTGCCTGGGAAAGTCCTTGTACAGATATTCTTCATCTCTTCTAAGGATTTTATTCATATCAAAAAAGTAGTCAGCATGGATCTTTTGTCTCTTTCCCTGTCAACAACGTTGGTAATTACATCGTTATTACGAAACCTAACGACTTGTTTATTTGGGAGATGAATTTGTATTGCCATTACGTATGGGTGGATTTGTGAAAGATTGAATCTAAAAATCCTCCAAATTGCCTCGTGGGGAGACACATAGCGAGCATCTTGGAATCTCTTTATCTCGTTAATAACTGTGTTTTCACCGTCCGGGTCGACATGGACTGAAGGTTTCATAACACTGATCAACCCATTGGGTCGACCACCTAGTGACTTGGTTCGGCCGATCGAAGGGGAGGGAGGAGGCAAGGAATTCGTGGGGTGTTAAGCAACAAATAAGGGTTACCCTAAGCCTCTTATTTATTCTTAAATAAGTTACGCGTAGAACCCTCTAGTTTAATTAAGTTTAGATCTTTAATTAAACTTTCCTTTTAACACTTCCATCCCTTGTAGTTTTACTAGTTTATTATTGTTACACTTAATTATCAAATGTCTTAGTATTATACACTTACATATTTTGGTATATACATACACGAAATATATACTTATAATAATCAATTATATAATAACATTTATATAATCTTTAGACACTAATATTATTCAATCACTATATGATTTAATAGCTTTAAATCATACTATGGATAATGTTTAATTAACACATTGTATATTTACTCAACTAGTACATGTACAAATACTTGTATTAATTAGTTAGTTAAACTAATCTAGTAATAAGTTAAACTTAACTTAATACTTATCTGATTCATAATGACTATTATGAATCATTCCTCTTCATAGTATCATTACATATCTTGCCTGTATTATATGCACTCACCGGTGTGAGCCTTAAGTGTTTCGTAGGTTTGGATGTATCATCATAGGTTGACTAACTGTGCACATAATTCTAATATGGACAACCTGTCTGTCGTGACCCTTGTAGACATACTTAAATATGTACTTCACTGAAATAATACTTGAACAAACCTCGACGCTTATGTGACAGTTGAACATCATCAGCAACTTTGGGTTGTAAGGGACACCCATCTATTGTCGAGGGTTTGTCCACACACGTTCACGCATACCCCATTGTCTCTCCTTCGATATAATGGATATGAGTCTTGTCCTTGTGTTGTTACCTCGTTGAACTGCCTGGAGTATTTGAAACGGCATTGTTTCGGGTCACCCTGCATATAAGGGCTGTTGGATCTTAAGTTGCCACATGGACCGTGGATCATGTGTTTTTTAACCAACTCGTGCATTACCGGATGCCTTGTTGGGTCTGGAATTTCAAGACACACGATCTTATCACACTGATCTAGATTAGACATTTTGTGATAAATCACGGGCGGCTTATAAAAGTTTTCCTAATATTTTCATATCTTTCGTAAAGTTTTATTTCTTTATAAATATATTATTCATTGAAAACTTTGAACCTATAAATTAATCTCGTTGTCAAAATAAGTATCAAATAGTAGATAAAATCTCTATATATACATATTAATTTAATTACCATAGGGCCATTTAGCTTCACTCTTGATTACAAACAATAACTGCAGTTGGTTAAACCTAATATTATTGTTTTGAATCGTTTCAGATAAAACACAATATCAACTCAATAATAAGTAAGTATCAAAATAATTGAATTTTGATTTTTTTATAAATGATTAATCATGCAATTATGCATATTATAACAATATTGTTAAAATAATAATCTAAATCTATAGAAAGATTCAGGAGGTTGTATACTTGATGGATGCATTAACTATGCACCCATTGGCAACCCTACAAATTACCTAAAAATATAAAAATAAGTAAAAATAAAATCATAATTTAGCAACGGATACAAAATCATCGACAATAAGTGAAAGCTTGATAACTTGAAACGGCTTGAAAAGGGAATTAATTCGAGTGGCCTAAGCAAAAATTAGCTTTTGGAAAACTTTCAACCCATTTGGCGCTTAATAATTAATTTTTTGCTTTCAACCCGTTAATAATTAATTAGAAAATAATATTAACCAATTACTATATGATTTAATTGCTTTAAATCATATCGTGGATAATCTTTAATTAACACATTGTATATTTACTCAACTAGTAAATGCACAAATACTTGTATTAATTAGTTAGTTAAACTAATCTAGTAATAAGTTAAACTTAACTTAATACTTAACTGACTATTATGAATCGTTCCTCTTCGTAGTATCATTACATATCTTGCTCGTATTACATGCACTCACCCGGTGTGACCCTTAAGTGTTTCGTAGGTTTGGATGTATTATCATAGGTTGACTAACTGTGCACATAATTCCAACAGACTCCCACTTGTGCAAGTTTGTAACCTTAGCTTGATGATACGAGCTACAGTGGCCTTATAGATGGGCATGTAGTTAACCAACCCCATTAAAACAGCTTATGTAACCCAGGTATAGTTTCGAAAAACTCTTTAATAGCGTCGTCTAGTAAAGAACACTATGTCTCTACTTCTTGGGCAACGTTGTTAGGTTCATCCCTTAGAGCACGATATTTGATGATAACGAATACGAGCATGGTAGAAGATATTAACTCCTGTATTCGAAAACATTTCTTGACTTCTTGATTCAAACTATTGTGATAAACGACAAAGAACAAATCAGTTTGATTGGGCATGGCCATGCACTTACCAGTTTTCCACTATGTCAAGGGACCCATAAATATCTCTCCTAAAAAGGAGGTGCAATTACCATCTTGTTATATTTCGATTCAAAATACAACTTCCTCTGTACTTAGTAAGGTCTCGTATGACAATCATATTTCAGACTTGTCTAAGACGAACCAAAGTACATTAGTCATTGTATCCCAAACCAAATACCTCAGGCTTAAGGACAATCCTAGTGAACAATACTTTTGAACTTTTCAACCACGAAGTATTGTCACGGTTGTCAATCCAATATTCGTCGAGCCTCCAACAGAATATCACCGATATTTGGTCCACTGCAAAACTTGTGTAGCTATCTTCAAGAAACTTGAATCTCCACCAAATACCTCGATGATGTTAACGTCCCATCAAGGTTCCCACCAAGACGAGTAGTCACGAATTATTTCTTTTGAATAAATAGACTTTTATTCATGGATATTGTAAAACATACAAAGTCTGAATAACAATGATACTAACTCATGTATTATTCCTCACTGGACATACATACAGAATTATTACTGCATCATTACTTATTCCTTTCGTTCGTGTTGATTACTTAATGACTTTTACAATTTTACTTGTAACTTTATCACTAAACTAGTCATTTCTATTAAACTAAAGACATAAGACAAGTATTTGGAAAAACACTATTATTTTTGTCTATGCTACTTTTTGTTCTTGCAACATTCTAGAACATATTCTAGTCTTGCCTTTTTATGCAATTCCGTAAACATAGGAGTATTGGAAAGTAACTCCTTAGTTTCTTGAATTCATAAAAGTCACCTTGTAACTAAAACCTCTTTTAGTTACTTGATTTGTAGATATCTTATTACTAGTTAAAGAAATTTCCTTAAATGATTATATTATCCACTGGAATATGAATAACATATTAGATATGCAATAATTAATCACGAGGCTTGTGATCACGCTATTAGGTTTGCAATAATCTAATTAATGATCATTTATTGTTTCTCTTAGCTCATTGGCAAACGACTTGGTAAAACCTCGTTGTTAATATCCTACTAACTTACTATATTCATTAGTACTTTTAATGAATACGTTAGTCATAGCTCCCACTAAATTTTATGGAATTTAAGCATCACTTAAACTATTACTTTGACCTAGTCAAAATCTTATAGTTTAAACTTTAAAGAATTAATCATTAAAGTCATATTTTGGATTTGCGAATTTCCAACATTCCTTTTCAGGGAATCATGACTTCCATTGATCAACGTATCTAACAAGTATAAGACGCTTGTAACGATACTTCCAATTCTTAAATATATTAGTATCCTTTTAAGAACCTCATTTAATGCCAAAGTCACTTCTTGGATTTCTCAAATATCCAATATTCCTATTAGGGAATTATGACTTGATTAAATTTTGTACTTATTACAAGTATAAAAGACTTGCAATCATACCTTAGCTTCTTAAATACTTTAATATAGTTAGACCTTTTAAGAGTTCATTTAATGTCTAAGTCATTTTCCTTGGATTATACGAATATCCAATTATTCCTATTAGGAAATTATGACTTCATTAAATTCCTTTAATACAAGTATTAAAGACTTGTAATAATACTCTTTAAAGTCTACCTTGATTATATCCAATATAATCATACTATATTAATACTAATACTTTAAAACTTATTATCATAAGTAACCATTACTTAAAATGTTTTAAATTAAGTTCAATGTACTTTTGAACTTGATGCTTCCATAAAACTCTTAGACACTTATATTTAGAAAAACTTTCTAATTACTAGTATCTAAGTCATTTGAGCTTCTAAGATATTATCACAACAATCAAACAAATATAAACAATAAGATCATTATTAAGTCAATACTTGACTTTATAATCTAGTCATAAAACTTGACTAGTGTAATCAACACACATGCACACACAATATAATTCAACCATGGATTCAACGATGACAAACTTAAAAAACCGAAAATTTATCATAAAATAAAAATTGTAATTTTGTTCGAAACAACTAAAAATTGAAAATTGTTTTACTGAATCCAAAATACTGAATCAAAATAAGTGGTGCTCGTGGGATCATCTCCATCTCATGCCGGTCATCGTCACTTTCCATTCCTTCCTGCAATAAACGATTGCAAATGTTATATTACTCGCAATATACTTTACAAGTAACTTAAAGTGATTTAGAAGTTTAGTGGTATTACCTGAAGAACTAGCAAGTCCTCCACCACTGGAAATCTTTAGACAATCTCTATTCAAATGCCCAGCCTCGCCACATTTGAAGCACTGATTCTCGGTCCTCGTTGTGTTAGGGTTCAACTTCTTGACCTTTTGTTTGACACCTTTACCATTTGGCATTCCTTGGTTGGGATTGGTCTTACCCTTCCCACCATGCCTGTTTCTCTTCTTCTTCCCATTGCCACCGCCATTACCGATGATCTGAACATCTTTAGACTTTGATCCCAAACTCAACTCAGCTATCTTGAGCATGGATTTCTCCATATTATGCATGTTGTAGTTTACTACAAACGGCTTATAGTCATCAGACAATGAATTGAGTATAGTGTTCGTTACCATCTGCAACGGAATGGGGTGACCAAGTCTAGCAAGGTGATCCATGTGCCCTTTCATTTTCATGACGTGGGCACTCACCGGTGTTCCTTTGACCATCTTGCACGAGATGAAGGCTCGATTGATGTCAAACCTCTCAGTGCGAGCTTGCTCTTGAAATGAGTCCCTTAATTGCTGGATCATCTCAAACACAGGCACATCCATAAGTCCCGCTTGTAACTCGGGACTCATAGTGGCGAGCATAAGACATCTCACATCGAGTGCATCACTGACATGCTTATCATAAGCTTGCCTCGTTTCAGCTCTAGCATTTGCGGAAGGGACATTTGGTACTGCTCTCTGCAAGACATACCACTTTCTCTCATGCCTGAGCACAATACGAAGATTGCGCTCCAAATTGAGAAAGTTTGACCCAGTCAACTTGTACTTTTCGAGGATTGAGCGAAGTGAGAGATTGTTGGTACTTGCCATAGTGGTTGTTGCTACCATCTACAAATCAAACCTAGTTTAATTAGTAATCATCAATAAACATCTCTAAAATATATTATAAACCCATAATTAATATTTTAGGCCTAGGATCCATATATCACATTCTTGACGCAAGGTTTGGGCACTTCCCGACGAGACATGTTGTTTCTGGTAGGTAACATCCTTACCGATCGTATCAAGACTTGATACGATTCCTAGGGGTCGTAGAATCTTTAGACTTATAACTTACTACAACCTCGTACAATTTTAATCGTACATTTCTAAGTTGCAATAAAGTCTAGTATGTTTATTCTACTCAAGTACTTTTTGGGCCGGGACTCCCGATTATCACCAAAGTAGATCAGACCATCTAAGACAGTGCGATGCTCTGCGCCGGGACTCCCGATTATCACAGAACCGTACGCACCCTAACACTCGCAATGATTTGAATCCATATCTAATGTTCTTTCTCCTTACAATATGAATATCGTTGAACAAGTGAGGTGTTCCATTAGGTGGATAGCACTTAGATCTAAGATTTTCTTGGGTTTGTTTAAGTCTTAAACTAAACTTAAACCTTATTCCAATTGTAATCCTTATTTAAAAAAATTTGCGATACGTGTACTTAATTCCACAAGACGCCCTTTTAAATATCCTTTTAAAACTTATAGTTTTAAACTTGTTCGATTTTATTTGTATACCTAAAACGAGGTCTACAGATGTGTGAAAACTAGTTATAAAATAATAACCTAAAATACGCACTCTCTAGATTACCACACTCTTAGGCAAGTATGACCTAATCGTGAGCAATATAGTTCAGGTAAGTACTTCGGGTATTCGTTTCCGCAGGGAACAGTTAAGCTGACTAAATAGTCTAAAACTAATGATTTAATCTAAACGAATGCATAAAGTAGGGGTTTTGTTTTTAAACTAATTAAATGAAGAAACTGATTAAAAGTAAATTTGAGCTTTTGTAAACTGAAACAAGTGGTCAAAGTAGTAAAATTGTGTTCAAATATGAGAGGGAATATTCACTATGATCGATTCCATCTAGTTCTAGGTTTGGTTGGTTAAGTCCCGATTTAATTGGTGTTCTAGAAGTCAGGTAAGCAGTGGTCTCTAGCTTCCTACAATGACCGTATTATTTTCCTAAGAAAGGTTTTCCTAAAGAATCATACTATGGTCACACTTCGGCTTGTTAGTTATATCTAGGCCCGGATTTCCGTTGCCTTCTAATCTTGAATTCGGTCGTTACTAAGATTAGACTTTCGGTTTCTCCTAAGTTATTTAATGCTTAAACTCGAATCCCTAGATCTAGTGGATTGCCAACTACGTCACCAGGGTGAAAAGTTGAAGTAATTATTAACTACAATTGCTAGTGGTCACTCAACAAAATAATTAATAATCAACAGTTAAAACAATCAAAAATTCAAGAATTAATCAAAAGGATATTTGATATAAAGAAACAAGTGTTCAAAACCAATGTTAAAATCCAAAAAATACCAAACCTAAATCCTAGATTTCATCTAATCATAGCGAATATTAAATGATTAGCACATAGACATGCTAAATATCGCAAAACAAACGTAAATATTCAATAGAACAAACATGAAAAAGATCGTAATGATTTAGAACTGAAAATTATGAATGGAATTGAAGATCTTGAAGCTTGAAACCCCTTGAATCCGTGCACAATGGTGTCCCTAGGTCAAAAGTCGGCTGCACAAAAGATCCCTCAAAGAATGGCTGAATTTTGGCTTAAATACCCATTTTTTTCGATTTGCTCGAGTACTCGACCAAGGGTCTGTCGAGCACTCGACACAGGGACACTCGCGCGAGACAGGGTGCGACAGGGGTCTGCTCGCGCGCTCGAGCATGTCTGAATTTCAGAATTTTGCTGAATTTGTACGTTTTTGGCCCTTTTCTTCTATAATTTGGACTTTTGACCTGCATTTTATCAACAACATCATAAATTAGGCATAAACACTTCTTTTTACTATAAACTAACCTAAAAAATACAATATTGACGGATTTAAATATGTATAAATTCGTCGATATCAAGATGCCCACACTTGAACATTGCTTGTCCTCAAGCAAATCATCATAAGAAAAATTAATTAACTAGATAATGAATTAACACAATAGACACTTTTCTCAATTTCATTCATAGAAATACAACAATTTTCAGAACCTAGTCCAATTTAGCAGTCAAAATTTTCACTATATTTTATGCCCAAGTTTATGTAAGACATTAGCTAACTTTTCACAAATCTAATTAAATATTTAACTATGCTAATTATACTACTTTTAACTTAGATCCTAATCAATTCTTGCATAACCTATAAATACTATCTTTATGAAAACTACCTAACTAGTAAGGTTAAATTAAGAAAATTTAGTTTCATTATTCATTTCATAGCTTATTTGCTTTATTTATTCATGCTTTGCATGCTTATTTATTTATTCACTTATATTTTCTTTTTTTCATACATGCTTTGCATGTTTATTAATTTTTTGTTTTTTATTTATTTATTTATTGGTTTAGTAGAAAGAACCTCAGCTTACATTGTGAATCCGCATAACAAACTTTTGACCAACATGTCCAGATCAGTTGACCTTAGAACGTTAGGTTTGAAGGACCCCTTGGGCGTACTTGTCTGGAGACACAAGGCCAGATGAATGTTCTTCTAAATATTTATTTAGGTATTTATTTAAGAATCGATTTGAACGTCAGCTTACATTGTGAATCCGCGTAACAGACTTTCGACCAACATGTCCAGATCAGTTGACCTTAGAATGCTAGGTTTGAAGGACCCCTCGGGCGTACTTTTCCGGAGACACAAGGCCGGATGAATATTCTCACCGATTCTCAAATTTTTCTTTTATATTTATTATTTAGCAATTTATTCACGTAAACCAAAAGCTCTTAATCCAACCTAATGTCATCGGGAGCTAGCTTTACTAAACTTAATTTTCTAAAAGGCAATTCTTATAGAGTTTACAAGACATTTCAAATTTTCCAAGCTAAGAAGTTGTTTAATTAACGAGTTAAAAAGATAACTAGATCGGTGAAAAGCCACAAAAATTGAAACATAAAAGCTAGGTAAAATTTTGCCCTTTAAAAAGAACTTTATTTTCCAAAAATTGTTTTCTAAGGTTGAGATGTGTCTAAAATTTTTTTTTTGTTGATTAAAACAATTTTGTGTATTTAGATGATTTCCTAAAGAACTATCCAAGTAGTGAAACTCACCCCCATGCCCACACTTAAAGCGTTGCATTGTCCCCAATGCAATAATATTTTAAACAAATGGGTAAAAGTAAATAAAAGAGTAAAGGAAAGGTACTCCTTGGGGTGCTTTGTGTTGATTCTATGCTTTTGTGGTCCAAAAGAATGTGCTCCAATTCCAAGTTTCAACTCCAAACATGAATTTTGTTCTAAACATCACAACCAACACAAACACAAATAAAAGTAGAAAACATAAATTAAAGTAAAGCGGTAACATAACCGGATAGTAAAGTACAACCCAATCGAATGAAAAGAAATAAAATGAAAATAAAATTGTTCAAATTCAAAGACAAACAGATGGATCACTGGCCAAGATCATCGTGGTGCGGTGTCGAGTCATGCTGCTGGTACCATGCATCATAAGTCTCGAAGTTCGGTGGTGCTGTCATGCTTGGGGCCCAGTATGACATTGGGTTGTAGCCAACTGGTAAGGCGGGTTGAGACCCAAATGATGATGCTGTGGCCCGAGCTTGCCAATTATGAGACATTTGCAACCGCTCGCCCTGGCAATAATTGCGTTGAAGTTGCAATTGCATGTCTCCCATATATTGCCTGACTCCAACGTATTCGGTTTGTAGGCCCGCCATGTGTACCTGCAAATTTTCTAAATCTGTATGAAAACCATCCATCCGCATGTCGAGTTGTTGAAAACATTGAAACGGGTCAAATGCGGATGGTGTTGAAGGGTTTCATAACACTGATCAACCAATTGGGTCGACCACCTAGTACTTGGTTCGAACCATACTGGTAAGAAAATGGTGGTGTTCTTGACCGGTTAAAACCAACTAGCTGATTTAATCCCTAAAAGCGGAACTGAGATTAAACTTAATCCTTAAACCCTAAAGGATTAAAAAAAGCCTAAAAAAAGATATTATAAAACAAGCTTAAAAAATACAATATTGACGGATTTAAATATGTATAAATCCGTCGATATCATGTACAAAAGATATTACTAAGTTTTGTGAAAAACCTTATCTTAATAAAACGTACTTGTTTTATTTATCTTGAAAAACTTTAATCCTCATGTTAAACTTTAAAATAGAGATTTTAATTCATTATGACTTACGAACACATGTCATAACTCTAATTTAACATATCTAGTTTTTCTATGTTTAATAATAAAATTAAACATTTATCCATTAGATTCTCCAAAATATGTCCTAGGGACACATTTATAAACTTTGCGACTTTCTTGTGTAGCTCCCACTAATTCCAACAACTATGATGGAACTTAAGCATAAACACAATCACTAGTTTGAACTTGGTGAACACTAATATACTTATTATATATAAACCATACTAGCATATAACCCGTGATGAATCACGGGCGGCCGTAAAAAACTTCGAACTAATCCATATCCAATCAACCATACAATGACATATGTATAATGTAGTAAAATTAAAAGAGACACAGAGAGTTACGTGGAAACCCAAATCGGGAAAAACCCACGGACGGAGGAAGCCGAGAATCGATCCACTATAATATTGAAGTGTTTACAGAACTTGAGTAAAAAATACTTGTAAATTGGATATATAATAATTAAATACATCGTAACCATTTCTTTAAATCTTTTGTACTTCATGGTAAACAACGTTCACGGTGTTATTACTTACTTTTCCATCTTTGTCGTATATCAACATTTTCAATCCTTTGCGACTTTTAACTTTAAACACAGCAACGTACAGCTGACCATGAGTGAAAACAGGTTTAGGTAAGAATATACCAACATATGATAAGGATTGGCCCTGGCTTTTATTGATTGTCATTGCAAAACAAACTGAAAGTGGAAATTGACGCCTATTCATCTTCAATGGTAATCTCTTGTCAGAAGGGCTAAGTTTCAAACGGGTTATATGTTCACCAAGACTCATGACTCTTAATCTTGTTCCATTACATAATCTTGTTCCATTACATAATCTTGTTCCATTACATAATCTCGATGTCTGGTCAATGTTTCGTAAAAGTATAACTGGTGCACCTACTTTAAGAGTTAAGATGTGGTTGGGTATCCCCGATAGTTTAAGGCCGTTTAGTATTTCTGGTGAGTAATAAGAATCTGCGTAATTACTATCTAGGCATTCTGTTACACATATACTATCTGAACTATAATAAACAACCTCTTGTCCTGGCATCTTAGACAGTAAATGATCATTTATAACTTCCACCACTTCGTGGGTTGGAGCTAGAATTGCCCTTTCTTGAAAGTAAGTCGGGTCCCCTAAATTCTGAAGAAAAGCCGGATAAACAAATTCCACAAGAGACGTAATAGGATTATCGACGTCGGTAATAAGCAAATCATCGGGAATTATTGTGGCTTCACCATCATTAGGGCCCCCTAATATACCATCACCTATTTTAAGGATCCAATCACCAAATTCCTTAATTTCCTAACACTTTAGCAAAATATATAAATTTCACATTTATGTTTCTGATTATATCAACAATCGTCTTTGGACAGGGGGTGTTTTTGACATGGTTATGTATTTAGTATTTGTTTTGCTAACCATTTCCCTTAGGGATATGGTTAAGGATAATAGAACACGTACAAATGGTTAAGCATAAATACCTTGAGTTGGTCATTAAAATGCATGATGTTGTTTTCTTTATGGTTAATGTACAATTACTTATGCTATAAGCTTTATTTTAATCATTATTCTTTTTGCTATAGTTAGCAAAAAAAATCCTTTTTACTACTAATGGCCATAAGGGCTGGGTTTGGTTGAACCGGTGTTAAAATATAATATGAGGAACTAAGTAAATTTTATTTCAATATAAGCAAACACTAAAATATTTACTGTATCCGGAAAAGGCAACAATCTTTGCTTCCTAAAAATTAAGCTACAACCAAAACCAACGTTTTCGTGACCGGGTCGGACCGGGCGGTCGGACCGGTCTGACCAGAAAATGGATACAAAGCCGGTCAGGACTAACGGGCCAACAACCAGAAACTGGACCAGATTAAACCGCCGGGTTTAATAGCAAACCTGGTTGAACCGGAGGTTCAAGACCGAATTCGACTGGATTTAAATTTAAACTACACTCAAATGAAAAGCCCAAAAGGCTCCATTGAGATGCTATTAACTGTCGTTCACATGTATCATATATATACTACTACTACCTAGAGAGATTTCACCTCCCACAGCGATGTGGGATGAGATGATTTTTTTTCCTATAAGGTTAATTAGTAAAGTACTGCAAGTTTTGACAATACTACAGGCATAATACTACGTGTTTATTGTTTAAAATCAAACTTCTTAATCACTTCATCCATAGAGCCATATATAGTGAAATAAGTGGCTATAATTTGTTAAAAACTAAAAATAAAGATATTATGATTTCAAGGGATGTAAATAATTTACAGCCTAAGATTGTTACCTCCTTTTCTAGTGAACCTTTATATGTCCTTACAAGTTGTTATTCATGAATTAAATGGTGTTACAGGAGGAAAGAAAACAGAGCAAGAAAAACTAGTGTATCCGGTTCAACCGTCCGGTTCAACCGGTCCGACCGGTTCGACCGTTTTTAAGACGTTGCCCGGTCCGATTCAAAATCCGGGTTTTAAAACATTGACCAAAACAATCAATTCTTACTGTTCCAAAAAAAGGCAACAATAAATTCATCATAAAAGATAAGAAAACCAAAACAAACATATAGTCTAGCGAAAATAAAAACCATGAAACAAACAATACGAAAAATAAATCTTGTCCAGAAACACCATTGAAAATAAAGCCATAAAGTTTCCAACAACCGCATGTAAATCACAATTAATCCTTTTCCACCTTCGGAGTCGGCAACTTCTTTGCTGACGAAGATACTACAAGCTCGTCATCGATGTCGATGACATTCTTCAGATTTCTCTTCGCGGGGCTTGTGGCTGTACTTATCTCTTCATCTGTTCTTACGATACTCTCCCCGCTTGCAGATGAAACATACTGCTTGAAACAAAAAGTATGTTATAACTCACTTCATTAAATAAACGCCAGCTTTAATGTGTTAAAATCATATGACAATCTAAAATAATTGAAGGTAAAAGTATAGGCACCTTGGTTTTTTAATTTGGATACGGACGGTGGCGAGACGAACAATGAAGACGTCGGTGAGTTGAAAGAAATTGAGGCATTGTCTGAACATGCATGTGCCTGCATGGTTGTTAATTTATTAAATGTTGTCTGATTTAAGGTGGGATCATGTGTTCATTTATAAAAAAGTTATAAATACTCACATCCGATTTGTTTTCCAAAAGTTTATTAATAACATCAGCATCATCAGTTATTCTGCTGATACCGTACGCCGATCCAGGGTTGGTTAAATTGTAGTCCTTGATTTCTACTTTAAAAGCATGAGTAGTTTCAAGTAGGATGTCAAAGTCCACCGGGATGCCATCCGGGTCACCATTTTACAAAACAATAAATTATAAGAATTAGTTTTTAAATTTGTAAATTGTTTGGCAAAATTTAATACCTTTCGCATCTCAACTTTAAGTTCACCCACCGTCTTGTTAAGCAAAGATTGAGCATCTCTATCGAATAACGTCAACACAACTTCACCAATCGAGTCTTCCACACCTAGTGGAATTTTGAACCTGATAGATGAAGTTGTGTAGCAAACGTAACTCAAATAATCATAATAGTTAAAAGAATAAAAGCAATGAAGGAGCTTACCTGTACTCAACATCAGTGTTACCTCCACATTTATCGTTGGTGCACGTGTAAGTAGTTCTTTTTTTTTTTATTATAACACCGTCTTCATCTTTTTCGGTGACTAAATCTTTTCGGGCCGTTCTATAACATTTTACACATGCAAAATATGTCCAACCATAACGTTATTCAATCTTTTTTATTGTCGCCACCATAACAGCAAACATAGGCTGCAACAAAAATGGCATTAAAGGACATATAGTCTAATAAATATAATGATACACGAAAACAGATTCGTGGCAAACCTCCGTAATAGATTGAATGGTCACATTATTCACCCTCTTCGGTTTGTTAATAAAATCATTGTTAACTGAAGAACTCGAATAAGATGGCATTTTGCTAACCTTATGTTCATTATCTTTGCTTGAACGAACAGCAAGCAACCTGATATGGACATGTTTTTTCAAACAGCAATAACTATATATAGATTTAAAAGTAATAAGGAAGTTAGTAAAATAATTTTATTACTTGGTTTTAAAATTATTAATTTCTGGAATGTCTGAGTTGATGAACAATTCGGTACATCCATACATTGTTGATACTGTCAACCTCCCTGTGGAAAATTTGCAAAAAAAGTAAAAAACGGAATAAGATACAATTTTATAAAATTATGAGAAGTTAAAGTTAAATATCTAAATATATGTATAAGTATCCTTAGAGATCTTGTACCGAACAAATTGAAGTATTACAATGACATGTCCTAGTTTGGGTTGATCACCAAGGGCATCATGCATTTGATGGGCATACTCACTCCACAATGTCACATTTTTAAGCTTCCTTCCGCTATTTTAAAAGAGGTTGGAAGTTTTAAATTATTTGTCAAATCATGAATTTTATATATACCAAACCATGATAAAGTATAATAAGCACTTACTTCAAATCCTGTAATTCCAACCGCTTGATTTTATTAACTTTTCCTTCTACGGTTCTATCTTCTAACTCACTTACTGAAATCAAATCCCCTATAATATCTAAGAAAATTTGGAAAATTATATTAATGTTAGTACAAAAAATATGAGTAAGTTAAAAATGACAAATATATTATAACATTTATAGTACTTGTTTAAAAAGGCATACCATAAGACACCACGGAATCTTTTCGTGATGTTGATATGGACTCAAAATCCTCGAAGCGAAAGCCATTGGCGGGACCAATATAGCTTTCACACGCTTTAACTATAGTTGTGCGATCAAAAGTAATTAAACGTTCATGATCCACTACTTTTGGAGACTTTTTTATGGTTTCGGTTCCAAAGTTCGACAATGAATATAGCCTTTCCTTCATCTAGGACATCCACAAATTTTGAACAGCATGTTTTGTCAATAGTTTCCACTATGACGTTTTCCTGAAAATTGTAAACGATGGAAGATTTTGTATAAATTACATAATACATATAAATAATTCGCAATATCTAAAAATGTAATTCGACAATATAGATCCTTAACATGGTATAAGTACCTCTTCATCGTGGAGGACCATGTCAATTTTATAGGCGAGAAGTGGATTTTTAAAGTCCATGGATTTCCATAGACGGGTGATCCTAACTTTGAGTCGCTTGTTTTCAGTATTCTTGGTAATTTGTCGTACAAAGATATCGTTGGTATCGTTGGTATCATTGGTAGACATGTCGGGATGTATCCTTTATAGAACATAAGAGATTATTTTGGAAAATAGTTGAGTTAAATTTGTGAATGAACATGAAGGTGTGCAGTTCAGGAAGAGTAAGTAAAGATAAATATAAATCACTTACTTTTAGGACATTGTTGGATGCACTCTAACTCGAATGAAAATGCTATACGATTAAGCGTACGTTTATATTGGATTATGTGGATTGTGATTAAGCCTACGTTTATATTGGATTATGTGGATTGGCAGGGCAATGTAGGAGGTTTAAATCATGTGATGAATTAGTAAACGTGGGAGGTTTAATAACAGTTCCTGTAAGCAGTTATCATCACCATAATTCTTCAGAACGTGTAAACGTGGGGTATATCATGGAGGCATAAGCAGGTGTAAAATGGTGACATTACAAATCAACAAATACGTGGCAGCAATAGCCAATCGGCAAGACATGCAATTATGATGTCAGCAACCTACGTGGCTTTAATAGGAAAAAGAGGATTTAAAATCCTTTCATTTAATAGAAAGATAGATATAATAATCTTAGTTTATTTGAACCATTCTTATATTTAACTTAAACTAGTTAAATATAGGCTCTTTAAATTTCCTATGTTATCTTACCCTTGATCATTAATCTAGTATTTTACGTAACTCGTAATATACTTATATAAATAACTAGTTATATGTCACACCCCGCCAAAAGTGGTTTTGCGGAAGAACGGGCATGCGACTTACATCGGATATCACAACAATCGATCAATAGAAAAACATAGCATAAAAATGGATTACCAGTTGTTAAACTTTTACAAACATAACGTAAATTGTTTACGATAATCGATTTGAATAAAATGTAAAATATATAGACTTCAAGTTGGCAATCTTGACTTCATACTAGGTAAAATACTATTTTCCCAAAAAGTGGTAATCCGGTTTGTTCAAATGCCATGCAAACCACTTCAACCTAAAGTACCTGAGAAACATATTAGAAAAAATGTCAACACAAAGGTTGGTGAGTTCACAGGTTTATGACTCTATAAATCGTTGATTTATTCCAAAATGTTTGCCAGTACAACTCTTGTACTAAAATAATCTTTGAATTCTTTTGTTTTAAATGCAGTGTCACATCTTAGTCTCATAGTGTGTACATCGCCTTATGGCATGTGTTAACCAAACTCATGGCAAGTGTTCACCAATCTCATGGCAAGTATTCACCAATCTCATGGCATGTATTCACCAATCTCATGGCATGTATTCACCCTCATGGCAAGTATTCACCAAACTCTTGGCAAGTATTCACCAACCTCATGGCAAGTATTCGTCAAACTCGTTTAGTTTTTCAGAGTCTTAATTAAGACATTTTTGTAAAAATACTTTTTTGAGTATGTCTTTTCAATGACCAGTTATCTCAAAAGTTTTGTGTATCCAAGTTTTCACAAAGACTGATTGTATTAAAATATTGTTCATATATGTCTTTCAAAACAACAATTTTCCCATAATATTGTTTATGCATGACTCGTCACAATTAAAATTTAGTAGATAAACAATAACAGTCATAAATGCATTTATAAAACAGTTATACGTTTCTCACCCCAAGATAGTTAAAAATACAGTAAAAGGGGCTGTGAAACTCACCTGAGTCACGCAAGCTAGCAAAATGCAATATAATATAATAAGCAAGTCCAACAAATGATCTCCTAGCGCCCTAAACGCATGAAAATATAACATGAGTAGACGACTCTATTGGCTCGTCTATGCTAGTTGTTCACTCAACTAGATTGGGTTTAAAATCATTATGTGTCAATAACTTATTGATGACCCGAAAACTATTAGTCCTCAATTCATTAACAAGAGTTCATAATCATTTCATACTTATACGTATTCATGCTTCTATAAATTAGGGATGGGATATAGAACCGAAGAACCGTACCCGGACCCGTACCGAACCGGAACCGTTTGGAACCGGATTGCTAAATATTGGGTCGGGTATCGGGTCCAACTTTTACATGGAATCGGGTCTCGGGTATTTCGGGTCCGGGTACATCGGGTATGGAACAAATCGAGTCTAGACCCAGAACCGAAATTTAATTAACTCTTTTGTAACCCTAATTAATATTTCCCTGTTTTAGTTTAATATATAGCTGTCAATGCAAGCCCCAATATGATGCTTCTTTTTCGATCGATCACAACTTATGTTTCAAAATATTAGAAAGTAGAAACCATTTTGTATATGACCAATTGAGAATTTGTTTTGTCATAATACCATATGTAGCATTCGCTTTATGGTTATTATACGATTGCTATATATAAAATATTCTAATATTAAATGTATAAATTAATAAGTATGATGCTAACACCCGAAACTATAACACCTTAAAATTTAGAAAACGTTTTTTTAAAGGGCGTGCAGAAGCATAAAGATAATAAACAGTTTAGGTTTAGGTTTACAAACCAAACGTCCCAAATTAAACTCCAAAACAATAATAATTAAACGGTGTCACTTAACGACATGGCTCGTTTTACAAAACATATCCATTTGAGCTTGGTCACCCATCCGTCCAAAGCAACGATCAACCTGAAAAAAGTCAACGAATGAGGGATTAGCACAAAGCTAAGTGAATGAACATAATCTACAAATTATAAAAAGCTCAACAAGCAAGCACCAACATCTCCACGATTGTTACTCCTCGTAATCGCTTAACCACTGTTCCACCGAACCACTATTCCACTAAACCAGCAACCACTAAATGTCTAATCACTAAGCACGGAAGTAATTCTACATCTCCGATTGCTAAACACGGAAGTATTACTACATCTCCGTGTTGGGTAATCACTATCACTGAGGAACGGTGGCTTTGCGGGCCTTAAATCGTGGTTGGCCAAAACCGCAGTAACCGTTGGCCTGTACCCAACACCCCGGGTAAACCCCCCTTAACCATGCAACAAATACATGTAAGGCTCGAATACCCTGTTAGTCGATACACTATGCCCAGCCGTTATCCATCCGACACTGACCTCGTCCCTATCCTCGATTGCCACTAACCGAGTTGTTGCTACTATTCAAGTAGAAACCCTTCATCTATGTGCACATATCCTATTTCTCTTAACCCAATCAAACAGGTACCAAACAAGCAAACTGTCAAAGATTCGCGCCCGACAAACGACCCGAAAACCTGAAATCAGAAGTTCACGAACGTGAACTAGGGTTCACGAACGTGAACTGTAGTTCACGACGTGAACCAAAGTTCACGATCGTGAACTTGCTCCAGCGGGTGGTTCCTGCGTTTTTCCTGTATTTTCCTGCATGTTTCCTGTATTTTCCTGCACCTTTCCCCAAACAGGCAATACCAAACCGATTGTAACCGAACACAAGTTTGAGGTTAAGCCCACTCACCGTTACTTCCACTTGTCGAACTCAGAGGTCTAATGTTTCTGAGTCTCGATCCCAGTTCCTGTATACCAAAGGAATACCGAATTAGTATATAATTCCACCAAATTATAAACAATGTTAAATATACATTTAACACTAACACTTGCACCACATGAATAACTATCACTTGCAATATCATATAAACATGTCATGTTACACTTTTGCAATTCATGTCAAATACAACCTAGCCATATCTAACCAATATAGCATAATACATCCAAACGGGTCGAGACCCGAATTTAACTACAACAAGTCAACACATTACAATTTACCAAAATATGTAATTATCATGTTATTGACATTCCTAGTTCAAGTCAAAGCATACTAAAACACATTTAATCAACTTTCACAATATTTACCCAAACGGGTCAAAACGTTATATTTGACTTTAGCACTTTTCAAACACCACTTTAAAGCCATAGTCATATCATTTAGCAATTCATAGCTAACTAGTCATTATAACAAAGTCAAAACCCAAGTCTAACTATTTTTGACCAATATTAACAAATACCAAAAATAACATATCAAACATGTTATTTTTAACATAACTAGCAATATAAGTCATAAAAATACAAATGACATTTCTCATCAAATAGTCACTTAAACCCAATAACTAGTTCATATTATACATAAAATCCATACAAGCAATATAACTAACAATTTCATTCTTTTAAGTCATAAACAACCATAAAATACCACATCTAGCAAGTAAACTAGTTAACCAATTCAACAAGATTAACACTCTTCTAAACTAATATTTTAGTTTATAATAAATTCATGTTTTGTAAATAACTTCTTATTTATCTTTTTTCCATGTATTTATTTGGAAAGTCTCTATTTTATTGTACAATAAAATCATGCTTAACTTAGTAGTACAATATGCTAAAGTCACTTGTACAATTGTTACTCCTCCAAACAAAAGTCAAACCTCACACAGACCCACAACACACACCTGCACACACACATAAACACAATCACGCACATAGTTCACACCCACACATACTTGTACATTTTGCTAAAATGATTGTACCTTGTGCTAAAATACTTATACCTTGTGTTGAACTACTTATAAAAATACACCCACAATCCATAAATTCACACACACTCACGCACAAAGACACACACATAAACATAAACTACACATTTATTTACATACATTTAAGCATAGCCTACATGAGAAAACTTATATGAACAAATACCTAATCCATAATAATTTTCATCAACAAATCACTAACCATATAAAACTCTAGTTTATTATTTTGCAAGAACTTCAAGAACAATAAGTAAGGAACAAAGACTTACCCAATACACCAACTATTTCGAGATTTAGGCAAGAAATGAGAAGATTTAAGCAAGATCCAAATCAAAATATGAAGAATACAAGTTGGGGTTCTTTGGTGGGTTTTTTTAAAATGAAAAGGATAAGATAATGATCCAAAAGAAGAATAAACGGGAAGATGGCCCTCTCTCCCCAAATCTGCCGAACACTCAAAGGGGGAGGGGACCACTTGCATTTTGTCTTTTTCCATTTTTTTTAAATAATACGATATAAAAGTCCCGTTCGTAGTTAATTTATTTAAAATACCAAACGAACTCTGTTTTTAGCCACGAAAATATATTCGGAAACGAAATTAAAAGGAGAATCCAAAAATGTAACAATCATACAATCCTTTAAACATTTCAGTAATCGGATATTTTAATCCCTTGATTAAAATATCACAAAATGACAAAAGGTCAAACAATTTATTTAACATTTAATCAATTTATTCCACATATGGTCAAATAGATATTTATCAAATATCAATATATACCTAAAACTACTAGGCCGGTTTTAGGATGTTACAGAAACCGACTCTAATTACTATTTCGGTTCCAATCGGGTCTATACCCGAAGTACCCGAACAGTACCCGGAACCGAACCGGAACCGGCTTTTATAAAACGGTTCGATTCTCGGGTCTACTAATTATCTAAAATCGGGTCTCGGGTATTTCGGGTCTGGGTCCATTCGGGTCGGTTCCGGACCCGATTCCATCCCTACTATAAATATTTCGAATATTTATATACTTTGTTTGTCATAAATCGCAACATCGTCATCTTACGTATTTGGTTTGTTGCAGTCTTTAAGGAAATAAATACCATTATTAAATATTTATTATTAAGTTGCTGAAATAATCTATTTTATCCTAATTAGTAAAATACATATTCCATTTATTAAGACATCTTACCTCTATACTTTCAATTTGGACCATTAAAAGGAATGCACTTTTTATTTATTAAACTTTTTTATTAAAATGAATTACTTATATTGAAGATAATTAATTAATCAAAACTAACTGAGTATTAATACTAATTAAAGTCTTGTATACGCACACTTCTAAATTTAAAGACTTCATATATGAATTATTTGGTACTAATTATTTATATGTGAAATATTTGATTGTATCAGTACATATTATCAAGTTTGTTAAATACATACTAAATCTTATGCAAGAAACCATATTATCAACTTTATGCATATAAAACGTGATACAGTCCACGGTGTGGCAGTGCTCCAAATTGGTTTTGCCAGCTACTTCATTAAATCATATTATCAAGTTTTATTTGTTTGATTTGCATATTTCTTTATTTATTTGGCGACAAAAATATGGGATGTACAATAGATGCACTTCTTGCATTTTTTAAGCCTTCGAGTATTCAACCTCAATTTAGCAAATTAACAAGTCCAAAATTTCTACTTTCGGTTTTTGTTCGGATTTTCGGGTTTAAAGGTTTTAACCAAACTTGTACTTTAGACACTTTGTAAATTATGTTATTAACACATATTTGGAGGTGCTTTATGTGAGTGAACATTTTCTAGCATAAACATATAGATCAAAAGATTTAAACAAGAGAAGATGTGTATTCTCACAAGGCTTTTCGGTTTGGTGATTTTTAACTTGGTGAGTTATTCCTCCTTCTTCAAAGCATACAATGGAGAATTTCTTCTTGAGGAACTTCTTAAAATGAAGTGAAAGTGAGCATACTAGAAAATTTAAGATAAAAATGAAGTAGAAGTCAAGAAATCAAAACTTACACAAGATATTGAAGTAAAACAATTCTGGACAGCAGCTTCAGTTGGCTTTTCGACTGTGATACAGGGAGTTTTTGAGTGATTTGTGGGTGGAATGTTGTAGAGGAAGTTGTTATGGTGATTTGGCAACTTGAATCACCAAATTTGGACTTAAAATGAAGAAGTTATGATGATTTGAAGGTTGAGTTGTGGGTGATGAACTTGAAACCGGATTTCTTGTTTAAATGAGATGGATTTGTTAGAAGAAAGGGTCTTTTAAGAAGAGTTTGTGAGTGAGGTTTAAAAGAGGTAAATGGGACAACATAGGGATGGAAGTAGGAATGGGTAAGTGAACTCATACACCATTTGGTGTAATTCACACGTTGGGAAGCAAGCCAAGGACAAAAGAAAAGTGGCATCTTTGACTTTCAAAGTTATGGAGAGTGAAGGTAAGAAAAGTGGCATCTTTGACTTTCAAAGTTACGGAGAGTGAAGGTGTTTAGACTTATTGAGGGTAAGAATTATCTTAATTTATTAACTATTTTAAAAGTACAATGATAAAGAAAAATTATGATGACATTTGTGGTTTCAAAGGAAAGAGTAAGAAAAGTGATGGCTTCTTGCTTGTTGCAATGTTTTAAAACCCGGGTTGACCCGATCGGTTCAACCGGTTTAACCGGGACCCGGTGGTTAGGGCGGGTCAACTCGGTCCGGTTTAATTTAGGTTTTCTGCCCGTTGAAACCCGGCCGGGTAACCGGTTCAACCCTTGACCCGTTCGCCCGTTAAAACCCGGAATTTTAAAAAAGAAACACCGGATCCGACCAATTGAACTAGGTTAAAAACGGATCTGAGTCAGATTTAACTTTGACACTCAATTGAATCAAGCAAAAGCGACTCATTGAGATGCAAAAATCAATAGCTGCATGTGTGGAATATATAACTCAGCTAGACACCACCCTTTCTCCTCCCTCACCGATGTGGGATGGAGAATTATGAAATTTGCCTCTTTCTTTATTTTTTCTATTTAACTTGATTGTGAACCCCCATAACAACTGGACGAACACCCAATCCAACCCTCTTATTATAGGCTTTATAGCATGTAGTCATGTATACATGGATCTATTTGCCACTTGATTTTTCAAATTTTGTAATATTCAGTATACATATTCTATATTTTTAGCATATTCTATGTTTTTCGGTTTTCCGGTTGAACCGGCGGTTGAACCGTGACCCGGTCATCACACCGGTCCGAGCAACAACCCGGGTTTTAAAACATTGGTTGCAGGAGCCGATCAGTAGAAAATAGGTGAAAAGGACAAAAGTTTATAATAGTTGACTTTTGATGTTCAAGGTTGTATTCTTTATATATTTAGTTTTTCCTTTATTTTATTTTTCTTGAGCTTTTTAATTATGTAGTAAAGCATTTAGGTTTTGATGAAAATTGGGTGATTAAAGTTTGCTATATTTTAGCTACGTAATTAATTGTCAGTTGGGTACTTGGTTAGGTTATCATAGTCATTTAATGATAAAAATCTTTTATCCAGATACATATTTAATTACTTTCGACGTTCTCGCGTTATAACGTGTAATTACATGCAAGTATTAGTACAATTACTTGTGTAGGATGATTTGTACCATATTTGGTTACGGTTTAAAGTTTACGTTTGAACACCAACTCGCTAATTGCACAGTTTTTGGTACAAGACACAAATAATATACCTTTTGCACAATGATGATGTGCACTACTTATAAATATCTTTGTTAGACTTAAATAAATAAATTCTTTCATTAATGGCTGATCGTATGCATTTCCGTGCTCGACAACTATCAAGTATCGGGAAAATGACACATTTTCGAGAGTTGTCACATTATACTTACTTATAACTTTATACAATCTAATATTTTTAACTTTTGTATTATTATCTAACTATAATAAAACCTTACTTTGTACAATTTCTAGTTGTTTACAACTTTGTACATTTCTAGCTTAATTATAACTTAATATAAATTTCTAGTTACTTTAATATTACAATTAAATGATCAAAATAACATTTATATTTAATGTTCCATTTAATCTTGTATTTAATATATATATATATATATATATATATATATATATATATATATATATATATATATATATATATATATATATATATATATATATAATTTATATCTTTAAAACCTTTTAACATTCTAGTAAGAATATTACACCTAATTTGTACATATGCATTCTAACTTAGACTAATTAAAATATGTACAAACTATTTTATCTTTTAAAATTCGATTTAGATATTTAAAAAATTCCGAAAAATATATATTAAGGAAATACATCTTGTTAATTTTAAAACTTTAAAATTAACACTTCCCTTTTATCCTTAATTAAATTTAATTAATTAAATTCTTATCTTATTTTTGATCAATTAAAACCTAGTTTTAACTTTCTTGATCAATAATATCTTTTAGTTAAACAACGTTGGTAATTACATCGTTATTTCGAAACCAAACGACTTGTTTATTTGGGAGATGAATTTGCAATGCCATTACGTATGGGTGGATTTGTGAAAGATTGAATCTAAAAATCCTCCAAATTACCTCGGGGGGAGACACATAGCGAGCATCTTGGAATCTCTTTATCTCGTTAATAAATGTGTTTTCACCGTCCGGGTCGACATGAACTGAAGGGTTTCATAACACTGATTAACCCATTGGGTCGACCACCTAGTGACTTGGTTCGAACCATACTGACAAGAACATTGAAGGTGTTCTTGCCGTTTAAACAACTACCTAGTTTAATCCCTAAAAGTGGAACTGAGATTAAACTTAATCCTGAAACCCTAAAGGATTATAGGAACTTGGAAATCAAACTTGATTAACAAGAAAAGAAACCTTGTACGAAGAACCCGAACACACACATTGCTTGTGTGTGTTCGTCGATCAACAACCAAGAACCCTAGGGTTCTTGATCGAATTTGAACAAGAGGGGAAGAGGGGAAAAAGATTTCCCAAAACATACCTTAATGTTTGCTTAAGAAAGTCCACTGATGATTAACACAACGAGCGACCTTCTAGTTGATCCTTGCAATGAACTTGTTCTTCAGATGTCGAAGAACACGAAGAACGAACTGTGTTGGGATGTTCGGCCGATCGAAGAGGAGGGAGGAGGCAAGGAATCCGTGGGGTGTTAAGCAACAAATAAGGGTTACCCTATGCCTCTTATTTATACTTAAATAAGTTACGCTTAGAACCCTCTAGTTTAATTAAGGTTAGATCTTTAATTAAACTTTCCTTTTAACACTTCCATCCCTTGTAGTTTTACTAGTTTATTATTGTCACAGTTAATTATCAAATGTCTTAGTATTATACACTTATATATAATTTCGGTATATACATACACGAAATATATACTTGTGTTTTATACTTTTAATAATCAGTTATATAATAACTTTTATATAATCTTTAGACAATAATATTATCCAATCACTATATGATTTAATAGCTTTAAATAATACTATGGATAATCTATAATTAACACATTGTATATTTACTCAACTAGTAAATGTACAAATACTTGTATTAATTTGTTAGTTAAACTAATCTAATAATAAGTTAAACTTAACTTAATACTTAACTGATTCATAATGACTATTATGAATCATTCCTCTTCGTAGTATCATTACATATCTTGCTCGTATTACATGCATTCACCGGTGTGACCCTTAAGTGTTTCGTAGGTTTGAATGTATCATAATAGGTTGACTAACTGTGCACATAATTCCAATATGGACAACCTGTCTGTCGTGACCCTTGTAGACATACTTAAATATGTACTTCACTGAAATAATACTTGAACAAACCTCGACGCTTATGTGACACTTGAACATCATCAGCAACTTTGGGTTGTAAGGGACGACCCATCTGTTGTCGAGGGTTTGTCCACGCACGTTCACGCATACCCCATTGTCTCTCCTTCGATATAATGGATATGAGTCTTGTCCTTGTGTTGTTACCTCGTTGAACTGCCTGGGGTATTTGAAACGGAATTGTTTCGGGTCACCCTGCATATAAGGGCTGTTGGATCTTAAGTTGCCACATGGACCGTGGATCATGAGTTTTTTAGCCAACTCGTGCATTACCGGATGCCTTGTTGGGTCTGGAATTTCACTACACACGATCTTAGCACACTGATCTAGATTAGACATTTTTGTGATAAATCACGGGCGGCTTATAAAAGTTTTCATAATATTTTCATATTTTTCATAAAGTTTTATTTCTTTATAAATATTTTATTCATTGAAAATTTTGAACCTATAAATTAATCCCGTTGTCAAAACAAATATCAAATAGTAGATAAAATCTCTATATATACATATTAATTTAATTACCATAGGGCCATTTAGCTTCACTAAGGATGACACACAAAAACTGCAGTTGGTTAAACCTAATATTATTGTTTTGAATCGTTTCAGATAAAACACAATATCAACTCAATAATAAGTAAGTGTCAAAATAAGTGAATTTTGAATTTTTTTTATAAATGATTAATCATGCAATTATGCATATTATAACAATATTGTTAAAATAATAATCTAAATCTATAGAAAGATTCGGGAGGTTGTATACTTGATGGATGCATTAACTGTGCACCCATTGGCAACCCTACAAATTACCCAAAAATATAAAAATAAGTAAAAATAAAATCATAATTTAGCAACGGAACACAAAATCATCGACAATAAGTGAAAGCTTGATAACTTGAAAAGGCTTGAAAAGGGAATTAATTCGAGTGGCCTAAGCAAAAATTAGCTTTTGGAAGACTTTCAACCCATTTGGCGCTTATAACTAAATTTTTAGTTGACTTCGTTTGTGATGTAACGCGATTCAAACTGACCCATCCATATAGAAACGGGTTGAAATATTTAATATTGTCTCAAATAAAACATATATGGGAGTATTATGTCCAGATCGTGACCCGTTGAGGAGAAATGTGTAGAGCAAAACAATTGATATGATGCATGTAGTTGTACAGCTTTGTGCATGTTTCATCATCAAATAGTGTTTCTAGATGCTTATCGTGCCTTGTGACATCAAATATCTGACCATATTCATTAGCAGTGGTTTCAAAACCATCAATGCCACCCCTATAACTTATAATTGAATCTCCTTCAATTGTTAGTATAAACCTCCTATTTTGCAATAATTAAAAAATCCAAATAAAAGCAAATAATAAGTATATGCTCATCATTCATCCTCTACATCACTTCACTGATCACCACCAAAATCTGTTTTAAAGTAACCAAATTTCAAATCAATCTAAACAAAAAATCAGTAAAACCATATATTACAAAAATTAAGCTATTTATTTAAATCTTAAGTGTCTTTTCTTATCCCGATACACATCCACATAACCAAATCTTTTAATACTTGTTGAAAGAATATTTAATCCTTGTCTACAAAATCAAAAGGTTAAATCAAGAAACATAAACATAGTTGAAAAGGGATACGTGTCAATTAAAGAATTATAGAAACAAGTTATGAAATCCTTGTTCACAGACACAGATAATAATCAAGCAATAGAAAAATATGTCAGGATCGAATAACTTAATCGAGTTATTAGAAACCTAGATCTACTAACACAAGAAGTTACAGCGGATTAACACTTATGTTATTAGATTAAGAAAAATGTAAACTGCAATTGAATAAGAATTAAACGAAGAACACAGTTTATCACAAAAAGCTTCAATGTATTAATTCGTTCGATCAATACACGTATGTTTACAATTCATAAGGAACTATATATAATAGTCCTTGAAGCCTAAATTAATAACCTAGTTATTCTAGGAATCGATTACAATTGAATTACATAAAGATTTACATTCTATAACTAACTCTACTAGAATCTCGGATTTGATCTGTTCCAGATACGCTCA
Organism: Calendula officinalis; assembly: GCA_963853835.1. Classification (NCBI taxonomy): domain Eukaryota; kingdom Viridiplantae; phylum Streptophyta; class Magnoliopsida; order Asterales; family Asteraceae; genus Calendula; species Calendula officinalis. The sequence continues at coordinate 70,006,399 of OY970825.1, forward strand.
TCAGTAGTAAATCAGATCATCAGTAGTATTTGCCTTTAGCAGTAGTAACTTCGAGATCAGTAGTAACTTGCATTCCTCGGTAGTAATTCAATTATCAGTAATAGATCTTTTATGTTCCAACAATCTCCCCCTAAACTTATTAAATCTTTTTGAATTAATCAAGTTTCTTCTTGTCTTTACTCTTTTCTTTCTTCTATCTGTGTTTCTCTCTTTTGAATAGCCTCAAGTGTTCTTTGATTCTGTTTCTTTCTTTGGGCTATAATGTATTTACTGTTTCTTTTGGTAAAATAGTTCAGTTTTTCTTGAAACATTACCTCATCATAAGGTTTCATCATTGTGTTTGTGAATATCTGATACATAGTTTCTTCAGAATGTGGATATTCTTTCTCATATAAGTACAGTTCACAGTTTTTACTTGATCTTTCAAAGAAGTACATATTTAGTGTTGGGAGAACATTACAGGCATAAACATTTTCTTTATTTGTAAATATCTCAGGATATTTGTCTGGATAAAATGCAGCATCAATCATTTTTGTTAAGTATCCAGCTCCTGAGTTCTTCCAATTCTTTTTACTCATTCTAGGTTTTCCAATAATCAGTACTTTGATTATATCACTTCTTGAACAAGATCTAACCATTGGCTTCCATCCAGTAAATCTCTGGACTTTTCTGTCTTCCCTTATAATTTCTATCACATTATCAATAACTCTCCAATTAATGATTGGATTGTCTTCAATGGGAGCAACAGGTACATCAAGAACATGAATGATTTGTTCTGTTTGTTTTGATTTCTTTTTGACTTTCTGTTCCTGTGGAAGAGCCTTTCTTTTCTTTGATTGAGGTTTTGAAGTTTCACCAGGTGTTGGTGTTCCAGATGAAATGATTGTTGGATCTATTGCAATTAAAACTTTTGCCTTTTCTTCTTCAGCTTTTATTTCAGCTAATTCTCTCTTTCTGGCAGTACAATATTTATCTACTATTGTAATCATCTTCATTCTGCCAAAAGATTTTGCACTATGCCCCTTTGACTTCAAAAAGTCAATCATATTCTTTTTCTGTTCAAATATGTCATCTGGTAGGTCAGTCTTTTCCCTTTTACATTCGGCTACAAGGTCTTCAAGGCAATTGAGATGTTCTTCTTCTATTTTTCTCTGTTTTTCAAATTCTGCCTTTTGATCCTCTACCAGGACTCCTTCTATTTGTGGAGTAGGTACTTCAGCTTCTTGATTTTCTTGATTTTTCAATCTTTCTTCTTCAGCCTTTTTCTTGTCTTCAAGAGCTTGAGTAATAGCCACTTTCTTTAAGTACCTCATATGTTTCACCTTCCATTTGGATTGTTTAGCAGATCTGACATGGTTCATTTTATTTACCATGTGGTGACCTAAAGCTCTGTTGGGATAGTCATCATCATAAATTTCTTTTCCTTTTCCTATACAAGCTGGAAGTATAGATGGAGGTGGAGTGTATTTCATATCAGGAATACCAGTAATAGCAAGTGATGGAGAAAATAACTTAATCTTGTCTTCTGGTAGAATCTTGGGATGTGGAGGAAGTGCACATTCATCAACCTCAAACCAGTTCACATTATTATCAATGTCAGATATGATAAGTGGTTGATCAGGAGTTGGAGGTTTGGTGATGATAACAAAATGTTCTCGTTCAATAAGCTCTGGAATTTCTTCTTCTTCTTCCTCTTCAGTAGTAACCAATGTGGTTGCTACTGGTATAATTTCTTGTTCTATTACTGCCAGTTGTTGTGATTGATTTACTACTGGTGAGGTTGTTTTAGTAGTTAATACTGCTAGGGCATCAGTAGTAACCATTATGTCTTCTTCTGGAGCATTTACTACTGGTGTATCTATCTCTTCATCATGACCAGTAGTAACAACCTCTTGATCCTTTTCCTCAGTAATAACCATAGGATCAGTAGTCTCTATGACCTTAGTAGTAACTGGAGAGTTTATTTGTTCTGATGTTTGTGATTGGTTTGCAGACACAAATACATCCTCATCCATATCTTTATACAGGTTTTCACCAGAACTTTGACCTGTTTCACCATGGACTTCTTTTAAATTGAGGAGGGCTGCTGCTGCTATAGATTGATCTATCATTTCTTGAATTTGATCTTTCTCCCCCTTAGTGATCTCAACCTGTTGAGCCTCACTATCTGCAATCTTTTTCTGCAATTTTCTGATCAAGTTAGATTGCCTTTGAAGTTTTAACTCGAACCTCTTCTGTCTTCTGTTCAGAGTATTAATATAAGACTTCATATATGCCATGGTTTTTCCTTGAGAGTTTATTAAATTCAGACAATGTTGTACAGTGGTTTTAAGGTTTTCCTTCCTATCCGTCAATTTAGTTTGTTTAATACTGCCCTCAGCCCATTTGGGTGGATTATTGGGCTCATTAGGTACATTGGCTTTAAGGTTTTTCATCCTATCCGTCAATTCAGGTTGGTCAGATCTACCCTTATCACTTCTTGGTGATAAATTGGGTTGTTTGGACACTCTCTTCTTCCTAGAAGAAGCAGTAGTGCCCCCCCCCCCCCCCCTTGTGATTTCTTGGCACCGGGGTCCTCTTAGTAACTCCTCAAATTCTGAGTCATCACTAAGAGTTGCCGAGGTCTGGGTCCTAAAGATGTTCTCACTATCCGGTGCACCCACCTTTGGGGCATCGGTAGTGAGAGCCCTTTCCTCATGCCCTCTCTCCTCCTTGGAGGACAACTCTTGGAGCCTGGGGTGTGACTTAATTGGTCCCCTGGTGTCCTTTAAGGAAGTTTTCTTCCTTTTATAAGTTTTAGAAATATGTTTGGCTGTGGTCTGGTCTTTCTCAGAGTGAAGAGTAGCACTCTGGGGATTAATTTCATGTACCTGGGACACTTGCAGGACATCTGTTGGTTCATTTAATTGAGTGGACTGAATGGGTTCTGTTTGGGCTGTATTTGGTGGTGGAGTTGGTTGCGGTTCAATGAGGTGACTTGAACCTTCTCCAGTTGGGGGATGAACATAGATCATGTTTGAGAAAAGTGGAGTATCTTTACCAGAAAATTTAAATTGTTTTCTCATGTTTGCAAACACCTTTTTATTTAATTCTGGTGTAACAAATCTGTTTTTAGGAATTGAAAGATTTTGTAGTTCACAGTTTATTATATGAGTTAGGAATCTTGGATACATTAAAAATTTTGAGGATGATAAGTTTCCAAGCATTCCTTCAAAAATCATATTTGAAAAATTAAATACTTGTCATGTGCTCAGACAAACAACAGCAGATGCTATTGATTTGTTGAACTCATTCCAAGTACTTCTTTTTGGAGAGATACAATGTTGAATAGTATGTACCAAAAACTTCCATTGAGGTGAAAGAAGACCCTTTTGAAAAGTAACTATATCTGGTCTTCCTTCATACCGCATTTTCTGTAAAGTTTCAACAAGATCTTCCTTTGGAAGAGAGAACATACCTGACTCATCATTGAGTTGAAGATGATTTCGGATTGATTGTTCAGTGATAATGATCTCCTTTCCATCTACAGTAGACTTGATTTTGGACATATTGGAGTCTTCAACTCTTTCAGCATTTGTCCAGAAATCAACTAGGTGTTGTTGATATGCTTTAGGATTGATGGTGAGAGCAAACTTGATATATGAGTTCTTTAGGAACATCACAATAGGACGAAAGTCCTTTGTACCATCTGGATTTCTCAAGAAAGCACACATATTGTGGAATTCAGAAAATTTGAGATCAGTTGTGACTTCGAGTGATTTTATGGTTGCCATTCTGCTTGATATTGATCTGTTGTTATGAATCTTTCAGAGAGAGTGTTCGTTTTGGCACGAATTTCACTTTGGTGAAAGGTATTGAGTTGTTACTGATGCAAGGTTTTGATCGGATTTTGCAGAGGTTTAGGGTTTAGCGTAGGATTTATCGAATCGAGGAAAAGATAATGCTAAACTAATCGCAGTCTGCTATTTATATTTTTCGATTTATCCTGCAAAAAGACCAGCATGTCCTTCGAATAATAACACAACGGCAATTTTTATGAGGGTCAGTAATGTAATTTAAGTATTTTCCAGATAACTGTCTATCAGTAGTAACTAAGTATCAGTAGTAGAAACATCAGTAGTAACCATTGTTTTCATACTTGACCTAATTCTACTGATAAACCCTATCAGTACTAAAGTATAGTAGAAGCATACCATCAGTAGTAATAAATAACCAGTAGTAAAAAGAAATTTAAGATTGTACACAACACTTTACACATGTTTTTCCTTTTAGACTTAACTTATTAAAATCATTCCAATACTGCTAACCAAAAAGCTGAATCTTCCTACATCAAATGCTTTTGTAAAAAGATCTGCCAATTGATTATCAGCATAAATTTTCTCTACTTTAATTAATTTCTTTTCATTGCAATCCCTTATAAAGTGAAATCTAATTTCAATGTGTTTTGTCTTAGAGTGTTTTACTGGATTATTTACAATACTGATAGCACTTGGATTATCAATAAAAATTGGAGTTTTAAGGATAGAGATACCAAAGTCTAGTAGTTGATTTTGAATCCATAGGACTTGAGCACATCAGGCAGATGCAGCTACATATTACGCTTCAACAGTTGAAGTTGAAACATTGGTTTGTTTCTTGCATTGCCATGACACCAACCTTGATCCAAAGAATTGACATCCACCAGTAGTAGATTTCCTATCTTGACATTCACCACCATAGTCACTATCTGTGTAGGCTATGAGTTCAAATGGTGATGCATGTGGGTACCAGAGACCAAGTGAAGGTTTTCCTTTCAAGTATCTGAAGATTCTTTTGACTGCTTGCAAGTGTAGTTCTTTAGGTCTTGCTTGATACCTTGCACAGACACAAACACTATACATAATGTCAGGTCTTGACGCAGTTAAGTACATTAATGAACCTATCATATATCTGTATAGGTGTTCATCTACATCCTCCCCCTCAACATCGGGATGTAGGTGTTTGTGAGTTTCCATTGGAGTGCTTGCACTTTTGCTGTCTTTCATTGCAAATTTCTCTAAAATGTCTCTGACATATTTAGATTGATTGATTAAGATACCATCTGATCTTTGACTGATTTGGAGTCCAAGGAAGAAGTTCATTGGACCCATTGAGCTCATCTTAAACTTGATCTGCATTAGTTCTTCAAATTCTTTGCATAGTTGATCATTTGTTGATCTAAAGATGATATCATCTACATATATTTGGACCAGTAGTATATCATCTTTGACCTTTCTTGTGAAGAGTGTTTTGTCAATGGCACCTCTTTTAAAGTTGTTCTTCAGTAAATATGAGGACAATGTGTCATACCAAGCTCTTGGTGCCTGATGGAGGCCATATAGAGCTTTGTTAAGCTTGTACACATAGTCATCATGTTCTGGATCTTCAAAACCTGGGGGTTGGCATACATACACTTCTTCTTCAATTTCCCATAAAGGAATGCACTTTTTACATCCATTTGGTATACCTTGAATTTCTTATGTGAAGCATATGCCAGAAATATTCTTATGGCTTCAATTCTGGCAACAGGAGCATATACTTCATCATAATCAATTCCTTCTTCTTGTGTGTATCCTTGAGCTACAAGTCTTGCTTTGTTTTTAATCACTATACCCCTTTCATCTTTCTTGTTTCTGAAGATCCATATTGTGCCAATAGGTCTTTTTCCTTTTGGAAGAGGAACAAGAGTCCATACAGCTTGCAGTTTGAACTGAAAAAGTTCTTCTTGCATTGCTATGATCCAGTTTGAATCTTTCATAGCTTGTTGAATCTTCTTAGGTTCTTCCTATGACAGAAAACATTCATACATGCATTCATTAGATATTAAACTTATGTTACAAACATTTGAATTTATAGCAGAATTAAATTTGCTTCTTGTTTGCATGGTTGAATTCACATCACTGAGGACTTGATCCAAAGGATGATTCTTTTCAGTTCTTGTGCCATGAATTTTATCAACAATTAGTTGACTGTCAAGATTTGACTCATTGGAATCAGGAATTTGTCCATCTGTCCATGTTTCTTCTTGAGTGTTTGGATTTTGAGAGGATTCTACATTGCTACTGGTGTCAGTAGTAACATTTTCTTCATTGAATTCTAGTAGTGCATTGTTGTTACTGACATCAGTATTGTTTGGTTCATCATCAAGATTTTGTGGTTCTGAGTTACTACTGGGATCAGTAGTATCTTGTGAGTTGAAGTTGTTACTGGTCTCAAAAACACTAGGGTTATCTGAGTTACTACTGTCCTCAGTATTAACTGTGGGATCAGCATGAACCAGAATATACTTCATCTTATCTTGACTACCATTAACTGATGATGATCCACCTTGGTGATTTTGATTGTTTGAATCTCCTGCATTAAAGTCATAGTTCATATCAAAAGATTTGGTTAGATTATCAATGTTAAATAACCAATCTGGACCATTTCCTTGATCATTCATCAGGTTTTCATTAAAGGATATATTTACACTTTCTTCAATGATCCTTAGCCTTTTGTTGAACACTCTTTAAGATTTGCTTTGAGTTGAGTATCCTACAAATATTCCATCATCTGCTTTGTAGTCCAATTTACCAATTTATTCTCTTGTAATTAAAATAGTACAAGGACAACCAAATGATTTTAAGAACTTATTGATGGTTTTCTTTTATTGAAAAGTTCATATGGTGTTTTAAAGTGAGGCTTAACTATTAATACTCTGTTCTGAACATAACAAGCAGTATTAACAGCTTCAGCCCAAAAAGTTATTGGTAATTTTGAATCTGCAAGCATAGATCTGGCTGCTTCAATGATAGTTCTATTTCTTCTTTCAGCTACACCATTTTGTTGTGGAGTTCTTGGTGAGCTGTACTGCCTGTCAATGCCTTTTAGATCACAAAAGTCAATTAGGTTAGTATTTTTAAATTCAGTTCCATTATCACATCTAATTGCTTTCACTTTGAGATCTCTTGTATTTTCCAGCTTTATAATCAGATTTTTGATCATTTCACTTGTTGCATCTTTGGTCCTAAGAAAGAAGACCCAAGTATATCTGGAAAAATCATCAGTAATAACAAGGCAGTATTGTTTCTTTCCAATACTCATTACATTTGTAGGTCCAAAAAGGTCCATATGTAAGAGCTGCAAAGGATTAGAAATAGAGTTAATTGATTTGGTCTTATGAGAAGTCTTGTGTTGTTTACCTTTTAGGCAGGCAACACAATGATGATCACACATAAATTCTTTTTGTGGTAGACCAACTACCAAATTCTTTTTAACTAAATTGTTCATATTTTTAAAATTTGTGTGACACATCCTTCTATGCCAAAGTTCTGATTCATTTGTGTTTGCCTTAGATATAAAACAGTTGATCTCATTTGATTAAATGAGTTCTCCCCCTATATCCACGCAATACACATTATTTCTCCTTGGTGTTCTTAAAACAACAAATTTTTGCATCTAAAATAAAATCAGGAGAAAGAATGATGCACTCAACATCTATAAAAAGAATTTTGTTCTTCTTATCACAGACTTGTGAGACACTAACCAGATTGTATTTAAGCTCAGCAACATAAAAGACATCATCAAAAGAGATCTTACCATTAGATACTGTACCTTTACCTGTAATCTTACCTCCTCTGGGATTTTCTCCAAAAGCAACATACCCTCCTTCAAAGGACTTGAAATCTCTAAGTATTTGAAGATTTCCAGTCATGTGTCTAGAGCATCCACTATCAATATGCCATGTTCTACCTTCTTCAGGGATCTGGATACTCTGCACATAAAGTAAATGGATTAGTTAATTTTGGGAACCTAAGCTTGCTTTGTCTTGGGTTCATCCTTTGAAAAGTAAGTCTTTTTAACTGAATGATTCTTATATGCAGTTTTGTACTTAGTACTAATGTTATTAGTTACTACTGATCTAGGTCTAGGTTTATACCCGTAGTTTTTGGTTTTTGAAAATTTTACTACTGATGGACAAGTAGTGTTTGGGTAATATGAGTTTTGAGCATAATCAGTACTGTTTTTGTACTTATACCAGACATCATTGTTATTAGGGCTTTTACCAGTAGTAAACCTGGAATAGTGTCTACTGGTGTTTGAAAACCTTGAATATTGAGGAAATTGAGGTGGTTTTCCATTATTTTTAAAATAATTACTTCTGTTTGGACTTTTATACCTAATATTTTGCACAAATCTTTGTGCAGTTCTGCCAAATTTTGGAGTTTCAACACATGGATTCTTTAATTCCTTTTGTTTTGGTTTTTTAGATTCCTTTTCTTTTGTTTTGGTTTTTTAGATTCCTTTTCTTTTGTTTCTTTAGTTTGTTTTAGTTTTAAGGCTTTTTCATTTTCTTTGTTGATTTTGAATTCTTTAAATTCTTGATTGTTAATAGGATTGAAGTGACAATTTTTAGCTATGTGGTTAACCTTGTTACAAATTAAACATGATAATTTTGTTGTTTTAGCACTTTCAGGTTTTCTTTGTTCTTTTAACTGATTTGGGTTTCTTTGATTTCCTCTTCTTAGAATTGTAGGTATATTTTCTGAATTGTATTTTGGAGATTTAGTTTGACTTTGGGTTGTATGAAAACTCTTATCATTTGATTCAGTTGTTTAATCATCATCAGAAGATTCATTTGATTCATTACTGGTTTCAGTTTCAGTTTGACTTTCAATTTTTAAATCATTTAAAACTCTTTCTGTACTTGATTTAAGTGGAGGAATAAAATTTGTTGGAGGTGGGACTGCATGATATCCCACTCCATGAATAACTTTTTCTGTAGTTTGATTACTTGTTAATTCATTGACAATTTTAGAACTTCTTTCAAACTTTTTAATGGTTAGTTTATTCTGTTCTAGTTCCATTTGATATTCTTCAAATTTGATCAAAGTTTCTTTTAATTTTAATTCAATATGTTCTTTTTCATATGTGGTTTGTAACAGTTCATCTTTAATCTTTTGATCAGTTATTTTATAGATTTTAATTTGGTTTTCTAAATCTGCTAAACAACCATTGTATTCAATTCTTCCGTTTCTGTCTAAAATCATCTCTTCTAGTGTTTCTTTATTTAGTTTTTCTAATTCTTTATATGATTTAACGCATTCAGGAGTACAAGATTTAGAGTTTACCTCAGTAGTAGAAGGATCAGTAGTAAAGGCCATGAGAGCTTGGTTCTGTGCATCTTCTTCTGCTTGAAAGCTCCAGTCATACTCTTGTCCTTCTTGAGATACTAAAGCAGTTGAATTTGAGGTACTGTTTTTGTTGTAGTTTGATCTTTGATCTTTGTTAGGACATTCTCTGGCAAAGTGACCCAGATTGCTACAGTTGAAGCACTTGACCTTTGTTTTGTCAAATCCAGCACGATCACCTTTGTTGTAAGACAGATTTTGTCTTCCAGTTCTTTTAAGAAACTTTTTGGTTCTTAAGCTCAGTATAGCCATCTGCCACTTGATGTCCATGTCTTCCAGATCATCAGGATTGAGTTGTTCTAAATCCTCATTAATTAATGCAGTATGCACATGACTAGTGAAAAATGATTCTCTTGCAACATCTTCAATGCCTGCATTCTTTATAGCTTCCTGACCTGTTCCTGTACTAGACACAAAAGCAGCATTGTTTGAAGGTAACTTTGGAGTTTTATTACTTACCTCAGATTCAAACACTCTGAGTTCATTGTAGAGTTCATCAAGCTCTTTCTCTTCTAGTGCATCTCCTTGTCTATATATCACAGTGTACATAGACCATTCTTCACCTAGAGATTTGAGAAACTTCCTGTTGACATCATCATTGTCTGGTTTGTAACCAACTTGATTCCGTTCACCAATGAGTTTGTTGAACCTTTCAAATACTTGAGACAATGATTCATTCTTTTGTCCTTTCAAGTTTTCAAAGTCTTGTTTCAAAACAGACTTCTTGTTTCTCTTTGTGCTCTTTGTACCAACAAACCTCTTTTCCAGAGCCTGCCATAACTTCTTAGCATCATCATAATCAACAAATAGATGTTGATAGTCATTGGGAATGGCAAGCAAAAGAGTACTTAAGGCTTTGAGCTCGATCCCTCTATCCTTCTTCTCTTTCTCACTCTTGAGTTTGTCAACTTCAGTTGAAGTGGTGGATGGTTGAGTGTGAATCGTCTTGTTTCCTTCAAGAACCACTTCCCACATGGAATAATCAGTAACCAGCATGTATTGCTTGATTCTGTTTTTCCACATCCCAAAGTTGTTGGGAGTGAGAATTGCAATCTTGTTTGCTTGAGTACTTTCATTGTTATCAGACATGATTAACAATTTTGAGATCGAAAGTATGAAACTTTTTGTTGTTCTTAATTCGTAGATCTAGAACCGCAATGCTCTGATACCACTTGTCAGGATCGAATAACTTAATCGAGTTATTAGAAACCCAGATCTACTAACACAAGAAGTTACAGCGGATTAACACTTATGTTATTAGATTAAGAACAATGTAAACTGCAATTGAATAAGAATTAAACAAAGAACACAGTTTATCACAAAAAGCTTCAATGTATTAATTCGTTCGATCAATACACGTATGTTTACAATTCATAAGGAACTATATATAATAGTCCTTGAAGCCTAAATTAATAACCTAGTTATTCTAGGAATCGATTGCAATTGAATTACATAAAGATTTACATTCTATAACTAACTCTACTAGAATCTCGGATTTGATCTGTTCCAGATACGCTCATCAGTAGTAAATCAAATCATCAGTAGTATTTGCCTTTAGCAGTAGTAACTTCGAGATCAGTAGTAACTTGCATTCCTCAGTAGTAATTCAATTATCAGTAATAGATCTTTTATGTTCCAACAAAATAGTTCAAAAGGGTAAGTAAAAATCACTTACACAAAAAGCTTTGATCTTTGTTCACTACAAACCTCAAAAAACATGAACATAGTAAAAAAAAGTGTAATTCAAGAATTATTAAAAAAAATTAATAAATGGGATGAATATTGCATACCAGTTTGGTTATCTTGCTGTGAATTATATCTGATACCTGAGTAAAGATAATCAGTTTAGGTAAAAAACTGAATGATCTTTACAGACTAGGCCTCCTCAAATTTGCTACGAATCGTCTTTTTCTTCCTGCAAACTACCATAGAATACAATGTATTTTGCCACCAACACAAATGTATAGGCACCAAAAGAGGTAATAACTGATGAAGTTAAAATCAATTACTAGAAGCACAATGAATTACCATAACCAAAATAAAGTGTTATATACAATAAGGTTCAAAGGAGAAGACGATTCGTTTATACTGGAACAACAATGACAATATATAAATATATATTTCATAATCGAAGTAGCACCAAATTAAATATTTCATTTACTCGTTGATTTAATGGAAATGTGTTAAATGTTATCCTTTAAAATCTGTAACGGGTCATGCATTTGATAAATTACTTTTCATATTAAGAAGATAACATTTAAATTCCATAATCGAATTGTGTTAAATGATATCCGTCAATATTTGTAACTGGCCATTTAATAAATTACAGTCATCTTACTCCTTTATAATGTGTTTAGATATACTAAATATAGAAGTACTTAAACTTGAACTTAAACTTATTTCTACTTTAGTAACATCTTAAAAACCATAAAAAAAAAAATTTGTTGCTTACAGGATTCAAACACAAGACCTTTTGTGAGTACTGATTGTGCGTTAACCAATTGATCTAAATGAAACTTTGTTTAATCCCAAAAAAACAGACAACATAACACTGCAAAACGTCGAAATTGTCCCCTATTTTATTTCGGATACAATTTAATATCTATTCTAGAAGGTCTTACCATACATCTTATTCAACACTTATTGAAGGTAACGTCTTGACTATTGCCAAAACAAATACTCTACAATTTAGTTACGGGTATCCGTCGCCGTATTGCGCGGGTACGCTACTAGTATTGAGAACATAACGACTGAATTGAAGTATTAATTTTTTGGAGTATTTATTTCTGCCCATAGTATTGAAACACTTAAATATGAGTTTGTGGTTTATATTGAAAATTAGATATTTCATGTTGTATTATTAAACATAACTTATCATCATGTTGTATAAAATTTAATGTGATTTTCATACGAATACCAAATATTAATCCTCCCCACTTTAAATCATCTTGTTTAGATGTTTCGGGTAGTATACCATATATTGGATGTGGTGTAGTGGTAAGTCGGTTATATGTGTTGCGTGAGGTCCCAAATTCGAAACTCCAGGCCTGCGTTATGTATTGCAATTTTGGTTTAGGGTTTAAGACCTTCCACTAATGGCAAGGGCTAGTTTAAGACATTCTAAAATTAGAAAAATGCAATGGCTCATTATATATAGTATAGATTACTTGTCATATTAAGAAGATAACATTTAAATTCCATAACCGAATTGTGTTAAATGATATCCTTCAATATTTGTAACTGACCATTTAATAAATTACAGTCATATTGAGAACATAACGACTAAATTAAAGTATTAACTTTTTGGAGTATTTATTTCTGTCGAAAGTAATTGAAACACTTAAATATGACTTTGTGGTTTATATTGAAAATTGGATATTTCATGTTGTATTATAACATAACTTATCATCATGTATAAAATTAATGTGATTTTCATACGTATAACAAATATTAATCCGCCCCACTTTAAATCATTTGGTTTAGATGTTTCGGGTAGAATACCAAATATTGGATGTGGTGTAGTGGTAAGTCGAATATATGTGTTGCGTGAGATCCCAAGTTCGAAACTTCAGGCCTGTGTTTTTCAATGCAATTTTGTCTTAGGGTTTAAGACATTCCACTAATGGCAAGGACTAGTTTAAGACATTTTAAAATTAGAAATGCATTGGCTCATTATATATAGTAGCTAACCCCATATACCCTTCCTATGTGCAGGTAATTAGTAGATGACGGTGATGATGGGTGCTATATACCGGATAGTATACATAGCTTTTGGGAACACCATTATGCGTGCTTTTGTTTATATTAGGTTGTAATGGTCGGTTGATAATCCGGTAACATCATATGGCTTTTGAAAACTTGTTTGTTGTTCTTTTGTAAACATATTATATAATTTCCGCTGTTTTTATATATATGATATATTTGAAAACAAACAGGTTATGGAAAAGTTCTATTTACAAACGAAACCACGCAATTTCAAAACTTTGAAATTTAAATATAAAAAAAAAAATTGGTTTGAAAAATCGCGGTGTTACAAGTTGCAATATTTCTTTAAAGAGATGATATGTTTCGATAACTATAATATTTGACGCTCACTTTTTGTAACTACAAGCTGCTTCTCTACTTTGAGAACAATAACCAAAAAGGGTAATAACAAAACATAAAAAAATATACATATTTGTTGGAAGGATCTCAAAATGGTTGCAAGGAGTTTTACTTTTGAACAAAATAAAAAAGATAAAAATTATCAATTTTTAAACACTCAAAATGGTTGCAAGGCAATTTGACCCAAGTGAACCAGGGGAATAAATGCGTCAAATTTAAAAAATTAGTTGCAACAATAAACCTGAATTATTAGAAACCTGCATAAGTTATATGGAAGCCACATTTCAGCATGTGGCTTGGATAGTTGGGGGTCTTATTGCAGTTATATGAAAGCCACATTTCAATATGTGGTTGTATTACTATATTATACTCCCTCCGTCCCACAAAAAACTTCCCATTTCACCACATATTTTTGTCCCACAAAAAACTTCCTATTTCACATTTGATGGGCTCCATATAATAAAATACTATTATTATTAATAACTCCACCACTAACTATCCAATAACTATCTTTCTCTCTCCAAACAAATCTTATATTTTAATCAAATTTATTACCAATGACCCCACCACTAACTATCACCTTAAATCTTGTGCCCAAATGAAATGGGAAGTTTTTTGTGGGACGGAGGGAGTAATAAATAAGAAACACAATATTTAAGAAGCAACTAAAAAGCTAAATGTGTTTAAGAATGAACTTTGAGATATTGAATAAACAAATATGCATAAGGTGGCAATTTGACCCAAGTGAGCGGTTTAATTTGGGTTGTCTTTTATCTCAAATGGGTCAAATAAAAAAAAATACGGGGGAATAAATTAAACGGGTTGGAAGTTTGGACTCAAATGGATAAAACTAAAAAAAATAGTTAATAGGGGAACAAATCAAACGGGTTGAAAGTTTGGACTTTATTAAAGACCATAAATTTTGCTTAAAGTAAGTCTCTTTTATTGCACTGCTACATGATGATATTGCCTATTAATTTTACATTTTTTTGGTTATGTCATGTTTCAGGCTAGTGTAGGGGTGATTATCGGGCCAAAACCGAACCGAACCGAACCGATAGAACCGATAATCGATAACGATGAATTTCAAAACCGAAACCGAACCGATAACATGCTATCGGTTTCGGTTCGGTTTGGTTTCGGTTCGGTTATTTTAGGGAAAATATTCATCATTTTCCGAAAACCGAACCGAACCGAACCGATAGAACTGATAACCGATAAAGGTGAATTTTCAAAACCGAACCGATAACATGTTATCGGTTTCGATCGGTTCGGTTTCGGTCGGTTTTCGGTTCGGTTCGGTTCGGTTTTTTCGGTCCAAATGCTCACCCCTAGGCTAGTGGAATTCGAAAGTTTTTGCAACTACTTTGTTGGTGTCATGTCAGAGCTAATGACTGAATTTTGCTAGGATAATAATCCTTTTTTTTAATAACGCGCAACCCTTACTAAAGCACCCTACTGTTTTAATTCACCAGTTATAACGAATTGCTTTTATTATGCAAATGAAGCCTCAAATAATCGAGGTTAAAGGGATTATGATGGACAACATTGAGAAGGTAAATATTTTCCTCTTATGCTGTGATTCATATAAGTAACTAAACATAATGGATTAACATTACTCACTGAGAAAACCAACCCATACACATTATGTCTATTTTTAGGTACATGTTGAAACGGGTCGTGCAGAGTTGACCTGCAAATGCTTCTTTCCCACATTGTACTGTTTTGTAAGTAATTTATGTTCTACAAAACCATCTTTTGAGCAGCGTACGAAAAACCCCGCGGCAACGCACGGGTACCACCAACTAGTTAACTACAAATATCTAAGTGGGATGAATGCACACATCCCCTTCTCCACTATGGTCATTGGTCACTATCAGGGGTATCCTTCAGGAGGTGCAGCCGTACAGGGCCCACGTTTTAGAGGGGGCCCAATTTTTATATACTTCTTATATATAATCTTTAAAATTTTAAGTTGATTTAATAATTTTGATAGAAAAAAAATAGAAAATCAAAATTTTTGTGTGTATAAATTTGTATTTAGGGGCCCATTTTTATATTTTCACACTTCAGAATGTCGGAGACGCCCTTGGTCACTATGGGATCAAGAGGCCAAAAGACATTAATACAAAATGTTTAAAAAATTTGTTAATATTAAGAAGTAACATTGATAAACCCTGGAGACTGGAGTGGAGTCATAGTAGAAGAAACAATATCAATCATGATCGTAACATGACTGATGCGATCAGTAGCCCTTGACCAGAGTCAAAGTAAAACAAATTTCATTGTTCATTTTGCAGAACGAACACCGTTTATATAGCATTTAAACACGAAATTAAGAAGATAAATTGAGATCTACGATAATGGTGATGGGGTTTTCAAAGAGGGAGTCACGTAAAGGAAAGGTATAACAAAAGGCGGCGAACTACCGACGGAGGCAAACACTTTCTACAATATTTTACGCTTAACGTGTATATTATATAGCAAATATTATTGATTAGTAACAATTCCAAAATGTTAAAGTATATAATATGCTGATAGAGACCTATTCGAGATGGTCAATCTCCCAAGAATTAAGAGAGGAAACTAAAGACTTTTAACAAATATTTTTCTTCTTCTCATTCATTAACTCAAATACAATATATATAAGGGACAAAGAAAGACACGTACTACTATCCTAGGAAATAGCTAACTTGCATATCATGATCTCCATGATGTAGACCATGACTATAAAACTACTTAGAAAGAAATAACATAAGTTTTCATTTATTTTGTGGAAGCTAAAAACGGACGTAATGACTAAGTCAACATTAATGCTACTAAGTAATTTGTGCACGTACAATACTCCGCACCTAAAAAACGACCTTGTCCTCAAGGTCGGAGTTCTCGTCCGGTGGTTTGGGAGGAGGTCTGGGTTTTGATTCAAGGGGGGAAATGTAAGTGGGCAGCAAAAACCAAATTAGATTAGTATGGCAATCAGGTTGAATCTTTTTGAAGTCACACAGTGGTAATGCCATGGAGTCTTGTGGATGTGCAAAGATGTCATGGTTGAGTTGTCCTGAAGGTGGAGTGGGGGTTGAGATCGAATGGTTGGTTTTGATGATATGAGCAACGACGGGAGGTGGTGGTGTTGTAGCGGTTGTTGTGATGGCTTCCCTTTGTTTATGATGAAGAAAACTTACAACAAAGGTTGCAAAAGAGGTGGCGAAGTCTTTCCAACAATTGACAAGCTCGTTGTCAGTGTCAATACTAGCCACCGTATCGGCTAAGTTAGCCAAAGCTTGTTCAAGGCGGGTAGACATTGGAGGCATGGTACGAACCGATGAAAGCACCATTGATAGAAGTCGATTCGAGATGACTAATCTCCCAAGAAACTAAGAGAGGAAACTAAAGACTTTTAACAACTATTTTTCTTCTTCTCATTCATTAACTCAAATACAATATATATATAAGGGACAAAGAAAGACACGTACTACTATCCTAGGAAATAGCTAACTTGCATACCATGATCTCCATGATGTAGACCATGACTATAAAACTACTTAGAAAGAAATAACATAAGTTTTCATTTATTTTGTGGAAGCTAAAAACGGACGTAATGACTAAGTCAACATTAATGCTACTAAGTAATTTGTGCACGTATCATATGCAAAAAAAAAAAAATGATGCTCTTTAAGGTGGATATATTATTACCATATCGTGCTGCCAAAATTATAATGTTACATTAATAGCGAAACGATTATCATTAGCAATCTTTAGTCATACAACAAATGCAAAAGGTGCCATGACAATACATATATTGCACATGTCCTCCTTTAGGAACATGAGCATTGCATTGGTCGGGACAATTATTACCTCCGCAAACCGCTGGAGCAAGATCGTAAACATAAGATCTTATATTTTTACCTGTTTCACAGTCAAAATAATGCAAAACACTAAAATGAGAATAATAAATAAATAAGTAAGTAAATAGATGATTTATTAACTTTTAGTACAATAAGATACAAAAACATTACCAAAAGTTTCGCAATTTTCCATCCCGTATGCAGCAGTCTCGTCAATAAAATTGGTAAATAACATACAAAAGAATAGAAAACACACAATATGCTTCTGCATTGTGAACTCAGATCTCTTATACACTGCGCAAAATACTTTTAAGTTATATCACACCTTTAAACATGAACACTATTTATAACAAATTATAACAATTAGTATTAATTAGCATTTACTATACATAATGTTCTTTCTATAAGTAAATAATATAACACTATGTAATTGTATCGCATTAGGTGGAATAATATTAAATTGCATTTATGGCACATAATACCATTTGTCTATATCAATATATACAAAAACAGGATCTTTTCCAGCCGGTAGCCGTGCAACCTCTTAAAACTTGTTGAGTGGTGTTAAAAATTTAATTTTAATTGTAAAACATAACCCAAATAGAGTAATTCATAATCACGAAATGAGGAGATAATAATAATGATAGAGTGTAAAGAAATATAAAATTAATAAAGAAAAATGCATATATTTGACTTTTGCTCATATCATATGCAAAAGTCAAGTTAGAAGTTAGGACTTTAAGAAAATTTCAATTCAAAATTCAAAACCCTAAACCTTGCTACCTAAAGGCTAAATCAGCTCTGATAATATGCCAATGTATTTATTGGGGGATTTGTTTGGAGTATCAATTGTTCCAGTTTGATGATATCTGACTCAAGCATTAAGGAGAAAAATATAAATTCATCAAATGCCTAAAGTCTTTCAAAATGACGAACAAGATTAAAATATACTCATACCTATTGCCCATAGTAGTGATTTGCCCAAATAAATCGGTCTAAAATTGTGTAATCAAAAAGCGAGGTGATAATCACTAAGGAGTCTAAGGTTATGGGTTATGGACCTCACCACTACTTGAAATTTTCTGTCACGTCATTTGGCATCTCAACAACCACATCACACAATTTTATCCAAAAATACTCACCACACCACACCACACCATTTTTTTCCATCTCATCATTTCTTTTCCCTTTATTTTTTAAACATAAAATAAAATTATCATTAAAATAAAATTTTAAAAATTACAATACTAGAAATTAAAAATTAAAATCCTAGAAATTAAAAAATACAATACTTGGAAAAAAAAAACTAGTTTAATTTGAAAAAAGCCTCCCTCGCCTTCTTCTTAGCCTCCCTCAAAATCTCGAGATCCTGCCCCGACAATCCTTCCTCATCATGCTTCAAAATGGAAATATATGGCTCGAACGCCGCAAATCCAAGGGACTCGTTTCTTGACGTCGATTCGCGCGAGCTTTGGTTGGAAGCCATTTGTGTTTGAATTTGGTTGTGAGAAAAATAGGATTGTAGCGAGTATGGTTGTGAGAAAAATAAGATGTATTATTGTATGTATATATAGGGAAAAATAAAATTAAAAAAGCTTTTTTTATAAATTTAAACGGTCATATGACCATTGTCCATCGCCCCAACGGTAAACCCCCCCCCCCCCAACGCCATTGTTTTCCGTTGTCGTGCCCACGCTCCTCCCACGCTCCTCCACCACAACACCCCACGCCGTATAGGGGGCGCTGGTCCCCGCTCGTTAACGCCGTGGCCAAACGACCACCTCAGCACCACCACCACGGGCAAATGCGCATACCGTGTAGCCTAAATTAGGTATGAGGATGAAGACGTACTTGAAGATCGGCATCACGAGAAAAACTATGATCAGCTTCTGCCATTAGTACTGCGATAAAATGTTGCCAATATGACTTAAGTGTAATGGGATAAATTTGGTAACCAAATGTAATCCTAATAAACATTGAATAAATAAGGGTGGTGCGGAATGCACGCTTGTTTGAATTTGTTAGAATTAAAATATACTGACTCGACGGGGTAAGGGGATAACACCCACGATAACGGGGTCCAAGGGGCTAAGCCCCTGGCTAGGGTCGAGCTGTCAGGTGCCAGCTGACCTGCAAACGTTTTTATTCCGGTAAATGTGCCTATATAAAAAATGCTTAGAAAATCCGCTTTTGACATTCAAACCCGCTTTTCCAACTCGATGGATCCGACCCACCTTTGGCGGTTTTGATTGGTTTTGGAACTGCCAAAAGGCAGTTTTTCGCCAGTTTATGGAGTAGTGGATATCACAAGTTTTGGTCATCTTCTTCTCTATACGAAATTGATAGCATTCACATTCTCTGCTCCTGAACTCTTATAGTACAAACTCTCATAGTACAATCGAAATACTTTAATCTGAAAGTGATCATACACAACTTCACAGTTTTCCGAGCAATCGAAATTAGTAATTTTCTAACATAAAACAATACAACGACATGACAATCTGGTGAACAATAAAAATCAAAAATTCGCATCACCAACTAACTTTCATTTTGGATTCTGTTTTCAGAATTCAAACAACCGATTCAAGCATGCCAGATAAGATTACCTCTGGTTGGGATCTGGATAAGCAGCAAAACACGGACCTGAAATGAGAAGTTTTAGGGTGTTCATAACAGGAACTGCGAAGCCACCACCTAAGTGAACCGCAAAAAATGATAGGCGAAAGTATTTTTTGAAAAAGTGAAATTTGGTTATTGTATTTTTGTTGTTTAAACTTATAGAATCCGTTACTGTTAGGAATATTCTAGATGATATTCCTTGAGATTTGATGTGTCAAAACTTGGAAACTACAAGGACCTAAATTGAAGTTATAGAAGTTCAAATTTAAATAAAGATTTAGGAGATAATGATAATTGTAAAAGATATAGTATATCTTGTTTAAATTAAAAAGATTTAGTATTATCTTTTCCTTGTAAATCTCTAGGTTTTCTAGTATATAAAGAAACCTAGAGGTATAGAATTAGTCGTTCTTGAAACCCACATTTTAACGTGTATGTGTGTGTACTCTAAGCCTCAAGGTCGTTTGATCCTGTTAACCAAAACCGTTCTACATATTTATATGTAGAATTGGGGCTTTAAGTAATCATTGTATATAGAAGATAATGATGAAACCTTGTTTAGCAATACAAATATGTTTATATATTTCCGCAAGTTTGTTATTTGTATATGCTTATTCCAAATCAAGAACTAACTATTCTTGAGCCTAAAGATCGACGTTTATGAAGAGTCGTTCTAATCTCAATAATTGGTATCAGACTTGAAGATTCCTAGCTAATTCTACAAGTTATAAGTTTTGTCAAATCAAATAGGGGAAGATTGTTAGGAATATTCTAGATGATATTCCTTGAGATTTGATGTGTCAAAACTTGGAAACTACAAGGACCTAAATTGAAGTTATAGAAGTTCAAATTTAAATAAAGATTTAGGAGATAATGATAATTGTAAAAGATATAGTATATCTTGTTTAAATTAAAAAGATTTAGTATTATCTTTTCCTTGTAAATCTCTAGGTTTTCTAGTATATAAAGAAACCTAGAGGTATAGAATTAGTCGTTCTTGAAACCCACGTTTTAAAGTGTATGTGTGTGTACTCTAAGCCTCAAGGTCGTTTGATCCTGTTAACCAAAACCGTTCTACATATTTATATGTAGAATTGGGGCTTTAAGTAATCATTGTATATAGAAGATGATGATGAAACCTTGTTTAGCAATATAAATATGTTTATATAATTCCGCAAGTTTGTTATTTGTATATGCTTATTCCAGATCAAGAACTAACTATTCTTGAGCCTAAAGATCGACGTTTATGAAGAGTTGTTCTAATCTCAATAATTGGTATCAGAGCACGGTGGCTCAGATCTGGAATGACACAAGGATCTATTGACGATGTAGCAATGAATCAAAGGTTAGTCATGCAATAATAAATCAGTTGTTGTTCTTCATGACAAATTTAAATCACTGTTCTTGTTAACAATTTACGATTTGGGAAGTCAAATTCCTAACTACAAAAAGAGCACTAAAATCAAGCATATGTTACTGATGGTTGATCTGTCGGACTGTACAAGAATTCAACTTGATTAAATTAGCAGATCATCAAAAGAACAATTCAAATACATTTGGAATTTAGCAGCGACATATTTGGATCTAATTAAAAGTCTAAATTGATTTAGTTTATATGAGCATGTGCATGTTGAGGATATGGAGTGTTAATCTTAGCCATATGAACAACCTACCTCTGATCACGTGCACCTACTAAATAAATTTACTACTGATTGTTCAACAAATAAGTTTGAATCACGTGCACATGCATGTTTTCCTACTGATGCACGAATTCAATACTACTGCTACTATTCAAGATCAATGTTACTACTGCCAATTACCTTTTATTACTGATCAGTAGTGTTTGGCACAGAATTGATATTGATCAGTAGTAAACAACACATTAGTTACTACCGATCAATACTAAATGTTTATTACTTACTACTGATCAGTACTAAACAGTACGGCTACACAATTTTTACTACTGATCAGTACTAACCGAAGAAGAATTTTGTTATTAATCAGTACTGACCGAAGAAAATTTTGAAGAAAATTTGATACTGATTTCTTCCTTTGACCGATACATCATACTTTGGAAAGCATGACACACACCATGTTCATTTCATACTACGGTTTATTGATCGTATCTGGTATATTAATGTGAAACGAATCACATTATTCACACACACAGATTGAAGGCTTGATGAAGATAAAGGAAAGTTTTATAGTTGTTACATATTTGATCTTTATCAGTTGATTACAGAAGATAATTGATTATATTTTATTTGAAGAAGAAGTTGAAAGTCTTACTACATAAGATGTTATGTAAAGATGTAACTGCAATTCAACAGAATCTTAACGAAAAGATTTGATTGAAGACCAAGATGTCCTTCATACAAGATATGACGTTGCTGATTACTATATTTAGATGGAATGTGATGCTTAGTTTGAGTTTCTACTTCAACTTCAAATAGAAAATAGTTGGTTTTCAATGTAATTAATATAGCCTTGAAGAACACATGAATGATATCACACTTTTAGGGGAAGAAAAAGTGTTGATCATTCAAGGGGAAGTTCAAGTTTCTCGGATTTATTTGATTATGTCAAAAAGGGGAAGAGACTTGAAGATTCCTAGCTAATTCTACAAGTTATAAGTTTTATCAAATCAAATAGGGGAAGATTGTTAGGAATATTCTAGATGATATTCCTTGAGATTTGATGTGTCAAAACTTGGAAACTACAAGGACCTAAATTGAAGTTATAGAAGTTCAAATTTAAATAAAGATTTAGGAGATAATGATAATTGTAAAAGATATAGTATATCTTGTTTAAATTAAAAAGATTTAGTATTATCTTTTCCTTGTAAATCTCTAGGTTTTCTAGTATATAAAGAAACCTAGAGGTATAGAATTAGTCGTTCTTGAAACCCACGTTTTAACGTGTATGTGTGTGTACTCTAAGCCTCAAGGTCGTTTGATCCTGTTAACCAAAACCGTTCTACATATTTATATGTAGAATTGTGGCTTTAAGTAATCATTGTATATAGAAGATGATGATGAAACCTTGTTTAGCAATACAAATATGTTTATATAATTCCGCAAGTTTGTTATTTGTATATGCTTATTCCAGATCAAGAACTAACTATTCTTGAGCCTAAAAATCGACGTTTATGAAGAGTTGTTCTAATCTCAATAGTTACTTCAACCACCAGCAACCGAATATGAATTTAAACCGGTAATGATGTTTATATACGTGGTAAATAGTAAGAAGATATAATACTTCCTCCTTATCACAATAAGTGATACATTTGAAGTTTCACGGTTTTTGAAGTAAAAAATAAAAGTAGGGATGTATTAGACGTGTGCCAACAGCTTACGCCACTTTCCGCCACTTTTCCGCCACTTTTCCGCCACCATTGGCACGCCTCCGTCAGTCTTCCGCCACTTTACATGCAGCCACTTTGGAGACGGAGAGGAGAGGATGCGCCGGTTGGTGGGTGGGCCCAAAGGGGTATTTTGTGTGTGTGTGTGTTTTGTAATGGTGGGTCCCAAAAAATTAAAGGAAAGTGGTATTGTTGGCATGGGTACGTCAGTTTAATGTCGGTTGGAGAGTGAGCTGACGTGGCGCTGATTTGGCAACAACTGACGGTATCAGTTTGCCAAACCATTGGCACCGGTCTTAAAGTAGATAGTTAGTGGAGGTTGGATCTCACTTTTTTTAAATAAAATGATATTAATGGGTTTTAAAAGTAAAAGTAAGAGTATAAGGATAATTTCACTTTATTAAAGTGGATAGTTAGTGATGGATGAGTCCCACATTTTACCAAATAAGGAAACTTTTAAAGTGCATCACTTATTATGAAACAACCCTAAATGGGATGTGTATCACTTGGAGGAAGTATATGGTTAATGCACTAAGTAATGGTGGGGGAACTTAAGTAATGATGGTAAATTGTTGTTAACATGTTGTAGACTTGGTTATGCCTATTATCTTTTGTCAAACCTTTAATATTAACTTTTAGTACTTTTGTAATGTCCTTATATGGATTTATGTAATGTTATGCAAGTGTGACGTGCACTTTAAACTGTTGTATAGGACCAAAATAAGAACCACAAAATTAGTACCAAATTGTTGTGTTCATTACAACCACAAAATTTAGCAAAAAAGTCAATGGAAAGTGGTACAATGCTCCAAATTCTGCCCATTTTAACTGAAACTAACAAAAAACCAAATTCCTATAGCAATTAATCCTAATTCATTAAAATCACATAAGAAAGCTAGCCAACTAAGGAGTAACCTGAAAATTCCACAAAATTATTAAACAAGTTGGTAACAAAAACTAATCTTATTAATTACGAATAAGTATATGTTTATCCAACATATTATATTAACATTATTATAACCAACATTAAGAAAGTATACGAACCATTTAAGCTTCCCACAGGTATAATATTGCAGCCCTCTGAGAGGATGGAATTTGGGGTAATAAATGAATTCAGATATGATAAATCATAAATGTGATTATTGAAAAATAAATGCAGTTGGCATACTTTCATAAACTGGGATGGTTAGTCTACAATATGTCAGTGCTTGCTTCCAATCTTGCACCTCCATTAATATCTGGACAAATTGTATTAAATAAATTAAAAAGGAAATGGGTCGAAAGTAACCCAAAATGTATTTTTAACCTCCTAAACCATCTTATTAAAAAAATTAGAATATTTTTGAATGATATAATTCTTGTAATCATAATTGCAACACTAAACATCTACAGTATAGAATATGTGTGTTTTGGTTCAACTTGACCCAACCCACTGACTTTGTGAAGAGAAGAAAAGGTGACTTACTTTTAAAATGATTTCCCTGAGATTGATTGAATAGGAATGATAAAGCCTCACTTGGAGTTCTTCAACCATCAAGTACAATTTAAGTGATTCTATGGTAATTAAGGAATTTTTATTCAAAAAAATATCAACCAAATTGTTATATCACAAATGAATACACGTAAAATCTCCAAAAATGAAAGAATAAATTAAATAAAAAAATTAGAGGATACTGCCAGCTACAGATGCCTTTTCTGCCATTGTTTTTACTTCACTAGCAATCTCTACGTTGTCTCTTACAAGCCCACATTGTTGACACTTTAATCCTTTACTTTCTGCAAAACAATATTTATTTACAACACTAAAAAGATTCAAATTTAAGGGGCCCACATACTAAAAAGATGAGTTACACCAGAATCACAAAGCAAGAAACCATCACATGTGTGATCCTTGCATCTGTAGCCTTCAAGAACTGCACTTTCTTCAATATCATCATCTTGACCCTTCAATAATTGTAAATCATTACATAAACATTCAAGAAAAAGTGAACTGAAATTATTATAAAAACAAATTAGTGGAAATACCATTTTTATGCAACGCGAACAAGTGCAAATGAAAAAGTATTGTTCTTTTAAGGCCTTTTGCTGAGTCATTGTGCTTCCTGATGTCTCTATGTAACTTATCAAAACCTTTATCATGAAAGTAATCGGTTAAAACAAAATAATTTTATAAAACTAAACTTTTAATTTGAGAGAAATGGGACGGATTTTAGTATGACACAAATAATAAAGTTGACCACAATATGTGTAATTAATTAACTAAGCTATGTTTGCGAGAATAGGTTAACGATCACACCAAACATTAAAAAAAAAAAAAACTCAAACTAAGTTATGTTTACTATTTGTTGCAATGTTTAAATCCTTCACTTTTGCTTACTTGATAATTTTTATTTTTTTTTTGGCATTTTATCATCATAGGTTAATTGCTTATGCTAATTATAAGAAAAAATAGAATAAAATTTATAAAAAGCCTACCTCGCTACCTTTTGGTATATGTTGTATAGCACGTAGTCTTGCAATTTGTCCTTCAAATACCAAAACTGAATTTGGAGAACAACTACAAGACATATAAGTCTATATGAGTAGAGTGTTAATGAAATAAAAATATGTACTATTATAATTAAAGAATTCACCTGTGATTTATGATGGAAATTACAGGATACAATCCGGTGCCCAATGGTATTAGCTCACTGTCACAGATAGTGTGTGCATTGCATGCCAACTGTAAGTCAGTTAAAATAATTATTAAAATAGAAATTTTCCTTTATATTTGTTGGTAACCTACTATTAAAATGATTATCCTTATATTAAAGTTGAGCAACTATGCAAATTAGTCAAATGATATTTACTATTGCAAAAATATGGTGATAAGTGACAAGATTGCACCTTTGATAAATGTTCTACATATTCTTTCACCAGATTGTAGTCGTCCATTACAGTAGTAGGGATAACCTACCAATTAAATGAATTTTAAAAAATATATTCTTTTAGTTATGGTAAAAAAATGAATTTTTTGAAAGAGATTTTCACCTTTTCGTTCTGCAATTTCCTTCTAAGGTAAAGTTTAACCAATAAACGGATAGAAGGTGTGAGAGATTTTTTTTTTTTGAACGGTCAGTTAGTAAGTTAGTGGTTCGAGCCTAGACAGTGACATCCATAAGGGGCAGTATGCCTTCCCTCGAACCTTCCACCTATGGGGAATAAACCCCACATCCACGACGGTACTTGAACCCATGACCTTAGCCATGGGCAACACCTTATCTTTTTCACCAATACCACTAGGCTAGAAGCCTTGGGTAAGGTGTGAGAGATTTTATTCCATTTTTTTCTAGCAGGGCTAGAAGCTTGCACTCAACACGATGCACCTTCCAATCCATTTCTAAAATGATCGACAATCAAAATAATGTATCAACATTACATATGATGATCATATAAGTAAATATTGATACACATATATATACGATATGTATATGTATATATATAGTGGGGAGTTATACTAAGAACCTATATTTTGGGTAGAACCATTGATTTTCGAAATGAACGAATCATGGAAGATACATGAAGGAATTTGATGAGGGACACACAAATATTGGTTTGCATGTATGTTATTCATGCATGTATACATATATGTTATTGCACATGTATGTTATTCATTATGTTATATAAGTGTTATTTGTACATGTATGTTTTTAAGTATTTTTGATGTTTTTCTTAAGTATATATTTGATTTAGGTTAAATGTTATTGGTTTGCATATGTATTTACTAAATTATGATTGGCTTAGAAGGGTTTTGCAGGATCTACACAAAAATTAGGTTCTCAATATAACTCACCCAAGTATACCTGGCATTTGCAGGGGTGTCTTGGAGGAGGTGCAACAGGTGCAGCCGCACAGAGCCCCTATTTCGGAGGGGGCCCAATTTTTTATATACATCCTATGTATAATCTTAAAGTTTTAAGTCAACTTAATAAGTTAACATGAAAAAAGATTAGAAAGTCCAATTTTTATTAATATATCTTGTATTTAAGGGCCCATATTCTTATATTCGCACAGGGCCTTCGAAATCTCAGAGACGCCCCTGGGCATTTGGTCCCGCAGTAGCTTACAACATGACAAGATGAGCATCTATATACATACAATATTTGATGTAAAACACCAATCGCATGTAAATTTCTCTCAAGTTTTGTTTGGTACATAAACATAATTCACTTAATATAATTTCTCCTAAAAATTGAAAGAAAATTATCAACATCACAATGCCAATAGGCAAAACATAAATGTAGACCTAAACTACCATAAGTTTTGCCAAATTATTATAGATAGGTAGAAATGGGCCAAGGGTCAAACGGATATAATTATTTAAATTTATCTAGAAACCGAATGGTCACCAAAAGTATGTGTTTACTGTTTACAACCTCATAATGGACGTAAATTGTTTTATTATGTAAAATTGGAATATTATCTTAACAAAAGTTTTTGTAATGATTTTTTGATGTATTTATAGAGTTAAAAAATAGTGGTACCTGGAGAAAAATCTCGAGCAGTGAATAGGCAGCGACCTTGTTCTGGTAGTGTTGAAACTGAAAGTCCATGTTCACGTGACAGTAGCTTTTGCAAATCTTCCATTAACAAAACAAGATACTAGTAGCACGCCACGCGTATATGGTTTTTTGCAAGATTAAAACCAAACAATAATTAAAATAAAATAATAATAATAATTATTATTATTATAAAAAATAATAATAGAGTGTAAAGAAATAAAAAGGAAGAGAGAAAAATAATAGGCTAACAAAAATAAAGGGAAAGGCGAAAAGACAAAAGTACCCTTACACAAAGCACCTATGCAGGGAGAAATCTGACAGAGTTGATGGGAGAAATTAAGTGAGAAACCAAAGATGAAATAAAATCAAAGCATGTACTAGAACAGCAAAAGGTTTCTCGACGAGGGAGCAAAAAGGCCAAATCGCAGGGACATTTTTGTAATTTACGTTATTTCAGTAATAATTCTAGAAATTTCAATGGACGATTTTAAAGTGCTTTGTGTTACTGACAAACTAGAAATGATCTGGGACGATATTTTACAACCCAGAATTTGACTCTTAAGAAGTCAGCATACAACACACTTGAAAGTTGAATCAATGAATGAATGGCTACAAGGACCAATTTTAAATTTGTCAAATAAATAAAAACACCGACACAAACTTATTAATAATACATCAAGTAAGCTTTGCCACATATACAGAACTCGTATTACTTCGATTAAATCTCAAATACAATTGTCCAAAAAACAACTCACCTGCCACATACATATTATACAACACCTCAAAATCAAAATATTTAGTCGGTAAAAAAAAGCCTTATTGTTTCTTAAATTCTTCAGCATTGAATTTGTTCCATGCTTCCTGTAAAAACATGTCAATAATAATGAAATAATAAGCTCATGTATTATTGATAGTTAAATAATAATGAAAACTAACCTTTAAAAGATCAAAAACTTTTTCTGCAATATACTTTTGTTGAACAGTTGCACCTTTTTGCTGAACTTTATCTGGATGAACACATAAAGTTGCCTTATAATAAGCTTTTTTAACTGCTGTTGATGTAATTAAATCAGTTAATGAAATTGGTTGCCAACCGCTTCCAGCCCAAAGTACCTGTATCATCATGCAAATACATACAATCAGAGAAAATACATATAAATGTATACACACTTCAAATAATATGTCATGTAGTGACACCTTTAATACTGAATAAAAAAAACAGGACTTTTTACTAATATTTAAAAATGCTTTTTACTTGCACATAAAAAAATGTGGGTAAAGATCCCGTAGGTAAAACCCTATACAGGCAAAAAAGTGTGGGTAATAGATTTCGAAACTTTTAGTGACAACTTTATAAGTTTTTCTTAAAAGATAACCTAAAAAAATTTAGCCACACATTTCAGAAAGTGAGTGTAAAAATTGGAGCTTATTTTGAAAAGTGTCACTAAAACCCGCATTTGTGACACTTATCTTGTGTTACTAAACCAGTAAAACCTCTTGTCACTAAATATTACTTTTTTTTTTGTAGTGATGCCAATGCAGGAAAATATAAATAGATACATAGAAACAAAATACAATTTTGTAGTAATATGAAAGCAAGTGTCTAGAAATTCAATACAAGAGAATATTACATCAAACATAAAATGATAGATAGATTAAAAGCTTACAGTTTGTAACGAAGACAATAGTGCTCGCAAATTGCCTTCTTTTCCTACAGCCCAACGCTTTATATCACCATCTAAGGTTACAGCAACCCTCTGAATATTAATAGTACATGCAACAGACAACAATTGAGTTCATATAAATATAATTGGGAATGAAAAAAAACAAGTTTATATAATCTGTATATATTTGAATAAAAGAATATAAGACTAGAAAAATAAAAGTGATTACATGTTTCTCATCTTGCTCTTGTTGTGCCTGATAGTCACGCTTGTTCTTTTCATTTAGTGCTTTAACCTAATATATAAAGTAAAATGGTACAATTGAGTAATGTAAACCTGAATATTATCTTAGAAAATGAAATTAAAAATAAATACCATTCGCTCGCGGGTTGCAATGTGTTGGTTGTATCTAGCTGTCCGTCTATCTTCAGTTTCCCCTTTAATTTCCTTAAATTCTCCTGATCCTGATCCTAATGAAGCCCCATCTTTTGTATATAAGAACAAATACAATCTTATGATCAAAATATTAAAAGAAAAAGATTTCTTGAAATGCTATAAATATTAATTACCTTCCATTCCAAAAAGATAAGAGAAATCATCACTGTTATTAGCTGTTGAAGATGCCTTTTTTGTGTTGTACGAGGTTTCAGGAGAAGCTTTCTTCTCTGCTTTAGGAGCAACATTGCTGTTGAAAAGTGCATCATAAACCGAATCCTGGAAAATTAAATATCAGCCCAAAACCGTTGGATTGCGTTTTGAAACTGATTTCTGATTTTTTTTTTTAATAATTAAAACAAAATAATCTTTGTAAACAACCCCTAGATAATAAATTTCTAGCATTTTTGTTTGCACCTGAGTTGAAGAGTTGTGACTTTGACTAGTGTTTGACCGAGAACCTGGGCTGAAAAAGGAATCTAAATAATCATCAACACCCGCATTTCCATAACTTGTTTTAGAGGTCCCTTGTGTTCCATCAAACATTCCAAACGGGTCTTCAACCGAAGATGAAAATGATTTGGCTGATTTTGGAGCAGGATTTACTGCTGATTTCCTTCTGTACATTTGAACAAAATCTACAAATTTAATATTCTGCTAATTGCCCATAACAAGAATACAACTTCAATGATGCAATGTACAAAAACCATAATAAAATTCTTTCTAGTTAAATTTTATTGTAAGTTCACCTTTAATGAAGTTATTAAATTCATACCCATGTGATCATTTCAGCAATCATATATAAGATATTATTAAGTACTGCAACTAAAAGTAAAAGGGGCTATTACATACCCATTAGATGAAGAACTTTTTACACCAAAACCTGCCAACAAATCTGCAGAATCAGAAGCAGGTGCTTGTTTTTTCACTGAAATCTTTTTAAAACCATCAATATTTGAAGCATTGGCTTGATTTCCACCGAAACTATTCGATTTCACACCCATCCCACCAAAATTCCCGAGCAAATCATCAACCGAATTCGAATTTGAATTAGTCTTCTTAATCGGTGAAACCTTATTCCCAAGGACATCATAATGATCAACAGAAGTTGATCCTGAGTTCGTCTTCTTCTTCAACCCAAATACATCATCATCATCGTCGTTATTGTAATTATTTGATTTAGAAACCTTAAAAACGGAATCGAAATCAATACTATTAACCCCCGAATCAAATCCCCCGAATACATCATCAAACCCAGAATTTGGGGGTTTTCTATTACGACTACTATTGGATCTAAAAATCCCATCAAGATCATCAACATTGATTGAATTATTCGAATTGTAACTCGAATTGGATCCATTAACACCAATATCTCGAGGGAATCCATTGGTATTATGATCATTGATTTTGTTGGTGCCCTTCAAATCGGCCAATGGGGCGGATGATTTCCCATGTGCTTTGAACCCGATACTTTCTACTAGAACACCGAACTGATCCATAGAAATACTCACAAAATCAATACAAAATTGAGCCGAAAATCAGCAGCTGCAGCTGCTATTGGAGATTGATTCAATTCGAAAGGGGGATATGAATAGGCGCGAATTAGGTATGAAGATTGAAGAAGAAGATGACCGACCGACAAAAAAAGTGATTGAATTTGTGTGTACGAATTCGATCTTGGATCTCTTCTTCTGCCCGTTAATGAAATGGAGGTGTCAACGGTGGGTCGTTTCGTGGAGGCGTTCTGTGGGGCACGATGCATTTGATGATGAGCTGGTTTACTTTTAACTTTACAAATTTGGTCCCTGCTTTGTGTGATGCTATCGTATTAGCCCTTCTAGTTTTCTACTCTGTCCAAACTCCAAATCATTGTTAAAGAACTTAATTTTATTATTTTTAAAGCTTATAAATAGTACTATACGTAGGCGTGACAATGAAGCAAGTGGATCGACCTTTATCCAAATTCTTTCAATAAATTTTAAAAAATAATCCAAACCCGTTCTTTGGCCCGAGTTTTGAAAAATCAAACTTATACTTTCATCCACTGAATCAATGAATATCCAACTCATTTATCTGACTCATTACAATAATAAAATTATACAGCTATTATGCATTTAACAAAATATTATCCAATAAATATAACATTAATAGATACTTAATATTAAAATAATATTTCTTAAATAAACCAACTATAGATTAATACTACAAAAATATATTTTATTAAATAAAACAAAAGTCTAAATAAGAAACATGCATGAGAAAAATATTTCTAATCCACATCAGGCCCTTTTAGTAAAAGTGTTAACGGGTACCGGTCGATAAAGGGTAAACGAATCACAAACTATGATTCAAACTCATACAATTTTTGCAGGTTCGTATCGAATCATGGTTAAAACCCGCTTTGTTATTAGGTTTAAATAGAAGCGATTAAAAGTTCTAAACCGTTTTACTAATTTTGAAAGGATAACTACAACTTGACTTGATCGATTTCAAATTGAACTTGTCGGCAAATTTTCAAGAATGTTAGGAAGAAATTATGTTTTATTAATTCCATGTGTTAGCTATGACAACTTTCACGAGTGTTATGTTATAAATTGTGTTTTAATGATTCCATGTGTTAACTATGAAACAATGTGACTTTGATAAGTATTAATAGTATATTATAAGCGTGTCAATAATACGCAAATTTCTTGGGTTTAGGTGAAATAATGAAATCATCCAAGTTTGGTGAAAACAGTGAAAGCAACTCCAAGTCATCAGATTAGCTAAATAGATTGTCCTCATCAGCTTCAATTTCAATCTTTAGGTCAAGCTAACGAGGATCACCTTTATGGTACAAAGTGTACAACCTATCATACCAATTAGATATGTGTCAGGATCGAATAACCCAGAAAGATTAATTAATCACAGATCTACAAACTACGAGAAGTTGCCACAGATCAACACTCTAGTTTAATTAATTAAGAACAATGAATACTGTTAATGAATACGAATGTAAATAAGAACACAGTAATCACAAAAAAACTTCAATGTATATTAATTTGATCGATCAATACACACGTATGTTTACAATTCATAAGGAACTATATATACTAGTCCTTGAAGCCTAATACATTAATCTAGTTATTCTAGGATTCGATTACAATTGAATTACATAAAGATATACATTCCTTAACTAACTATGCTAGAATCTCGAATACGATCAGCACCAAATATAAACGTCAGTAGTATTTTCCATCGTCAGTAGTAAACTTGAGACCAGTAGTATCAGGAGTATTTGCATTTCTGCCCCATCAGTACTATCTTCAATCTTCATTGATCAGTACCAACTGCAACATCAGTAATAGAATGTAATATCTGATTTATATCCCAACAATCTCCCCCTAAACTTATTAATTCTCTCTGAATTAATCAAGTTTCTTTTGTTCTTCACTCTTCTTATTCTGTTCTTCTAACAATTTAGCTCTTCTTTGTCTGCCTTCAATAGTTCTCTGATTTTGCAGTTTTCTTTTAGCTATAATGTACTTGCTGTTTCTCTTTGTAAAATAAGTAAGCTTTTCTTGAAACATAACAACATCATAAGGCTTCATGAATGTGTTTGTGAATATCTGATACATTGTTTCTTCAGAATGTGGATATTCTTTTTCATATAAGTATAATTCACAGTTTTTGCTTGACCTTTCAAAGAAGTACATGTGCACTGTGGGAAGTACATTCCAAGCATATACATTTTCTTTATTTGTGAATATTTCAGGATATTTATCTGGATAAAATGCAGCATCAATCATTTTTGTTAAGTATCCAGCTCCTGAATTCTTCCATGACTTCTTGGTCATTCTTGGTTTGCCTATGATCAGAATTTTAATTATATCAGCTCTACTACAAGACATAACCAATGGTTTCCATCCAGTAAATCTTTGGGTTGATTTGTCTTGTCTTATAATTTCAATGGCATCTCCAACTAGCCTCCAATTTATAATTGGATTATCTTCAATAAGAGCAACAGGAGTATCAAAAACTTGTATATCCTGTTTTCTTTTCTTTCTTAGTTCAGTTTCAGGTTCAGCTCCTTTTCTTTTCTTAGGAGGTATTGAAGGTTCACCAGTTGTTGGTGTTCTGGAGAGTATTATTGTGGGATCTATTTCAACTAACACCTTTTCCTTTTCTGCCTCAACTTCCATTTCTGCTAGTTCTTTCTTTTTGGCGGTAAAATATTTGTCTACTATTGTCATCATTTTCATCCTGCCAAAAGATTTAGTACTATGCCCTTTTAACTTTAGGAAGTCAATCATCTTTTTCTTCTGTTCAAACACCTCATCTGGTAGATCAGCCTTTTCTCTTTTACATTCGGCTACTAGGTCTTCAAGGTAATTTAAATGTTCTTCTTGTATCTTTCTTTGTCTTTCAAATTCTGCCTTTTGACATTCTACCAGAACTCCTTCTATCTGTGGAATTGGTACCTCAGCTTCTTGATGTTCAGGATTTTTCAATTTTTCTTCTTCAGCCTTTTTCTTATCTTCAAGAGCTTGAGTCTTAGCAACTTTTCTTAAGTACCTTATCCTGTTCACCTTCCATTTATCTTGTTTAGCAGGTCTGGCATGGTTCATTTTGTTTACCATGTAATGACCTAAGGCTCTGTTTGGATAATCATCATCAAACTTCTCTTTTCCTTTTCCAATACAGGCTACTAGTGGAGGTGGAGTGTACTTCATATCAAGCACATGAGTGATTACAATTGATGGAGAGAATAGATGAATTTTCTTCTCTGGAAGTATTTTGGGGTGTGGAGGAAGTTCATACTCATCAACTTCATACCAATTAACATTGTCATCAATGTCAGGTATGACAAGAGGTTGTTCTGGTGCTGGAGGTTTTGTTACAATTATAACTTGTTCTCGTTCAAGTACCTCTGGTAATTCTTCATCTTCATCTTCAGTAGTAACCAAGGTGGTTGCTACTGGTGTGGTTGCTACTGATGTACTTTCTGGTTCAAATACCACAATTTGTTGATTTTCATTTACTACTGGTGAGGTTGCTGTTGGAGTTACTACTGCTAGGGCATCAGCAGTATCCATAATTTCTTCTTCTGGTGCATTTACTACTGGCGTTTCTTCTTCTTCAATAGGGTCAGTAGCAACAACCTCTTGATCCTTATTTTCATCAATTTCCATTGGATCAGTAGTCTCAATGACTTCAGTAGCAACTGGTGAGTTTATTTGTTCTGCAGTTTGTGATTGGTTTGCAGACACAAATACATCCTCATCCAGATTTTCCATTTCTTTATACAGGTTCTCATCAACACTTTGACATGTTTCACCATGGACCTCTTTTAAGTTTAGAAGGACTGCTGCTATGGATTGATCAATCATCCCTTGAATTTGATCTTTCTCCCCCTTAGTGATCTCAACTTGTTGAGCCTCACTATCAGCAATTTTTCTTTGTAGTTTCCTGATTAAATTTGATTGCTTTTGAAGCCTATGCTCGAACCTCTTCTGTCTTCTGTTCAAGGTATTAATGTAATGCTTCATGTAGGTCATGGTTTTCCCTTGATTGTTCAATAAAGTCAAACAATGTTGTACAGTAGTTTTAGGGTTTTCCTTCCTATCCGTCAATTTTGTTTGTTTAATACTGCCCTCAGCCCATTTGGGTGGATCATTGGGCTCATTTAGTACATTGGTTTGAAGGTTTTCCATCCTATTCATCAATTCAATTTGTTCAGTTCTACCCTTATCACTTCTAGGTGATAAAATGGGTTGTTTGGACACTCTCTTCTTCCGAGAAGAAGCAGTAATGCCCCCCCTTGTGGTTTCTTGGCATCGGGGTCCTCTTAGTAATTCCTCAAATTCTGAGTCATCACTTAGAGTTGCCGAGGTCTGGGTCCGATTGATGTTCTCACTATCCTGTGCACCCACCTTTGGGGCATCAGTAGTGAGAGCCCTTTCCTCATGCCCTCTCTCCTCCTTGGAGGACAACTCTTGGAGTCTGGGGTTTGACTCAATTGGTCCCCTGGTGTCCTTTAAGGAAGATTTCTTCCTTTTATAGGTTTTGTAAATTTGTTTGGCAATGGTCTGGTCTTCCTCAGAGTGAAGAGTAGCACTCTAGGGATTAATATCATGTACCTGGGACACATTCAGGACATCTGTGGGTTCATTTGTTTGAGTGGACTGAATGGGTGGTGTTTGGGCTGTATTTAGTGGTGGAGTTGGTTGGGGTTCAATTGGGTGACTTGAACCTTCTCCAGTAGGGGGTTGATCATAGATCATGTTTTGAAATAATGGAGTAGCTTTTCCAGAAAAGTTAAATTGTTTCCTCATATTTGCATACACCTTTTTATTCAATTCTGGTGTAATAAAAATGTTTTTAGGAATAGACAGATTTTGGATTTCATAGTTTATTATATAAGTTAGGAATCTTGGATACATTAAAAATTTTGAGGATGATAAATTTCCAAGCATTCCTTCAAAGATCATATGTGAAAAATTGAATACTTGTCCTGTGCTCAGACAAACAACAGCAGAAGCTATTGATTTGTTGAACTCATTCCAAGTACTCCTTTTTGGAGAGATGCAGTGTTGAATGGTATGAACTAAATATTTCCATTGGGGTGAAAGAAGACCCTTTTGAAATGTGACAATATCTAGTCTTCCCTCATACCCCATTTTCTGTAAAACATCAATAAGATCCTCCTTTGGTAAAGAAAACATACCTGACTCATCATTGAGTTGAAGATGATGTCTGATTGTTTGTTCAGTGATAGTGATAGACTTTCCATCGACAACTGATTTGATCTTGGACATGTTTGAATCTTCAGTTCTTTCAGCATTTGTCCAGAAATCAATGAGATGTTGTTCATATGCCCTGGGATTGATGGTTAAAGCAAACTTTATAGGAGAATTTTTCGGAAACATGACTATAGGACGAAATTCCTTTGTGCCATCAGGGTTTCTTAGAAAAGCACATATGTTATGAAATTCAGAGAATTTAAGATCGGTTTTGACTGTAAGAGATTTTAGGGTTGCCATTTTGCTTGATTTTGATCTTTGGTGATGAAATTTTCACAGAGAGTTGGTCGTTTTTACAAGAATTTCAGATTTGTGGAATGAATTGAGTTGTTACTGATGCAGGGTTTTGATTGGAATTTGCAGAGATTTAGGGTTTAGCGTAGGGTTTATCGAATCGAGGAGAAGATAATGCTAAACTAATCTCAATCTGCTATTTATATTTTTCGATTTTACCTGCAAAATGACCGAAATATCCTTTGAATAATAACCCAACGACTATATTCATGAGGGTCAGTATTGTAATTTATGTATTTGACAGATAACGGTCTATCAGTAGTAACTAAGTGTCAGTTGTAGAAACATCAGTAGTAACCATTGTTTCTATACTTAACCGAATTCTACTGAGAAACCCTATCAGTACTAAATTACGGTAGTAACATACGATCAGTAGTAATAAAGAACCAGTAGTAAAATAAAGAAATTTGTACAAAACACTCTACAAATGATTTACTTTTGAGACTTACCTTATTAAAATTATTCCAATGCTGCTAACCAAGAAGCTTAATCTTCCTACATCAAATGCTTTTGTAAAAAGATCTGCAATTGATTGTCAGTATGAATTTTCTCTACTTTAATTAATTTCTTTTCATTGCAATCCCATATAAAATGAAATCGTATTTCAATGTGTTTTGTTTTAGAATGTTTTACTGGATTATTTACAATACTAATAGCACTTTGATTATCTATAAAAATTGGAGTTTTAAGGATAGAGATACCAAAGTCTAGAAGTTGATTTTGAATCCACAGAACTTGAGCACAACATGCAGATGCAGCTACATACTCTGCTTCAGCAGTTGATGTTGAAACATTGGTTTGTTTCTTGCATTTCCATGACACTAATGTTGGATCCCAACAACACAACCGTGTTGCGTTATGACCGAGTAACGAAGATATGATAAGTAAATAACAACAAGATTTCAATGATTAAGAGTTTTATTAAAAACAGCTTAATACAATACAGAGTTTGCGGAAATAGATAGTACACACTAACTAAAACTCTATACTTGAGTTGACACTTTAGACCGCTCAAACTAGAAGAGATATACACTGAGAGTTATATCAGCTGATACTAACAGATGATATTAATGCCTTAGTAATAACTATGGAGGAGTTAATACTTAGACAATAACTAACTCTCAGAGAATGTTCTTGTGCTTATGATTTCTAAGGGTGTTCTAAAGGTGTTGTAAATGCAAGCATTTACGTCTGCATTTATAGCCCAAGATCCATGTTCCTTAGTCCACAAGTTTGACGACGTGTAAACATATTATTCGTCGATGTAGACTTGTCATGGATCATTAAATGCTATTGCACAAGTTATTGTCCCGAGTGTACTTTGTGTCCACTTCTTCCGGTACCTTTTCTAACGCACAGTGAAAGGTGTACTACATAAGTACAGAAGTTGTTGACTTTCACTTTACATGCTTGAGGGACAAACGATGAAGTTGTACTGACATTATCTTCTATTCCAAAATAGAAGATCTTCATCGTTTTCTTCTTCTTTGAGCGGGAAAGGGAAATGTTCAAGGTGTCAATGAACATTTCCTTTAAGTCTTCATTTGCAGCAGGTACTATCAGCTGATTCCACAATCAACTGAATAGTCTTCTTCTTGTCTTTGTCCTTTGGTCATAGACTTCGAATGAACTCTCGTTAATTGCTGCTAATTTTACTTGTATCCTAAAGCTAAGTACGTACTCAGCTGAAGGTTTATTATATATACTTGCTTCAGCTGAATTGGTTCTTTTACGATCAGCCCAGGGATAAAGTTAACTCCCGTGGGGATGGCTTTTGTGATATTGGGTTTTGGTCGTTTTGCAAATATGAGGGACGACCCAATATCCAGTGATCTGGAGTCAGCAAGAGG
The DNA here is from genome assembly GCA_963853835.1 of Calendula officinalis. Lineage (NCBI taxonomy): Eukaryota > Viridiplantae > Streptophyta > Magnoliopsida > Asterales > Asteraceae > Calendula > Calendula officinalis. Next base: position 70,045,082 of record OY970825.1, read on the forward strand.
CTCGAGGAGAACGGACTTACGTTTCTCCCCTCTCACTGAGGAGCCTTCACCAGCAGTTTCTCTGACAATAGCAGCTTGAGATTCACACAATTCAGGAGGTATGCGATATACCAACTCAGGAGCTTGTTTCCTGATTTTATCGCATAGATTCTTGAAGGAGTAGATTGCGACTTTTATCTCGTCTACCAGATCTGTTATAATCTGCGATGGTTTCGCATGTCTGGCAGCTGCTTCAGCCTCTTTCCATTCATCGTAGTTTAGAACGAGGCTGATCTTGTTCAGAGGGAAGTTTTCATGGAGCACAGCACTTCCAGCTCTTGTTATGACAACTTCGTCAGGAGAGCTGGGATCGTACCTGGGGGCCCTTACGCTGGTGATCTTTGCTTCCTGCCTACGCTGATCAAGAACTTTGTTGAACAACCTAATGTTCTCAGCTCTTTGTGCTTTAGCTTTTTGATACAGCTCTTCATGGGCTATTCTTTGAAGGGCTATAGCTGTATCAAGATCAACAGTGGTTCCAACTTCATTTAAAATGAGGTTTTCAACCAAAGCATATGTAGGCTCCCCCTTAGCAGGATGAGGAATCTCCTGTGAAATAGGTTGAGGGTTTTGGATTTGCGGGGCTTGGACTTTTGGGACCTCAACTGATTCAAACGATTTTAGTATAATCAGTTGAGGTTTCAGCTTCTTCTTCTTATGTTCCGGCAGAGGTGATAGGTGGATTTCTTGAGTTATCACCTGCTGGAACGTCTTCAGTATTGGCTCCAACAGCAGAGGTAATTATAAGTTGTGAACTTTCTTGTTCACCATGTTGTTCACCTGCTGAAGTGGCCTCTTTCTCCCCCTCAGAGAGTGCCCGAAGAAGAGGGGTACTCTCTGGTGCTGAAGCAGGATGGACATCAGCAGCACCCTCATTAAGCTTGGCAAGAATGAGGTTGAGGGTGCCTTGGAGACTAGCGACTTGGGAAGTCAGCGAGCTGACTTCAGTCTCCATTTTGTCCAACCTGGTGGACACAGCAGACTCATCAATAGCTTTAGAGAGGTGGCTATGAGTGAGTGTCAGCAGGGACTCTTGCTTTGATTGGTCAAGAGCCAGGCTGTCCCGAACTTCGGAGAGAAGTTTGTCGCTTTCGACTCTGTCAGAATCGCGAAGGGAGTGCAGCTCTTGACGCACGTAGTCGTTGAGAGAGATGAACCCGCTGGTGTTGAGGCGAATCTGAACAGAAAGAAGAGCGAGCCGAGGAGTCTGAGTGTGGACCTCAGCGTGCAGAGAAGTTATGCTGGAAGAGAGGTTCTCAGCAGGTTTGGCAAACTTCTTTGGAACATCCCTGCGAAGGGAGTTCATCTGCTTCCTCAGCGTGGCCATCCCAGGTCGAATCTGGGATGTAACAACACTAGACATCAGAGCAGCAACGACTCTGATGGGAATGCTTCCTCCAGCTTTGCTGGATTCAGCATGGGACACTTGGACGCTTTTAGGGAAGGGGTCCGGCATGTCTCCAGCTTGAGGGGTAACCTCAGCTGTGGAAGAAGGTGTTCCCGAGGTAGGAAGAAGAGTTCCTATGGGTTCCTCAGAAACTATGGGGGGTGAGTTGGGTCCAACTGAAACTTTTGGGGTTAAAACAAAAGTGCCTACTTCAGTTGTCAAAACAGTTTGAAGCCCAGATTCATGCATCTCTTCATCATCTGAAAAGATGTACTGCTGAATGGGGATATCAGCAGAATCAAACATCATATGAAATGTTGTTTGAGAATCTGGTGCTTCGGTCTCAACAGTCGGCGAAACTGTTATGGAGACTGGAGGAAGAGTTCCTCTGGGTGGTGGGTCAGCTGCCTCACAGCTCAGTTGGCGAATACGTTCGCGATCACTGGCAGCTTGGGTGGTTGCCTCAGTAACAACTTGGTCTAAAGTTGTCTCTTCATGGGCGGTGGTGGTTTCCTCGATCACCAGCTGGTTTGAGCTGGTAACGTTGTGGGAAACCGAAAGAACAGCTTCAAGATTGACTTGGTTTCTAGTCAATCTATCATCAGCTGATGACTCAGTAAGTGATGGAGAAGTTGGGGGTGGTGTGTGTGCAGCTGACACTCGGGTGGCTTGGGATGAGCCAAAAACTTCACCAGCAGTCTGTTGAGAGACTGAGGTTGCTTGTGGAGTTTGTTCCCTTGTTACAACGACAGATAATGAATCGGTCGAGGAGCTACGCAGAGGTGTGGAGCCGGCACTAACTCCTAAAGAACGAAATTGCCGTTTTGAAGTCTGCTGACTTGTTGAGAAATCAGCAGAGTGGATGAAAGGAAAGGAAGATGAAACAGCCGAGAGTGTTCGACTAGGAACTCCGAATATTGGTGGAGTTCCTTGATAAACACTGCCAATCTGAAAATGGGAAGAACAAAGATCAGAAGCTGATGAAACCTCTGATCGTAAGAGATCTTCTCTAGGACCCCGGCTGAGTCCAGATGCTGATACTTTTTCAAGTTCAGCATCTGCAATCATCTTCTCTGCACCAATAGTAGCAGTCCTTCTTATCTCCAGCAGAGGGGAGACAGAAGCACTGGTGGCAGAAGAAGATGATAAAAAGAATGAAGAAGAAGGAGGGCGATTAGAGGGTCGCTTAACTCGCTTCTTCACCACCAGAGGAGAGTCATCTGCATCAGCAGAATCCTCATTCTCAAGGATTGAGATCCTTGTTGAGGTGGTGGTTTTCCCATCAGCAACTGGGAATGGCCGCCCAGTTGAGGGAAAACGCTTCAGATGAGAAAAGGACTTACCTTCTTGGAGGGCAGATTTCTTCGATGTTGCGCCCTTCTTTCGATCCCTTTTGGATCTGACTCGATCATCTATGATCTTCAGCATGTACGAGGTGAGGGGAAATGCCTTCTCATCATCCTTCTTCTGGAGGATGATGCTGGAAATGGAACGAACCATCACCGATTCCCGAGGGATGTCTTCATAATCTATCTCCAGCTTTTTAAGCATCACATGTGCAACGCACAATGTGAAAAAGAGAAGATAGGGAATGTTATTTCCCTTGCTTTTCAGCTTCGTCTTGACCTCCTCGTACACCGGTTTCCCGTAGTCGATCCGCTGACCAGTGACTAGGGCTTCAGCAAAGACTTGCATGCTGGAGTTGCACTGGTTGAGAGACCCGGAATTGTCTCCGATACCCTGAATGATGTGGGTAAAGAAATAGGCCCAGGGTCTCGTCAGCTGAGACTTCTTGAAGATCGGCACCCTGTCTTCTTCGTTTTCTAATCTGTATCCAGTGATACTGATTAGACTCGCTTTAGATTCATCAGCAGATTTAGTCTGCTGATATTCTTCACCAGGTTGCAAATAATCGAATCCGCAAGCAACTCGGAAATCATCAAGAGAAATGGTGATTTGATGAGTTCCAACTTGCGCAGTGATGTCGTCTCCAGGGGTGGAGGCGGTCATCCAGAAATCACGCAAGAGTTCAATGATACTCTTGGTGACTCTGGTAAAGGCACCACGGATGGGGCAGTGACGCACAAACGTCACAACCGGTCGATAGATATCGTCAAGATCATCCGGTGGGGAAAAGTTGCCTACCAGGTTTGAGTTCTGAGTGAACCCAATAGCAGCCCTAGTAAGAGAAACCTTTGGGGCTTTCTTCGACATTTTGGGGAGAGAGGGAAGAAAGGTAAAGGTTTAGAAATAGAGGGTTTTAGGAGAAAGAATTATGGAAGGGATGAAGAAAATGAGGAAGAGAGGAGAGTATTTATAGGGGTTTTATGGGTCGGTTTGGGTAAAGGTTGAGTTCAAACCGGGTCATAATTGGATAGTTACAAACCAACTATACACACGTTGGTTATCGTGCAAAGGTAGTTGGATGTGACAGTGTGAGAAAGTGGAGCCGTTTCTATGTCAGGGTAGTGGAGCCGTTTCTGTGTCAGAGGTCTTGTCCCTCATAAATGCCAAATATTTCCACTCGAGTGGAAATATTTACCGCAGGAACGTGTGGATAGGGTAAGAAGATGCCTTTTTAGGAGAACCAAACGTTTTAACTTATAAAACTTGATAAGTTATCATTTAAGATATTTTATTCAGCTGACTGATAAGTTCAATCGGTTTTAGTCAGCTGAATGTACTAAGTAACAAGGTGAATCTTATCAGCTGCTGATAGTACTTCAGCAGTTGATTCAAGCATTCAGCATACCTAGCTCGCTGATCAAAAAGTTGAATCGTTTTTCATCTAAAGGTTTAGTGAATAGATCAGCCAGCTGAAGGTCAGTTGAAATGAAGTGGAGTTCCACGTCACCTTGTTCAATGTGATCTCTAATAAAATGATACCTTATGTCGATATGTTTGGTTCTAGAATGAAGAACTGGATTGTTGCTGATTGCAATAGCACTCGTGTTATCGCAATAGATAGGAACTTTGCAGAAGTTCATGTCGAAATCAACAAGCTGATTCTTCATCCAGAGGACTTGAGCACAACAGCTTCCGGCAGCAACATATTCTGCTTCAGCTGTGGAGGTAGAAACAGTGCTTTGTTTCTTGCTTGTCCAGCTGACTAGTTTTCCACCAAGCAGCTGACATCCTCCAATGGTGCTCTTTCTATCCATTTTGCAACCTGCAAAGTCTGAATCTGAATAGCCAATTAGATCAAACCCGGAGTCTTTGGCATACCAAAGACCTAGGCTTGGAGTACCCTTAACGTACCTCAAAATTCTTTTTACAGCTATTAAGTGAGATTCTCTAGGATCAGCTTGATACCTAGCACACATGCAAGTAGCAAACATAATGTCTGGTCTGCTGGCGGTGAGATAGAGTAATGATCCAATGATTCCTCTATAGAATGTGACATCAACTGACTTACCAGTTATGTCAGCATCCAAATTGTTTGGAGGAGCCATAGGTGTTTTCATGGATGATGATAAATTCATATCGAATTTCGTTAAAAGATCTTTGATATATTTTTCTTGATTTATAAAAATTCCATTTTTAGATTGCTTAACTTGTAAGCCAAGAAAATATGTCAATTCACCCATCATGCTCATCTCATACTTTGTAGACATAAGTTTTGAAAAACGTCTACAAAGTTTTTCATCAGTAGCACCAAAAATTATATCATCCACATAAATTTGAACAAGAATGATATCACCTTGATTTTGCGAATGAATAAGGTTTTATCAATCTTTCCCCTGGTGAAATCATTTGCTATGAGGAACGTGGAGATTGTATCGTACCATGCACGAGGAGCTTGTTTCAACCCATACAACGCTTTATCCAGTTTAAACACGTAGTCTAAATACTTAGGATTTTCAAACCCTGGTGGTTGTTTAACGTACACTTCCTCTTGCAGCTTGCCGTTTAAGAAAGCACTCTTCACGTCCATCTGAAAGACTGTGAAGTCTTTGTAAGCAGCGTAGGCTAGAAATATTCTAATAGCCTCAAGCCTAGCCACTGGAGCAAATGTTTCATCGAAATCGATTCCTTCCTCTTGTATGTATCCTTGTGCAACAAGTCTATTTTTGTTGCGAATAACTACACCTTCTTCATCCATTTTATTCCTAAATACCCATTTTGTACCAATTATAGTCTTTCCAGCTGGTGGAGGCACCAGCTGCCATACTTTGTTGACCTCGAATTGGTTAAGTTCTTCCTGCATCGCCTGAATCCAGCTTGAGTCTTCTAAATCAGCTTTAATATTTTTCGGTTCTTCAGTTGCTAGAAAGCAAGACCATAAGCAAAGATTACATGATGCTTTACTTCTAGTGACTACTCCCTGCTGTGGATCTCCAATGATTAACTCAATTGGATGTTCTGAGGTCCACTTAGATTGAGGAGCAGTAGTAGAAGAGGAAGATTCAGCAGAATTAGATCCTTGTTGAGCGGCTGACTGCTCAGCAGGATGAATTACTTCATTTTGAACTGATCTTCTTGAAGTATGAAGAGGTGGCTTAGAAGTAGCCTTGGATGATGCTCTAACTGTTGGAATCTCTTGTTGAATAGCTGAAATGTCACAAGATATGTAGGAGCATCATGGAATGTCTCACCTGATTCATTTACGGGAACATCAAAGAGATTTAAAGCATCGGAGAATGCTTCAGGTGTATCATCAGGACATGATTCAGCTGATCTCCGAAAGGCATCAGACGAGTCAGTAGAGGAGGGGTTCAAAGCTTTTGAGTGTTCTTCAAAAGTAACATTTATGGACTCTTCCAATGTTTGTCTTCTTTTGTTGAAAACTCTATATGCTTTGGATAGAGTGGAGTATCCCAAGAAAATGGCTTCATCAGCTTTAGAGTCAAATTTACTCAGCTGATCTCTTGTGTTTAACACAAAACACACACAGCCAAATACGTGAAAGAAACCGATAAAAGGTTTCCTTTGACGAAAAATCTCATAAGAAGTCTTTTTGTGTCTCTTCACATAGAGAGACCTATTTTGAGTAAACCAAGCTGTGTTAACAGCCTCTGCCCAAAATTGCTTAGGCATGTTTGACTCAACAAGCATTGTTCTTGCAGCTTCTATAAGGGTTCTGTTCCTTCTTTCAGCAACACCATTCTGTTGAGGTGTTCTAGCAGCTGAAAAGTTTTGGGAAATCCCAACATCTGAACAGAAATCTTCCAAAGTCTTGTTTCTGAATTCAGTACCGTTGTTTGATCTCAGCATCTTGACTCTAGACCCGTTTAGAAGTTCCATCCTTTTGATGAACTTGATAATTTCATCAGCTGCATCACTCTTGTGGCGTAAAAATATAACCTAAGTATATCGTGAGTATTCGTCAACGATAACAAGTGTATACTTCTTTCCACCTAGACTTTCAGTGCTCATGGGACCAAAAAGGTCCATATGGAGAGTGTGAATGCAGCTGTCGATGGAAAAACATTGCTTTGATTTGAAGGAGCTTTTGTGTTGTTTACCTTGTTCACATGCAGAACAAAGCTTATCCTTTTCATATTTGATTTGTGGCAGACCGTTCACCAGCTGACCTCGCGTCAGTTTCGATATATTTTTGAAGTTCAGGTGAGATAGTCTTTTGTGCCACAACCAATTCAGCTCTTCAGTAGAGTGAGAGAATAGTCAGACTTCTTGATTTTGAGGATTCATGTCAAGTGTATAGACATTCTTGGTTCTTGGAGCAACTAATACTACCTTTCCATTCTTATCTGTCACCGTTCCTCTATATTCATTAAAGTTCACTGAGAACTTTGCGTCACAAAGTTGACTAATGCTGATAAGATTATGTTTCAGCCCATTTACATAGCCAACTCTTGTGATTTTTATGGATCCATTAGAAATGGTTCCATAACCTTCAGTTGAGCCTCTACCATTATCACCAAAAACTACTGAGGGGCTATCACAAACTTCAAACTCTTCCAGCAGGGATTTGTAACCAGTCATGTGTCTTGAGCAACCACTGTCTAGGTACCAGACATGTTTGCTTTCATCACCCTGCACATAAGATAAAAGAGTTAGTTCTTTTTGGGAACCCACACTTCGGTGGGTCCTTGTGACTTCCCGCTGGGACTCACAGACGTTGGCTTTTCAGTAGGCTCATATACTGAAGTTGGGGAAGGTCTCAAGCATGTGTTGTCACACTCGCTTGCCATGTGCCCACGATCTCCACACTTATAGCATTTTCTGTTTATTTGCAGTGGAGTAGAGGGCGAGGCAGTAGGATTGGGAACTGGACCCAAAATACCTTTCATTTTCTAATTATCAGAGATAGTCAGAGTTTGAACGAGTGATGTCAGCTTGCTGACCTTTCCTTTCAGCCGTCTGACCGACACGGCTGAAGAAGGACTTGGAGTGTTCTTAGCAACACTCTTACCTTTGTTCTTTGCAGCTCGAGTACGAACTCCAACTGGCTCACCCTTAGAGGGTGTAAGAACAGTTTTCTTTCCTGCTGTTCTTCTAGTCTTCTGCTGAGATTTAGCAGAGGATGCAGCAGGTGCTGAACCCGAAACAGATTTTCTAGGTTCAACAATGACTACAGTGGGTGTCCTAACTACCATGGCAGAGGAGTCAGTATATGACTCTTCATCAGTAGCCACAGAAGGATCTTCTGAGGACATCTCAGTAGCAAAGGTTTTGGTAGACCTAACAAAGGAACCAAAAACCAATTCTACAGCTGGCACAGAAGCATCAGCTGACGAGTAGTACATATCATCTGTACTGTTGTCAGGTACAGCGGATGCAGCTAGGAAATCTCCTCCTAGTATAGCTTGTACTTGACTGGGGATTTGTGAGTTAACACATTCACTCACACGTTTGGATGAACGAGACCATGATTCACAAATCTTTTTAATTGCTTCAAGTTCTTTAACTTTTTCACTTAGATCATGTTGAAGAACTGAGTTAATAAATTTCGTTTCAGAAAGTTCTTCTTTTAAAGTTTTGTGGTCAATTAAACGTTCTTTTAAAAATGCATTTTCACGTAGAATAGCATTATGTTTATCCAAACATTCACCTTTCAGCTGATCAATGAAGTGCAAGTCACAAATAATAGAATCAACAATTTCTTTAGCTTTAGTAGCCTCAGCGGAGATTAGAGAGGTTACCTTTTTGTGAACAATGTTGACCCATTTATAGGAACTAGCATCATCAGCTGTAATGCTTTCATCATCATCAGCACGAGCCATCAAACACATTGTGGCCATTTGTTCATCGCCATCAGATGAGCTGTCACCAGAGTCAGTCCAATCATGAGTTTCAGCTACAAGACCCTTGTCAGCAGATTTGCTTTTAAGTGCCTTCTTTTCTTCTAGAATCTTTTTGGTGAAGGCTTGTAGCTTTTTGTATTTTTCTTCAATGGACACACCAGTTGAAGATGATGAAGTAGCTTTCTTCTGCTTGCAGTCGTTAGCATAGTGTCCCTTCTTGTTGCAGTTGTAGCAAGTTATCTCAGAGATGTCAGGTGTACTTCCAGAGGGTCTGGAAGACACAGCTGATGAGATAGATCTGCTACTCGAGCCTCTAGCTGAGGAGCCAGACTTGTTTTTGAAGAATTTTCTATTTTTAACAAGTAAGGCCAACTCAGATATAAGGGCATCGTTGTCTTCATCTTCATCGACTTCTTCAATGCTGACTTCAGGCATGTTGAACAAACCAACAGCTGTAGTGTTGTCAGCCTCATCATCTGATGGTGGATATTCGATTCTGCTAGGCTTGTTTAAGGAGACAAGAGCAGTCGAAGATCCAGTGGAACTCACCTTAGAGTCCTTTGGAGGTTGAAATTTGTTGAGTACAGTTCTCTCATGGCTTAAAAAGATACCATAGAGAGATGAAAGAGTATAATCTTTCAGAGTAGGAGATGTACTCATGCAAGTTATGATGGTAGCCCATTTAGAAGGTAAGGCTGCCATAAACTTACACATTTTGGACATATCGTCCTTATCAACCCCATGAGACTTTAGCTCGTTTAACAGAATATTATAACGATTGAAAGTTTGAGCTATAGTCTCACTTGGCTTGGCTTTAAACAGTTCATAATCATGTATGAGCATGTTTTTGTTATGTTCACGCACAACAGATGTGCCTTCATAAACTTCAGCCATCCGTTCCCACATCTCTTTAACTGAGTCACAAAACTGAATATTGTGATACAGTTCATCACCAACTGCTTGAAAAAGCATATCTCTACACTTGTTCTCAAGATGAACAAGACGTTTTTCAGCGTCTGTCCACTGAGCCTCAGACTTCACCACATAGTGTTCTGGTATTTCATAATTACCAGGAATGAGGGTTTTGGGAACATATTTTCCTATCGTGATGTTATCTTGGAGTTTTGGGTGATAGGTAACCATGTGGGAGAACATACGGGTTTTCACATGGGGTAGTTGGTTTGAGTGAGTTTGGGAGGTTTTCCAGATGATGGAAGATCTGATGATGTAGGTTCAGCCATAACAGATGCCCAAAATTGATGGAAAACAATTTTGACACCTGCTCTTATACCAGTTGTTGGATCCCAACAACACAACCGTGTTGCGTTATGACCGAGTAACGAAGATACGATAAGTAAATAACAACAAGATTTCAATGATTAAGAGTTTAATTAAAAACAGCTTAATACAATACAGAGTTTGCGGAAATAGATAGTACACACTACCTAAAACTCTGTACTTGAGTTGACACTTTAGACTGCTCAAACTAGAAGAGATATACACTGAGAGTTATATCAGCTGATACCAACAGCTGATATTAATGCCTTAGTTATAACTATGGAGGAGTTAATACTTAGACAATAACTAACTCTCAGAGAATGTTCTTGTGCTTATGATTTCTAAGGGTGCTCTAAAGGTGTTGTAAAGGTGTTGTAAATGCAAGCATTTACGTCTGCATTTATAGCCCAAGATCCATGTTCCTTAGTCCACAAGTTTGACGACGTGTAAACATATTATTCATCGATGTAGACTTGCCATGGATCATTAAATGCTATTGCACAAGTTATTGTCCCGAGTGTACTTTGTGTCACTTCTTCCGGTACTTTATCTGACGCACAGTGAAAGGTGTACTACATAAGTACATAAGTTGTTGAATTTCTCTTTACATGCTTGAGGGACAAACGATGAAGTTGTACTGACATTATCTTCTATTCCAAAATAGAAGATCTTCATCGTTTTCTTCTTCTTTGAGCGGGAAAGGGAAATGTTCAAGGTGTCAATGAACATTTCCTTTAAGTCTTCATCTGCAGCAGGTACTATCAGCTGATTCCACAATCAGCTGAATAGTCTTCTTCTTGTCTTTGTCCTTTGGTCATAGACTTCGAATGAACTCTCGTTAATTGCTGCTGATTTGACTTGTATCCTAAAGCTAAGTACGTACTCAGCTGAAGGTTTATTGTATATATACTTGCTTCAACTGAGATACATACTTCAGCTATTATTTATTCTTCTTGGCTATCGAGCATCAAATCTTATTTACTTAGTCTTGGGACTAACAACTAATCTTGATCCAAAGAATTGACATCCACCAGTAGTAGATTTCCTGTCTTGACATTCACCACCATAATCACTGACTGTGTAGGCTATGAGTTCAAATGGTGATGCATGTGGATACCAAAGACCAAGAGAAGGTTTCTCCCTTCAAGTATCTAAAGATTCTTTTGACAGCTTGCAAATGTAGTTCCTTAGGTCATGCTTGATACCTGGCACATACACAAACACTATACATAATGTCAGGTCTTGATGCAGTTAAGTACGTTAAGGAACCTATCATAGATCTGTAAAGGTGTTCATCTACATCCTCCCCCTCAACATCAGGATGTAGGTGTTTGTGAGTTTCCATTGGAGTGCTTGCACTTTTGCTGTCTTTCATTGCAAATTTCTCTAAAATGTCTTTGACATATTTAGATTGATTGATCAAGATACCATCTGATTTTTGATTGATTTGGAGTCCAAGAAAGAAGTTCATTGGACCCATTAAGCTCATTTTGAACTTGATCTGCATCAATTCTTCAAATTCTTTGCACAGTTGGTCATTTGTTGATCCAAAGATGATATCATCTACATATATTTGGACCAATAGTATATCATCTTTGACCCTTCTTGTGAACAATGTTTTGTCAATGGCACCTCTCTTGAAATTGTTCTTCAGTAAGTATGAGGACAATGTGTCATACCAAGCTCTTGGTGCCTGATGAAGGCCATATAGAGCTTTGTCTAGCTTGTACACATAGTCATCATGTTCTGGATCTTTAAAGCCTGGAGGTTGACATACATAAACTTCTTCTTCAATTTTCCCATACAGGAATGCACTTTTCACATCCATTTGGTAGACTTTAAATTTCTTGTATGAAGCATATGCCAGAAATATTCTTATTGCTTTAATTCTGGCAACAAGTGCATATACTTCATCATAATCAATGCCTTCCTCTTGTGTGTATCCTTGGGCTACAAGTCTTGCTTTTTTTTATTACAATACCTCTTTCATCTTTCTTATTTCTGAAGATCCATCTTGTGCTAATGGCTCTTTTTCCTTTTGGTAGAGGTACAAGAGTCCATACAGCTTGTAGTTTGAATTGAAGAAGTTCTTCTTGCATTGCTATTATCCAGTTTGAATCTTTCATAGCTTGTTGAATCTTCTTAGGTTCTTCCTGTGACAGAAAACATTCATACATGCATTCATTAGATATTAAACTTATGTTACAGACATTTGAATTTAATGAAGAATTAAATTTGCTTCTTGTCTGCATGTTTGAATTGACATCACTTAGGACTAAGTCCAAAGGATGATTCTTTTCAGTTCTGGTTCCTGGAACTTTGTCAACAGAGATTTGAGTATCTAGGTTTGACTCATTAGATTCAGGTATTTGTGCATCTGTCCATGTTTCTTCTTGATCGTTTGCATTTTGTGGAGTTTCATCATTGCTACTGGTGTCAGTAGTAATATTTTCTTCATTGACCTCAGGAGGGTCATTGTTGTTACTGACATCAGTGTTGTGTAGATCATCATCATAACTCTGAGGTTCAGAGTTACTACTGGGATCAGTAGTATCTTCAGTGTTGGTGTTGTTACTGGTGTTGATGAAATTAGGGTTATCAGAGTTACTACTGTCCTCAGTATCAACTGTGGGATCAGTATCAACTAAGATATATTTCATGATTTCTTGCCTTCCACTTGATGATGGTCCTGCTTGTTGACTTTGATTGTTTGTATTTCCTGTATTGAGCCCATAGTTAACATCAAAAGATTTGGGTAGATTATCAATGTTAAACAACCAATCTGGACCATTTCCTTGTTCATTCATCAGATTTTCATTAAAGGATACATTTACACTTTCTTCAATGATCCTTAGCCTTTTGTTGAATACTCTGTAAGATTTGCTTTGAGTTGAGTATCCTACAAATATTCCATCATCTGCTTTGCAGTCAAACTTACCAATTTGTTCTCTTGTAATTAAAATAGTACAAGGACAACCAAATGATTTTAAGAAACTTATTGATGGTTTTCTTTTATTAAAAAAGTTCATAAGGTGTTTTAAAGTGAGGCTTAACTATTAATACTCTATTCTGAACATAACAAGCAGTACTAACAGCTTCAGCCCAAAAAGTTATTGGTAATTTTGAATCTGCAAGCATAGATCTGGCTGCTTCAACGATGGTTCTATTTCTTCTTTCAGCTACACCATTTTGTTGTGGAGTTCTTGGTGAGCTGTACTGCCTGTCAGTGCCCTTAAGATCATAAAAATCAATTAGGTTAGTATTTTTAAATTCTGTTCCATTGTCACATCTAATTGCTTTCACTTTGAGATCTCTTATATTTTCCAGCTTTACAATCAGATTATTGATAATTTCACTTGTTTCATCTTTGGTCCTAAGAAAGAAGACCCAAGTATATCTGGAAAAATCATCAGTAATAACAAGGCAGTGTTGTTTCTTTCCAATACTCATTACATTTGTAGGTCCAAAAAGGTCCATATGTAAGAGCTGCAAAGGATTAGAAATAGAGTTGATTGCTTTGGTCTTATGAGAAGTCTTATGTTGTTTACCTTTTAGGCATGCAACACAATGATGATCACACATGAATTCTTTTTGTGGTAAACCAACTACCAAATTCTTTTTGACTAAATTGTTCATATTTTTAAAGTTTGTGTGACACATCCTTCTATGCCAAAGTTCTGATTCATTTGTGTTTGCCTTGGATATAAAACAGTTGATCTCATTTGAAGAAATGAGTTCTCCCCCTATATCCAGGAAATACACATTGTTTCTCCTTGGTGTTCTTAAAACAACAAATTTTTCATCTAAAATAAAATCAGGAGAAAGAATGATGCACTCAACATCTGTAAAAAGAATTTTATTCTTCTTATCACAGACTTGTGAGACACTAACCAGATTATATTTAAGCTCAGCAACATAAAATACATCATCAAAAGTGATCTTACCATTTGATACCGTACCTTTACCTGTAATCTTACCACCTCTTGGATTTTCTCCAAAAGCAACATATCCTCCTTCAAAAGACTTGAAATCTCTAAGTATGTGAAGATTTCCAGTCATGTGTCTAGAGCATCAACTATCATTATGCCATATTCTACCTTCTTCAGGGATCTGGATACTCTGCACATAAAGTAAAAGGATTAGTTAAGTTTGGGAACCCAAGCTTGTTTTGTCTTGGGTTCATCCTTTGAAGTGTAAGTTTTTCTAACTTAATGAGCTTTGTATGCAGTTTTGTTCTTAGGTTGTTGGTTAGTACTGGTGTTATTGTTTGCTACTGATCTAGGTTTATACCCGTAGTGTTTGGCTTTTGAATGTTTTATAACTGATGGACCAGTAGTGCTTGGGTATTTTGAGTTTTGAGCATGGTCAGTACTGTTTTTGTAATTATACCAGACAGTATTATAATTAGGGTTTTTACCAGTAGTAAAACTGGAATAGTTTCTAATGATGTTTGAAAACTTTGAATATTGAGGAAAGTGATTTTGTTTTCCATTGTTTTTGAAATAATTACTTCTATTTGGACTTTTATACCTGATATTTTGCACAAATCTTTGTGCAGTTCTACCAAATTTGGGGGTTTCAACACATGGTTTTTTAAATTCCTTTTCTTTTGTTTCTTCAATTTGTTTTAACTTTAAAGCTTTTTCCTTTTCTTTGTTTATATTTAATTCTTTAAATTCTTGACTGTTAATAGGATTGAAGTGACATTTTTTAGCTATGTGGTTAACCTTGTTGCAAATTAAACATGATAGTTTTGTTGACTTAGCACTTTCAGGTTTTCTTTGTTCTTTTAACTGATTTAAGTTTCTTTGATTTCCCCTTCTTAAAATTGTAGGTATATTTTCTAAGTTGTATTTTGGGGATTCAGTTTGACTTTGTGTTGTGTGAAAGCTTGTATCAGTTGACTCAGTTGTTTGATCATCATCAGAAGACTCATTTGATTCATTTGTTTCATTACTGGTTTCAGTTTCAGTTCGACTTTCAATTTTTAAATCATTTAAAATTCTTTCTGAGCTTGATTTAAGAGGTGTGATAAAATTTGTTGGAGGTGGAACAACATGATATCCCATTCCATGCACAACTTTTTCAGTGGTTTGATTGCTTGTTAATTCATTTACAATTTTAGAACTTTTTTCAAATTTTTTAATTGTTAATTTATTCTGTTCTAATTCCATTTGACATTCTTCTAATTTGATCAAAGTTTCTTTTAATTTTAATTCAATATGTTCTTTTTCATAAGTGGTTTGTAGCAATTCATCTTTTATTTTTTGATCAGTTATTTTATAGATTTTAATTTGGTTTTCTAAATCAGCTATACAACCATTATATTCAATTCTTCTATTCCTGTTAAGAATCATCTCTTCTAGTGTTTCTTTATTAAGTTTTTCTAATTCTTTATATGCCTTAATGCATTCAGGAGTACAAGATTTAGAATGTACCTCAGTAGTAGAAGGATCAGTAGTAAAGGCCATGAGAGCTTGGTTCTGTGCATGTTCTTCTGCTTGAAAGCTCCAGTCATATCCTTGTCCTTCTTGAGATACTAAAGCAGTTGAATTGGAAGTGCTATTTTTGTTGTAGCTTGATCTTTGATCTTTATTTAGACACTCTCTGGAAAAGTAGCCTAGATTGCTACAGTTGTAGCATTTGACCTTGGTTTTGTCAAATCCAGCACGATCACCTTTGTTGTACGACAGATTTTGCCTTCCAGTCCTTTTAAGAAACCTTTTTGTTATTAAGCTCAGCATTTCCATCTGCCACTTGATGTCCATCTCTTCCAAATCATCAGGATTGAGTTGTTCTAAATGCTCACTAATCAATGCAGCATGCACATGACTAGTGAAGAAAGATTCTCTTGCTACATCTTCAATGCATGCAGTCTTTGTATTGTCCTGACCTGTTCCTGTACTAGACACAAAAGCAACATTGTTTGAAGGTAAATTAGGAGTTTTATTACTTACCTCAGATTCAAACACTCTTAGTTCATTGTAGAGTTCGTCTAGCTCTTTCTCTTCCAGTGCATCTCCTTGTCTATATATCACAGTGTACATAGACCATTCTTCACCTAAAGACCTGAGGAACTTCCTGTTGACATCATCATTGTCTGGTTTGTAACCAACTTGATTCAGTTCACCAATGAGTTTTTTGAACCTATCAAAGACTTGAGACAATGATTCATTCTTCTGTCCTTTGAAGTTTTCAAAGTCTTGCTTCAGAACAGACTTCATGTTTCTTTTTGTGCTCTTTGTACCAACAAACCTCTTTTCTAAAGCCTTCCATAGCTTCTTAGCATCATCATATTCAACAAAGAGATGTTGATAATGTGACGACCCGAAATTTGTAGATAAATAAAATAAATAAAAATATGATAATTATGGATAAATCATATTAACACCGTAGGAATTGGTTTCGTGTCGTTTGGAGTCCGTATAAGAAAGTTATGGGCGAAACCCGGTTGAAACCTAGACCGAAAAGTGCAGCCCTGCTGCAAAGGCAGGCTCGCGGCGTGAGCCTGGCGCGAGCGAAACGCGAGTTTGAACAGTAGGATCAGAGCTAGAACGCGAGAACTTCGCGTCGACTTCGCGTCGACTTCGCGGCGCGAACCAGGCGCGAGCCTGGCGCGAAGTCTGGGAAAAGCGGCGACCAGTGGGAAGACCCGCGTCTCTTCGCGGCGCGAGCTCGGCGCGAGCGGGGCGCGAGCTCTTCCGACCAGAGCATTAAATTGGGGTTTTTAGCCATAAATGCATTTCCAAAACCCTAGTTCCTTCCATTGGCGATTTTCAAGTGCAAGAGCTGATTTGGGTCGATTTCTCCATCAAAGCTTGATAGATTTCACTCCTAAGTGAAGATTAAAGGTATATCTTCAATCCTTTGTAGTTGTAGCTTTAGATCTATGGATTTAGAAGCTTGGGGTTGAAACCCTAGTTCTTGGGGTATGAGTTATGGTGATATAAATTGTGTATACACTTAATAGATGGTATATTAATAAAGGAAACAAGTGTATGATTATGATTTGTAAGAATCTTAAGGGTTGGATAAACCTAGGGTTTGGTAAACCACCATATTTGGGGGAAATGGATTGATGGGTGTTATCTAGAGGTAGATGAACACATTGGTAGTAGTTTGTGATGATAATTTTGTTGTTATAATTGTTTTAGACATTCGGTGAAGTGTTGAAGTGGACGAATTGTGAACAAGGAACCGGCGGAAAGAATACGGTTAAAGCACCTTTATTGCTAAGGTGAGTACGTGTGGACTTTACTGAGTACATAGCCTATGAAATATATTTTTATTACTTGTGTTATGGTCTATTTGCTTAATTGTGTAGACTAGTAGCTAGTAGTTAGTTATACCGATAGTTGTATTGAACTAACTTGTTTGATGATAGACGTGATAGCCGAGAGCTAGATTGACATAACCATCGAGTTATGATATGGTGAGATGATGTGATGATGCGGGGGATCCCCGGTCATGAGGTATGGAATGGGGAGCATTTGGGCGGATCCCCATCGGCCCATTCCATGATAGTAGTCTTGCTAACTGGAAGTAGTCCGGCGAGTAAGGCAGGTATTGGTAGATTGGGCAATTCCCTCTTGCCTTTACCTTGAAGCTTGTTAATGCGGGGGATCCCCGGTTAATAAGTTAATGTGGTTCTAGTTGGTTGGGGACGTCCCGACAACTAGATATGATTGCTAGGAAAGCAAAGTATTAGAGTCACAATAGGGTGACTAGATAGATGGATGATCGCTTATATGTTTGTTGTTTGCCATTCGGTTGTTATTGCCAACTTTGGGTCTAAACCCGTGTATCTCACGAGACGTTTTTGTCTCACGTACTCCTTGTTTTGTTTTGCTATGTACTCAGGTTCGGGATCGAAGGCTTAGGTACGCATGGATAGAGATGCGGGACCTAGATTAGAAGAACACTAGATTGGATTTAGTCTTAGCTTGGTTATGATCTATTTTGTAACACCTACTTTTATACTCTGATTTCATACCAAGGTTTTTGTAAATCCAAATTTGGGGATGTTCTTCTATTTATAAAATGTTTTATTTTGGCCAATATTTTGAATTAAAATTTGAGGTGTTACAACTTGGTATCAGAGCTATAGTTTAAGTGAATTAGGTTGGATGACCATCCTAGTCTTAGACTGTAGCATTAGGAATATAAGATTCCTTAAGAGCATAGGTTGACCTTGAGACTTCATATTAAGTTTGTGGTTGAACCTAGGGGACCGATGAGAATTGATATGATTATGGATATTGAGTCTTTGAGACTAATGGGTTGTACACAAGGTACTAAATGTTTAATGTCTTTCGTTTAGTCTTGATCGAAAGAAATGGTGACCACGCATAGAAGTGGTAAAGCCCCGGAGGGCCGGGAGGAATAAATACCTCATGTCGAGGTTGTGGTTGAACAGGAAAGTCAACCGTCGATGCATCAGATGGGTGACTCGGAGGTCGGAGCTAATAGAACTCCGGTGACCATGGCGGACCTCCAAACTATTATTGAACAACTCAAGGGAGTGGTGGCCGATGAGGTGCACCGCATCATTGGGGACCGTGAGAGGTCGGGTGGAGATCGTGTATCCGAAGCTAGATCGGATGAGAAAACCAGGGATGGTGGCACTCGAGTGGAGAAATCCTCCACAGGTGGTTGTAGTGATGCAAGGGCGAGACCCGATGAAAATTATGGTTGTTCTTTTAAGACCTTCATGGCTTGTAAGCCAAATGTGTATTCGGGTAGTTCGGACCCGAAAGTAACTATGAGGTGGATCCGAGAGACCGAGAGGGTTATCGGTAGTAGTAAGTGTAAGGATGCCGATATGGTGACGTATGCGTCACAACTATTGAAAGAAGATGCCATGGTGTGGTGGAATATCGTGTATGAGACCCTCGGGAGGGAGGTGATTGAGAAGATGTCATGGGACGACTTTACCACGAGGTTGAAGAGAAAGTTTTGCCCCGACAGGGATTTGGAGAAGATGCAAGAGAGGTTTGTAAACCTAAAGAAGGGTGATAGGTCGGTTGAGGAGTACTCAAGGGAATTCACGGGATTGCTCCCGTTTGTTGCAAGAACTTATTTTGAGGAAGGATCGAGGGTAGTCCGGTATGCTTGTGGGCTACCTTGGGATTACCAATTGGAGGTAAGGAGAGCGGTCACACTCGATGAGGCCATTGGTGCCGCCCGGGGTGTGGAAGAGGTAGATGCGACAAGGAATGCCGTGAGGGCCCATGTGAACGAGAAAAGGAAAGCCGAGAGTGGCTCGGGAACTTCTAAAAAGGGGAAGTTCACATCAAATTCCTTCAAGCAAGGAAGCGTTGCCCCGTGCAAGAGATGCGGGAAGAACCATGCCGGCGAGTGCCGAGGAGATTCGAAGGTGTGCTATATTTGTGGAAAGACGGGGCATATAGCACGGGATTGTAGATCCAAGACGCTCTCCGAGGTGGAGTGTTACTCGTGCCATGAAATGGGACACTATAGCAATGCGTGCCCGAAAAAGAGGATCGAGCCAAAGGTGCCCGCGGCTCAAAGGAAAGAGGAACCGGCTCAAGTGAAGGGACGTTCCTTTCAGGTGACTCGAGAGGAAGCAAGAGAGGTGCACAATGTAGTATCAGGTACTTTATTCATTAACTTCATGCCATCTTCTATATTATTTGATTCGGGTTCTACTTATTCGTTTGTGTCTTATGAGTTCGGTTGTAAATTGAATGTGCCGTCCGAAATGTTAGATGAGGTTTATGAGATAGAAGTAGCCGACGGGAAAACGTCTATGGTTGAATGTGTTTATAGAAATTGTGAAATAGAAATAGACGGTAGAAAGTTTAAGGTGGATTTGTTGCCCATGGGAATTAGGGCGTTTGATGTGGTTATCGGTATGGATTGGTTGGGTATGCACCAAGCCAAGATATTGTGTGGTTATAGCTTAATGGTTGGATTATCGCACGGATTGGTGGTTATAGGAAATTGGAGATAAGTTGTATGACGTGGATATTTATTTTGGGGAATGATTTTCCCGGTTAGTTATGTGTATGGAAATTATATTTTTTTTTGAAGGAATATGGTTCGGTGTGTCGCAGATAGTAAGGATATGGGGGTTGATGTTATTATATGGTATCAAAAGATGAACCGCAAGGACGGTAAATGTTCCCAACAAATGGATAGTAGTTCAATGAAGTACTAAGTTTTGGTAAGAATTGTAGTAAGGATGGAAATTTGGAAATAGAAATCTTAGAATTGAAACTTGAGTATTTGGCGGGAATCCGGATAAGTAATGTAATGTTAATATATGTAAATGGGAAAGAAAAGAAGGATTAAAGGTATAGTGATGCCTTGGAACAAATAAATGTAACATAGGTGGAAAAGAATAAGTGTTAGGAATGGCATATTTTAATTGTTAGAAATGGTTGAGTAAAAACAAAAAAAAAAAAAAAATTTGGCATGTAGCCATAACAAATTTCGTGTCAGGGATGATCGATTTGATATTATGGGTAAGACGACGATTATGGGCAAAATGTCATAATAATGATGTGATATAATATGACATAGTGTGTGCGAGTCTACGACCGAGAAATAAATATTCCAAGGTATCGCGATGTAGAAGGACGGGAACATGGGATATTGGGCTAATGGGTGCCAAATCATGGGTTACAAGTGTAGACCGGAGTCGATGGGTTGACTCAAGGGTGACCGGATTGGCCGGTGAACTTTGGTTAAAGGAATAGATTGGTGGTTACCCCAGTGGTAATAAAAGGATTGGAAATCGGTAATAAGGAAATGGACCGGTTAAGGGTGATTGATGTGTAAGTGAAACGGTAAACGACAATCGGAGATTTTATTGGTATACCCGCGGGGTACAATGCATGTGCATTACGTGATGGCCTTGGATGGCGTATATCAAGGGAAAGATAATATTATATGAAATGTGCTAAGTACTATGTTCGATGGGAGACATATGAATAGGGAAGGAAACGATAATGCGATTTTTATGGGAGAGGTGCTAGAGCGCACGATGAGCGATTTGATGATCGAATGGGTAAGATAGCAACAAGGCTACGCGATGCGAAAAGATGGATGTCAGATGACATTGATGTGACATATACATATGGTTGTGTATGCGCATGTGATGATGCTTAGATGGTATTGGTGACATATACACATGTCCGTATATGTGCACAATAGATACATTTAGATTGAGTTGGCGTGATATATATATGTTGGTGTGTATGCTTATGCGTTTATATGACGAAGATAGCACCATGTGGTTAATGAGTATTGCTATTATGTTATGGTAAATGAAAATTTGGTTGGAAATGCGGGTTGCATTAGGTCATGTATAGGTATGGGATGCCTACGACTTCTAGAATATGAGAAAAAGGATGTCGTTAGAAAGCAATTGTTATTGGGAACCAGGATATGGTCAACTTGTGTGAAATTATGGTATGTGAGGCGAAGATGATTGAAATAGTACTAAGAAATGGTATAGGTGACCAAATGAAAGTAAAGACACGGTAAAGGGTTGATGTGACCATAAGGGAATGTGAGAACTTGGGGAAATTTGAAAAGATTTGAAATTTGGAGATATGAACGATCGTTAAGGGAACAATTATGAGTATGATTGGGAGTGATAAGTCGAGAACGATATCTCGAGGGTAGGGAATCTGTTAACTGAAAAAAAAAATAAAAAAAATAAAAGGGGGTATGGTTGACTTTAGGCAAAAGTCAAGATTTGTCAACATGTGATTAGTTGACTTGGTTAAGGATGGGTTTTGACTTTCGTTTCGAATGACTCGCGATGATGAGAGTATAATGTATTAGTTGTGTGTATGAGAAAGGGGTAATGAAATAATTAAAAGAGTTATGGTCAAAATTATGGGACTTTGACCCGTTGGGCGTTTTTGAATTTGGAATTGGGTATCTAATGGCTGATAAATCATAATTAGAGGTCGATGGTAAAGGAAATTGTAAAAGTATAGTTGACCTTGTTCTTAAGTCAAGGGTTAGACGATGTTGGAATATGGTAACTTGGTCGAAGCTAGACTTTGACATTGGTGTTGGTCAATTAGTTGATTATAATGCGTGGGTCATGTCATTTCTACGAGTATAAGATGAGCGGTTAAAGGATTGAAAGTCTTGTGGTCAAAATTGTGCAAATTTGGCCCATTTGGGCACTAAAGGCTTAAGATTGATTTTTTTTTTACCCGTTTGGATCTAACGGGATTAATTGAGTGTTTACATACATATTGTTGACTAATTCGGGATGAGAAAAGTTTAACGGTAATAACCGCGGGAGAATGAGAATGGATACTCGGTAGAATGCGGATTGGAATTTTTGAGTGATTCCGAGGACGAAATCCTTTTAAGGGGTAGATAGTTGTAACGACCCGAAATTTGTAGATAAATAAAATAAATAAAAATATGATAATTATGGATAAATCATATTAAAACCGTAGGAATTGGTTTCGTGTCGTTTGGAGTCCGTATGAGAAAGTTATGGGCGAAACCCGGTTGAAACCTAGACCGAAAAGTGCAGCCCTGCTGCAAAGGCAGGCTCGCGGCGTGAGCCTGGCGCGAGCGAAACGCGAGTTTGGACAGTAGGATCAGAGCTAGAACGCGAGAACTTCTCGTCGACTTCGCGTCGACTTCGCGGCGCGAACCAGGCGCGAGCCTGGCGCGAAGTCTGGGAAAAGCGGCGACCAGCGGGAAGACCCGCGTCTCTTCGCGGCGCGAGCTCGGCGCGAGCGGGGCGCGAGCTCTTCCGACCAGAGCATTAAATTGGGGTTTTTAGCCATAAATGCATTTCCAAAACCCTAGTTCCTTCCATTGGCGATTTTCAAGTGCAAGAGCTGATTTGGGTCGATTTCTCCATCAAAGCTTGATAGATTTCACTCCTAAGTGAAGATTAAAGGTATATCTTCAATCCTTTGTAGTTGTAGCTTTAGATCTATGGATTTAGAAGCTTGGGGTTGAAGCCCTAGTTCTTGGGGTATGAGTTATGGTGATATAAATGGTGTATACACTTAATAGATGGTATATTAATAAAGGAAACAAGTGTATGATTATGATTTGTAAGAATCTTAAGGGTTGGATAAACCTAGGGTTTGGTAAACCACCATATTTGGGGGAAATGGATTGATGGGTGTTATCTAGAGGTAGATGAACACATTGGTAGTAGTTTGTGATGATAATTTGGGTTGTTATAATTGTTTTAGACATTCAGTGAAGTGTTGAAGTGGACGAATTGTGAACAAGGAACCGGCGGAAAGAATACGGTTAAAGCACCTTTATTGCTAAGGTGAGTACGTGTGGACTTTACTGAGTACATAGCCTATGAAATATATTTTTATTACTTGTGTTATGGTCTATTTGCTTAATTGTGTAGACTAGTAGCTAGTAGTTAGTTATACCGATAGTTGTATTGAACTAACTTGTTTGATGATAGACGTGATAGCCGAGAGCTAGATTGACATAACCATCGAGTTATGATATGGTGAGATGATGTGATGATGCGGGGGATCCCCGGTCATGAGGTATGGAATGGGGAGCATTTGGGCGGATCCCCATCGGCCCATTCCATGATAGTAGTCTTGCTAACTGGAAGTAGTCCGGCGAGTAAGGCAGGTATTGGTAGATTGGGCAATTCCCTCTTTCCTTTACCTTGAAGCTTGTTAATGCGGGGGATCCCCGGTTAATAAGTTAATGTGGTTCTAGTTGGTTGGGGACGTCCCGACAACTAAATATGATTGCTAGGAAAGCAAAGTATTAGAGTCACAATAGGGTGACTAGATAGATGGATGATCGCTTATATGTTTGTTGTTTGCCATTCGGTTGTTATTGCCAACTTTGGGTCTAAACCCGTGTATCTCACGAGACGTTTTTGTCTCACGTACTCCTTGTTTTGTTTTGCTATGTACTCAGGTTCGGGATCGAAGGCTTAGGTACGCATGGATAGAGATGCGGGACCTAGATTAGAAGAACACTAGATTGGATTTAGTCTTAGCTTGGTTATGATCTATTTTGTAACACCTACTTTTATACTCTGATTTCATACCAAGGTTTTTGTAAATCCAAATTTGGGGATGTTCTTCTATTTATAAAATGTTTTATTTTGGCCAATATTTTGAATTAAAATTTGAGGTGTTACAGATAATCATTGGGAATGGCAAGCAAAAGAGTGCTTAATGCTTTGAGTTCGATTCCTCTGTCCTTCTTTTCTTTTTCACACTTGAGTTTGTCAACTTCAGTCGAGGTGGTGGCTATTTGAGTTTGAATCGTCTTGTTTCCTTCAAGAACCACTTCCCACATGGAATAATCAGTAACCAGCATGTATTGCTTGATTCTATTTTTCCACATCCCAAAGTTGTTGGGAGTGAGAATTGGAATCTTGTTCGCCTGACTGCTTTCATTGTTATCAGACATGATTAAAAATTTGAGTTCGAAAGTATGAAACTTTTTGTTGTTCTTAATTCGTAGATCTAGAACCGTAAAGCTCTGATACCACTTGTCAGGATCGAATAACCCAGAAGGATTAATTAATCACAGATCTACAAACTACGAGAAGTTGCAGCGGATCAACACTCTAGTTTAATTAATTAAGAACAATGAATACTGTTAATGAATACGAACGTAAATAAGAACACAGTAATCACAAAAAGCTTCAATGTAAATTAATTTGATCGATCAATACACACATATGTTTACAATTCATAAGGAACTATATATACTAGTCCTTGAAGCCTAAAACATTAACCTAGTTATTCTAGGATACGATTACAATTGAATTACATAAAGATATACATTCCTTAACTAACTATGCTAGAATCCCGAATACGATCAGCACCAAATATAGACGTCAGTAGTATTTGCCATCGTCAGTTGTAAACTTTAGATCAGTAGCATCAGTAGTATTTGCATTTCTGCCCCATCAGTACTATCTTCAATCTTCATTGATCAGTACCAACTGCAGCATCAGTAATAAAATGTAATATATGATTTATATCCCAACAATATGTCTTTGAGGAGATGCAGCAGGTACGACCATACATTACTCATGTTTTTAGAGGGCCTAAGATTTGTATACGTCTTATATATATGATGTTAAAGTCTTAACTCAACTTAATAATTTAATAGAATAAAAAAAAGTAGAAATTCTAAATTTATATATATATATATATATATATATATATATATATATATATATATATATATATATATATATATATATATATATGGGCGAGCTATTTACAGAACTCATTTTTTGTGTAGAACCAACCAGAACTCATCTAAGAATATTAGAATTTAGTAAAAAAAATATGCAAAACAATAACATTTAACCCAAATCAAACATATACTTTAGGAAAAACATAAAAATACTGAAAAACATATATGTTCAAATAATGCAAAAATAACACTTATGTATATATACATGAAAACATACATGCACAAAAACATATATGTTTTCGTGCATGAATAACATACATGCACGGGGGTCCCTCATTAAATCACTTCATGTATCTTCCATGATCATTTCATTTTGAAATTCAATGGTTTAGATTGAGTTCTGCGGGTTCTGTAGCCTAAAATGGGTTCTGTAACTAGCCCTTCACTATATGTATATATGTATATATATATATATATATATATATATATATATATATATATATATATATATATATATATATATATATATATATAGAGAGAGAGAGAGAGAGAGAGAGAGAGAGAGAGAGAGAGAAGGGTTCATGCGAGAACCATTATTATTGTGAGAACTGTGAGAACCACTTTATAACCATTAGATTAGGAGATGTGTGGCTTAGATTTTCGGTGGCAATTTTGTGAATAACTGAAGTTTAATGGATTAAAGATAAAGGATCAAAGGGTAAAATGGGAAACGTATTAGTTATGTTATTTTAATTTAATTGGGGAAAATGTTTAATTCCTCAAAACACACTGTTGGATCCCAACAACACAGCCGTGTTGCGTTATGACCGAGTAACGAAGATACGATAAGTAAATAACAACAAGATTTCAATGATTAAGAGTTTTATTAAAAACAACTTAATACAATACAGAGTATGCGGAAATAGATAGTACACACTACCTAAAACTCTATACTTGAGTTGACACTTTAGACCGCTCAAACTAGAAGAGATATACACTGAGAGTTATATCAGCTGATACTAACAGATGATATTAATGCCTTAGTAATAACTATGGAGGAGTTAATACTTAGACAATAACTAACTCTCAGAGAATGTTCTTGTGCTTATGATTTCTAAGGGTGTTCTAAAGGTGTCGTAAATGCAAGCATTTACGTATGCATTTATAGCCCAAGATCCATGTTCCTTAGTCCACAAGTTTGACGACGTTTAAACATATTATTCGTCGATGTAGACTTGTCATGGATCATTAAATGCTATTGCACAAGTTATTGTCCCGAGTGTACTTTGTGTCCACTTCTTCCGGTACCTTTTCTAACGCATAGTGAAAGGTGTACTACATAAGTACAGAAGTTGTTGACTTTCTCTTTACATGCTTGAGGGACAAACGATGAAGTTGTACTGACATTATCTTCTATTCCAAAATAGAAGATCTTCATCGTTTTCTTCTTCTTTGAGTGGGAGAGGGAAATGTTCAAGGTGTCAATGAACATTTCCTTTAAGTCTTCATCTGCAGCAGGTACTATCAACTGATTCCACAATCAGCTGAATAGTCTTCTTCTTGTCTTTTTCCTTTGGTCATAGACTTCGAATGAACTCTCGTTAATAGCTGCTGATTTGAGTTGTATCCTAAAGCTAAGTACGTACTCAGCTGAAAGTTTTATTGTATATACTTGTTTCAGCTGAGATACATACTTCAGCTGTTATTTATTCTTCTTGGCTATCGAGCATCAAATCTTATTTACTTAGTCTTGGGACTAACAATCTCCCCCTATTTGATGCAATCGAATAGCCGTATAAGTGTAACCCTGTAATGATTCAGTTGAAAGAAGTCAGCTGAATACTTATGTACTTTGACCCTTAGGGTTCTTTTGTATATGTTTATCTTTTTACAATTTTTACAAGTATATTACAAAATTTTGATTTTCTATTGATAAGGAAATTAAAGTACAAGGAAAATAAAAAAAAACTATAATGCCTTGGATATAGCTGATCCAAGGACATTGTGACACAGTGAGTTGAAGGCTGAGCTTATTAGTTTCTTCATTTCTCTTCCCTCTTCAGTAGAGGAACTCAGCAGCTTGTGATAGAGCATCAGTTGATCCACATCACATAAGCTCAACTCATCTACCCGTTGGAAGCAAGGCAGCTTCTTTTTCTCCAGATAGCAAAAGCCATGAATTGGTTCTTTTACGATCAGCCCTGGGACAAAGTTAACTCCCGTGGGGATGGCTTTTGTGATATTGGGTTTTGGTCGTTTTGCAAACATGAGGGACGGCCCAATATCCAGTGATCTGGAGTCAGTAAGAGGCTCAAGGAGAACGGACTTACGTTTCCCCCCTCTCGCTGAGGAGCTTTCACCAGCAGTTTCTCTGACAATAGCAGCTTGAGATTCACACAATTCAGGAGGTATGCCATATACCAACTCAGGAGCTTGTTTCCTGATTTTATCGCATAGATTCTTGAAGGAGTAGATTGCGACTTTTATCTCGTCTTCCAGATCTGTTATAATCTGCGATGGTTTCGCATGTCTGGCAGCTGCTTCAGCCTCTTTCCATTCATCGTAGTTGAGAAAGAGGCTGATCTTGTTCAGAGGGAACTTTTCATGGAGCACAGCACTTCCAGCTCTTGTTATGACAATTTCGTCAGGAGAGCTGGGATCGTACTTGGGGGCCCTTACGCTGGTGATCTTTACTTCCTGCCTACGCTGATCAAGAACTTTGTTGAACAACCTAATGTTCTCAGCTCTTTGTGCTTCAGCTTTTTGATACAGCTCTTCATGGGCTTTTCTTTGAAGGGCTATGGATGTATCAAGATCAGTAGTGGTTCCAACTTCATTTAAAATGAGGTTTTCAACCATTGCATATGTAGGCTACCCCTCAGCAGGATGAGGAATCTCCTGTGAAATAGGCTGAGGGTTTTGAATTTGTGGGGCTTGGACTTTTGGGACCTCAACTGATTCAAAAGAATCAACGATTTTAGTAAAACCAGTTGAGGTTTCAGCTTCTTCTTCTGATGTTCCAGCAGAGGTGATTGGTGGATTTCTTGAGTTGTCACCTGTTGGAACATCTTCAGTATTGGCTCCAACAGCAGAGGTGATTATAAGTTGTGAACTTTCTTGTTCACCATGTTGTTCACCTGCTGAAGTGGCCTCTTTCTCCCCCTCAGAGAGTGCCCGAAGAAGAGGGGTACTCTCTGGTGCTGAAGCCGGATGGACATCAGCAGCACCCTCATTAAGCTTAGCAAGAATGAGGTTGAGGGTGCCTTGGAGACCAGCGACTTGGGAAGTCAGCGAGCTGACTTCAGTCTCCATTTTGTCCATTCTGGTGGACATAGGAGCCGCTGACTCATAAATAGCCTTAGAGATGTGGCTATGAGTGAGTGTCAGCAGGGACTCTTGCTTTGATTAGGCAAGAGCCAGGCTGTCCCTAACTTCGGAGCGAAGTTTGTCGCTTTCGACTCTGTCAGAATCGCGAAGGGAGTTCAGCTCTTGACGCACGTAGTCATTGAGAGAGATGAACCCGCTGGTGTTGAGGCGAATCTGATCAGAAAGAAGAGCCAGCCGAGGAGTCTGAGTGTGGACCTCAGCGTGCAGAGAAGTTATGCTGGAAGAAAGGTTCTCAGCAGTTTTGGCAAACTTCTTTGGAACATCCATGCGAAGGGAGTCCATCTGCTTCCTCAGCGTGGCCATCCAAGGCGAATCTGGGATGTAACAACACTAGACATCAGAGCAGCAGCGGCTCTGATGGGAATGCTTCCTCCAGCTTTGCTGGATTCAGCATGGGACACTTGGACGCTTTTGGGGAAGGGGTCCGGCATGTCTCCAGCTTGAGGGGTAACCTCAGCTGTGGAAGAAGGTGTTCCCGAGGTAGGAAGAAGAGTTCCTATGTGTTCCTCAGAAACTATGGGGGGTGAGTTGGGTCCAACTGAAACTTTTGGGGTTAAAACAAAAGTGCCTACTTCAGTTGTCAAAACAGTTTGAAGCCCAGATTCATGCATCTCTTCATCATCTGAAAAGATGTACTGCTGAATGGGGATATCAGCAGAATCAAACATCATATGAAATGTTGTTTGAGAATCTGGTGCTTCGGTCTCAACAGTCGGCGAAACTGTTATGGAGACTGGAGGAAGAGTTCCTCTGGGTGGTGGGTCAGCTGCCTCACAGCTCAGTTGGCGAATACGTTCACGATCACTGGCAGCTTGGGTGGTTGCCTCAGTAACAACTTGGTCTAAAGTTGTCTCTTCATGGGCGGTGGTGGTTTCCTCGATCACCAGCTGGTTTGAGCTGGTAACGTTGTGGGAAACAGAAAGAACAGCTTCAAGATTGACTTGGTTTCTAGTCAATCTATCATCAGCTGATGACTCAGTAAGTGATGAAAAAGTTGGGGGTGGTGTGTGTGCAGCTGACACTCGGGTGGCTTGGGATGAGCCAAAAACTTCACTAGCAGTCTGTTGAGAGACTGAGGTTGCTTGTGGAGTTTGTTCCCTTGTTACGACGACAGATAATGAATCGGTCGAGGAGCTACGCAGAGGTGTGGAGCCGGCACTAACTCCTAAAGAACGAAATTGCCGTTTTGAAGTCTGCTGACTTGTTGAGAAATCAGCAGAGAGAGAGTGGATGAAAGGAAAGGAAGACGAAACAGCCGAGAGTGTTCGACTAGGAACTCCGAAGATTGGTGGAGTTCCTGGATAAACACTGCCAATCTGAAAATGAGAAGAACAAAGATCTGAAGCTGATGAAACCTCTGATCGTAAGAGATCTTCTCTAGGACCTCGGCTGAGTCCAGATGCTGATACTTTTTCAAGTTCAGCATCTGCAATCATCTTTTCTGCACCAATAGTAGCAGTCCTTCTTACCTCCAGCAGAGGGGAGACAGAAGTACTGGTGGCAGAAGAAGATGATAAAAAGAATGAAGAAGAAGGAGGGCGATTAGAGGGTCGCTTAACTCGCTTCTTCACCACCAGAGGAGAGTCATCTGCATCAGCAGAATCCTCATTCTCAAGGGTTGAGATCCCTGTTGAGGTGGTGGTTTTCCCATCAACAGCTGGGATGGCCGCCCAGTTGAGGGAAACGCTTCAGATGAGAAAAGGACTTACCTTCTTGGAGGGCAGATTTCTTCGATGTTGCGCCCTTTTTCGATCCCTTTTGGATCTGACTCGATCATCTATGATCTTCAGCATGTACGAGGTGAGGGGAAATGCCTTCTCATCATCCTTCTTCTGGAAGATGATGCTGGAAATGGAACGGACCATCACAGATTCCCAGGGATGTCCTCATAATCTATCTTCAGCTTTTCAAGCATCACATGTGCAACGCACAATGTGAAAAAGCGAAGATAGGAAATATGACTTCCCTTGCTTTTCAGCTTCGTCTTGACCTCCTCGTACACCAGTTTCCCGTAGTCGATCCGCTGACCAGTGACTAGGGCTTCAGCAAAGACTTGCATGCTGGAGTTGCACTGGTTGAGAGACCCGAAATTGCCTCCGATACCCTGAATGATGTGGGTAAAGAAATAGGCCCGGGGTCTCGCCAGCTGAGACTTCTTGAAGATCGGCACCCTGTCTTCTTCGTTTTCTAATCTGTATCCAGTGATACTGATTAGACTCGCTTTAGCTTCATCAGCAGATTTAGTCTGCTGATATTCTTCACCAGGTTGCAGATAATCGAATCCGCAAGCAACTCGGAAATCATCAAGAGAAATGGTGATTTGATGAGTTCCAACTTGCGCAGTGATGTCGTCTCCAGGGGCGGAGGCGGACATCCAGAAGTCACGCAACAGTTCAATGATACTCTTGGTGACTCTGGTAAAGGCACCACGGATAGGGTAGTGACGGGCAAACGTCACAACCGGTCGATAAATATCGACAAGACCATCCGGTGGGCAAAAGTTGCCTACTAGGTTTGAGTTCTGAGAGAACCCAATAGCAGCCCTAGTAATAGAAACCTTTGGGGCTTTCTTCGACATTTGGGAGAGAGAGAAGAAAGATAAAGGCTTAGAAATAGAGGGTTTTTGGAGAAAGAATTGTTGGAGTGATGAAGAAAATGAGGAAGAGAGGTAGGTATTTATAGGGGTTTTATGGGTCGGTTTGGGTAAAGGTTGAGTTCAAACCGGGTCATAATTGGATAGTTACAAACCAACTATACACACGTTGGTTATCGTGCAAAGGTGGTTGGATGTGACAGTGTGAGAAAGTGGAGCTGTTTGTGTGTCAGGGTAGTGGAGCCGTTTCTGTGTCAGAGGTCTTGTCCCTCATAAATGCCAAATATTTCCACTCGAGTGGAAATATTTACCACAGAGAACGTGTGGATAGGGTAAGAAGATGCCTTTTTAGGAGAACCAAACGTTTTAACTTATAAAACTTGATAAGTTATCATTTAAGAGATTTTTTTCAGCTGACTGATCAAAAAGTTGAATCGTTTTTCATCTAAAGGTTAAGTGAATAGATCAGCCAGCTGAAGGTCAGTTGAAATGAAGTGGAGTTCCACGTCACCTTGTTCATTGTGATCTCTAATAAAATGATACCTTATGTCGATATGTTTGGTTCTAGAATGAAGAACTGGATTGTTGCTGATTGCAATAGCACTCGTGTTATCGCAGTAGATAGGAACTTTGCTGAAGTTCATGTCGAAACCAACAAGCTGATTCTTCATCCAGAGGACTTGAGCACAACAGCTTCCGACAGCAACATATTCTGCTTCAGCTGTGGAGGTAGAAACAGTGCTTTGTTTCTTGCTTGTCCAGCTGACTAGTTTTCCACCAAGCAGCTGACATCCTCCAGTGGTGCTCTTTCTATCCATTTTGCAACCTGCACAGTCTGAATCTGAATAGCCAATTAGATCAAGCCCGGATTCTTTGGCATACCAAAGACCTAGGCTTGGAGTACCCTTGAGGTACCTCAAAATTCTTTTTGCAGCTATTAAGTGAGATTCTCTAGGATCAGCTTGATACCTAGCACACATGCAAGTAGCAGACATAATATCTGGTCTGCTGGCGGTGAGATAGAGTAATGATCCAATGATTCCTCTATAGAATGTGACATCAACTGACTTACCAGTTATGTCAGCATCTAAATTGTTTGGAGGAGCCGTTGGTGTTTTCATGGATGATGATGAATTCATATCAAATTTCGTTAAAAGATCTTTGATATATTTTTCTTGATTTATAAAGATTCCATTTTTAGATTGCTTAAGTTGTAAGCCAAGAAAATATGTCAATTCACCCATCATGCTCATCTCATACTTTGTAGACATAAGTTTTGAAAAACGTCTACAAAGTTTTTCATCAGTAGAACCAAAAATTATGTCATCCACATAAATTTGAACAAGAATGATATCACCTTTGATTTTGCGAATGAATAAGGTTTTATCAATCTTTCCCTTGGTGAAATCATTTCCTATGAGGAACGTGGAGAGTGTATCATACCATGCACGAGGAGCTTGTTTCAACCCATACAGCGCTTTATCCAGTTTAAACACATAGTCTAAATACTTAAGATTTTCAAACCCTGGTGGTTGTTTAACATACACTTCCTCTTGCAGCTTCCCGTTTAAGAAAGCACTCTTCACGTCCATCTGAAAAACTGTGAAGTCTTTGTAAGCAGCGTAGGCTAGAAATATTCTAATAGCCTCAAGCCTAGCCACAGGAGCAAATGTTTCATCGAAATCGATTCCTTCCTCTTGTCTGTATCCTTGTGCAACAAGTCTAGCTTTGTTGCGAATAACTACACCTTCTTCATCCATTTTATTCCTAAATACCCATTTAGTACAAATTATAGTCTTTCCAGCTGGTGGAGGCACCAGCTGCCATACTTAGTTGACCTCGAATTGGTTAAGTTCTTCCTGCATCGCCTGAATCCAGCTTGAGTCTTCTAAAGCAGCTTTAATATTTTCCGGTTCTTCAGTTGCTAGAAAACAAGACCATAAGCAAAGATTGCATGATGCTTTACTTCTAGTGACTACTCCCTGCTGTGGATCTCCAATGATTAACTCAATTGGATGTTCTGAGGTCCACTTAGATTGAGGAGCAGTAGTAGAAGAGGAAGATTCAGCAGAATTAGATCCTTGTTGAGCGGCTGACTGCTCAGCAGGATGAATTACTTCATTTTGAACTGATCTTTTTGAAGTATGAAGAGGTGGATTAGAAGTAGCCTTGGATGATGCTCTAACTGTTGGAATCTCTTGTCGAACAGCTGCAATGTCCACAAGATATGTAGGAGCATCATGGAATGTCTCATCTGATTCATTTACGGGAACATCAAAGAGATTTAAAACATCGGAGAATGCTTCAGTTGTATCATCAGGAGATGATTCAGCTGATCTCTGAAATGCATCAGACGAGTCAGCAGAGGAGGGGTTTAAAGCTTTTGAGTGTTCTTCAAAAGTAACATTTATGGACTCTTCCAATGTTTGTCTTCTTTTGTTGAAAACTCTATATGCTTTGGATAGAGTGGAGTATCTCAAGAAAATCGCTTCATCAGCTTTAGAGTCAAATTTACTCAGCTGGTCTCTTGTGTTTAACACAAAACACACACAGCCAAACACGTGAAAGAAACCGATGAAGGGTTTCCTCTGACGAAAAATCTCATAAGAAGTCTTTTTGTGACTCTTCACATAGAGATACCTATTCTGAGTAAAACAAGTTGTGTTAACAGCCTCTGCCCAAAATTTCTTAGGCATGTTTGACTCAGCAAGCATTGTTCATGCAGCTTCTATAAGGGTTTTGTTCCTTCTTTCAGCAACACCATTCTGTTGAGGTGTTCTTGCAGCTGAAAAGTTTTGGGAGATCCCAACATCTGAACAGAAGTCTTCCGAAGTCTTGTTTCTGAATTCAGTACCGTTGTCTGAACTCAGCATCTTGACTCTAGACCCGTTTAGAAGTTCCATCCTTTTGATGAACTTGATGATTTCATCAACTGCATCACTCTTGTGGCGTAAAAATATGACCCAAGTATATCGTGAGTATTCATCAACGATAACAAGTGTATACTTCTTTCCACCTAGACTTTCAGTGCTCATGGGACCAAAGAGATCCATATGGAGCATGTGAAGGCAGCTGTCGATGGAAAAACATTACTTTGATTTGAAGGAGCTTTTGTGTTGTTTACCTTGTTCACATGCAGAACAAAGCTTATCCTTTTCATATTTGATTTGTGGCAGACCGTTCACCAGCTGACCTCGCGCCAGCTTCGATATATTTTTGAAGTTCAGGTGAGATAGTCTTTTCTGCCACAGCCAATTCAGCTCTTCAGTAGAGTGAGAGAATAGACAGACTTCTTGATTTTGAGGATTCATGTCAAGCGTATAGACATTCTTGGTTCTTGGAGCAACTAATACTACCTTTCCATTCTTATCTGTCACCGTTCCTCTGTATTCGTTAAAGTTCACTGAGAACTTTGCATCACAAAGTTGGCTAATGCTGATAAGATTATGTTTCAGCCCATTTACATAACCAACTCTTGTGATTTTTATGGATCCATTAGAGATGGTTCCATAGCCTTCAGTTGAGCCTCTACCATTATCACCAAAAACTACTGAGGGGCCATCACAAACTTCAAACTCTTCCAGCAGGGATTTGTAACCAGTCATGTGTCTTGAGCAACCACTGTCTAGGTACCAGACATGTTTGCTTTCATCACCCTGCACATAAGATAAAAGAGTTAGTTCTTTTTGGGAACCCACACTTCGGTGGTTCCTTGTGACTTCCCGCTGGGACTCACAGAAGTTGGCTTTTCAGTAGGCTCACATACTGAAGTTGGGGAAGGTCTCAAGCAAGTGCTGTCACACTCACTTGCCATGTGCCCACGATCTCCACACTTATAGCATTTTCTGTTTCTTTGCAGTGGGGTAGAGGGCGAGGCAGTAGGATTGGGAACTGGACCCAAAATACCTTTCATTTTCTGATTATCAGAGATAGTCAGAGATTGAACGAGTGATGTCAGCTTGCTGACCTTTCCTTTCAGCCGTCTGACAGACACGGCTGAAGAAGGACTTGGAGTGTTCTTAGAAACACTCTTACCTTTGTTCTTTGCAGCTCGAGTACGAACTCCAACTGGCTCACCCTTAGAGGGTGTAAGAATAGTTTTCTTTCCTGTTGTTCTTCTAGTCTTCTGCTGAGATTTAGCAGAAGATGCAACAGGTGCTGAACCCGAAACAGATTTTCTAGGTTCAACAATAACTACAGTGGGTGTCCTAACTACCATGACAGAGGAGTCAGTTGAAGACTCTTCACCAGTAGCCACAGAAGGATTTTCTGAGGACATCTCAGTAGCATAGGTTTTGGTAGACCTAACAAAGGAACCAAAAAGCAATTCTTCAGCTGGCACAGAAGCATCAGCCGATGAGTAGTACAGATCATCTGTACTGTTGTCAGGTACAGCGGCTGCAGCTAGGAAATCTCCTCCTAGTACAGCTTGACTTGACTGGGGATTTGTGAGTTAACACATTCACTCACACGTTTGGATGAACGAGACCATGATTCACAAATCTTTTTAATTGCTTCAAGTTCTTTAACTTTTTCACTTAGATCATGTTGAAGAACTGAGTTAATAAATTTCGTTTCAGAAAGTTCTTCTTTTAAAGTTTTGTGGTCAATTAAACGTTCTTTTAAAAATGCATTTTCACGTAGAATAGCATTATGTTTATCCAAACATTCACCTTTCAGCTGATCAATGAAGTGCAAGTCACAAATAATAGAATCAACAATTTCTTTAGCTTTAGCAGCCTCAGCGGAGATTAGAGAGGTTACCTTTTTGTGAACAATGTTAACCCATTTATAGGAACTAGCATCATCAGCTGTAATGCTTTCATCATCATCAGCACGAGCCATCAAACACATTGTGGCCATTTGTTCATCGTCATCAGATGAGCTGTCACCAGAGTCAGCCCAATCATGAGTTTCAGCTACGAGACCCTTGTCAGCAGATTTGCTTTCAAGTGCCTTCTTTTCTTCTAGAATCTTTTTGGTGAAGGCTTGTAGCTTTTTGTATTTTTCTTCAATGGACTCACCAGTTAAAGATGATGAACTAGCTTTCTTCTGCTTGCAGTCGTTAGCATAGTGTCCCTTCTTGTTGCAGTTGTAGCAAGTTATCTCAGAGATGTCAGGTGTGCTTCCAGAGGGTCTGGAAGACACAGTTGATGAGATAGATCTGCTACTCGAGCCTCTAGCTGAGGAGCCAGACTTGTTTTTGAAGAATTTTCTATTTTTAAAAAGTAAGGCCAACTCAGATATAAGGGCATCGTTGTCTTCATCTTCATCGACTTCTTCAATGCTGACTTCCGACATGTTGAACAAACCAACAGCTGAAGTGTTGTCAGCCTCATCATCTGATGGTGGATATTCGATTCTGCTAGGCTTGTTTAAGGAGACAAGAGCAGTCGAAGATCCAGCGGAACTCACTTTAGAGTCCTTTGAAGGATGAAATTTGTTGAGTACAGTTCTCTCATGGCTTAAAAACATACCATAGAGAGATGAAAGAGTATAATCTTTCAGAGTAGGAGATGTGCTCATGCAAGTTATGATGGTAGCCCATTTAGAAGGTAAGGCTGCCATAAACTTACACATTTTGGACATATCGTCCTTATCAACCCCATGAGTCTTCAGCTCGTTTAACAGAATATTATAACGATTGAAAGTTTGAGCTATAGTCTCACTTGGCTTGGCTTTAAACAGTTCATAATCATGTATGAGCATGTTTTTGTTATGTTCACGCACAACAGATGTGCCTTCAAAAACTTCAGCCAGCCGTTCCCACATCTCTTTAACTGAGTCACAAAACTGAATATTGTGATACAGTTCATCACCAACTGCTTGAAAAAACATATCTCTACCCTTGTTCTCAAGATGAACAAGACGTTTTTCAGCGTCTGTCCACTGAGCCTCAGACTTCACCACATAGTGTTCTGGTATTTCAGAATTACCAGGAATGAGGGTTTTGGGAACATATTTTCCTATCGTGATGTTATCTTGGGTTTTTGGGTGATAGGTAACCATGTGGAACAACATACGGGTTTTCCACATGGGGTAGTTGGTTTGAGTGAGTTTGGGAGGTTTCCCAGATGATGGAAGATCTGATGATGTAGGTTCAGCCATAACAGATGCTCAAAATTGATGGAAAACATTTTTGACACCCGCTCTGATACCAGTTGTTGGATCCCAACAACACAACCGTGTTGCGTTACGACCGAGTAACGAAGATACGATAAGTAAATAACAACAAGATTTCAATGATTAAGAGTTTTATTAAAAACAGCTTAATACAATACAGAGTTTGTGGAAATAGATAGTACACACTACCTAAAACTCTATACTTGAGTTGACACTTTAGACCGCTCAAACTAGAAGAGATATACACTGAGAGTTATATCAGCTGATACTAACAGCTGATATTAATGCCTTAGTAATAACTATGGAGGAGTTAATACTTAGACAATAACTAACTCTCAGAGAATGTTCTTATGCTTATGATTTCTAAGGGTGTTCTAAAGGTGTTGTAAATGCAAGCATTTACGTCTGCATTTATAGCCCAAGATCCATGTTCCTTAGTCCACAAGTTTGACGACGTGTAAACATATTATTCGTCGATGTAGACTTGTCATGGATCATTAAATGCTATTGCACAAGTTATTGTCCCGAGTGTACTTTGTGTCCACTTCTTCCGGTACCTTTTCTGACGTACAGTGAAAGGTGTACTACATAAGTACAGAAGTTATTGAATTTATCTTTACATGCTTGAGGGACAAACGATGAAGTTGTACTGACATTATCTTCTATTCTAAAATAGAAGATCTTCATCGTTTTCTTCTTCTTTGAGTGGGAAAGGGAAATGTTCAAGGTGTCAATGAACATTTCCTTTAAGTCTTCATCTGCAGCAGGTACTATCAGCTGATTCCACAATCAGCTGAATATTCTTCTTCTTGTCTTTGTCCTTTGGTCATAGACTTCGAATGAACTGTCGTTAATAGCTGCTGATTTGACTTGTATCCAAAAGCTAAGTACGTACTCAGCTGAAGGTTTATTGTATATACTTGTTTCTGCTGAGATACATACTTCAGCTGTTATTTATTATTCTTGGCTATCGAGCATCAAATCTTATTTACTTAGTCTTTGGACTAACACACACCGACACCTTACGTTTGAAAAACACACAATATTGGTGCTTCATCTTTTTCTCCCTTTAACCCTAAAACCAACGCCGTCTTCAAAAACTGCTTCAGATCTCATAATCGATTATAATCGGACGTTTGCCGTCGTCCAATGAATTGAGGCACAACTCCTCCAGAACCGCCACACATATTCACCGACGCACAACGATCGCTTCCTACTCTAATGGCTGTTCTGAGCACACACTTATGTGTGTGTTTGTTTTCATGGTGATTACCGGCGACACCGGTCACGTGGATGTAGAAGAAAACCTAAATCCTAGCCTCCGATTATAATTGCATGAAATCAAGGTAAATTTTGAATGTATACATTGTTTATTTATTAAGAAACGGATATTTGGTTTGCACCTCTACTACCACCGCCTACTTCTTCACCAAAAGCATCACTTTGGTGGAATTTTTATTAATTAAATATTTGATTGATTGATTATATAATTTCAAACTTTTTTTATTATAATTGTTGTGATTTATTGATTATATGATTTTAATTTTTTGATTAAAATTACTCTGATTAAATATTTAATGTATTTTTAGATAAATTTTAATTAATTATTTATATTGTTGATTTTGATGCAGAGTTTGGAGATGATCATAAGAGTAACATCACTAATATAGATCACAAGGATGACAGTGATGAACATAGATTGATAATAATAATGAAAAGTGATGAAATTTTTGTTACAAAATTGTTGTTTTGAAGTTTTGTTCATTAGTGATCATTTGGTTCAGTAGTAATTTTGTTCATTACTAATTTGTTTGTTCAGTTGTATTCTATTCATAAGTAATATGGTGTGTTCATTATTAATATGTTTATTCAGATGTAATTTTGTTCATTTGTAATATGTTGGTTTGTAATTTTGTTCATTAACGATCTATTATTATTTTTGTATATTTGTTCGTTAATAACATGCGTTCATCATTGAACGTGTTAAAAAATGTTACAAATTATTAGTTATTTTTATGTGTTCAATAACGAATCGGTACGAATTTGCAAAAATAACGTAGGAATTGAAAAATTAAGATACTATAAAATAGCATGGAGGTTACACTTTAATTAAGGGAACTGAATTTGGCATTAATAAAAAGATTTTTAATATTCAAAAGACTATAATACCCTTTAGAATTAAAAAACTAATTAAATTAAATGAATGGTTATAAAGTGGTTCTCGCAGTTCTCGCAATAATAATGGTTCTCGCATGAACCCTTCTATATATATATATATATATATATATATATATATATATATATATATATATATATATATATATATATATATATATATATAGGGGCGAGCTATTTACAGAACCCATTTTTTACGTAGAACCAAGCAGAACTCATCTAAGAATATTAAAATTTAGTAAAAAAATATGCAAAACAATAACATTTAACCCAAATCAAACATATACTTTAAGAAAAACATCAAAAATACTGAAAAACATATATGTTCAAATAATGCAAAATAACACTTATGTATATATACATGAAAACATACATGCACAAAAACATATATGTTTTCGTGCATGAATAACATACATGCATGGAGGTCCCTCATTAAATCACTTCATGTATCTTCCATGATCATTTCATTTTGAAATTCAGTGGTTTAGATTGAGTTCTGCGTGTTCTGTAGCCTAAAATGGGTTCTGTAACTAGCCCTTCACTATATATATATATATATATATATATATATATATATATATATATATATATATATATATATATATATATATATATATATATATATGGGCGAGCTATTTACAGAACCCATTTTTTGCGTTGAACCAAGCAGAACTCATCTATGAATATTAGAATTCTGTAAAAAAAATATGCAAAACAATAACATTTAACCCAAATCAAACATATACTTTAAGAAAAACATCAAAAATACTGAAAAACATATATGTTCAAATAATGCAAAAATAACACTTATGTATATATACATGAAAACATATATGCACAAAAACATATATGTTTTCGTGCATGAATAACATACATGCATGGGGGTCCCTCATTAAATCACCTCATGTATCTTCCATGATCATTTCATTTTGAAATTCAATGGTTTAGATTGAGTTCTGCGGGTTCTGTAGCCTAAAATGGGTTCTGTAACTAGCCCTTCACTATTTATATATATATATATATATATATATATATATATATATATATATATATATATATATATATATATATATATATATATATATATATATATATATTTATGTAAGGGGCTCACTTTCATCTATTGACACAGGCCTTCAGAATTTTTAGAGACGCCTCTTATACCAATGTCCATGTAAGAATGTGTCCTTACAAAATTAATGACACACTTATAATAGGTCCTTAAAAAATTACTAAAATAGGTCCTTAAAAAATTACTAAAATAAGTCAACTAAATTACTAAAATAGGTCCATAAAAAATTAATTACCAAGATAAGGCGTGTCGTGAGATAAGGCGTGATAAGACGCCTTATCACGAGTTTTTTGGAAGGCGGCTGAGAAACTTGAATTTCTTTTAAAGAAATGATGACATATATAATTGTAAATTTGGAAGTAACACTTTTTGTATTGTATGAATTGATATATAAATCAATAAATGTATAATATTTTTTAATTTGATATACGTATATATATAAAAATTATATAAAAAATTAGCCGCCTTGAAAAATGTCATGACCCGTCATGTCTTGTCAATTGTCATGGCTTGAGGCTTGATGGTGCCGACAGGCCACACTTTACGCTTTTTAGAACCTTAGTAATTGATACAAGGATACAACTATAATTTAAATTCTTGTTAAGAAAATAAAACCCTAAAAGTGATCAATCAACCCCATTGCTTATTTATATTGGATTATTTTTTGCCAATGGTGGAGTATAAATATTAGGGAAATCAATTGTTTTGAGAACATTTATTATTAGGGAATAGTAAGGAGAAACTTTTAAGTATTCTATATTCCACATTGGGTATTTAGTTGAAAGTTTTTTGCCCTTAAAAAACACACATTGCTTATTAACCTACATATTATATATTTTGATTTTAACTTGTAATATTGTTTTAATCAACAAATATTGTTTGATTTCAATTTGTTAAACGATATTTTGATTTAATCTTTATATTGTTTTTAGAAGAATTAGTTTTGCAATCTAAAAAAAAGTTAGTTGTGCAGCTTGTTGCTCGTTTCTTTTATCACGTTTCCTGCATTGTCTATGTAAAAACTATCTTTTATGAATGGTAAAAATGTGTGATTTGCAATGTTAGGATGAAATTATAGCTTATACAAAATATGTTTTTATATTGTAATGTATTGTTTACTTAATATTGTTAATATTTATAGATAACTAGCCTATAACCTGTGATAAATTACGGGTGGCTTATAAAAATTCTCTTAACAAATCTTCAAATACTTTAAAGCTACATTAAAAAGTACTACTATACATTACAAATCATTGTGCAACTATACATTGCGCAAAAGAGTTGTGGTTTCAAAAGGTACATCTGCCTGCAAACACAAATCAAGCCACATTTATTTATAAATCCTATATATAAAAGATAAATTGTAGTCACCTGATGAATTTGTTAATAAAAACTATGTTGACCAGTTATTCAAGGTTCGCCAAAATCAATTTCACCCGCTTCAAAAGGAAGGTGTACAACATCTATTGATCTCCTTTTCCATTGCTCTTCATGCTAATAATAATAATAATAATAATAATAATAATAATAATAATAATAATAATAATAATAATAATAATAATACACATGTTGAATGTGTGGAACAAGTTTTTCAAGATCTTGAGTGTAAGGTAGGAAATTCTTAAAGATGCAATTGTCGCACTCTTATTACTTCAACATAAAAATAATATTTTACACATGCTTTTTACTAATGCCCTATAAGAAAGTATAAACCTCGTTTAATATGAAGAACTAATTAGAAAAGGAAAAATGTATTTTGGGGCAACATATTTTTTTTATTTAATAAAAGGATTATACTACCCAAAGTTATTCAAATAAGGTAAGCCATCTATAAGATTTTCTCCTTGTTGGATTTGTAAGACCGTTGCAGCACCTATTCTTGATCTGAAAGATACAAAAGCAGCAGTAATTTCTTATACAAAAAGTTATCAGTCAACATATTAATAAATAAAAAATAACCAACACAAGGTTTACATATATGATACACTTGTCTTCTAACTGTTCTAACTTATTTTCATGCTATTCCAAGAGATCAACTTTGGTCCCAAAAAGCCTGCAAAATCCAACCCAACCAAATCGTTAAGAAGATTTTTTGCGTTTCACTCAGATGAGTGAGTATTCTTGACACTTTAACAGCTTCACTCTAGATTGAATTTACAGGAAATATATGGATTAAATGCATCATTAATAGGATCTGTTAACCTAAAATTATTAAGTTAATGGTCCGGCGATTCATCTCTACCTGTTATTAAGTTTTTAAAATAATTAATGTTTGAGTATATGATTTAAAAAATATCATAGTACAATGACAATCTAAATATCTAATCTAATTTTGAAATAAATGACTTCTGTCCTGTTTCCAACCCATTTCATAAAATTCTCCCTTTTGACCCGTCAAAGGCAAAGCATAACCAAATGTACCAATAAATGTGTTGAAATTGAAAAATTGGTGTATATCTAATATTATGCTTGTAGAAGGCAACGATTATCGTAAAGAAACTATAAATGGATAAAAAAAAGTTTAAAGCATGAGTACCTGGCCATAGAAATTTATT
The DNA here is from genome assembly GCA_963853835.1 of Calendula officinalis. Taxonomy (NCBI): domain Eukaryota; kingdom Viridiplantae; phylum Streptophyta; class Magnoliopsida; order Asterales; family Asteraceae; genus Calendula; species Calendula officinalis. The sequence continues at coordinate 70,088,055 of OY970825.1, forward strand.
CCTGTAGAGTCCATTTTGAAAAATTGCACATAATTGTAAAAAACTTATGTTGTGTGAACTAACCTAATAAAATCCATAAAATAGTTTGCTGTTTTCTCGGATTTCCTTCCTCGATATTCCTGAGCTCATGGTGGTAGTTAGCGGTGGAACAAAGTCAACATAACTTCAATATATCTTCAACATAGCCTGCCACGAACTCGACATGTTCAAATTAGGTTTGGGTTGACCATAAATTGGTTTGGACTCGTCCAATCGTTTATAAATCAAGTCGAGTTCGGGTTGGCTTTGTGTAAACGGGTCAACCCGCCAACCCGTTTAGATTTATAATTTTTTATTATTCAAAAAATATGTTAATACTATAAATAAAACACCTAAATTCTGCCTAAATTTTGTTCTTTCAATTTCTTTGACCTTTCAATTCTAATTTTGACACATACTCTTAATTTTGACCTTTCAATTCCAATTTTGACACATACTCTTAATTTTGACAATTCAATTACTTAAGATTTCAATCTAAAAGTTTTGCTATCAATGGAATAAGCTTCACATAAATTCTATATTATTTTTATGTTTCACTCTTTTATGTCAGATCACATACTTTCTAAAGACAAAATTTAAAACCATATCGAATGTGAAATTGAAAATGTAATTGTTTGACTCTTAAAATTTGTTTATCAGCAAACATGTTACAAATGTAGGCAACTTGAGCATAATATATCCCCTAAAAACTCATTTAATTGGTGAAATATGTTGCTTGTTATATAGTATATTCCTGCATCTATTGTGACCTAATGTCATTGAGTTCTTTATTTTACACTCTTCCTTCATACACATAGTTTGCATCAGTTTACCCAAACATGAGTCAAGCTAAAAAATTACTCCTTCACAGGCATGAGTCAACCTAAGATGTGAATAACTCCTCATTGCATTAGGGGATGCAATTGGTTCAACTTATGAACCAGATGCATCAGCAGATGAAACACTACTTTGATATTCAGTGAGACATTTCATCAAACATATGGTGTGCAACGATTTCAGAATCTGTAGAGTTCCGACGTCAAATATTAACAATTCAGAAAAATTAGGATCCTAAAATAAGAGTTAACCGGAGGATAATCTTAACCTTTACTTTTAGGTACAAAAGTATGACTCGGTTGACTGCTTTGACATATTGTTTAACCTTTTGTTTTAAAATCGTAATCTTCATCCTCAAAACGATCCCAATTGGATGGGAGTGCAGCGGGTTTGTCTTTAACTTCTTTCATTGGTGCCTTGTTAGAGACTGTAGGCCGCATGGAGATGGAAACACGAATTTGGAGATGTAGGGGCAAGCGCCTGTGGCTATTTAGGGTTTGAATGGTGGGTAGAAGATGTGCCACACGTAACACAAGATGAAGAAAGAACTCATTGCACAACACGTAAAGAGAAGTTGGCGAAATTCACGCAAGGAGAATAATAAAACCGTATCAGCTTTCTTAACAGGGCGAACATGTGGCAAGCAGTGAATGGATTAATGCACATGTGTCATTATATGTCAGCAATGACGTGGATTTAAGAGATAGAAATGGATTTGAAATGCTTTGATTTAATATATAGATAGATAAGGATGTCATTATCACAATCAAGGAGAGAATTAGATCTAGATGATTAATCCATTGATCCGTTTACTCTTTAGTTGAATTTCATTAAGACAACTCATTTGACTCATTTCAGTTGTCGTCTTATTCACCTGCGCACAGGGGCGGAACTAGACGTTTCCATTAGTAGTAGCACACTTGCAAGGTCCTAAGAGCAATGCTCCTAGTGGCGTCTAAAGGGCATGCGTCGAAACAAATATAAATTTGACATAAATGACTCTATTATATAAATATCATGTTTGATTATACACATCAAGTGTTCAATAACTAATTATTAATTTCATAAACCTACAAGATAACTAATTTTGTAGACCTAAAACTAAAAAACTACAAGACACTCTTTGGATTTTAGTTTAGATTTTTATTGGGCTTTGAGTTTAGACTATTGGTTAATACGATAGTTTCTTCTTAAGATTGATTTAAGCTATTGATAAGTTTTTTAATCCGATAGAAGCACTGCACCATAGTGCGCGCCCAAAACAACATCTGAAAAATTTACCCTATGGAAAAAAATTTGAGTAGTGTCCCGTGCTACTGCATGACACATACTAACTCCGCCCCTGCTGCGCATTGTCACGGTCAAAAAACTAATTAATCATTAACAAACAGTGGTGTAAATATATAAATTAAATTAATAATATGTTTTTATTATCTAGAAAAAAAGTTAATTACAAACCCTTTAATATATTAAGAAAGTGTTAAAAAATATTAAAATTTATATAAAAGGAAGTAATTTTTACATGACAACCTTACCTAAGTACATATGAATAGTTTACCAATGTAGGTGCAAAAGAGTAAAAACAAAATCCGACCGTTGGAGTGAGCCGCTTACCCGTTAAATTGAAACGGATTTCATAAAAAAAAGAAGACAAAAATCATATCACAAAAGATCATTTCTCGTCAAACAAGAAGAAGAATTGTACATTTGAAAGCTTAAAATCACAACTCTTCGATCGATACACTTGCCTGTAAGTTTTCTTATTCCATGAAATACTAAATTTATCTGTTGATTGAATGAAATAACTGATTTATTCGTTTAGTGTTTTCGTTTAAGTTTTTCTTCGATTTAAATCTCCATTTGCCATTGATGATTAAGCTTCTAGCATTGAATCCTTGATGCAGTTTTATTTAGATGAAACCGAATACGGCATTTTTAAATGTGTGATTGTTAATTTTAGCGGAAACAAAACCCTAGGTTCGTTAGGGTTTGACGTAATCTGAAATCGCATGTGTTGTGCATGATGTAATTGAATTAAACAAAATATAGATCTCGCAATTTGTTTCTTTTATTTCCCCTAGGTGATTACTATGTTTTCTGGCAATTTAGGAGATAATGTCTTGACAAATTGTTTGAAGATTTGATTAATTTCTCCAAATGTTTAAATTCTGTTGTTTTGGTTCGTTACTTACATTATGCAGACTGCACTGAGTTAAATGAAGTTTTACTTAAAAGAAACAGAATACAGAATCTAAGATGTTGAACTGTTAATTTTAGCCCATACAAAACCCTAGGTTCGTTAGGTATCATAAAATCTAAACTTTATCTGTTCTGTATGTACAGAAAATATTGAATCATAGATCTTGTAGTTTGATTTCCCCTAAATGATTTGCTGATTATATAGAAACTAATTTCTTGACAATTTGTTTATTATTTATTTATTTGGCATTTTGCAGACTGCAATCAATTAAACCTGTCGCAAAAAAATGGCATTGCATTCAAGTCGTCTAACTCAAGACCAGAATTCCAGTGTTCACTTTGGTGGTATGTTTACCACTTTGATTATATTTTACATCTCTTTTTTATGTATAAGTTTAATTTTTGTTTAATTTCACAGGAATTAAGACCAATGGTTCCATTGTTCAAAAGAAAAAAGGTGGTGTTAAAGGAAGAAAAGCACTTAACGATATATCAAATTCTGGAAAACCGATTGGCAGAAAAGCACTCAGTGATCTTACAAATTCTGTTAAACCGATTTCTCAACAAAAAAGTTTAAAGAAAAAAAAGCAGGAAAACATACCTTACTCAATTGCAGAAGAAGGGTTCCTTCACAATCATGATGAATGTATCAAATCACAAAAGAAAGAACTGGATTTTGAGTTTGACCAGTTCTTGAAAATCATTGGATTAGACGAAGGTAACAGTTTTATCTAATGATATATAATCTAATTACAAATTTTTCATGCTAATCAATAATCTAGTTACCCATTTTTATGGTTTAATTACAGATGTTTCTTGTGTGTCTACATGCAAATTGCTGCCAAAAAAGTCAAATGTAAGCTTACAATTTACCAAATTGACATTTTTCTTTGATTTGTGTAATTAAAAGCTTAAAAAGTTATTTATTCATTTAATATATGAAATCCAGGATGGAAATTACAATATGCTATTTGAGATGGATGAGATATTTGAGCCAGTAATTGAAAGTCAACATGGCGGTCAACTCTCTCCAATTTGTGGAAGCCCAAATTCTCCAAGGGTTTCGTACAGGAACATGATGGATTATGACAATTTTCCTAGCTTCATTTTGGCAGAAACACCAAAAAGGTCAGAATAGTGTTTTTTTTTTTGGATAAACAAAACGGTTGGTAGTGTTTGTTTGTTTATTAGTTAGTTAGTTCTTGGTTGTTATGCAGTCAAATCATTGACTGTTGTAGTGTAAAATTAGTCTTGTTTTTGTGATATTGGAAATGATATTAATAGACTAAATTTTCAGTCAAATCTCTAGTTTTGCCAAATTGATCATTTTGTATTTATCAAATTTTAAGCGTTGCTATAATTGAGAAAAGAAGTTTAATATTTTTTAGAGATAATTAGTAGATCTTTTAAAATGCTTGTTAATATTTAATAATTATATGCTATACAAATTTAAAGAAGAAAAAAAAAACTTGAATGAGCTTGTCATGAATAACACACTTTAGGATATTCTTCATTTTGATGATTATAATTTTTTTTATTTATCAATTTTAGTATTTAAATGGAGTTTACATGGAGTTTAACATACTATTTTGCTAATCAATTTTCAGAGACACCTCTGAATTTTCAGAGACGCCTCTTACTTAACATGATAAAAGCGTCGCTCCCGTATTACCGGTACGTTCGACGTGGAATAAAGGATAAAAACATAATAAGTTTCATTATCATATCAACATTCCAAGTACAATCATACACGTATGTCATATACAAGTATGTCAATACAACACCCTAAGTTGGTCCATGGACATATGCTAGATTATTTTGTTACAATTAAAATGGTCTCCATATGACCCAAGTAAACCATTAAGTTTCATAATCATATGAACTAAACAATAATATAAATAAACACACATAACATACAATCACAACAATCACATTGCAACCTAACTAAATTTCATCTAAGTAAGTAAATATAAGTACATTACACTAAATACAATCATAGCCATAAGAGATTTAAGGAAAGAAAGTATCGATTATGAAGAGTATTGATTTACTATGACCAACTGCCTCAAATGATGGTACTGGTAATTTACATGTCAGCAAAAGGGTCCAATCAGAAGGCGCTAAATGGACATTCATTTGACGGCGATTGATTCAGTTGGTCATCATATAATCAATTCACAATTATCCTAAATTATGAGCTATCAAAATACAGGTTTTTAGGAATAAGTGCAGTTATTTTTTAAGATTAATTCACAATTATCCTAAATTATGAGCTAAAATTTCGTATAGCGGTTCCATTTGAAATTTTTTTTGCTCTATATATACAGCCATATTAAACAATCTGTTCCATCAATCTAAGATTCCACGTTTTAGCACTCTGCACAATCTAAAGGTTATTTAATTTTTATTGATAATTCTGTAATAAAAGGTAGAGTAATACAATATTTTTTTATTAATTTTGTATTGTAATTCTGAATTGTCACTGTATATACTACTTATTAAATGAATACCCTAAACAGTAAACAGATCACTCACAGTCAATAATTTGTATTAGACTGACTGTAATTTTGCACTATGTTCAGGTTTTATTTTGTAACACCCTAAAATTTACAAGATTTTTAAAAATTTTGAGTGCAATATTATAATCAAAAAGGTCCCATAAATAATCCCAAAAATAATTGTTTGATATAAAATGTATTAAATGCGGAAAAGTCTTAAATAAATTCAGAGTTTTAAAATAATAAAAACGTTTCACATCCGCACTAAGAAGTAGTACAGCAGTCAACCGTCCACCTTCTCTTTTCCCTTGCTAGTACCTGAAAATGGGAGGGAGATTTTGGATCAGCGGGGAAGCTGAGTGAATAAACTCAAAATATAAACAACTACAACATACAATACATGAGGGCACACAAGTGAACTCCTACTCAATTGCTACTCAGTTAATTTATCCGTTTTTGTATCTTTTAAATTTATATAGCGCGCTTGTGTAAATCGAGTCGAGAGATCAACCTCGCCTCTCCTTACACTAAAATGCCACTCAGGCTACCACACAGAATTTCCATACAGAATTACCACACAGAATTACCACTCAGAATTACTACTCAGATTTATTAATTGTTTTTATGTTTTCAACTCATAACATAAACCACACAGATAGCCCTATCACATAGTAGCACAAAACGACTTAGTACCGGCTCAGATACTCGGCACGTCTGTCTCAGATCAGTGGTATGTAAAAATAGTCACTCAGATAACAGATCAACACACAGAAAGTAACAACAGATCAAAACAGTTAACCACATAAGTCATGCACGTATCGTTATAACTGAATACACGGTGAGAATACTCACCTCGAGAAACGTAAGCTCCAACGGGTTCACGGGAAATCAAAGATGCAGCAAGTTATCTCCTAGACGGACCTAAAACATAAATCGAAATCCCGGATCAAAAACCCATCTCTTAACTTTATTTTAGAAAACTGGCAGCACCCGTCGGTCTCACGGAAACTGCCATAATTCCTAAACTGTGAAGTAGATTTATCCCATATTTTTACCATGAAAAGTAGACGACCAGAACTACATATCTCTGAGAGACGGTCACTGGTCAAAACAGCTCCTAAGGGTCTCAAAACAGTGTCGCAAGACAGACATGTCGCACAGGTCATATTCCCAACAGCAGCCTATTAAAACCTACATATCTTTTAAACCGTAATTCGGATTGACGAGCGGGTTGCGGCATTGAAAAGCTAACTCAGAAATCAAGGTCCCAGAACGGGCCAAAAACCAAAAAGATTAATCTAAACGGGTCAAAAACAGTTGTGGACAGACGACATAAATCTGCGCAAAAATATAATTTATGTGCACTCTATTTTAACAAAACCGATTTAATACCGTGAAACCCGAACTACTCATTACCGAACATGACAGATTTGTCCCCCGCCAGTTTTTCTTGTTTTAAATAAAAGATTTGTATAAAAACCTTGATGATAAAATTCCCGGTTGGAAACCAAGAACCCTAGGGGTTCGGTTTCCTCTTCGGTTAATAATTCTCGACTTCTAAAACGTTAACCCACCACTATCAACCATCAACCGAACTACTAATTCTACAACAGATCTATATTACTCGTGAAATCAGATTACAACATTGAAATTTGGAAACGATTAAGGAAGTATTGAAACGGTAAAAGGGCAAGGTGACTACCGAAATAAGGATCCTTGCGTTGATTAGTACAAGAGAGCGGTATCTATCACTTGGACCTCCTTCTGATCGGCTACTCCACTCTCTCTCGAATCTGAATTCTTCTACTTTCGATCACTACCAAACAGAACGCACCGTGATTCGCAACAAAATAAAGAATTCCGATTAGATGATGAATCATGGCCGAAAAAAAACAGATTTAGAATCGATTCTTACCAAACCCGATCACCACAATTCCTTGGCAGCGGGGAGAATAACACGCGCGAACAGAGGCTCGGAATGGAGATACTTGCTCGAATGATACGAACGGAAGCAGGAGACGTCGACTAGAGGAGGAAATCGAGAGGAGCCAAATGTCGGAAATTCTCAGCGGCCGATTGTGGCTAATGGGTTTACTAGGGATTATTTTTATTTAGGTAGTGTAGCTATTGGGTTTAAACCATCTCGGGCTTCTTCTTCTATGCTGGGCCGAAACAAAAGACACAAGAGGCTTGGGTTAGCTAGTGGCCTGCATAAATCGAACCCATTACCTCTATTGGGTTTGGTTTTTTTCTCTATTTGATCGAGTTCAAGAATGGAAGAGGACATAGAAAGTCGGCCCTTGGCCTATTGGCCAGGCCTCGAAGCCCGCTTCAACTAAACATTGTTCGAATACACAATACTCGGGTTTGTTATTGATTTACTCGGAATAGACTACAAGATATTCGAGAATTTTAATGTCGCGATAATAAAACGTCATGATAACGAGACGTCACATGGTTAAATTAACCCTCATACTAATTAAAACTTACGTAATTGCATAAGGATACGTCACACTTTTATTTCACAAAACTAAATAATACAATAAGTCTAATAAAGCGTAAACACGAAATTAAATTAAATTATAAAAATTCTGGGGCGTTACATATTTTTAACAATGCCCTGAACAGTTTACGGGTATCATTATGCACTATGTTCAAGTTTTATGATCACTAACAGATTGACTGTTTGACTTTTATATAGTCGAACTGTCCTAAATGCAGAATATTTTATTGAATGCTTTTTTAATTATTTTCTATTTTTTTATATGTCATTAACCATATAAAACCCTAAACCCTAATTGCATAACACTACTACAGATCGGGTTTGTTAGTGCGGACCAATAAATTTATTTATTGCGGTGGTACAATATAACCGCAACAACAAATTCAGTTCGCACTGCAAAAGAAAGAACCGCAACAGCAATTCGATTTGTTGTTGCGGCCATGATAAACCCGCATTAACAATTCCATTTGTTGTTGCGGCCATGCTAAACCCGCAATAACAATTCCATTTGTTGTTGCGGCCATACGTTACCCGCAACAACTACCAAATTGGTTGTTGCGGCCATGCTGATTTGGGAATTGCAGCATTCTGATTTCATAATCCCAGTGTTCAAGTGTAAGTGGGTAAATAACCGTACGGGTGTTAAAGTTGACGAATATGGTTTTACACTTGTCGATCTTGAAACTAATGGCTACAAATCCGAGCCATTCGTTCTCGCAACACATGTATCACAAATTTTTTTCGTCAAAGATCCAAGCAAAGCAAAATACCACATTGTGTTGCAAGGTAAAAGACGTATTCTTGGAGTTGATAATGTTGTGGATGAAGAAGAACACGACAACTTCGATGATTTACCACCATTTTCCGTCGGTATCGAACCCGGGAATTTTGAAAACATGAATAGAAGCTCATATGTACGAACTGACGGAGAAGGAACATATATTTAATAACTCGATCTATTATATATTATTGAAAATTAATATTTGTATTATATATGTGTTTTAGTACTATGCAAATTTATAATTAACCTACTGTTTTATTCATGTGTAACATCTTTTAACAATTTAAATTTGTTACTATGCAACGTTCTTGTAACACATAAAAAATGAAAATCAAAACCGCAACAACAAATTAACAAAACCGCAACAACTAATTCACCCAACCGCAACAACAAAAAAACCGCAATAACTAATGGACATAAACCGCGGTAACAAATAGAATAAAATAACCCGCTAAAACGAAATAAAGACCCGCTAAAACGAAATTGTTTATTCCAAAATTTTCAAATCCCAAAACATAAGTTATCCAAACATCGAATCCTTAATCACTTTTGCACAAAACCTTAATCGACCAAACCCTCCGTTTTCTTCACCAAAATCACTCTGCACTAGTTCACCGGAGTTTGGATTCACCGTCGTTTTCTTCACCTTGGATAGTAACCGACGTTGCTTTCACCACGTCGTATCCTTAATCACTTTTCCAAAAACCTTAATCACTCTCGTCGACCTAAACCCTAGTTTACCGTTACATCGCCGATATTCCTTCACCAAGCTAGGTATTAAAGTATTATATTAATGATTTCTTGTGTTTGTTATGCATTCGTTCTTAATCATCTTTTTCTGTTAACGTATTATGTTCACGCATTTGTGTCGTAATTCTGCAGAAATGGCCGATAATCAAGAACGTAAGAGACGTAGAGGCGAACGTGGTCCTGCATCTTTTGGGAAGAAATATAGCAAAGATGTATATAAAACTGAATTTGATGAAATCATATCCCTCTGAGTAAAGAACTGACGTCATGGTTTGGGATGACGGTTCAACATCGTTTCCCGCTAGCAACTGATATGGGCAAAATGGACAAAGACATATATGAACAACTATGGCTGGATACCAAGGTATATATTTATTAATTAGAAATATGAAATAGTTATTAAGTGATGATAGCATATAATTTATTTACTCTAAATTGTAGAATATGTGGAATATCGAGAACGATGATGCAAAAGAGTTAATGAGGAAGAAAGCTGTGAAAATTGGTACTAATTTTAAATCTATGCTTGTTAAACATTTCGTCCTTACAGGTAAGGATGCTTGTGAGAAGTATAAGTTTCTTAAAAGGCATGATTGGGAAGCATTTAAGGCACAAAGAAGCACCCCAGAATTTATGGTATCTCTTAATTATATTATATGTTTAGTATTGTACAATATTTTATTATTAACAACTTGTTAATTTGTGTAGCTAAAAAGGGAGAAAGCACTGGCAAGCAATGCAAAGAGACAATTCAAGGTCCGCGTGGGCCGAAGCGGGTGGACCCGTTTTAAAAAAAGTAAAAAGGATGCAGTTTGGTCTGAACTTCTACAAAACCATAGTGTTCTTTCGGAGATTCAAAATGAACGGTCTAGGTTGTTTTTGATGGGTTGTGCAGTAAAGAATAGTGAAGGAAAGTTTGAACTTCCTAACGAAGCGTTGGACAATTTCCAAGTTTTGGTATACTAAGTTTTATTTAATTGAAGATTTTTATCTTTTTGGTAAACAAATACTTTTTGTAGCTCGCGGAAGAGAAAAAGATGATAGAGGATGGTACTTATGCATTAAATAAAGAGGATCCTTTAATTCGTCTTCTAGGACCCGAGCACGGGGGAAAAAGATGATAGAGGATGGTACTTATGCATTAAATAAAGAAGATCTCGGACCGTATCCGAGGTAATTGGATACACAAAGGTTAAAGGTGGATTGATTAGAAATGTGATCCCGCAAAGTACCCCCACGGTCAACACAAGCCACCATGATTCATGTGGGTCCCGTGGAACGGTGGAACACTATCCACCTATTGAGATAACAATTTAAAAGTTTTGCACCCTATACTATCCAGCCTTATAATTGTATATGTTTTTACAGGTGTTGTCACCATGTGAGTTGCTAATTAGGGTGGCTGATGCCCATTTAGTCAAAGTTGGTTTTGGACAAGTATGGCCAACTGTTGGATTCCAACTGTTACATAATAAACCGATTGCCGATGGTTGTGTAAAAGTCCAAGTTGATGCGATCGTGGCAGGAAAGGAGGATTTTCCTGTACATCCTCTCACAAAAACAGATGATGTTCAATTGGTTGAGAATTTGCCATATAATATAGTACAGTGGCCAAGATATGCAGTGAAGGTATATTTTAGTTTTTTTTATTGTTTGTGAACGCTTTTATCTAACTTTGTAGAAATGTTTTAGCTTATTGGCGATGGGCTTGTCAATTCCCCAGAAAGGGACTTGAGAGAATCCTCTCCATTTGATTTGTCAACAAACAATGTTTATATACCAGAAATGCCCGAAACTTCACCCTTCCCTTTAGACCAAGACTTTTATGGATATGCACAAATGGTTAGTCTTATCATTATCATTATTTTGATCATTATTTTTAAATACTAATACTTTTATCATTACTTATTGTAGTTGCAATCGGTCCCCGCAGCCCAAACCGTCCCCGCAGCCCAAACCGTCACCGCAGCCCAACCCATTAACCCAGCCCAAACAGTCCCCGTAGCCCAAACAGTCACTAAAGCCCAACCCATTATCCTAGCCCAAACCATCCCCGAAGCCCAACCCGACAGCCCAGCCCGAACAGTCCCTAAACACCAAACACCCACCGCAGCCCAAACCGTCACCACACCTCAAACCGTCCCCGCAGCCCAAACCGTCCCCGCAGCCCAAACCGTCACCCCAGACCAACCCATTAACCCAACCCAAACAGTCCCCGTAGCCCAAACAGTCACTAAAACCCAACCCATTATCCCAGCCCAAACCATCCCCGAAGCCCAACCCGACAGACCAGCCCGAACAGTCCCTAAACCCCAAACACCCACCGCAGCCCAAACTGTCACCACACCCCAACCCGAACCCGAACCCGAACCCGAGGATGTTCCTCTAGATCCTCAGTACGACCAGCATTATGCGATGGTCATGGCCGATGCTCCCCAATTTCTCCCAATACTTGATGCATTCTTCAAATATAACAAATATGGTCTTAGTGTTCCTTCCCCTCCGGGTATGTATCATGAGACATATACGGAAGGCATCCCAGCCACCGAGGTTTTACAATTTGCTCGATTCCATTGGGTTGATAGCAGCATGATACATTGTTTGTCAATGTAAGCTTAATATTTTAATATTTGGGTATAATTGTATTTATTAACTTTATCTTGTATATTTAAGGTATTATTATACAATGGCGGGCAGCAATTCACGATGTGCATTTTTCAATGCACACTATATTACCGAGCCAGAATGTCGCAACAACAAGAACCATGTCATCCAACATATCAGGGATGTGTTAAATCATCATCCAAGCAAGTCATACATTCTTGCACCATACTATCAAGCGTAAGATTTGATTTTCCATAATACAAGCAACACTGGATGTTTTAAATCATCATACAAGCAAGTAACTTTGATTGATTGCTTGTGTTTACTTGCAGGCAACACTGGATGCTTTTTATCCTCTGTCCTAAAACGAATATTGCATATATTGTTGATTCTTTAAAGCGTGAATCTGGTCCCGATTACTACACTCTTGTAGGAGCAATCAATCATATGTTTCCCCGTAGATTTAAATGGATAAACACAACTGTATGTTTTCAATTTCCATTTTTTACCAATTTATTTAAGATGTATAAAATATTCAATATATTGAAATATTACAGTGCTGGAAACAAGACCAAAGCTGGGAATGTGGTTACATTGTTAGTCGACATATTGAAGAATTTTTACAGACCATACAGTTTAACATCAACCAATCTATAATTTTATATTATAGTTTTAAAATATTACTCATATAGATGTAAAAATTAATGATATTAATTGTTTTTCATGAGCAGATGTGGAAGACTAATAAGAGTTTTGATGCTTATATGATTCGTGAATACATAGGAAGGTTGTTGCCACTGTATCTCGAATGGATGAAGAGGTGTAAGCAAAGTGATGCCACTTATTAAAGGTTAGCAATTAAGCAAGTGCAAATTTTTGAACATATAGTTGTAAATTTTTGAAACACGGTCCATTACGATGATCACAACCTGCAAGTGTACATTTTTTTGACATTAAGTTACTGTGCGATTGTATGTTTTTGGGTGCTATCTTTAAATATATAAGAGCTAGATATATATATATATATATATATATATATATATATATATATATATATATATATATATATATATATATATATATATATATATATTGTGGAATGATTTTTTTTTTTGTTTATTTTGAATATCAAATATTGCGGTTACTTTATCATGTGTGCGAATAACTAATATTGCGGGTATAACATCTAGTGTAGTGTGCGAAGAACTAATAGCGCGTTTTGTTATTTAATGTTGCGGTTTCTTTCTTATTGCGGTCTCTGTGTTTGATATTGCGGTCTCTCTTTTGTTGCGGTGTTGGCTTTAATATTGCGGTTTCTTTCTTGTTGCGGTCTCTGTGTTTGATACTGCGGTTTCTCTTTTGTTGCGGTTTGTTTGTTTGATAGTGCGTAGTTTGTTAGTGCGTTCCTTTCCCCGCAACAACAAATCGTTTTCCCCGCAACAACAAATCGTTTCTGTAGTAGTGTAAGACAGTTGCTAAGTAGTCAATTTTATAATAATTTTTTTTATTTTCTTTGCCGCTACCCTAACCCTAAAATTATTTTTATTTTTAACATTTAAAAAACAAATTCAAATTTAAATTAAATATGTTGTGTTTAGGGTTTAGGATTTCTTTTCCGGCAAACAGAATGGTTGTTTTGTATACAATTCAAAATTGGTTGTATTCCTAAGTTTGTTGACTTTAGCCAAACTTTAACTTTGTTGGTCAACTGCACAAGTTTGGTTTATTTTAATCATATCAATCATGTAATTGCATCTGTATTACTGACTTTTTTTAGTCACTAACTCACTATTGACCAGAACTTTCAGTATCCTAACCCTAAACGTATTTTCAAATTTTTTGTATTTTTTTCATATTTTTACGTGTCATTAACCTTTTAACATAACTCGTATTTGAAAATGTTTTGTTAAATATTGCCAACATGTCTACAATGGAAGTATCGTATATGTGCAGGTTAGTAATTAGATCAGATTATACAAAGGTTAGTGTTTTGAATAAAATTGTGTGCATGAAATAGGGTGAATTAGTAGAGGTTCTGATTACCTTCATAATATTTTGTTTTTTTTTTTAATTATACTTTATTCATTGATAATTTTGTTCATTTGAATATGTACAAAGGGTAAAACCATATCCTAGAAGAAAAGAAATGTACTATAGTTACATTTGAATATGTACAAAGGGTAGAACCCTATCGACAACCAAGACAAAATATATACATCAACCGATCAATAAGGCAACAGCCCACAAACATAACCAACATAAACTGCCCATTTAACTTTTTTATACTCACATAAATTACGTAACATAAAAATTAACTCAATAACAAATGTCGTTTACAAAAAAGTTTTATTTTATCTCTAAATTTCATATACAATTTATTCACGTATTAAAAATCGTTTATCATCATTTCAATTATAGATTGTTATGTTATTTCAACGGTATCACTATTTTGTTATTTTCTTATATATCTCTCGAAGCATACCCGCCCATTCGGGTTTAAGAAATCAGATTTCTAAATAATTACATTTTAACCCTTATTTATAATTAAATATAGGGTTTTGTTAATGACAGCTCTTAAGTCTGTCTCTGACATGTATAAAACGATTGTACATTCATTGATAGAGTAGTGTTCCTAAAATTCAGGGGGCGGTTTTTATGTAAGTTTTGTGTTGTTATTTATAGCTCCAATGACTGTCATTATCATTTTTCATTAAATATAAGGACCAAAAGTTTAATAATTTAAAACATCTATGTTTCTACTAAACTTTTTTCAAAAACCCAATATTACCAAAAAAAAAAAAAATCTCGTTTAAATTGCAGGAATTAGTTTATTCCGCGTTGTTCTGTTCAAACTATTTTTGTAATCTATAATTTTGGCTTTTACAAGCACCACGTGAAATAAAAAAACTCAGCCCATTGTAACTTTTGAATTTTGATGTTCTAGTTGTTTAAACCACGACCAAATTTGGATAAAGAAATGTAATCAACACGTGACAAAATTTACCAGTAAGTTTATAGCATCTTCTTTCTTC